>OX443564.1:61379224-61979224 GCA_949372485.1 Cheilosia soror
GACAATAAATTAAATAATTACAGAAAAAAAAAAAACAAACCTAATGGGCATTTTCATTAGCAATGCAAATTATGTCTGATTTGTATATCTAAATCTTTTCTTATTTATCGGTACAAAAGCAAGTGTGAAATAAACCGATTATACAGACAATTTATACAAGTGTTATGTGGGCACATAAATTACCCTAATGTACACTAATAATCCTCAATTTGTGAGACCTTATCGTGGCAGTAAATTTAATAATGCTGTAAGAACAATGTACTCGAAACACTTTATCGTTATACCATATTGTGTGTTTGAAGCGTGTAATTGAGGTTAGGCACGATAAATGAAACAGTGAACAAAGTTTCAGCCAAATTAATGCTCTCAATTTGGCTTTATTTTCTCAATTTCAGAGCGATGTCCTAGGGAAAAAAATCGCTTTGTTTCAATTTATTACATTTTAGCACCAACTTTTTTTGTAATTCATTAAAGAAGCATTCAAAGTATTCTGCTTTGACGTGCATGCTGTCGATGTCTACCTGTATCTACTCCTTGTGAGGCAAAAATTACGCAGTTGTTATGAGTTGTTGAAAAAAATTTAAAATTTTTTTTTTAGTGAACTTTTAAACTTTTTTATTATTCAATTTGCTTGAGGTAAAATTGATTTTAATGTTAGGCACTTGTTGAAAGTTTTTCTTTTTTTTTCTGAATTGCAAATCTTGTTTGTACGTAGCTATTACCAACTGTTAGTACCTATGTACGTAATTGGAATGAAAAAAAAAATCTGCATAAATTTGTTGGCACTAGAGACATTTTTTTGGGCTCAGGTAAACGGTATTAAATAAAATTGTTTACCGAGCGTTGAACTTCGATGGGAGTGGGCTTTGTCCTTTCATTTCTGATGAGTTGAGTCCTCTTAGACTCAAGAGAATTGTGCCATCAGGCTTTTACATATGCTGAGTGTTGGTTGATGTTTTGAAATGTTGTTACTTGCGAGAAGTAAAAAAAAGGCTGGAAAATGTCTACATAAAAGAAAAACAAGTAAAAGTGTTATCATCGATGCTTTGATATCCTCCACTATAATATGTACGCATGTGTCTAATATTGGTTTTGTATGGGAGATACCAGAACTACTTGACCGATATAGATAATTTTTCATACCAACCTGACGACGGTAAAAATATGTCCTCTCACAAAATTGAATTCGCCTAAGTCAACTCGTTTGAACGCTATCGTGCTTTCAACAGACAGACGGACATGGCTAAATCAATTCAAATATTTAATGAAAATTTATTTGAATTAGAGGAAAACTTTCTAGGTAAACAATTCTAGTTTCGACTTTAAATTTAAGCGGTTGAAAATGGTTATATATTCCATAGAAATTTCGCAGTTTTGAGCTTCCGTAAAATTAAAGTCGATACTAGAATTGTTTACCTAGAAAGTTTTTCTCTAATTCAAAAAAATTGTCAGTAAACCGCTGGCAACTCGAGTTACAAACTAGTTTCGGACTCAGCGGTGACTTGACTCCACACACGAGGAACTCATCACCAATCCAGATCTCTAGTTTGATCAGTGTCATCATGTTTTTCAACCTCCCCCACCAGCAACAGGTGGGTCTGTTGTTCGCTCATCTTCGACAAACTAGAAACTGAAATCAATACGCAACCCGACATGCAAATCAACATGCGACTAGTTACAAACTGGCTTTTGTAAATCGCAAACGAGTTTTCAACCAGTAGCGCGTGTGCGTCGTGCCATTTGATTACACAGGGTATGACTCAAAGCAAACTAGTTACCAATTCGTATCGCTGATCAGTTTTTTTCCAGTTGCTCAGTGCTCTCAAAAAATCGTATAGTCGAGTTAAAGTGGTTCGAAACATTTCCTAATGAAATTCAGAAATTAGCAGCGTAAATGGAATTGTGTTGAACAGTGTAAAGACAACGTTTGGAGTACCACAGGAGTCTGTTCTTGGTGCAGAGTTCTTTATAGTCTCAGACATTTCCAGATCGCTCTCTTTACCGATTATGTCGTTCTCTTTGTTTCCGAAGGCAACCCCGGTCCCCGGAGGGAACGCCTGGTATATAAGTCGATGTCGCTGTATAGATTAAGCTCGTATTCTTCGCTCCTATCCTATGGTTAAATCTCCTCCTCCAAAGCCCGTCAAGGCAAACGGAAACGAATACTTTTCGAAGAATCTATCTCTTTTCAGAACCATCCGACGGGTCTGGGATGACAAAGGTCTTTTATACAGAATCCCCACTAGTTATTCGTGATAGTGTTCAACTAATCAGTTGCTTTGTCAGTTGAAAGAAATGATGATTGGGAAGAGTACCTTTTCGTTTAATTTCTCATGAGACCATCACATAACCAATGCTAATTGCTAACAAATCCCAAAACACAGTCAGCCTATAAAGAGAAGTTAACACTCCGCATGATTTGCGAATTTAATGAAAATACCTAGTTCTCTCAACTTGTATATTGTAAATGTAATTTTGTTGGTCAGCGTTCTAGTTTAGCCTAACAAGCAAATCCAAATTCGTCGAAAATTATCTTTCCAAAACCACCTTGGTGCAAATATATACCTATTCAGAAAAACGAACAAGCCATTAAGTCACATTTTTAATGACATTCATTGTTTTTACAAATCGGTTTTGCAAAATAGCCGACAGTATAGATCTAATTTTAATGACACCACAAAAATGCTTATCCTTATGACCGTTCAAAATCACAATGCAAACGTATGGCAAAAATAAAGGATAACTTTGCCCCTGTCACCTGATTCTAAACATTCACAATATAAGAAAACATTTTGTGACAATAACAACCCACAGAAAAATGTGCTCATGGTGTCCTTCAGCTGGCTCCTGAACTGGCTTCCACTTCTAGGTACTCAATGGTCAGGTCGGAGACGTGACAAAAAATGAGAAAAAAAACATGGTTAATAAAGGGAGCCATTAAGATACACATAGATAGATATCATGTTTTTCCATGATTTTCGCATCGTGCAACGGATGTTCATGTTGTGTTTTTGGGTGCTAGCGTGGCAGAAATAAATAAGCCTTCGCTCTAGAATTTCCATTTTTTGTTTTCGTGAGTGTTGAAGTTGGTTTAATGTCGAAATTGTGTGCATATAGCCATACTGTTGTTTTTATTTTACGTTCTACAAGGGATATATCTTAATATCCCGTCGTAATGGGTTTTAGAGATTTTTCCACAGGATAAGAGCAGAGGGCTACTTTTTTTTTGCAGATTTGATGATGAGGGCTATATTTTTTTTTTTTGGTTTGTTGTTCAGATTTGATGTACATGCTTGACATAAAAAAAAGACGAAAAACACGCACTGAAAGGTGAATTATGTATTAAAGCTTTAGTGTGCTTTAAAGTGACATTATTTATCATGCCAGAGAAGTTTCTTTAAGGATTCAAATTTCAGGATTTGTTACAAATAATATCTAGCTATATAAAAACTATGGAAATTTTTTTGGAACACCCTCTAGTAGTGGATCCTCCATAACTTTCGATCTTCCGCCACCGACTTTAAACCATCAAGTGCGATCCTTATACGGCTAGAGGAGAGATTTTGTCTCAGCATAATTGGTCTACCTAGAAGAATCCTGCTTGGTGGATTCCATAGCCATAGCAGATCTTAGAATTCGGGTGGGGACATGCCCAAACTACCGAAGATTTTATATATGGTTTATTTTATGGGGTATTCCTTCTACTATCACAGCATTGGCATTTTTTTTTTTTCAATTTTTCCATCAATTGTTCGATACGAAGACGGCAAAGATGGGTCTGAACAAAACAAATGACTACTCGTATATATGCTGTCCTTTAAAGGCGATTTGGGAAAAAAGTTAAAATTCATTGACATAACTTCGAAGATTTTAGATTTTTTTAAACCCTACAATCACCTCTCAAAACTCCCTCTCATCGCAGACATCAAGCGAAGTATCACACTTCCCAATCGCCTTTTCTTCGGGCTAAGAAGTCAATCAGTCAAGCAGATTTTGCACAATGCCCTAATTATTCTGGTTCTGATATATGATGCAGAAGATGTACACTGCTAAAAGTGGATAAAAACACTTTCTGCAGGGGAAATTGTTCCAGTTATGTGTGGACAATATTCAGCGAACGTTTGTCTGCTCAACAAGCTTACAGCCTATGAGGTCGCTACGTTACGTGGAACGTATATTTATAACAACTAATCAGCCCGACAAGCCCTTGACTTCACCTCGAAGCACGGCGGCTATCGAAAATGCCTTCACTATAGCTCCGCCCTTTTGTCCCGAATGCCCTGACGTAGAACAAGATACGGAACATGGAACATACCAAGCCTTCAATGTCTATATAAGCCATATGTTCAGGTCAAAAGATTACTGTTTGGAGGTATGGTCATTTATATAGAGAATACTCAAACAGCTGAGAAGTCCTGAAAGACTAAGAAGAGCCGAACTGTCAGACCCAGAGGAGTTTGCATGAGTTATATGTCAGCCAGCCGCGCAAAATATACCTGACGGCAGTCCCACGGGGAGAATGGTTAGTGGATTAGGGTGTGAATTAGCACGTTTATGCGCATTCCTTGCATCGATTATGAGAGTTTTCGAATCGTGATAGCATGGGCTACCACATCTTTCGCAGATTAGCACATCCATTGACGCAACAAAAATAAAAACCGAGCGTCAAAAAACAGAGGAAGATTACATTCACTAATTTTCCCCAATGAATGTCCATTATTGGCATAGAAGCCAACAGGGCTAGAAGGTTAGGTATTGACTACCATTCCGTCATTCCGAGATACTGCCAGAGTGATATGCTAGTTTTGGAAACTGGTAAGTTCCCTATAGCTGATGTTTTGTCTATACGGATCTTCCGAAGACAATTTAGAACTAAAGTAAAATTTGCCATTCTACATTAGTGGTGAGCTTAACTTTTTTGAGACACCTTGTGACTTTTTTTGCCATGATTGTTAAAATTTGGAAAGCAAATCAAGAAGTCATTAGAATACATGCTCGCAATCTCCAACTCACTGTGGGCGCAGTAGCGCAGTGGTTAGTGTGTTGGACTACTGTGCGAGGGATCCCAGGTTCGATCCCCGGAAAAACCCAAATTACATCTTAAAGTTTTTTCTACTGCGCCACCTCTCGCGAACGTCTAACAAACATCCGGGAGTATGCCTGTCATGAAAAAGCTTCTCAATTGAGCCGTTCGGACTCGGCATAAAATTGTAGGTCCCTTCCATTCGTCCCAAAAATAAAAACTCACACAAAACGAATGGTTGCGAGAAGCTAGGCCTTGGGTGTCACCCGCCTGTTGCGCCACCTATTTATTTTTTATTTTATTTTTTAATCTCCAACTCACGTGCTTCTATTCGAGTTTAACCGTGTCCCTTCGTCTGACTACGTGACTGGCCTAGAATTCTACGTTCCAATTCCCAACTAACATTTGAGCTTCCATTAGGTCAAAATGTTTAAACATTGAAAGGCCTTGGTTTCTTTTAGTTGTCTAAAAAGCTTTTAGAAGAAACACACTCTTTATCGAAGTTTGGCGCCGGATCATGGAAAATTAAAACGATCGAACGATAACGTTTCGACAATAGCAGCCTCTGTCTATTGCCACAGAAATGATAAAGACAGGTTTAGTAAAAACGATATCGTTCGATCGTTTTCATTTTACGTGATCTCTCCACTGGACTTTTGTAACTGCTCCATTAAGATCGATTGGAAATACAAGCAGACATTTTTGAAGATCACCTAAAAGACCGTCCGTTTTCGATAAACTTCGGCAAGTAGGTATAGTTATGGATACTTGGCTGCTTTCAAATTCGTCACTATAAGGAACTTCTATCCGAATTTGTAAGAAGCCTGCATTTCTGCAGTCCTTACCTTGTATCATAAAATTTTTAAACGAAATTTATTTTTGCAAATTATTGCCACGAATCGTTTTACTGGTTAGTGTGCTGGACTATCCCCCGAAAAAACACAAATTACATCTTAAGGTTTTTTCTACTGCGCCACATCTCGCGAACGTCTGATAAACATCCGAGAGTATGACTGTCCTGAGAAAGCTTCTCAATTCTCGGAGTAGGCATAAAATTATAGGTCCCTTCCATTCGTCCCAAAAATAGAAACTCACACAAACGAATGGTTGCAAGAAGCAAGAAGAAGAAGGGTGTCTACACGCCTGTTGCGCCACCGGCTCTCCAAACATTAGCTAAAATCCTTATCCTAGCTAAATTCTGACATAGAGTGCGCTGTGGATAGAAGTGTCACAGAAAACAGCTGTTCGTTGAAAATAAATTTCTTCAAAGATTCATCGACGCGAAAAAGTGTTATATTTCCGTTGCCCTTTCTTTTTTTCTTGTCTGCTATTTCTTGATCTCAAAATTTTCAATTTCAAAGGATTTCTCATCGAGGTATTCATTAAAAAAACTCATCCTTATTTATTTTTCGGCAACGCAAAATAACAACAGGAAATAAAACCAACAGACCTGTCAAAATTTAGCTTGAAAAAATGAGCCGAACCATTAATGTTCGCGCTAAATTGTGGCAGATACGTCCAGTACAGTCTGAAATGAAAGTTTGATTTTATAGCTGAAGCAGCGTACCGCTCGGCTAAATGGATCCGCTTAAATTTAGCTCAGCTAAGTTTTGGAGAGAATTTTGTGTGGGAGCTAAAATTTAGCTCGAACAGGGTACTTAGCTTAAAGCAAATAGAGCAACAATAATAGCGAATTTCTTTTCTATTTTTGATTTTTTTTGCAACCAATGGAATTTGTTTTTTTTTTTTTAATCCAGACACGAATTGAATGGCCGCGTTCCATAGACTGCTAGATGACTGTGGGCATGTCAAACTCCATAAAACTAAAGCTGTGAAATGTCATTTTTAGGAAAAAATAAATGACAAAAAAAAAAAACAAACAAATCCTCCAAAGAAAAACATTTATCTCACTCTCCTTGATCGTGCGCTCAATACAGTTTGATAGTTATCTTGCAGCATTTATTCCTAGCGATGGGGTTACCCTTAAGTGGTTTCGGTGGGTTATAATTTACTACCCACACACCTTTTCAACATTATGTCAGTTGCCATTTTGGCAGCTGATTATTTTAAGTTGCTAAAAGTTGTTTCAGCTGTTTGCTTGGATACATGTTCACACCAATCCAATTATTTTTCTCATCAAATTTATCATCAGTTTCTCCCTATGGGAATAAGTCGTCCTTTCTGTTAGGCAGCATCCCTTCATTCATATATAATTTGTTTATGAGATTCCCCTTCTTTTGCTATGGGAAATTTCATAAGGACTATGGGAAGTTACCACTTAGGGGATATTGAAATAAAAATGAAAATTGATTCGGTGGATAAGATATGATTGAAAGAATTCTCTCTTTGGAACTGTCGAGTTAGTTACTAAACCACTTCTTATTAGATTATCTCTAAGAAGATGTAGAGCTGTTTCTATGGATTTGTACATACACAAACATACTTGTGGCAGAAAAAAAAAATGATATCTGTGCGTTACGAGTAGAATTTAATATTTAGACTCCCAAAGTGAAGCAATACTTCCATCATCTGTTTGCGGTTTATTGGCTTCAAAAGAATTACTTTTCTCAAATACAGTTCTAACGATTTTGAGGTACATTGCTATTTTCAGTTAAAATTGTTTATATTGTCTATAGGAAAGGAGCTTAACTACTCTTGATTATGATAAAGCCCCCTACTGTTCATGACCTGAATAAAACCATGTCCTGTTGACAAGTCCGAACTTATATGCCGACTATAAGCCAAACATTCAAATTCTGCATCGAAGTTCATTATTATTTCCTAGACCGATACAAAGTAACAAGATAGAAGTCAATACCTGATGCATCTACATCATTTACATCCATTTTCAAACGTATCGTTTCTCTGACAGCTATACGATTGGTTCTGTACTTCTTTCAGCTTTATATATGGTTTCTCATCCAATTTGTATGAACATATCGATAAACAAAATGTTTCTTGGAATCACAGCAATATTCCAGCAAAGGGACTCATTTTTTTCTGACTTTCCATTATATGCACTGTCGTCAGGTAAGGCTGCTTCGTTTAAATTTGTTCTCCCCATACTCACACACGAACTGAAAAGATATCTATTTCTTTCATTTCCAATTATTTTGCACCATGATACGAAGGCACCCACGGCCACGATATTTCATATATATTTTAACAACTTAATATGAAATTTTCGTTTCCGGTTACCGCGCGTAACGATTCAAGGATACGCCAGCCAATAAATTCTGATTCAACCCAACACCGATTTAAACTAACAGAAAAGAATCTGTTTGTCATTATTATCTTATATCGCACAAATCGTATTTCAACAGGATAAGTGAAGTGAACACAAGCAGCTATAAGGGAGGAGCAACAAAGTTTATGTGGAAATATGCGAAATACAGCTTTAAGTATACAGGATTCTGCCTTTTTGAGGGTGTAAATGCTGTCAATATTGTGAATTTTATTTCTGTCCTATGTGGAGGCGTTCGTATCCATGAGATGATCAGATCATATTATATATCCGTGTGGCAGCGGTTATGTTATATCAGATGCCTTCAGGTATTAAACGAATGCTTCACTTATGGGATTTTATCAGATTTATCCTGGAGGCAAATTTTAAACTCTGACATGTAATGTCAGAATAACTTTTTGTTGGTTTTACCGTTGAATAACATAATTTCTTTAATTCCTTTTGTGATACAAAAAAAATGGTTACATGCTTCACTTCGGAAATACAGTCAGCGACAATAAAGAGAACTGAAGTGGTGGCTTTATTTGCATATAAAACATTTTAAACTGGAAATACAATTGACTTATATTAATTTAGATGGCGCTTACAAGTCACAGCCTCAACCAAAAAACCTCTATAGAGCTATCTTCAGTAACGCAACACCAAAGTTTATATTGCTCTCAATGTGCGTGCCACCTAAGATTGGGTCCTCGTCTGATGCGTTGTCACACAGTGGACGACTCAAACACTCGTCAAGCTGGGGTGTAATCAGCATATATCAAAGGACACGGTAGTGCCCGAGCCAAGTTTTCTAGTAAAGACACTAACCCTTTTTACAGGAACAAACTCAGATTGTTTTCGATCCCCCTCTAACTTCACAACCAATTAAACCAAAAACTTGAAACTTGAAACGTTTAACCAAGCATTAGTGGTTCTCATTCTCAACATACATACAGGACTTCAAAAATCGAAAAAACCGTAACTGACTGACTCACTCACTTAGATGATGAACATCAAAATTATCAAGCACTTCCGGCCATTCTAGAATCGTGAAATTTGGCAGAATGCTAGATCCTGTGGTGCATACACTGGGAAAAGTCCAAAACTTGAGATTTTTCATTCAGGGGGTGTGGTATATGACTACTTTTGAAAATTAGTTATTATTTAATTGGGCCACTTCCCATTGTCCTAGAATGTTGAAATTTGGTAGAGCAATTGGACGTTGTATTCTCCATTCAGGAGGCGTGGTATCCGCCCACTTTTGAAAATTGGTTATTCTTATTATTTATTTGAGCCACTCCGATTCGGTATATTGTTAAAATTTGATAGAGCGGTAGGACCTGCATTCTACGAGAGGAGAAACTAGTCAGCCACGAAATGTAATGAGATCGAAATGTATCTTCGCCAAGTCCTTAGCTTACGAAGGTTAAATGTTAAAAAAAAAAATTGGTAGGTTTACTTGGCAAGTTTTCAATTTCAAATATGGTACAATATATTAGAATTTGAAGACTTGCCAAGTAAACCTAGCAATTTTTTTTTTGGGACGAATGTATTGACATAAATTTTATGCCGAGTCCGAATGGCTGAATTGAGAACTTTTTAATGACAGTTCTATGCTCTCGGATATTTATCAGACGATCGCGAGAGGTGGCTCCGTCGGAAAAACCTTAAGATGTAATTTGTGTATTTTCCGGCGATCGAACCTGGAACGCCACGGTAGTCCCTAAAAACTAAGCCACTCTAGTAGAGTTTACAAGCGAGAAAATTTTGACTTTCGCAAAAGCAATTGAAGTGGGCGCACTTAAGCAATATCAAGGTGAAATAAAGAGGCAACCTAAAAAAAAAAATGACGGATGAAATATTCACCCCTATTCCCGTTGGCGTTTGTCATAAACGACTTGTATTTCACTTCGTTTTTTAGTCGATTTTTGTAACATTTTTTAAACAAATGAATTGAAATAATGGTGACCACATAGAAAACAAAACAAAACTGTTAACAAAAGTTAAAACAAAAATCTGCACATCGTTTTACAACGACACGAAACATGAGTCGTATACCTACGACAAACGCCAACGGGAGTAGGGGTGATTAAATGAAAACACCTTTTTGGTTATCCTTGAATCCCTGATAGACTGAGGGCTGAAATACAGATAACTGCTTACTTAAACTTTTAAGAAAAAATTGATTTTTACCAAAAATGAAAGATCTTTCAACACAAAGAGTTAGAGAACAATCCCAGTCTCTTGTTAAATATTAAATCAATGACTTAGAAGACGATTTGGTTTAAGAATGTGTGCATTTTCACAATCTCTGCATCGCACTTTCCAACCCGGCTACAAAGTGTTCTGGGTGAAAGGAGTTTTTCCTGTTTCAAACGCGTTGAACACCATAAACTATGATGATAATATTATAGATGATTTTGCTATTAAAAAGTCCCTTAAAAAATTGTAATTCTTATTTTTTTAACGTGACACTCAATTCTTAAAAATTCTCGCATACGTTTATCTGTCAAAATCTCCAATTTCATGCGAAAGAAATTTGCAATTCTCAAAATCCGCAAACGAAAATTTCTCTTCAAATTTTACTCGTTTGCCTTTTCTAGGCGGATTTTCTTCTCGCATGCGAAATTGTGAGTTTGACACTTCGAATAACGATTTGTTAATTTCTGAAGGAAGGAAAACAAAAGAAGAAAATCTACCGGTCATGTGACCAATGACTAAAAAGAGGCACTCATTGAATTCTTTGAAATGAATATTAGTTTTGTCGTGCAGCATTTAACTCTTGTAGATTTCTATGAAAATAAACATATTCGTCGAGAAATCTACTAAATTGGACGGCATCTAACTTTTGGTGTAAACTTCAGCTTACTGGCTAAATTTTCATAAATTTTGTATCGTAAAGCTCAAAGCAATCTTGGGGTTCTCGCATATCTCTGTCTATTTGAAGTTGCTCCAACTGCTATATTTCCAACTGAACAAATGCTAATCCCATTTCGCCCAATGCAGCCATTGTAAAAACACAATTAATTATTAATTGAAATTATAACAAATCACACACATTCACAAAATGCCTTTTTTGTTTTTGTTAATCTCAAATCAAAACCCACATCCACAATATTTCTTAGCCAATTTGAATTGAATTTTTTTTTTCATGGCATTCTTTCCACAAAGAGTAGGTACATTTTGACGTAAAATTCTACCTCATGCGAGAGGTGAATACAATTTTCGCAGAGGTGGAGAAAACTTTGAAAACACCAATTTTCTCCGTATGCGAAAATTTCAAGCGGATTTGCTCGTATACGAGTTGTGTGGCAACAAGGAAAAACCGCTAAAGTCGATTTTGATAATTTTTCAGGAGAGCACTTTTAAGATTCGACGGAAAAATTTAAAATACAAATGGCTCTGGTTAATTCGCGGAAAGTCTGATTTTCCTGAAAGTTATATGTAAATAAAGTTAATTTAAGTCTCTTTCTTATTTCGAGCGTGATAAGCAAAATAAACACTTTAGCTGTTATGGCCTAACACCACTTTAAGGCAAACAAATCTTAAGTCGAGTTTAGCTGACATTAGCTGATATTCCTTGATATTCCTACAATCAAACTCGACTTTAGACATTTTTTTAACTGACTTTAGTTGTTTTGTTTTCGGGGCATTGTACCTTCAAATTTGAAGATAAAAAACTAAAAAAAAAAACGGCTTATAGATTTGGACTTGCTGAATCTAATAACATCAAAAACTCAATTTCGTCTAAAGTCGACTTTAGTTGTTTTTTTTGTGGCCACAGTTATAGCTGCATTCAAATGGCTATTTATTTTTATTTTAGTTTTTAACTTTCTCGTTTTCGTACAAAATTTCGAACTCGAGATTTTGATCAATTCTGATATTACGATGATAGGGGGAACTCAAAAAAGTGGGTCTCGCAATTCTGTTCGTCCATATTTCTGTCTGTGGTCTGTCCCACTCCTGGGGAATCTAAACGCTTGGACGGATTTGTTTCAAAATTCGTATTTAGAGTTTGTGGGCTTCCCGATAGGAGGCGTTTTTTTTATGCTAGCCCTTATATTAACGGTACTTCCCATATAAAAATTTTACGAAATATTACACAATTTAGATTTTTTCGAAAACGGCTCTAAAGATTTGAACCAAAATCGATACTTGAGTTAATGTATGCTTAACATGACTGCATACCCTGTTTTTCGCTAAAAAGTCCAGCAACGACATTTTTGAAAATTGGCTCTTTCTCGAAAACGGTAAGAAGATTAAGATTTTAAAATACTATCGTCATTTTCAAGAAAGACTGCGTCCTTTGATATCCACCTAAATCCCTATTAATAGTACTTTAAAAAACTGCTCATATATCAAAAACGCCATTTTCGATTATGATAAAATTGTAACTGACAGGTAATGCTTAAGTCCATAGAAATACCTTTTGCTCAGTTTTGAGCTAAATA
This sequence comes from Cheilosia soror, assembly GCA_949372485.1. Taxonomy (NCBI): domain Eukaryota; kingdom Metazoa; phylum Arthropoda; class Insecta; order Diptera; family Syrphidae; genus Cheilosia; species Cheilosia soror. Next base: position 61,391,922 of record OX443564.1, read on the forward strand.
GTTGAAAAACAGTGTTTTTTGAACAATGAATGCGTCCTTCGATTTCCACCCCAATCGCTAAAAATGGCGCCCACTTTAAAAACTGCTCATATCTCGAAAATGCAATTTTCGATTTAGATGAAAATATTGCTGCTGGGTAATGTTTATTTTCTGAAGAATACGTCGTACTCAGTTTTCAGCCAAACAGTTTAGTAACAGTGCTTTTCGAATTCAAAGTTGTAACATTTGTCAACATAATTTTAGAAAAAACCGCTCTGACGATTTTGATCAAAATACATATTTAAGGCAATATAAGCATTCTAAATATGATCACGTACTTAGTTTTTTGTCAGAAAACTCGATAATAGCCGTTTTACGAATATTTCTCAAAAATGACTGCCCAAACCCCGATCTGTAATATTCACATGCGGTATATTTTTGCAAAGCCTAAAACTTCAGTGGCTATAAAATTCAAAATTCACCGCCTACTTGTCTCAGTCAGTTGGGGGTAAAATTTGAAAGTAATAAAGTGTTATAATTAATACGTATGTTTATGTGGTATGCATTACGTTATTAATTACACCTTGAGTGGGATGGGTATGATTTTAAACGTAAAATTTGCTGAAATGACTCTGACATTCTGTGAGATTCGCAACAAATGAAAAAGTTAAGTGCGACAAAGTCGTGCACATTTTTTTCCTTCTGACTTCTAGGAACTATAGGGCAATTTTTAATTTGAATTAATTGAAGGTCATCACAATTTAAAAATGTCAGAAAATGTCACCACTGCGAGTTTGTAAAATTAAATTTAAGCACAAACACACAAATTTATCATCGAAAAACGTGTATGAATGTGGGCGATTGCAATCATAGATATCCGACAGATACTTGAAATGGACTCCATTTGCTGTTGTAGGTGATCCCAAATAATTTGATTACATCCCAGCTATCCCATTTAATTAACTGGCAATGGAATTTAATTTAATTTAACTCTATTCGCCTACATTCGCATTGCGGCCTTATTTGATTGAAGTTGGTTTTACCCTCCATGTAGCTAATCGCTTAATCTCACAAAACTCACGCACACGCACACTATACACTGGTTGACTTGATATAAAAAAAAATGCAATGATAGGAGCTCATTCGATTGCTAGATTATTAAGGACGAATTCTTTTATCCAAAGTGTGTTTGTAATCTAGCTTGTCAATCTTGACCAGATGTGAAACCTTTTTTTATTCCAGTTGTATTTCCAAATTCCTTATGGGATGGGCATAGAAATTATTTTCTGTAATTCGTTCAGCACTTAAGTTGGGTCTGTCTGTATAATATTCGTGGGTGACAGACTTGAATTATTTATGGACTGAGCAGGACACTCTTTCATTCCTAGCCAAAGACGAATTAGGCATGCGGTAATCCAAGGGCATGATAACTCTTTCCAAATGGGGATTATTAGAGCGTCATTGCGTTGATAATGCCTTGCGGGATATGAATTGTTTATTTGTGTCAGTAGAAAAATATATATGGCAGCAAATGTGATTCGATTTATTTATGCAGCCAGCGAATGTTGAATATACTTCCTCATTAGGAGCAAATGACAGCACCAAAAATCCAAAATAAATTCCATTCCTGTTGCAATAAATCTTTGCACTGCTTAAGAAGTTGGTAACACCAAAGATTGGATCAAAAATAACACTATGACTGTAAAATACGCTACGTAAATAGGAGTTGAGAAAGATTTATAGCCATGTCGTTGTATGATTTCGTAATTCCCCTCGCGTGGATAACTGTCTCTGACAGGCGGTTTATCATTGTCACGCAACTCATGCAAAGCGCCATCTTTTGTATTTCAACACCATAGAGATGACACTTTGAGGACTTCTTTTGAAGATTGCGACACAAACAAATTATATCAACGTTGCCCCTCAAGGAGTGGACTAAATATAAAAAAATGTCATCCCTGCTACTCAGACTCTAATCGCCCATTAGTCACAGCCCATAAATTGACTAATAAAACCGAAGTGAGGCACATGTGTTGCCAGGTGGAGAGATGCGGTGCCTTTCGCTGTCACAGTCAGTGATTTTATGGGGTGGAAAGCTCTCCCGAGATAGACAAAAACAATAACAAAGCAAAACAACAAAAAATTTATAACTCGCAACCTACCTACATAAATTTATCAGTAATACCACTTACCCGAAGCCAAAAATACCACAGGGAGTATAAATTCATTGTGGTAGGCCAAAATGGAAGCCATCTATAAAACAAAAGAAAATATCCTCTTGGATCAATTAGCGTCCGAATGGACATAAGATGTTCTCCCTTTAGTCCTAGTTTTATATTATTGTTGACTTTTACTTTGGGGTCTCGGATGTTTCGAAAAAAAAAAAAAAATTACTCCCGGAAGGCAAAAGTATGTCTGTGTAGTTTTAGGGACACCGCACGTTAATATCCTATTGACGTCTTATATTAGCTTGGAATGTACGATGGAGACACATTTTTTTGGATAAAAGTTATGCTTTCAGATATAGTTCTTTCTATCTGGATAGATACACGTGGACATTCACTGCTGGGCAAATTAAAAGGATAAGGAACCTAAGTAAAAAGCGAAGAAAAACGAGTTTTTATTTTTCTTTGAGAGGCTATAAAATCCAAGTGTTCTTACTGTAAGTAGATGTCATATTTAAGATATCAAGCAGAGCAATATAGTGCATTTGTATTAGCTACTTTCTTTTTTATTATGGCGCCAATGATTGAAATATATGAAATGTCTAGTGCGGACATCATCTATGATGAACTATGAGAGCAACATTCGATGAAATGTGAACTGCGAACTGCGACACAATTCTTGTAGATACGTATAAGCAAAGCACCTCAAAAGCAATAGCCGAAAAGGGAAATTTAGATGTTGAAATGACTAAGGAAACAAATTTGCCCATCAACGCAAAAGGGCTGGTTCATGGAGTTCTTGTTTGTTGTTCCACAAGTATCTTCTCTGGGGGTAATTCAGCAAGATTTGCCGAGGTAAATATTTCTTCGCCAAAAAACTTTCTTTCTAAGGCGAAAGAGAGCCGGACATTCCATGAGAATGTGAAGAGAGGATTCATCACTCTCTAGGCACAGTCTGCATGTGGGGTCTGCGTCTGGTGAGACTCCGATTCGGTGAAGATGTTTTTTCATAAGACCATGGCCAGTAATAATTCCTGTCAGGATTCTTAGGTTGTTTTTACCCAGATTAGTTAGAAAGTAGGATTTTCTTTGGGAAAATTTTGGGAAGAACTGTTTGGTGCAGTTCTGCCCAGGTGTTTTAAGCCAGAGTTCATTCGATTTGATCCCGAACGGCTTAATTGAGAAGCTTTCGCGAGAGTAGTCCAGCGCACTAACCGCTGAGCCACTGCGCCCGAAATTATTTCTACTATAATACCTGTCAATCTAAAAAAAAATGGTTAGACTTAAAAACTAGGTGATATTAGTAAAACTTTAAAAATCTCAATAAATAGTTAAATAGTGCATCCTAATCCTATGAGCGTTGCCATCTTCCGTTCTGTTCTCTATTTCGAGTCTGTCGCTTTTGCATTCCTCTTCCTAGTCTCATTTGCACGAGCTGTCCCACAGCGGGCGCTTTATTATCCCGTTTACTGCCTGAGGAGCCATAAGATATTTTATTTCGTCTCAATCTAATCTACCCACGATTTTGTTAGCTATTGCCTACCTAAAAAAGGTCACGTCGCTGCCACTCCGCTTTGACTCGCGCGTCTAGACTATAGCGATGCCATCTGCCACTCGGCCACCACGCCACTGATACACCACATTGGTGCGCGCCTTGTCTTGGAATTCGAAATTTAAATTCAGCTTTTCTTAGACGGCTCTCAAATTGAGGCAATAAGCAACTAGCAATATTGTTAATAAGAAATAACAAAAATGAAACCATATGGCATGTTGTCAATTATGAAATAACACCCCAATTTGGAGCCTTATTTCATTTTCTCTTATGGGGCCTTATTTCCTGCAGCCCCTACTTGATAGCATACAGAGACGAGCAGTTCGACTTATTGGAGAATGGAGACCCTACAGGCCTACACTCACATCGAATCTACAACCGTTGGTGCACAAAAGACAAGTCGCTAACCTTTGCTTGTTCTATAGGTATTTCCATGGTAGATGTTCCGAAGAACTCAAAGACATTATCCCTCAAAATGCAACTTTTGGGCATTACCTACAGTACACTTGACAACAACCGCCAGGAAATAAAATTTCCAAAACTCCAACAGGACAACCAATAGCAAACTTTGGAACTTGCTTCCTGGGGATATATTTCCAGAAGACTACAATTTGCAGCAATTTAAGCGCAGAACTAACATATATCTGCAAGCATCTCGGGCGCTGATAGGTTGGCTTTTCCCGGGAGAGGTATTTAAAAAAAAAACAAAGTCATCTGTCAAAGTTCTATCAAAGCCACTGAATCCAACTTTACTAACTGCAAGAAGTTGTAAGTATCTGCATTATCCCAGAAATGAGTTTCACTTCTCAGATGACCATCTATTAACCACGGGTTGGTGATGAAATCTCTTTTTCCAATATCCCTTTTTCAAAATCCCCTTTCCAAAATCCCCTGTGCTTAAATCCCTTACTCCAAAAGACCCTAAGACAAAATGTCCAGGGACTAAAACCCCCCATTTTTAGATTTGGTGTTATTAATTCTGTCGCCACGACACCTAAAAATTGTGTTAAAAGTGAGATACGTTTGCAATTGCAACCCTCCTCCTTGTGGTCGATGTAAGATTTGGAGTAGGTGCAAGGTTGGGTATAATGCAAAGTTTAGTTTGCTTGTGGGTGATTTTGGCATAGAGGATTTCATCCCGGGACATTTTGGAAAGAAGAAAAAAAAGAGAAATTATGTCCAATAAGATATGTTGGAAAAGGGAATAACGTAGGGATGCCATTAACCACAAAATCAAACGGTTTATAATCCGTACCACTGGATCCACCACCGCAGCATCGAACTCATATATTTCATCATTGAATCGCATTTGACAGTACTGTCGGTATCGCTGAAGATGATTTGCTAAGTTGCATCGTTTACATGTGAAACACGTATCAACTGCAGAGATTCAAACACAATATTCACAGGCACATTGATATCAGATACAATTTTAACAATCGCTTTCACATTTTCGAAAACCAGCAAATATATGAATGCTATCCCCATATACAATGAAAAATTAATTTTAGTTTTGTCTGCATATATGCCTAGCTTTTATCATCCTACAAGTGAATTGCCAATCGTTTGCCCAAAGAATTGTTTTCAATATCTTTTAATGAAAGTATATACAACCAAGCAAATAAAACATTTCATTATACCGAAAACAATACACGAGCTTAACCCGCAACGATAACAACCTTTTGTTGTTTTTTTTTAAGCGGAAAATCAATATTTATGGGTGAAAGTATCTAAGGCTTACCTATCAGTTCCAGAACTGCATGTCTATGGCAGGCACGTTCGCCGTTAAAAAAAAAGGTTACAAACACAAAGTTGTTTCATATTTTCCATTATTTGTTCTCCTTATAGCCCGGAGCAGGTTTTACGGTTTTACCTTTATCGGATTGACTGAACTTTGGAAGGAGCACCATTCATTTTTGTCCTCAGCCCATAGGAGACATCGGTAACGGGTTCCAAATTATAGTACATTGGTACGAATCTATTTAGTGTTTAAAAGAAAGTCTGACGACCTTTATTTTTTCAAACTAGTTCTAAGGGATACTTATACTTTTAGAAGGATTATCCCGAAGGGAGTTTAATTTCCTGCAAACTAACACGCGGATTACACGTCATTTAATATCCCTCAACCAGATATATTTACTGCTTAGGCGTGGAGTAGAGCCAGCTTAACATACTCACTCATGTTTAAGATTGGATATACCTAACATTCGTAAAATAGTTGACAACACTCTCATGGACATTCTGGGTGTGATGGTGGTTAAGTACCCGCCTTTGGCGCAAGTTCTAGTCAATTTCATTTAACAGCAATGACATGGGATAAACTGCCACAACGGAGAAAAGGTCGACGATACTGGATGTTTACGATGGAAATAGCAATACAAGTTACAAGTCCTTCATTTCGAAGAATCCATTCAATGATTATGCCGACAGTAAGGTATACCGAGATAACGATGGGGGATGATTGAGTTCAAATCCAGAACTTGTATCCTTCTATGAATAGCACGGACTGTCTTATAATATTACGTTATATCTATACAATTGTAACAATGCTTACAGTGATTTTGTCTATGAGGCGAGCTTAACATGCCGCAATAGAAAGGGGATTGTGAGCTATTATAACAATATGGTATTTTCTTGCAGCAAAAATATTTATGAAAATTGTCAGGGAAAGAAGTGGCAACCCGAAAGGTTTTCCTTTGAAAGGGCTATCTTCTGAGGATAAAAAGAAAAGCTAATCTAAAAGATATACAAAGGGAGATGTAGCTTTAAGAACGTGCGGACATTGTTTGGGCCTATATTAATTTTTTGTTTCTGATTAATTTGAAAAAAAAAATCGGTTTTCCACATAACCTCAATAATATCCTTCATTCTGAGTTAATATAATTTTTATTTATAGATTTCGCATCAGTGGACGGTGATTTCTCATAACAAGCCACTAATCCTAGATTTATTTCTTTTCTGTTACAAAATCCTATTTATGGAGTCAATTTGGCAATGGCCCGATTTCTTAAACCCAAAAACCACACACACACACACACACACACAATAATCCTTGTTAAATTGGACATTCTAGCAAAATGTCACTGCTAATACCCATTGTAGACAAGATATATGTATATAAAAAACACATGTGCGATTTGTCAAGGATACGATAATTGAATTTATGAACTTGAGATACATTATTTGACATTTGATATTCGTATTTCATTGAGAAGGGTACAAGTGCAATAACATTATACTTTTTCTTCATAAATCTGTGTTGGGTGACCAGTCAATTCAGTTCATTTTCAAGTTGTGGTTGAACTTTTTTAACCTGTTGCCTTGTATGTAAATGAAACTAATGTTGCTGTAGTGCTATTATTTGTACAAATTGTTTTTTTGTGCACATTTCATTGGATGGCAGCAAAATACTTCTTGAGTGTGATTTTTGTCTTTCTATGACAGGAAAGGAGTTGAGCATCAGGGGTCTACCACCGAACGAGTAAATGCAGCACAATTGCAAAGTTCACCAGCCTTTCTACATATCAATCGCAGATATGTCGCAGGAGTCATTTTATTTTCCTTTTTTTTAAGAAGAGGAACAAGAAAACGCATGAATGACCACAACCTTGGGTCATTCTGTATTCCGTAGGGAACTTTTCCAACGAACTTATCGAATAAATCATTTCTGATGGTTTTCATTGTGACCACAGCAGAAATTAAATGAAGAGTTACACTTGCCAATGGCTGTTTTTTTTATCTTCCTAATAAGGCAATTGACTAGTAAGGCATTGTCAAGAAGCACTAAGGAGACTCTATATAAGACCCTCAGTTCAAAGTATGGACGTTAACAAAGGCGGATGAAGATCTTTTTGGCTTTGCGAAGGAAATGATTTAACAGCGAACCCTACAGCGACATCGAGCTGTTTAAAAAACTATACATATCACTCGACTAAGATGGCTAGGACATGTAGATCGATTTAACACCAACGGCCCGGTCCGAAGAGTATACGATTCCAACCCGGAGGGACAACACGATAACAAGTTCATTCATTCGAATGAAATCGAAAAAGAATTCGCTCGGCGGACAACCTATTTAAATATAGGGTACATACGTTAAACGGGACTCAACCACCAAAGTAAACAAGTGACAGGCTCACTTAGAGATCCTGTAAACAAGTGACAGGCTCATGGATGGGCCATTCTATTCGGAGAAGTAGCTTCTCGACATTGAGCCTGTCACTTGTTTACAGGATCTCTAAGGTCCCAGCTATATCTGTAAAATAAACCGAAATAAAGTTGTTTCGCGCGAATTTTCAACTTTTATTTTTTCAAATTTTCTAAATTTAAAGCCAGCTCAGTTATTGAAATAACTTTCAATTTTAGCTTTAGTCAGCTTTTTCTTACTTATTTACTTAGATTGCGCTACAGTCCGAGGTGGACATGGACCTCTACCAACACGCCTTTCCATTTAACCCGATCTTTGGCTAACCGACTCCAGTTGTGCACTCCAACTTGGTTGAGGTTCCCTTTCACTTGTGCCCGCCACTTAAGGCGCGGTCTTCCTCTACTCCATTGTCCCTCCGGATTGGAATTGAAGACTCTTCATGCCGGAGCTTTGGTGTCCATTCGCTCAACATGTCTTAGACTTAGAACGATGCCACCTCAGTTTTTGAAATAACTTTTATAAATTTAATATTCCCGCGAATTTTCAACTTTTAGTCCATCCATAACTATGCAAATTATCTTAGTTATTCAGAGGGCGTTGGGTATTAACGCCCAAGGAAATAGCGCCCAAATCGATTTGGAAATAACGCCAAAAAAAAAACTCGTACAATTTGTTGTTGCAAAATGTTTCGTCATTTTGGGTGTTATTTCCTTTCCAGGGTTCGTTTTTTTTTTTTTTTGACAAGCAGTAAAGCCCAAAATAGTAAGTGGAAATGCATATTCAGTTGAATATGTATGGGGGTATGTAGCCCCCCTGCAACCCCTCTGCTTGGGTTCTCTGTTGGATTTTGGAGTAGGTGAAATTGCAACAAAAATGTTTAATATATCCAATTTCGCACATACTCCAAATCTGACAGAAACCTCAAGCAGAGGGGCAGCATGCCCCCATACGTATTAAACTGCAAATTATTTTTTGGCTTTATTTCCATCTTGTTGTTTTTTGGGCGTTATTTCCAAATCGAATTGGTCTCTATTTCCTTGGGCGTTATTGCCTAATGACCTGGCGTATACGTTTGGGATTCTCAGATTCGTGTTTTAAATTTCAGATTTCGGCTGTCCAATCGAACAATAAATGTAAACTGAGCTGTTCTTTGTTGGTAATGTAGCTGCCAAAATTTGTTTTGCTTTTTTTTTCGCTGTCACTATTAGAATTGTTTGAAGAAACTTTTTGCATCAAAACATTTTTTTTTTGGACCGAGGAAAAAAGTAAAAAAAAGTATACTTTTACAAAAGTTCCAAATTTTCAATGGGTACTTAATGGGTTAAGGAAGGTTTTGTATCATTCAAACGGAATTTGAATAACCTTTCCATTGATGCCAAAATTTACATGAAGTAAGTTTCAAATTATGCGTAGAATTAACTTTAGTTTTGTCAAAATACTTATGGCCACCATTGTACATTTTTAAATAATTATAAAAGAAATCTAATAATAAATATTCCGAATATAAATGTTCACCACGGCTTTTTCTCCCTTACAAAAATAATAAATACTGCAAGCAAATGGAGAAACTGCTGGTATGAAGAAGACGAATCAGTATTATCCCAAGACGATGAAAATGTGGCACAAACCCTATAAATAACTTATCAAAGAACTCAAAGTCGGCCTTCTCTTCTCTTCTCTTATTTGTTCACAGAATCGGTACCTTTACTGTGAACAGAGTGTACTATTCCTTAGGGCAAACCAATCAACAACACAATGTATAAGGTATATAAAAATGCTCCATCTATATAGAAGCGTAGGGCTAATGCTGTCTTATCACCGCCCTTTATATTTCCATAAAAAGGAAAAATCAGAATATCCCTGACATATATACTGACAGATATTTCAAAAATTCTTTCCATTGAATCGACTTTAATGAATAAATAATTATATCGACTTTCACCACCACGTTCTAGCGCAATCAATTTACTCGGTACGTATATGCTCACCACCACCACATGCCACCAGAGGAGGGGGTTAATAAATCCACAAAGTTTCACATTCACTTTTCTTAGGAAACATGTTATTTCCAATTCCCGAAATCAACAATACAAAACTTTCAGGGTAACCATTCATAATTTATGAGACCAACATATAGTTACAAGTCGAAACAAAATTCGCTGCCAAAGTTATCCATATTTTCACCCAAACCATTTCTCATTTCTACGGTCGATCCCCACGAGTACGTAAGGATACACATCTTATGAATGAATAATCTTATAGGTGCACAGTGCACACCATTGTAAGAAATTCTTTAACAGAATATTTCGAAAATGTGTTGAGAAAATAAAAGGAAAATTATTTTCAGAGCTAAGCAGGTAATTTTACACCAAAAATAATCATGCGTAATATTTAGACCGGGCGGACTACCTTTGTACAAACTTTTAATTAAGCTTCCAAGTGTTGATTACTATACCATTCTTATGTTCGTTAAATTAATGAAAATTAAACTTATTTTCTTCTACCCGACGCATTTCTAAGGATGCCAAACTGTATAACAGTTTTGTTTGCTCCCTTTTTAAAACTTAGCTAGGTATAGCCTTTTAGAGTGAATGAAAAGTTGTTGTTTTTGTGCCAAAGAAAGTCTTTATTTTTTAATACAAAAGGTGTTGTGAGTTGGGACTCTGACTGGCGAAACTAATTAGAAAATGTTGGCAATTTATATGAGAAAAATAGAAAATTATTTCAATGTTTTCGAAATACTTCTAAATGAAAAGTGTTCTGTGCATTTCCATGGATAAATTTAATTTAAAGGGTTTTCAAATAGAGACGGGTGCAATGGTACATGCTATAATTGTATAAAGTTGTGCGTCAAATATCAACGGATTTTTTGACATATAAATGACATTATGACATAAATATCCCATCGATCAAATGATGGGCATTCGAGAGATCGAATTTTCAAAGACTCTGAATCAAAGACTAAGCTGCATTTGAGCATCGGTCGGTTGCTGTTTATTGACAAAAGCCTGCGGCTTAAGAAAACCTTACAAGAAAAAGTCGAACGATCGCATGATTTTGGTGGAAAGGAACTGTCAAATTCTACCCCTTCCTATTTAAGTACCTAAGGAGGAGTGATTTTTCCATATCAGGCTATAAATTGATCAATGAAATGAAGTTTATACTAGAATGACCGATGGGCTTTTGAAGTGGCAAACTATTATATATGACATTTCTAGTTTTAATTTTTCAACGACTACTTTTGGGCGCCAGTTCATTTACTGTAATCCAGCCATCATCATCATCATTTCATCATCATTTTCAATGGTCCGCTTGTCCATTAAGTGGGTCGCGGGTGTAGGTTGCTCAAGTGGACCCTCCATAGCTCTCGATTCTCCGCCATCGACTCTAAATCATCAAGGGCAATCCCCATACGGGTATAGGAGAGATTATGGACTTGATCTAACCATCTCATCCTTGGTCTACCTAGAGGACGCCTACCTGATGATATACGGATTCCATAGCACGTCGTGGAATCCTAATCGGGGACATGCGTTTAACATGACCAAACCACCGAAGCATGGATTGCACCGTCCGGAAAAGTAGCTGCTCGACATTGAGTTCCTCACGTATTCTGGTATTTCTGATGCGATCTCTACGGGTCACACCAGCAATACTACGGAGAAATCTCATTTCGGCAGCTTTTATCCGCGATCTTATTCTTTCGGTCATTACCCAATCCTCATGACCATAGGTAAGAGTTGGAACAAACACCGAATTAAAGACTGACAACTTAGCTTTGAGTCCTCCTAATAACCGAATGACCAAGCTGTCTCAAAATTGACCCAGCCTGACCAATTCTACAGAAAAACTCGGCATTGCTCCTTCCATCACTCGTGAATAAGACCCCGATATAACTTAAACTTCTCCACCCTTTCCAATGGGACTCCACTAACATGCAGAGTTCATTGAACAGTCTTTCCGGAGACGACCATCACTTCAGATTATGACCAAATCTCGAAGTTGCTGCTTCTTTTTCTAAACTGTCGACTGGGTCTTCTGAGAGTGTTCCTAGCATTATACGAAGGGTTTCGTAATAGGAGGCGTGGCTGTGGAGATATTGGACTGCTCATGGTAAATCGAAGCCGAAGAAGGCCAAGATGCGCCCAAAAAGGTTATGGCGACAGTTTTTTTTTTTGGGGTTGCGCGTGGAATCATTCACATCAATTACATTAAAAAGGGTAATCGGCCTTTATTAAATCTATAGAGCTATTGGATGGATTCGACGATTTGAAGCTCTCTATACCACCTAGAGCTAGAGTCCTAGATAAAGCATTCTTGCACAAGTCACGGCTTTGCTGTGACTGAATTTCGTTAATGCATGAGCCAAATTTCCTCTTTCAAGGCGTTGGTGGTTGTGGGCTTGTTTGCATAGACTTTTGCCTGAAAAAATTGCAATGGCGTTAGGTCGCAAGATCTGGATGGTCAATTCTGATCGCAAAAACGGGCGATTACACGATTAGGAAATGACTCATGCATGAAATTGAATTGTTTCTTTGGCTGTATGGCATGTGGCACTGTCTTTTTAAAACCACAAGTTGGTCACATCCATATTATATAATTTGGGCACTTATTACTTATAACTGGCTTATTAATTGTTACTGCCTGACCAGCCGCATTTTCGAAGAAGGATGGTCCTATAATGCCTCCCAACCCAAAATCCGCACCAAGCAGTCACACGTTTTGAATGCATTTGTTTCTCATCAATTACTCATGAGCTTCATCACTGAAGATAATTTTGTTCGAAAATTGCAGACTGTAGCAAATATTATAATAATATTTTTCAAATATTGCTCAACAATGAAATTGCGTTGCTCTTTCATATAGCGATTCATTTTTACTAACCCCGAACTGTCAGCTGTCACATTGTTATCATTTTTTCCATTGGCATCACTGTACTATTAAATGGGGCAAAATTCAAATTGTGCGTGAATTATGGGACACCCTTTAGTTACATCCGACCGAGGAAGTTGCTGTCATTTTGTAGCTTGAAAAGCACTATACACTCTACACTTCCTCTGATAATCTACAAGATTAATTTTTGTTTCCGAGTAAAAACCTGCTAAGTAGTGATTGATATGCGGTGGTTGCAATCCCCGTCTGTTACAAAAGGCCACCTCAATGGCTTCGTCTTAATTGAAATATAAGCTTTCGTTCGCAGAATTTTCCATTCCATTATCTTTCGTTGCAGCATCGACCTTTATAATATATGAAAAATTGTGAGATGCATTTTCCAGAATTCACTATGGCAATCCATCGAGCTTGTCATGGCCTTTGATTGACAGCTGACATTTATGTCAATTATCTTGTCATTTTAAATTGCTGTTCGGTGGGGCATGCAAATAAATCTCTCTAGGAAGCACTTTAAATATTGGCACTTCAATTTAACTTCAGCAACCACTTGGTACACAAAATATATTACCATTCATAGCCTTTCACATTTACCACAGAATCCATTCCCCCAGCACAAATTAGGCCTTCCGTGTTAGACAATCCGACCCAAGCCTACCTAGACCTACAACTGTTTACAATTGGTTTCATTCCGTCTCCATGGTAGATGTGTATTGCATTCCTCGAATCATAAGTATGGATTAGGATCATCCAAATGAAAATAAAAACAAGGAGGATAAGCAATCCCACAAACGAGAAGGTATCTTTTTCGTTTGTGCGTATACCCTGGACGGGTACTATATTGCCTAAAGGTATTTTGGAACAGAATTAGGTTATGTGTAAATTTATTGCTTCTTGGAAAAGTTGCCATAAAACAGATTTCTTTACTCAAGTGATTGCTGTAATAAACCAATCACATCACTCGATGTGGTGTCTGTTAACATCGTAATCCATTTAACTATATATTTCTTGAAATAGACAATCCTATCCCTGTTCGAATATTACCACTCTTTAATTTAGACAGCACAAACTGTACCAACACTCACGACGCGACAGTTCGTTTGCTTTGAAATCGAATCGTTCCCTTGTCAGGGTGGTACCATAAGCCAATTGCTATTTCGCAGGATAGTTTGCAATACAACACCAATTGGAGCTATTTTCTTTCCCTTATTTTTGATAGAGGAAAGGATGATACCGTTTATGTCGTTTCCCCACTTGTGTCTTATTTTTGAATATTTTATTCAACGACGTGAGGTCCCCATTAGAACCTTTCAGATTCAATAAGTATCTCAAATGTACATATACCATTTCCACATGAGTATTGAGTATGCCAGCGAAATTTATTACATAAATGGTTATTGGTTGTAGCACCTTTAACGATTTTTACAATTTTGAATATGAAAAAAAAAATGCGGACACTTAAGCTTTAAGACACCTCCCAAATGAGTAAACTTCACAGTTAACACCACTGACATGTCACTTGACATTTGTACAAATTTCTACCACTCATGTTTTCAATGGATTGACGTATTGCTCACCGTGTCAGGGGATACACGAAAGGTAATCTATTCGCAAAAGGGATGTTGGAACACCAGACGATTGAATAAAATATTTAACAACTGACTTGTTGACAGCTGGATTGAATGATGTCTGGTACAGAAAATCGTATTACATATTATGTCAGTGGTTGTCACATGTCAACGATAGAATCGCAGTCAAATAGAGTTGGTTGGCTCACGTATACATTGAAAGAGAATTTATGATGTTGTTATGGATTTATCTTAAGTCCTAAATTTATCAACTTCAAAGGGTAAATATAGAAGTGAGATGTTTATAAGGAGCGATATATCCTTTAAGTTTCTATACAAGCGTACATTCTAATTATCTGACTTGCGCAGTACTTAACAGCTCGAGATTAAAGAATTAAGCTCTGCTTCTTATAAATTGTGAGTAGAGGGTGTGAGAGCCGCGATTTAAGGTATTGCCTTATTGAGAAATCATAAACAATCGTGTGTCATTTTCAATGTCATTGGTTCTATCTAATGCATTTGCCTTGGTGTAGTTACTGAAATATCTAAATTATTCCGCGACCATTCAAAAGCAAATATAACTTTCGAAGATGTTACTGGCAGTATTTCATAAAAATTGACAGTAGCGACAGGTGACAGTTGAAAAATTGTAAACTGACAACTAGACAATTGTCAAATTTTCTGTTTAATAAATAACTAGCCATGCCCGCGGGTCCGCCCGCCGGTTTCTTTTCTTTTAAGTAAAATTAAAATTTATTTCTCACCTAGCCTATGGTATAATTTGGCCACAGATCTATAAATCTGAAAAAAATCATGAAAATCTGACAAATGGTTCTCGAGTTATGGAGGGACAAACAGACGATAAAGTACTAGCGGACCCGGCGAACTTCGTCTCGCCCCAATCTAACGCCTTCAGATAAACTCCAGAGTGATGATAAAACACAGATGTGTAGTTCAAATTGAACCACTGAGTAGAAAAAGGTACACAATTCCACAAATATGAGAAATTAGACTGAGAATGTCAAAATGTATTATATTTTTGTAGCGCACCGACTGAGTCAAAAAAAGATGTCGTTAGTGGAAAAAAGAAAACATTCCAGGAATATTCTCTTTTTTCCCCTAACCAAAATTTTTTCCGATTTATTTAATGCGCCTAATTATATGGGAAAAATTTCTTTTTTTGACTCAGTCGGTGCGCTAAAGAAATAATATGAACACTTTGGCACTGTCTATTTCATTTCTCATATTTGTGGAATGTGTACCTTTTTCTACTCAGTGGTTCAATTTCAATGTGATTTATTTGAATGGAATCGAAATCAGTAGAGAGCGATGTGATAAACAATGTTTTTCGATTTGTTTTCCGGCGCAAAAACGAACAACGAAGACGGTTTGCCAACACGCGAACGGGCAACGTACAGCTGACCGTGCGAAAAACAGGGAAATTCAAGATTAACCCAACAGACTTCCAACGATTGGGCTTGGAATTTATTGATTGTCATCGCAAAAGCCAATCGAACGGGGAGCTGAATCCGCTTGAAATGGAATGGAAGATCAGTTGGAATAATCGGAATTCGTGGGATAAGGACTTCCTCTCCTTTGAATTTGCCCTTAATGATCGTGGCTTGACGGACAGCCGCGTACCGTTGAACAATTTCGGATGATTCAGATTCCACGACATGATTATGATCGATCCCACCTTCAGCTGTAAATTATGCGGTGGAATTCCTGGCACATCAAGCGAGTTGAAAAATTCCGTGCGCCAGCAGTTGTCCCGAGAATTCAAGAGTAGATGGGTCGCTCTGCAATGCGACTCACATGTTCGTGGTTAATTTCAACTCCTTGACATGCCGCAACAAAGACGAAGATTTCCACCTCTGCATCGTCCAAAATCATCAAATTATGCGATAAAATGCAAAATTTCGTCAAAAAAAAATTCAAATTTTTCGCGTTTTCAAGAATTTTCGAAGTTTTCCTAGTTTTCACTAAGAATTTTCTATTTTTCCATTCAAAAAGCCATTCCGGTACAAAATTCCATAGAAAACGTAAATTTTCGATTTTTCCAATTTCCCGACTTTTCCAGAAGGTTTTCCCAAAATTTTCTTTCGTATAAACCTTCTCCTGGCAATTACGAACAACTGAAAAAAAATATTTAGGCAAATCGGTCCAGCCGTTCTCAATTTTCGATTTTTCCAATTTTCCTACTTTTCCGGATTGTTTTCCCAAAATGTTCTCTCAGAAGAACCTTCTCCTGGCAATTACGAACTACTGAAAAAAATTTGAGCCAAATCGGTCCAGCCGTTTTTCGGAATTTCTTTCGGAAAGAAAAAGAAGTGATAAAATTTTCAAAAGCGAAAAAGCTGACAGCAAAATAAAAAAAAAAATATATTTTCCAGTGGTTGCTCGATTAAGATGCTCGAAGTAGCTCAATTTTTTACACTTACTTTTGTATTTGTAGAATTGTCACTTGGACAAAGGCTACTTATGCATATAGACCATAAAGACTTTATTGCCTACTAGCTGGCTGTTGGATATAGATTCGGGATTCATTCCTAGTCCATAAAAGTAGGCCTCGCAGACGCATACGGCACGCCTGAACCGTCCATATTTGACAGTTTATTGTGAACACCACGCGGCTGTTTTTTTACACGATCGAAAAATATTGAGAGTGATCGAGAGACAGAGGTTTAATTGAAAATTTGTAGATTGCAGGTGAATTGTGGGCGCTGTAGCGCAGTGGTTAGTGTGCTGGACTACTGTGCGAGGGATCCCAGGTTCGATCCCCGGAAAAACACAAATTACAGTTTTTTTCTACTGCGCCACCTCTCGCGAACGTCTGACAAACATCCGAGAGTATGACTGTCATGAAAAAGCTTCTCAATTCAGCCGTTCGGACTCGGCATAAAATTGTAGGTCCCTTCCATTCGTTCCAAAAATAGAAACTCACACAAAACGAATGGTTGCGAGAAGCTAAGCCTTGGGTGTCACCCGCCTGTTGCGCCACCTATTTTTTTTTTTTTTAGGTGAAATGGGGAGTGGTATGTGGTACATGAAAACGGGTAGTACCACTGATGATATTTTATATGGACTGTCAGTGAAATGTCATTCATATAGAATTTCTGCCTACAAAATGACGCCAACATATTATGTAACTAGCGCGCTCATGATTTCAAGCGAAATGCTTGGATTGCTTTGTAAATTTGCCAAGTAAAACGGTTGAGATTCAATTTGTTGCGTCATTGTTTGTCATTTAAAAAAAGTGTAGGTCTCCAATTGGGTGGTTGGGTGTGTATGAATCGGGTAGGCGCTGATCGGCATCAACCTGGCGGTGCCCAGCTGTTGTAACCTTTCGTACACATCAATTGTGCTTATTTTACCTCCCAGTGGTAACCACCGGGTACTGGTCTGCCCATCCGGGTGTGACTTGCTGAACTTATAAGTGCGAGTGTTGAACACGAAGAAAATAGCAACACTATAATGCTCTGTCGGAAAGACTGACTGAACGAGTCTCAGAAGTCTTACATGAGCTCCTCAGAAAGAGGACGTACGGCGGATGAATTCATTAGACTGAATCAACGGTGTCGTCAACAGTCAATACGACAGTTACCTTACTTGAGCTACTTCGACATATTTGGAGCTGAGGTCAGTGAGGATTTTTCAGGACTAGTCAGGGTGCTGAAACAGAGATGGTGGCGGATGAACCCTTTATGGGCCAACGGCAGCTCTCACATCCCCGAAGTGGGTTACTGACACCGGAGGAATCCGGCCCCTTTCGTCCAAGGGGTCTAACAAAGGGCCTGGCCCTCCAGGTTGGGGGTTGTACGTCGGGGTAACTGCCCGACTGCGGAAAAAATTACTTAGTTCCGAAACTACCACAAGCCTCGGATACGGATGATCTTACTGTTGACGAACCTGGCAAACGAATAAAGGACAACGAATTTCGGATCTGCACGTGGAATGTTAGGTCCCTTAACAGACCACGTGCAGCCGAACAACTAGCGGAGGCCCTGAACTGCTTTAAAGCAGACCTAACCGCCATCCAAGAGGTGCGATGGGATGGACCGGGCAAGAAGAGGATGAAAGACTGCGATATTTATTATGGCGACTGCTATCGGCAGTACTGTCGGGAGGTACAGCCTACACGACACCACCTCCGATAACGGATTTAGGCTGATCGACTTCGCGGCGGGGCGAAATGTTGTCATATCAAGTACGCGGTTCCCGCATCTCGATATTCATAAAGGCACTTGGAGATCTCCCGATCAATCAACCGTCAACCAGATTGACCACATTGCGATCGACGCAAGGCACTCCTCCAGTATTATGGATGTCCGAACGTTCCGAGGGGCCAACATTGACTCGGACCACTACCTTGTTGTAGCCAAGGTACGCCTTCGGATATCCCGAACACCGCCAAGACAAGTAAATACTGTGAGGAAGTTTGACGTCGGACGGCTAAAATCGCAAGAGATCACCAGATCCTTCTCCGATCGAGTCTCTCTCAATCTCTCAAGAGGTTCTATGCAGCCAGCATCAAGCATTGAGGACCAGTGGCAACATTGCCAAAAAGCCATCAGAGACGCCGCCTCTGATGTGCTTGGTTTCACTCGACCACCACAACGAAACCCCTGGTTCGACGACGAGTGCCGGCAAGCACATGCAGCGAAACAAGAGGCATACAAAGCGGCGCTGCAAAGAAGGACTAGAGCTGCTCGTGAGCTCTACGCGCAGAAAAGAAGAGACGAACACCGGCTTCTCAGGAGAAAAAAGAAAGAGCACGAGAAGCGCGCGATCGAGGAAATAGAGAGATGCTACAGCAGGAATGAGGTTCGGAAGTTTTACCAAAGGGTAAAAAGAACCTGCCAAGGCTACAGAGCCCGAACCGAAGCCTGCAAGGACGAACAAGGGAACATCGTAGTAGAATCGCAGTCGATGCTGGGGATATGGAAGAACTCCTTCTGCAGACTGTTTAACGGCGATGACGAACTAAATCCCGCTGTCAGGCAGAATGAACCATTCAACCTGGACGATGAAGACCAACAATTCCGTCCACCCGACCTGGACGAAGTGAAGATAGCCATATCTAAGCTTAAGTCCAACAAAGCCGCTGGGGCAGATGGCCTAACCGCCGAGCTATTCAAAGCGGCAGGCGATGACTTGGTTAGGAGCATGCACCAACTCATCTGTAAAATATGGTCGGAGGAAAGTATGCCCGATGAATGGAACCTCAGCATTGTTTGCCCGATCCTCAAGAAAGGAGACCCTCTGAACTGCGCCAACTACAGAGGTATTAGTCTTCTTAACATCGCCTATAAGATCTTATCTGCCGTGTTGTGTGAACGCCTGAAGCCTTTCGTCAACAACCTGATTGGTCCCTATCAGTGTGGCTTTAGGCCAGGAAAGTCTACCATCGACCAAATATTCACACTGCGGCAGATCTTGGAGAAAACCCAGGAAGTTCAAATCGATACCCACCACCTTTTCATCGATTTTAAGGCCGCCTATGACAGCATTTATAGAGACGAGCTATACAGAGCAATGTCTAGTTTTGGCATCCCTGCCAAACTCGTCCGTTTGTGCAGGATGACAATGGAGAATGCACGCTGCTCCATCAAGGTCGGTAAAGAACTCACTGAGACCTTCGATGTCAAAAAAGGTTTTAGACAAGGCGATGCGCTGTCATGTGACTTCTTTAACATCGTTCTTGAAAGAATAGTGCAAAACTCAAACGCTAACACCAGAGGCACTATCTTTCAAAAGTCCGTCCATCTACTCGCCTACGCCGACGATATCGACATAATCGGGAGAACGCAGCGTGATGTCACTGGCGCGTTCGTGAGCATTGAGACGGAGGCGGCAAAGATGGGTTTGGCGGTCAATGAGGGCAAGACAAAGTATATGCTGTCATCGAGAAAGGACACCCAACACCGACGTCTTGGACAGAATGTCACTATAGACAGATATAACTTTGAGGTGGTAAAGGACTTTGTCTACCTAGGCTCCGCTATTAACTCAGACAATGACACCAGCGCTGAGATTAAGCGAAGAATAACTCTTGCCAATCGCTGTTTCTTTGGGCTAAGAAAGCAATTGAGTAGCAAAGCCCTCTCTCGAACAACTAAAGTGACCCTTTATAAGACCTTAATCATCCCAGTCCTACTTTATGGTGCAGAGGCATGGACTCTATCAAAAGCGGGATGAGCTTACTCTTGGTTGCTTCGAGAGGAAAATTCTTCGAGTAATTTTCGGTCCCGTCTGCATAGACGGTGAATGGAGGAGGAGATACAACGACGAACTGTACGGGCTGTACAGCGACATTGCCCTAGCCAGAAGAGTGAAGGTCCAACGACTGCGATGGCTGGGTCATGTAGAGCGAATGGACGTGAATGCTCCGGCCCGGAAGATCTCTGAATCCACACCCGAGGGACGGCGCAGTAGAGGAAGACCGCGACTCAGGTGGCGCACGCAAGTGGAAGGGGACCTTAACCAACTTAGCGTGCGAAACTGGAGACAGCTGGCCAAAGATCGCGCTGGCTGGAGACGCTTGTTGGTTGAGGCCCAGGTCCACCCCGGACTGTAGCGCCACCTTAAGTAAGTAAGTAAGTAGGTCTCCAATTTATTCCACTCTGACCCACGTCACCTAATTAGGGATGCCAGACGTCCCCCTTTAGGGGGGACAGTCACCCTTTTTCATACAAAAGCGCTGTTTGTCCCCCCTAATACAAACCACCGTCCCCCTTATTAAGTCAAAATTCAATAAAAGAAAATAACTTTAATAAAATGATTCTCATTCGTTTTTAGTAAATTGTTCTTTATTTTTGTTGTTTTTGTTTTATTTAATTTTTTTTTTAGTTGAATGCTTATTAATTACTTTTTATTTTCTTTTGTTTCTCTTAAATAAAGTATGTACATAAATAATGTTGATGCTTTTTCTGGTATTCAAAAAAAAAAAAAAATGTTGGCCCCCTTTTGAACACTTGTTCCCCTTGAAAACTCACGATGGCCCCCTTTTCGTAGCCTTTAATCTGGCAACCCTACACCTAATGTTGGCACCAACGCGAAGTTGTCCACTCTCAGTCCATAATGTCAATAGTTTTGTGCGTTTGATGTAGGAGAACAAAATTACACTAGGCAACGGCTTGTCATTGTCATGTGACAACGTTAACATCATTGAACGAGTTGTACAAAACTCATAATGAATCTACGATTTTTCAAAAGTTCATCAAAATTACTTGCATAGCCGGGAGCATAAAATCAAAAGCGGATGAAATAGGTTTAGCAGTTGATGAGGGCACAACCATTTTTTTTCTTGGAGACTAACATCGACGTTTCAGACTGAATGTCATTTATAAATGGCTAAAAGTTTCAGTTAGCTTTTAAGGGACTCTGTCTACTTTCGCTTTGCTCTAACATCTGAAACTGACATCTCTGAAAGGATAAAAGCTATTGTTGCTAATATAATTTTTTTCGTGGAATTTAGTCTATAGAACATTTTTTGCATAACGATTTCCATGGAAGTATTTGATTTAATTTAGTTATTTCTGCTGGTTTTTACAAAGTTTTCGATAGAGTCGGTACCTACATATTTTACCCTTTTAACCATTTTTTGAGCTTAAGGTTCCTCTTTTAGCGTTGTTTGTTGCAAGTAAAAACTTTATTAAGTGCATCCTTTTCAATATCTTGTATGATTTCTCTTGCTTTTTGTCTTCTTGTTGAATTTCTTTTGCCACTGAAAGTAGTTATTAGTATATAGGAGGATGGTTTATATTATCTATCTACAGTTTGTACATCTTTTGTTCACAAAATTTCTTCGAGTGTTTGACAATTTTGTGTTGCGGAACTAACTTGTGTGTATTTTAACTGTCATCGCAAATATGTAGGTTAAACAGTGAGCGTCAAAAATTATTAAATACCGTTACTTTTTTGAGTTTTCTTTAGGGTCTGGAAACAGATCTAAAAAAAAAACAAAAAATGTGTAAAAATGTTGATTAGGAAATAACAATAATTAAAGATATTAAATGTCGCCAACAATCGCTATCGCGGCGGTGTGTTTCAGCCTTTACACTGACTGTACCTCACCTTTAATATTCTTCGGAACCGCACAAACTTTAAGAGAAGTTTCTACACTTAACCAGAATTATTGTCGCAGGTGGTTGTGTCATATTATATCACCTGTTCGTTGAGTTCTCCGTTAAGAAATGCTGTCTTAACATCGAACTGAAATGCCTTCCAACGTAATAATTTTGCAAAATGTAATGTCAACATTTTTAATGCAACAGACAGTAAAAAGAATGAAATGCTTTCGGACAGATTTAGCAAAGTTTTCTACCACTCTCTCTGGTTTTGTCACTCGAACTGTCAAACTAGAATGTGGAAATTCGAGTTTGGTATATTTCGAAATGAAAAATTAATTGCACGTCAACTCAACTGAAGTTTCATTTGACAGTTTATGTTTATGTATTTGTATTTGTCTTACGAGAGAGTTCATTATTATTGCATGCGATAAGTTTTTTTCTATTCAATTCAGTAGATGCACTGTGATTTCTTTACAATTAAAATATTATTCGAAACAAAAGAGTAGAGTTTTCTGAATGAGTATTTCAATGACAGCGATGATTGATGAAGTATACGCTTTCATAAAATAGGTTTCGAGTTACAAAGCAGTAAAGATAACTATTTCTTTCAGCATCATTCGTTCCTTTTCCATTAATATTACTCGAATGGTAACATTGGGTTCTATTCTCTACTGCATTAACAAAACTGCTGATGATGTTTATGAAACAAACTATGAACTCTCAAATAAGAAAATTGTAATGAAACATCCCCTTTCATAATATTTTTCATCCGGCGGCGGCGTCTCCACCCAAAGAAATATTCTCGGCGAAACTGTACCCTGCAACAACAACGCAAGTACACTTTTTACTTCGTTGTTAGAAGTCACACTAAGTAGCCGGGTACAAGTGGTAGTTGGGGTTTGGGGATAATCTTGTCAGTAGAAAAGGTACCAATACCAATCACGTATACCGGCAAAGATAATCACGTCGCTCTGCCCTCTTGACCTGACGACAGCATCAACCCCTGGTAGACTATTCTGTCACGTGCAGACTCTTACGAGAGTGCCGCAGCCTTGTACCTGTACCCGTACTCCGACGCTCACGCCTTGCCGTAGACGTAGAGCTCCAGCTCGTTCTGCTTGCTAACCCCCACTCCAACGCTCACGGTAAATTGTAAGGTAAGGACTTAAAGGTATCGCCTCATTGTTAAGGTAGTCTTCTTGAGTATAGTAGGAAAACGTTGAATAAAATTGTACCTCTTCTCTGAAGTTTGTGTTTCTTTGGAAAGCCTCTGGATCCGATCCTCAGCCTTCGACAAAAAGCACATCACAAAATAAAGTCAAAACGTTATAGTGCCTACGAGTTGAAACAGAATATGTATCTTCCTCCCCCTAGGCTTTGCAAATATCACATAAAAAAATATTTGGCTCCAATAATGTTTTAGGGTCAACATCTGTCATTGACATCCAGACAAATAAGTGAATGAAATTTCATTTGGGGACGCATTTGGGGGCATTTTACGTAAAACACAAGGATACATTCTCAAGTTACTCTTAATACTAATCGTTTACGTTATTCTTCTTCCGCACCATTAGCTTTAAATCCAATTAAAGAAAAAGACACACAAAGTTTATGGTCGCTCTCTTGGGTAGAAATCGTTTCACCTGCACCTCTGAATTGATTAAAGCTCCAGTGTCTTTGGGCACAGGTGAAAATGAATTATAAATGGTACTCCGAAGACCTTCGCAAACATTCTTACCCAAAAGTCAATTACAATGTACCTAATAGATACATTTCTTCAGCAAAAACAAAAAAACAAAAGCGTATTAATAATTTCATTCTCTCTTAAGGGAGGATCATCTTACCATATTTTTCGTGACTCGAATAAGTCCTTGTCCATGTCCAGTGTATCCGACCGCAGAGCATAGACATAATTCTTTTAATTAACATAATCCTTCTTGAAAGCAAGATTTAAAACAAAATTGTTGGTAGACACTTGTGAACTAAGATGGAAAAGACGAACGCAGAATTTTAATTATGTTATTACACTTGGATTTCTTTTTGAGCCGAACACTAGATAACCCATTGAATTAAAATTTCATCAAGAAGTATCTGGTGGTATCTCATTTTGCTCCTGACCTACGATTTATCTTTCTTATGATACCTACCGTCGTTTATCATTTCTTAGTAGATAGCCTTAGGCGAGGATTTTCCTTTATTTTTTTGCTTGAAGGTTCTACGAGTATTCTCCAAAGGAGGTAATTGAATGTTTTAGGGTTTTTTTTTTTGTTTTTGTGGGGTTGAATCAGGTTGGTGATTTAAAAATGGTGATGACCGACCGATTTTGCGCCATTTAATAGTACAGTGATGCCAACAGAAAAAAAATAACAATATCACAGCTGACAGTTCGAGGTTATTTAAAAAAGAGCGCCGCATTTTCATTTTTTAGCAACATTTTAAAAATAATGAAGTTTTGTCAGCGTTAATTGTCAAAATTGCCGCATTTGGGGTTGAGCAAACCTACGAGTAATTGTTAGGAAACAAATGCTTCCAAAACGCGTGACTGTTTGGTTCGGATTTCGGGCTGGAGGCATTATCGGACCATTCTTCTTCGAAAATGCGGCTGGCCAGGTAGTAACATTTAATAAGCCTGTTTTTTGTGCCTAAATTACAAGATATGGATGTGACCAACATGTGGTTTTAAAAAGACAGTGCCACATGCCATACAGCCAGAGAAACAATTCAATTACTACAAAAGTCATTTTCTAAACGGGTAATCGGACGTTTTTGGGATCAGACTTGGCTGTCCAAATCTTGTGATTTAACGCCATTGGAATTTGGAATTTTTTTTCTTTGGGTTTTTTTGAAGTTAAAGGTCTATGCAAATAAACCCCCGACCATACCAACGCCTTAAAAGAGGAAATTGGGAGGTGTATTAACGAAATTCAGCCACATTTATGCGAAACGGTCGTAGAAGATTTCTATAAAAGAGTACGTACTTGACAGCAAAGCCGTGGCGGCCATTTATCCGATGTGCTATTCCATCATATATCCCCATCCCCAATCTGTGTACTCTATGAATCAATAAAAAAAATTTAAGCTTTCTAATTAAAAATCTGTATTTTCAATCATAATTACATTCTGCGTGAATTATGTAACACCCTAAAACTGTAGGAATTTTCTTTGTTACCTCAAAGCGCCATCCTTGGATCCTCTCAGACTGAACTTCAGCGCGCACTGAGCCGTTTGTGTTGAAGCTGAGATGACGGTAAACGTGAACAAATCTGAAGTGATGGTCGTCTCCAGAACGCCTGTTCAATGCACTCTGCATGTTAGCGAAGTCCCATTGAAAAAGGAGGAGAAGTTTAAGTATCTCGGGGTCTTATTCACGAGTGACGGAAGGAGCAATGCCGAATTGGTCAGGCTGGGTCAATTTTAAGACAGCTTGGTCATTCTGTTATTAGGAGGACTCAAAGCTAAGTTGTAAGTCTTTAATTCGGTGTTTGTTCCAACTCTTACCTATGGTCATGAGGTTTGGGTAATGACCGAAAGAATAAGATCGCGGGTAAAAGCTGCCGAAATTAGATTTCTCCGTAGTATTGCTTGTGTGACCCGTAGAGATCGCATCAGAAATACCAGAATACTTGAGGAACTCAATGTCGAGCAGCTACTTATCCGGACGGAACAATCCATGCTTCGGTGGTTTGGTCATGTTAAACGCATGTCCTCGACTAGGATTCCACGACGTGCTATGGAATCCGTACCAAGGATGAGATGGTTAGATCAAGTCCATAATTTCTCCTATACCCGTATGGGGATTGCCCTTGATGATTTAGAGTCGATGGCGGAGGATCGAGAGCTATGGAGGGTCCACTTGAGCAACCTGCACCCGCGACCCACTTAATTGACAAGCGGACCATTGAAAATGATAATGATGATGATTACCTCAAAGCGCTAGACCTGCTGAACAGATTTCAATGAAACTTTTCTTGAAATGTTTCCTTAGACTGTGAGTTGGTTTAAGGATATATTTAGCCATGTCCTTTGAAACCATCCATACTACTTATAAAATGCAACGTCCGTCTGTTCGTTTCTCCTTAACTCAAAAACCATTAGTCCGATTTTCATGATTCTTTTTCTGATTTATAGATGTGTGGCCAACTTAGTCCGTAGGGTGGGTGAGAATTGCTCAGGAGTGAAGGGGTCGCGGGGAATAAGAGGGGTCTCACGAACCGTTAGCCGTATGAGCTTGAAAGTTTGTATGTTGATTGATAAGTCAAAATAATTACATGCCTCATTCATAGTTTTTCAAAATTCGTCCTATAAGGGTTAAAAAACGTTTGCACCCTACTTTTCTATTTCGACCTTACTACGCTCAACTTGCCATTAAACTCATAAATCTACGTATGTCATTTCAAGAAATGCTTTTATTTGTTAGCCAATACTTCATCGAGTATTTTGAGCTAAAATTCATCTCTCTGGTCCATCCAGAGGGTGAGATATAATAAATTGAATATAGATCTTATTTGGCCAAATGCGAAAAAAATGTTTTCTCGATTGCAGTTGTGCTTAGGGGTAGTTTTATATTGCGTTCCCAAAATAGAATATGATTACTCCCACGACTGGCATTCAGAATGCACATTGTACGACATACTCATGTATGGCGTAGTTGAATTTGATGTAGGCAATGGATATGCATAAAACAAACTAAATATGTATATATGTACATCTACGTACATATAAGAGGTTTGTGGTGCGTAAGTGATAGATACATATCTACATATATGTATTTGAGATCTGCAGCTATGGAAAGTGTAACAATATGATCGCGTAGTATAAATAATTAGATCATACCTGTGACGAGTTTTTATTTATGTGAAATCTTATGTCCACTGAATTAGGACTTTCGGATCAGTACAGGTTACGTAAGGACTAAGTTGGAGACAGAGGAAGGGTAAAGGGATGGTAGGAACTAACTCTGGAACTATTTGGCCGATTTTAAAAATTCTTTCAAAATTGTACCGGCTACATCCTCCGGATCAGTATAGGTTAGTTATGGTGTGTATGTGGGAAGGGGAAACGGGGGTATAGGGGCTATCTTCGGAACTACTCGGCCATTGCCAGAGTTGACCTCAGACAGCCACGTCTCTCACATGGACAGCTATATATTGAATTTTCGCGTGTGAGCTGTAGGCGTAATCTCTTTATAGCTACTTGCGCCCATTAAATAAATAACATGTAGGTATAGTTTATGAAAAGGCACAGCGATCAAATATTTTGTAAGCTTAAAAAGCTTGAATTTAATTTAATAGAAAAGAAACCAGCGGGCGGAGCCGCGGGCATTGCTAGTTTTTGATAAGAATGTAATTTTTTTCTGATGATGAGATGAAATGAGACTATTCTGAGTGTGGTGGTGTGAATTAAAATTGAATGTGTTTCCTCAGGGTTTTGTAAGAAACAGTCCATTTAGTGTTGTTACACGCAGAACTAGTTTTGTAATGAAATATGGAAAGCTGCTATCACTAAAGTTTACATACCTATTGCAATTGGCCGCGTACCTACTATGTGCATTTTTGACTGCTTGCTCTCATCCCAACAAAAAGACGCGTCGATTTATATCGCTGGTTCTGTAAAGACCATGATGTAATTTATTGTGAGTACTATCTCAAAGCAGAAAATCTAAAACAATATTACAATATTATTCGTTGTAGTAGTTGAATTCATTTGAATGTTGATTGTCCACTACTTAATTCCTGAATATATTTTTTTAAATCTTCTTTACTTTTAATAATACATAGATTCATCTTGTGCGCTTGCAGGTAATACTTACTTGGTCTTGGCGTTGGCACTGCCATTGTTCCCATTTAAGATGGCATGCCCATCCTTAATTATTTTTTTCTAAATTTCTATTAATTAGGAATTATATTTGAGTTGGCGCAAATTTATTGAGCTAAATCGTCTTTTCTCATTTTACCTTAATCTCTTCACATGTTATTCATTCTTAAAATTATAAATATCTAATTCTAAATATCTTTTTATATTTTCAGCTTAAAATCACTAGTATGTTACATAGAAATAGTGTCTACGCCAACAATAGACACCAATAAAAAAAAAACAGGGAAAAGCGCGCCCATTTTAAGTAAGTATTCCTTCAAATCTTGCCAAAATCTTTAAAACCTAAATATAAATTTAATTTTACGTATTCGATCTATTTGTGGCAAATCAAAAAATGTCATCCAATTCCTTATTTAATTTTCTTTGAGCTTTAGCCAAACAACCTACCATGTCAATGACCTTTGTATTTATTTTTGATATAATATTGAAGACGACCTTTCGTTGGGCGCCATTGAATACAACCCAAGAAATTCAATCTTCTCAAGCAAAATGAAAGTATGCACAGGCGGACACCCTATCCTTTCATGAAAAAATAAATCAATCAAATCTTCTTGACAAATTTTTAAAAATACCTATACTCACGTACGTTATCTAACTCCCCTCGAAATTCGTGTTTTACTTTTGAATGTAAATTTGTTTTCATAAAATGATGCTAAATCCCACACGTATCTAAGAAAATCAATTTTATTATCATTTCGTTGGTATTTTAAGGAGTCTTACACCACCATATGCTCACATGTTATACTGCCAATAAACTTTGCACACAATAACCACATCCAACAAAAAGTACCCACCACCAGTAAAAAGCTAAAGTAAGTACCGCCCAATTTTAAAGTGCAAATATGTCTCTTTATTTTTATGGAAATGTGGTCTTTCCAAAAAAATGCTTTTGAATATGTCGTAAAAAAATATCTACACATAGCTACTTTTATGCACTATAAAGTTGTGAAAATATTCACTGATCATTTAGTACTTATATACCCACATCCGTGCGATACTCTTCTTTGATTAAGATGATAATTGTTATCTCTCTGTTGAAATAAAAACATAAGTCGAAGGAGACTACTTCTGAGCTAATTTACTTGACATTAACCTGATGATATTATGCCAAAAGTAAAATCTTTGACTTTAATGGCGGAATTTTATTACAAACAATTTAGCTCACAAACGTTGTACTTTGAATATGAAATAACGATTAATAAAGTAAGTTTGATGAGAGCTAATTAATATTTTATTTTTATTTTATTTCAAATAGGTAGATACCAGCGTTGCCATTTTGACTGCTTTCATTGATATGCATTTAGCTGGAAAAAAAATCCGGCCGGTTGGTTTTTTAGCTGGATACGAATTTTGCTTGACTGTTTTTAAATGTTTTGTATAATATCTTTTCTATCAATATACATTTTTAAATTCAAAGTGGAAAATTGAAAATAAAACAAATATTGCTTGAATTTCACTTTTTTTGTTGCTCTGAGCTTGGAAGCATATCCCACTCATACAATGAACCAATTTATACGTTTGCATTTGTACAATTACTTACTTTTGCCAACTTACAAACAAATATTTGAAACTGAAAATTTATTAGTTGTTGTGTGAGGTTCAACTTTCCTATACTGGCTGAAGTAGCAAAATAATTACTAACAGAAGCAGCAATAAAATATTCGACATTATGTATGTAGATGCAAATGATGATGAGACAATTGAAGCGCTCAGAGAGATTGCTATATAAAGTTCATTTATAAGTTAATAAATTACGTTTGTAACGTCAAGAAAGAGGTACCGGATTTGACAAGGATCAAGTTCTGAATCTATTCAGCCATATCCGTCTGTCTGTCTGCCTTTCTGGTTGAAAACACAATAGCGTCAAAAGAAATCGACCTAGGCGAATGTAATTCTGTCAGATGACTTCTTTTTACCGTCGCGTCGTCAGGTTGATATTGAAAATATAGGCTATATCGGTCAAGTAGTTCTGGTTGTGGAACCTCTCACACCAGACCAACATTAGACCCATGCCCAGCCCATCCCATGCCTGCACGTAGTGGAGGACATCAAAAGCAACGGCCAGATCGTTGATAACACTTCTATTTGTATTTTTATTTTGTTTGGCTGGATTTTTAGCTGGATTTCTGTTAGAATTTCTTTAACTGTTTTTTTGACTGGGTTTTAGATTTTTGACTGTTTTTTTTTTTCAGTCAAATCTGACTGGAAGGCGGATTTCAAAACGGCAACGCTAGTAGATACTTTCCTCGGTTCAGCGCAGTATCCTTCTCACGCTTAAATTTAGCGACCGCACTTCTCTTCACAGTCATTACGCATAAATGCTCGCTAAGAATATGTTTTTTTGTTGTTTATAATTAACACGCGCTAAAGAGGTTATGACTGCTCTTATAGTGCAATGTGATTTACACAGAAGATAGGAGATTCTGATGCACATTGGCTTTAAATGTCTGTAAATTGTACTGAGGAGGAAAGACAGAGATGGGCAAGGCATTCCACTCCATAGCAGAG
This sequence comes from Cheilosia soror, assembly GCA_949372485.1. Taxonomy (NCBI): domain Eukaryota; kingdom Metazoa; phylum Arthropoda; class Insecta; order Diptera; family Syrphidae; genus Cheilosia; species Cheilosia soror. The sequence goes on from OX443564.1 coordinate 61,422,677, forward strand.
TACTTCTTCGGGGAGCTGCTGATATTGCCGAAACGGATATCAGCAAAATACGGAAATTTCTCCAAAATTGGAAATGGTTCCTAGAGTAGCGGAAATAACCGACTCTGCCTATGGTATCACAATGTACCTTATTTGGTCTAAGTGAATTACTTCGTATTAACGGATAATTGCCACATAACCTAACTTAACCTAAGAGCGCTGTCGTCAGCGAAGGAACGGATTGGATTAGAAGTTGCAGACAAGAGATAATTTTTATAAAAATGAGAAAAAGAGTCGGAGACAGAACGGAGCCTTGGGGAACACCAGAATTTTATATGGTGAGTTTCAGACTTGAAACCATCCAAAACAACTTGAATTGAACAGCCAGAGAAGTAGTTTCTAATCCATTGAAAAAGAGACGCATCAATGCTATAAGCACGCATTTTCGACAAAAGATCTTGGTGGCAAACTTTGTCAAATGCCTTTGAAATATGGATAGGACACGTTACACATATGTATTTTATTATTCCCAAATTTATCTTGATTTTTATAATTTTTCCACTTTTTTCCTACTTCCTTACATCGATTTTCAAGTATTCCATGAAATAGGCAATTCAGAATTTGGTTTTGTTTCGGAAATGTCAAAATTTAGCGCGACTTAAATCAATGGAGTAATTGGCCGCATTCAAAAATCTAGTGATCGTAAGTCGACTTGAATTGTTTCGACTCAAATTTACCTAAACGTAAAAACTAATGCCGTTTTCTATTGGTTTGACTCGAGGATTCACTCATTATGAAATTCAATGGAACAAGACAACTGCTTCTGGGCGACTACTACAATCGCGTAGCGGTGAAACGTGAAAAATTATTGTATGGCTGCTGTCAGTTGGCTTGTATAAAATACATAAAATGCACTTGCGTAAGTGCTTCGTGAGTATGGAGTCCTCTACATGTCAGGGTAATCGAAATATCAAACTGAGCTCTCGCATACTCTCCGATGAGTCGATGACCCAATAGAAATGTCAAAACCGAGTTCTCCGGACATATGGGCTGCATTCCAGGTTTGACTATTTTAACTACAGCGTTGACAAGCTGTGACGGTTCGAAGGAGGGGAAGATAACTAAATTAACGAGAGGCAAAAGTGTGGTTCATTTCACTCATACTACAACATGTCATTAGTAACAATAGCTGTCCCAGATTCCAAAAAGTATACTTTTGGTTATAACCAAATAAACAATCGATGTTAATTTAGTTAAAATAGTCAAACCTGGAATGCAGCCATGGTGGCAAAAATAGATGTCAATCCAAAGCTCTGAGCTTTTTTAGTTTAGAATTTATTCATAATTGTCACATGCGTGTGTTTTCTATGAGTTTCGATGTTTTCACTTTTTTGTACTTTTTCTTACTTTTGTTTTGATGTAGTTTAGGCTTAAGCCTGAGAAAAGGTAACTTAACTTTGATAACTCAAAACTTGCGATATTTAATAAGTGGTCCTGCCAGCTTCAAGACGATTCATGAATTCCTTGGGATGAAGTCGAAACATTTTTATTTTAAGTGGTGAGTGGTGTCTTCGTTTTCTTTTTTACCCATTTCGAGATTTTATCCAGATCTTCATTAAGAGACATAATTTGCTCGCATCTTTGACAGTGTGGTGTAGTTCCATTTACAGGCACAGAAGATATAAAAGTACTATTATCAAAAAAGCTATAAAAACTATAATTGGTCGACCCAAACAGTTCACTGCTATGGAGAAGAAATATAACTATAGAAAGTGTAGAACCTTTGGAACACTCCCATAGAACTTCGATGATTCACCTTCACCTCTTGGCATACAAATACAAACTGAATAGATCTGCATAGAAGAAAGTTTTGCAGAGTTTTTGCAGTAATTCATTTTAAGCCAATTAGCTTAGTATGGCTCTATGTCAGACCCGCCTTTGAGACTACCAACGCTACGGTTACAGTACTAGATTGGCCATGTTGTTCGGTTTCCTGAGTCCAATTGGTATTTCAACAAAACGACGAAATTCATATTGCTGTTAATCGGTGGCATTTTCGACATTTATAGCCTTTTCTATTACCTTCGATAACTTAAAAATTAAAGTTTTCGGCCGGTAGTTTTGCGGCAAGTATTTCTTTTTTTTTTGAAGCAATCGGGTGGAATTTCATCGGTCGGATGGTGAATATCAGTCAGCACTTTGCTTTACGTTTTTATTTCGTCGTCCAACTAGTAGGTCATAATAAGTAAATATTTATGTCTCGTAATTCATTTTCGATTAAATGGCGCCCAACGAAAGGCCTCTTTAAATGGTTTTCTATTTTCCGATATAGATTAAGTTTGCTATTGGCAATCATTTTCCGTAAGAGAAAAAGATGCAGCCATTACAACAAAGCTTGTGTAATTTGGTGCTGTTGCTGTCATTTAAAGGTTATGCTGAAATAATCTCCTTATAGAACTTTTCACAAATACTGAACAAAAAAAAACAATGTTACAATTGTGTCTTAGTTTTCTGACTTCTTAATAGTTCGATATGACAAAGAAGGTAAAAAAATCTCTTAAGCCGATCACTACAACAACTTATGTACCAAGCAATGCATGACCATTATCAACATTACCTTTATCCTCAATTGGAAGGTCTTTCATTGCTTTTATTTACAATTAAATTGAAAACATAAATAAAATGTTAAACCGGATACAGCTGTGCAAGCACAGGAAGTTATATTTATATCAGAGCATTTAAAAAAATAAAAATAAATCCGAACATCAATAAATTTATTATTATCCAACATCAGATGCTACTTTGAGTATAACCAAACAGAATGAAATAAAACAAAGTACATGTGGATATATAATTCGTAAAATAATAAAAGAAAAAGCGTAAAAAAATTAAAGCACCACATGGATTCTGTCTATACCAACTCCGTGAACAGCATCCGAGCAAACACTTATCCAAATAAATTTCTGAATTTTTTATGAAGATTGCGATGGATAATAATATTGAAAGTAAAAATTGAATGTATGTTTTTTTTACGTAAATATGGTTACAACTCTGTTTATAGATTTAAAATGAGTGAGTTTAAGCTTTCTGAAATTTCAATATAAAATAATAAACATGGTACAGGATGATGGGAGTATGATAGACGGGAATATATTGCATATGAATATGCTTTATCAGACTGACATATCAACTTTTAAAATTCAATATGCTATATATTCAGTCTGGTAGTGGTGTAGAGACTATCACAATATTAATTGGACATGGAAGCAGTAAAAAAGCTGTCTAAAAATCTGTCTGACAAAGTGAAATTCCGATGAAATATTCGCGATAGGAGTAACTGAGCCAGGAGTCGCCGGTTTAACTGGAAAAAGCTTCTCACTTCAGCCGATTCGAACGAACATTTTCATTCATTTTCGAGGGCTCGGTTATCTATTAAGAGGGTTGCGGGTTTAGGTTGCTCAAGTAGACCATCCATAGCTCTAGCTCTCATCAAGGACAATCTCCATACGGGTAGAGGAGAGATTATGAACTTGATCTAATCATCTCATCCTGGGTCTACCCAGAGAACGTCTGGTGTACGGATTTTGACGATTAACGAAGCCATCGAAATGATCACTGAAGATGATTTTGTTCGAAAAATCAGCATCCACTTGTTGTTGTTCCAAAATCCATTCAGCAAACTGTCTTCGCGTTGCATGGTCTGGTCATTCGTATTTAGTTCTTGAATCAATTGAACTTTGTAAGCATCAAGTTTCAAGTCTTTCGTGAGAATTCGCTGAAGAGAGCTTCTCGAAATGCCCAATTCTTGACCACGGTGTCGAATTGATGTTTCTGGACTGTCAGCAATACTCTCGCGAACTGCTTCGATGTTTTCTGTTGAACGACTTGTGATAGGCTAATACGAGACCCAGAGTGTTTAAGATCACTAATTTATAAAGTCTCTCTGAATTTTTCAATTATTTTCTTCACAGTTGATTGTTTTAAATCACGACCACGATTTGTTCGAAAATTGCGCACTGCAGCTGACAAACCCTCATTATTTTTAAAATATTGCTCAACAATGAAAATACGTTGTTCTTTCGTATAGCGCTTCATTTCTACTAACCCCGAACTGTCAACTGTCACATTGTTATTTTTTTTTTCTGTTGGTATCACTGTATAATGGCGCAAAATTCAAATTTTGCGTGAATTATGGGACACTCTTTATATGCGATCGGGTAATCAAACCTCCATATCTCATTGTGAGTCTCAGACTTCTAATCCATTGAGCAAGAGACGATTCGGTCCCATAAGCAAGCATTTTCGATAAAAAACAGGTCGTCGCCAAACTCTGTCAAATGACTTTGAAATATCCAGCGCAACAATCTTCGTTTCGCCAGAATGATGGAGAGATTGATTCGGTGTGTGGGTCGGTAACTCTGTTGTGACGAAAACCGTATTGCCGGTTAAGAAGTTTCCGTGATTTAAGATATTTCGTAAGCGTTTCCATGACCTTAGAAAGGAAGAACTTAAGTGCTATATAGGTCGCTAATTGGTGGGAGAATAAGATTGTCCCTTTTTAAGGAACAGAAATATTTTCTTCCACTTTCTCAGAAAGAGTCGAGAAGAAAAGGACAGATGAATAAACTCACGCATTAGTTTTGCATGTGTGCAAGAACGAAATGTGCCAAAAAGTGTATTATAGCTTCGTCCAAAGTGCTAATAGCTGACAGAGTATCAGTGTAGATAAGCGATGGGATCGATGATTTTTTTTTACCAAAATTCCCAAAAATGTATACTACTCTTTTGACATCGAGTTTGACATTGTAGTATCTTTGAGAATTTGTCACGCTAATTAAGGATAATGCAGTCATTTCTGGCCCGTTTAAACTTATTTCGGTTGTCCTCAGATTAGTTGGCTTTGTAAGATCGAAAACTTAACGGCCTAAATATGATAACTTAAGTCCTAGTTACGCGTTTTGTTTTTGGTTTGATGATGCTCTTTATCCAAAGAGTGTGCTGTTTTGTTAATAACAATATTGAATGTGTGATATTATTGGAGCTCTATATGAGTAAAGTTGTTTGGGTACGCTAGCTACGTCTACTAAAAATCACAGATCCACTGCACAGTGAAAAAGCAAAAGCTACTACTCTCATCCCTCTATATCATTTGAGATGTCATTTACGATATTTTTTTTAGCAAAATAATATTCAAAGGTCTTCTCTCACATTCTTGTTTTTAATGCCGCCATCAGAAACATTTTTAATTGAAATAAATAGCAAATCTAGCTCAAGAGGTTTCGTAGAAAAAGTCCTTTGATTCGCCATTATTTGTAATTTCACATAACGTAGTTGCTTTAAAAATTATTTACATATCAATATTGACCAACAGATAATAGGTAGCATGTTTTAAAAGGGTATCTTAACGGCCTATAGATATTCATCATAGCCTACCCAATTAATTTTATTCATTAGTGTGTCAGTGTCGCCTTTTATTTTTATCTATATCGCCATAAATACACTGAGGTTATGTACATGTACATTGTACATGTACAAGCAGGGCGTCTTTTGAATAGATTAAAATCTCGAGGTAATGACATACATATCTATACCTCTACTCAACTCAGTCCTAAAATACAACTTTCACTGTTTTTTAAGGTTTCTTTGTTATATATTTTTAATTATGTTTTTACCGTCCACCGCCTTAAAAAAAAAACCTTGTTAGCCTTCGTTTTTATGTCTGTGTCTATAATAACATTGGACCCTTACAAAAAGTCAAATTTCGTCTAACAAGGTCATTCTCTTGAACATGAAGGCGAGTGAGTCCTAATAAGTTAAATAGGAAAAGTCTCTCAAACAAATTTGAAAGCCTTAACATTTTAATAGATAGAGTATAGAAAAATAATAAATACCTACCTACACTTTTTTTTTTGTTTTTTGCTTCAAAGGATTTCAAAGGAATCCTCAAGTATTTCACTGAGTGTTGATATTTTCCTTAACTTTTTTATTTAGGAAGACGCATTGACTTGAATATTTATTTTAGAAGTAGGCCCCTATCCGATTTACCTTATTTTCAGAAGTTGAGCGCCTCAGCAAATACTCAACAGGCTTATGGGAATGCATTAAACATGTCTATGAGTGGGGTCGCATTCCTGAATGAAAGTCTCTATTTGTTTGACTATAAAGTAAATATTTGAAGCAAACGACGACCGACCCCTTCAATGTATTAAGCAACTTTTCAAGGATTATACAGTGCGAAGTGAAATATGTATATACCAAAGGTTGATGGACGTTTTCTCTAATTGAGGCATTAGCAAAACATGTGTTCTATATGTGTGTGTGTGTGATTGGCAGATTTTCTTTCATTTACACTTTTACAGGCATTTTACTGTCAGAAGATGACTGGTTGGAGGTATGCTCCTTTATAACGTGTGTACACGAAGAATTAAGGAGACTTGAAAGACTTAGAAGAGCCGAAATGGCGGACCCGGAGGATTTAGCATGAGTTGCTAACTAGCCCCGCGAAGTAATACCTAACGGCAGTCCCGCGGGGAGAGTGTGGATTAGTACGTCAGGCGCACTCCTGGCATCGATTATTCGGGCTTGCGAATCGTGCATGTTGGTAGCACGGGCTACCGCATCTTTAGAAGATTACCACATCCATTGGCGCAACCAAAAAAAAAACTGGCATTTTACTGTACAGAAAGATGGAATGGGTAGGGGGTATGTCTACCCCGGCGGCCATTCACAATAATAAGCAATAACACAAATTGACAGCATGCCATTTTGTTTGTGACGTGAATTCAATTATACCATTATTAATTGACATGTTAGACAAAAAAAAAAACCTCATTCAAGTAGGTAATTAATTCGATTGTAGGAATGTTGGCAATTTGCACGCATTATTAATTTGAAATATTCGTCAAAATATTTTTAAGAACAAGTAAGAGTGAATATGACAGCACTCAATTGTGGCCGTTGCTTTTTTATTTTGTTAATATTATAGTTCAATCTGAATTTTTTTTTGTCTATCGAAATTAGCACACATTTCGAGTAGTACTCAAGGCAAAGTATTTCGAAAACTTATTTGTAAATAGTAAACGCCCAAACGCTCTACTATGTATTCCATTAACCAATTCGAAAATCATGTAAGCAAATCATTTGTTTGTTTACTAAGAAAAGAAGCCCAATTAAATTTTACAACCACATTTTTACTAGTTCGTGCTGTTTATACAACTGCTGAATTGGATATTCAATGAATATCTCAAAATTACCTGAATTTCCTTAAAAACACACACCTAGAAGAACTGGAACGAAATAGTTTTCAGACGCCCGCCCGGCCACATCAAATTTCATTTTGTGTATACTTTGCACTCATTTGCATTAGTCCGAAAAATATTTCTTTCCTGGAATTTTGGTTCTTCTGGTTCTTCTGGATGTGTGTTTTTAACGAAATTCAGGTAATTTTGAGATACTCATTAAATTTCCAATACAAAGTATGGCCCCATCAAACTTCATATTATATATACTTTGCACTCATTTGCATCCTTTTTGAAGTCCTTTGTATTTTGTATATGGTTAGGTTATGGTTAGCATGACGCAAAGTTGTGTGGCGGAAAAATTTGTGAATCCCCTATTGTGAAACTGAAAGGTATGGAATAGATGCGGAGGAAACCCATCATGTTACTGGTCGGCTTCTGCTTTTAATAATGTGCATTGTGCAGGAAATTCTATACAGCTGCGTTTTGACATTTTCTTTACCGCCATTGGTTTTATCATTTTAGATAGGATGTCAGTTCTCCTGAACTGTCAACAAAGATAGTTATATTTGACTGAGCAATGGTGACTGTCTTCTGTGTCTTGCAGCTTTTTCTATCACAGATGTGGTAAGTCATGTCCATGTGTATCATCGGAGTGCTTACCGAATGGGGAATATTGCTGCTGTCAGTGCTGAAGATCCAAATTCATCGATTTCTTGGAGCTCGCAGACTCAGCCGTATGCTAATCATTTTTGTTGGCCAAACACTTAAAATTTGGAGGATATGTAGTTCGTTCTAACAAAACGTCGGTTTTATTGTGGAAAGTTTCCAGGGCCTTGTTTCATAAAAATTGACAATTATTGCGACAGGCGACAATTTGTAAACTGACAACCGGACAATTGTCAATTTCCTGTTTCATAAATAATTAGACAATTTTATAGAATTGTCGGAAAATAACAAATTTCTACTGACAATTTTTTTTATAAGACAGACAAAATTTTACAATTTACAATTTTGTCAGTTCTATTAATTCCTAGAAGACTAGCATAATTGACAATTAAGATATGCGTTTGAGTATCGATCAAGGTATTGATAGTGAAGTGACAAATATGATTTAAAATGCTGAATATTATTTTTTTTCCTTAAGCCGAAGTTAAGAAGAATCTCAAATCCTTCGTGTAGTACGCACTTTAAAGAAAGACTAAATAATAATTCTATATCACTAAGTAAAATAAAAAAAATAAATAGGTGGCGCAACAGGCGGGTGACACCCAAGGCCTAGCTTCTCGCAACCATTCGTTTTGTGTGAGTTTCTATATTTTTGGGACGAATGGAAGGGACCTACAATTTTATGCCGAGTCCGAACGGCTGAATTTAGAAGCTTTTTCATGACAGTCATACTTCGGATGTTTGTCAGATGATCGCGAGAGGTGGCGCAGTAGAAAAAAAAACTTTAAGATGTAATTTTGTGTTTTTCCGGGGATCGAACCTGGGATCCCTCGCACAGTAGTCCAGCACACTAACCACTGCGCTACTGCGCCCACTATTTCACTAAGTGATTTTCAATTTAAAGGAAAACTTCATGTCCGGAAAAGAGCACCGAAGTATATTTTGTTAAAAAAAAATTGGTGGACATCTAGAGCATACGCACGCATACCGCAAAAAGAAATCCCTCTCTTAATGTTAAGACCCACGACAATTTTGTCAAAATATCTATAACTATGAACAAAAAAATGTCAAGACAAATTTGTGAAAATATGACAATGTCATGACAAATTTGTCGCTGTTTCTTACTGACAATTATGTCACCTGTCAATATTTTTTGAAACATAATGCGACAAATGGCCGCGTTCCATTGACCGCTAGATAAGCGGCATGCCAAACTCCATATAAAAAAAACTGACATTTCAGCATTTGCGCTAGAGCTCTAGCACACTTTGTGAAATATCCTTTTCTGGGAAATTTTTCAATCTAGCACAAAATGAACTGCTAGATTGAAAAAAATAACGAACTGTCAAGACAAAAGTGAAAGTGCAGAAGTCAAATATTTCCAATTTGGTGTAAAATGGGAATTCAAGCTTCTATGTAATTAATATACATTGTATTTGTTTATTTAAATTATTGTGTATTAATAAATATGCGGCATGATGGCACAAAATACGCTTTTCACTCTTCAGATTGGTTTTAATGTAACTTTGCCGCTGCCGCTAGATCTCTAGCGCCAGCGTTCCTCCATCAGGGATATTATGTGCTAGATGACTAGCTGTCAATGGAACGCGGCCATTTGTAGAATTATCACCTGTCAATTTTTATGATGATATTTATTGGTGATGTCAATTGGCGGCCGAAAACACACTATTTTACGCCGTCGAACTTTATTTTCGCCTTACTACATTTATTTCGCCATTATAGCTTGAAAATCTTCCTCTGCACTACTTACCTACTTCTCATTGACATTCATCTTTCAGCTCCTGAATGTCCGCCTGTCTGTCTGCCTGTTAAAACTGCGATAGCATTCAAACGAATCGACTTAGGCGAATGAAATTTTATTAACGGACTTCTTTTTACCGTCGCGTCGTCAGAATGGTATTGATGAAAATGGGCTACCATACAAAACGAATTATTAGACCCATATGATATGTGTCGTGTATACCTACTAACTGACATGTCCAGCATTTTGCATGACTCCTAGATTTTAAGTGGATCAAAATCAGAACACAACAACCTTTAGGTTAAACAGAAAGAAGTAGAGGAAGCTTTATTAATACGTTCTATATAGAGAAGTATGACATAGAAAAGTTATAAGAGATAAAGAACTGAATTATAAATGGTTGCGTTTACTTTAATGTTGCTGAACGAATGGAACTCCAACATTGTATGCTGTGGAGGGTTTCAAAGCATCGGCGACCATTAACAACTTTTACTTGTTTTATTTTACTTAATTTTTATAGAAATTCAACAACACTCAATTTAATTAGAGGAAAACACATGTATGTATTTTTAATGCACTGCTGTTCATTAAATAAGTTCAATTATAAAGTATAGAGTTTATAAAATTTCACAATTAAATCCATAAATACAGGATATTTACCTACCATAATAGGAAAATATGAGTGTTAGTTTTAATGAGGAGACACATAAACATAAACACACGATAAAATATGGGAAATCGAAAATCCTGTCGAAATAAATTTAAATTATTTTTATGCATGAATACACAATTTCATAATTAAATCAGAGTAGCTACTCGTTTGTGTTGCACTTGATTATTTTATATAAGGAATTTTATTTATTGAACAAAATTTGCATCTACATATACATAATTAACTTTGAGTATATTGTATGGTAGATTTCGAGTAAGTAGAAAGGAGAAAGCTGTATGGAACAAAAAATGCATCAAAAATCCACTTAAAGAATAATTCTGGCATGAGCATGAAGGTTCTCTTCCGCACCATTCCACTTTCCACCAAGTTGGTCATGGGGAATGAAAGTCATGCAAAGGCATGTGTGGAGTGTGGCCAAGTGGCTAAGTGATGAATTATTTAAAGGAGTGCATCTGCAATAGGAGTCTTCTTCACGATTGACTGGACTTCAAGTATTCAGTTATCGTATGCCCCACTTCAAAATCGAACTTACTCGTGAATATGCAAGTCAATCCCAATAAATCGAAATAATAGCATATTTCTGGTAGTTATATCTTTGTTACAGGATGAAACTGTAAATGTTTTTTTTTAACTTTTATTTTAACCTTAATTTGACCAAATAAATTATTTATTTCTGTTAAAATAAGAGTCAGATCAGAATACTTACGAGTTTTAAAGCTACTTTTGGAGAAAGAACATTTTTGTAAAATTCGTCTATCCAAAAAAAATGAAAGTTCAAGTTAATTTTTTTTTAGTCAATGGTAAACATTCTTGTCATCCTTCATAACTTTTTTGAGGGTTTTCTGTGAAATAATATAAAACTCTTTGACGAATGTTGACTTCCAGCATTCACATACACAAATTTCTTGTGATATTTTGAAGTGACATTTTTTTATCCAGCTACTGTCACTTTTCGAATGTGAACAAATACCAACGCTATTTTAAATTTTCTTTAGGTTCTTGAAAATGCTCTTTCAAAACCAGCAATCTGTAAAAAAATTGATATCGAAATCACAATATGTAACAAAACGTATCTTTATACACATAATTGTTCTGTCCGTGTTTGTTACCGTACTCCTCATAAACGGCTGGATCGATTTTAGTGAAATTTTGTGTGTGTGTTTGAATGGGTGTTAGAATGCTTTATATTTACAATTGGATCCGATAGGTGGCGCTGTGATCCGATTCTACAAAATTTCAAATAATAAACACTCAACAATAAAAAAAAAATAAAAAGGCAGGAATAAGCTCATGAATAAAATTTTAAATAATATACACCCAACAAAAAAAATCATGAATAAAATGTCAAATAAAAAATATACGAGCAGGCGAAACAACGTTTGCCAAACGCGCTAGTATGTATATACATATAAATAAGTTATATTATGTTTGTCGCTAATGTTCTCTGTAATGCGTGAACCGATTTTAATTCTGGAAATTTCCCATGACAGGTGACGTTAATACCATGGTTTATATGTGTATACGGTATTGGTTCATGAGTTATAGGGGCGTGGCACCTCCCATACAAAAAATGCATTCAAAAACGTATATTTCGAAAACCACCGAAACGATTGAGTTCAAATTTACATACAATCCCAAAGATTGGCCTAGAAGTACCTATCCCTGTGAAGATTGGCCAAAATTGGACAAAGGGGCGTGGCACCTCACATACAAAAAAAAAACACTAAAAATCTTTTATTTGGAAACCACAGAATCGATTATGTTCCGGTGAAGATTGGTCAAAAATAGATAAAAGGGTGAGCAGGCATGGGAGCTAAAGTTTGGAAAATTTGTAACATTGGCCGCGTTCCATTGACCGCTAGATGACTAGCACGTATGCCAAACTCCATATAAAAAAAACTGACATTTCAGCATTTGCGCTAGAGCTCTAGCCCATTTTGTGAAATATCCTTTACTGGGAAATTTTTCAATCTAGCACAAAATGAACAGCTAGATTAAAAAAAATAACGAACTGTCAAAACGAAAGTGAAAGTGCAGAAGTCAAATATTTCCAATTTGGTGTAAAATGTGAAATGAAGCTTCTATGTAATTAATATACATTGTATTTGTTTATTTAAATAAATAATTATGCGGCATGATGGCCCAAAATACATTTTAACTCTCATAAAGATGAAATAATACGAATTGAAATTGGTTTTAATGTCACTTTGCCGCTGCCGCTAGATCTCTAGCGCCAGCGTTCCTCCATCAGGGATATTATGTGCTAGATAACTAGAGCGTATGCCAAAGTCCATATAAAAAAACTGACATTTCATCATTTGCGCTAGAACTCTAGCGTTATTTCCAAATCGATTTGGGCGCTATTTCCTTGGGCGTTATCTATTGCCTAACGCCATTTTTTTAAACTTTAAGAAGACTTTAGGCATTGTCGGTGATTGTCACGCCTACTTTTTGGAAATTTCAGGGTTACATTAGACTAATCTTAGTCCAATCAACATGAATTGGACATTTATGCTCTAAGATCGCCTTTGCAGACGAAATACCGCATGTCCTTTCTTTTAACACATGGATATAATATCTGCCTCTATTTATGCATACCAGTCTGCAGCTTTGTCATTGAAGGATGGGCTTAAAGACTCGTATGACTGGTGCGTTGTTTTTGTTTCCCATGCATTTCACTTGACTTAGCTATTTCAGCCGTTTAATTAAAACTTTTGAACCAACCCGTAAATCTCATCACTGAATCTTCTCATTTTGGTCTACAAAAACTGGACTGAATATTGATATCAAAACGTTCCAAGACTTTCGACAAAGTCCATGCTCTAAGTAGGTAATTTATGTATCCTTGGTTCTAAGAGGGAGGGTTTTACTTAGGTGACTTTTTAGCCCGTAGAAATCGCAATTGGCAAGAGTGATTATTCGCTTGTTATGTGCGCCGATGTAAGTTTTATCTTCGATAGGGATTATACTGAAAACTGCAACACAGTCACCCCTATTGATATATTCTGATGATACCGGATTTTGTCTACAAATTCGAATGTAGGTACTTACTCTACAAGTACCTATTATACAGGTGAACATATATGTACATTACCTGGTGTATCATCTCCTCTTAAGTGCAATCGGTTGTAAAATTCGACTCTCAAATTCACAAATAATTGCAGCACTTGAAAGTGCAGTACGTCAGGACGAAATTTATTTTTTTTTTCAAGTTGTTGTTATGCGATTTAGTAAGTTTTTAAGCTGGAATTACAGGCATCCAGCTGTATCATAATATCGAAAGAGTTTTCGCCTTAAGTGATTTTATTTCGTCAGTGTTTACATTCTGGATCGAATTGTAGCTCTTGTTATTTTTGGCCTGAAGATTTATTTATTTTTTCTGCTCAAAATAATGATTTTGCCAATTGGAAACGTAGTTTCCCGATAAATAACTTCAGTCCGTTACGAGGGCTGGTTACTTTATTGGTCTCTTACCGTCTGCATTCTTCAACAGAACTTTCAATTTCGACATTTTGAAAGCTTTTTAAACTGCCATGACATGTTCGTTTTATATGAAGCAGTAAGCCACATTCAAATTCGGCGAACAATGACGAACACATTTACATACACATTTCTACATATAGATTACACCGGCCGACTGAAAATCATTGTTCATTTTGCCAACAAAAGGTTGTAAGGTAACATTAACATCAGTATCTGCTCTCGTTCAAAGAGTAGATATCTACGCATAAATCATATCCGTTTTCCATACGATGAATGTTCCTGTACTTAAGCTCATTATACCAATGATGCTTCTATTTTAGAAATAGTCCATCGACAGCAGAACATCTCGTTATGCGATCTGGTTTCTAAAGTCATGCCGGTTGTAGTTAGAATTACATTCTCGACTGATGAAGCTCAGAAAGGCCTTTCTTTTGTATTCAATTTACAGATCCTTGTGGATATGAATATTATAGGGACAATGCAGATTTGAATATGTGCCGCACAAAGGACAATAGATTTTACGATATTGATTATAGTTTCATCTTCTAGTTCACATGTTACTAAGTACTTCGTATAGCATATTTTCTTTCAATCAGTCAATAGGTATACCATAGCTTAACCTAAGGAATGACATATCATATACCCCGAATGAAGAACTGGTTCCACGTCCACCTCCTTGTATCTATAGAAGAAGTTGGCGTAGCTATAAAAAAGCTTAAGAACAACAAGGTCACAGGCTCTGATGGTTAACCAGCGGAGCTCTTTCAATACGGTGGTGATGTTTTGGTAGAGGGCATGCACTGAATCATCAACCAAGAATGGGTGGTAGAAAACATGCCCGATGACTGGACTATCAGCTCCATATGCCCCATCTACAAAAAAAGGCGATCTTATGTCTTGCAAGAACTATCGATAGGGATATTCCCTGCTTAATGTCGCCTACAAGATCCTGCAACATACTAATCGACATACGTACCAGTGTAGCTTCCAGCCCGGCAGATCGACCATAGACCAAATTTTCACACTGAGGCAAATCCTGGAAAAGACCAACGAATTTCAAGTCGAAACTAACCACTTCATCGACTTAAAAGCCGCGTATGATAGCATATATCGTCAGGAGTTCTATATGGCGATGGCCGAATTCGGAATCCCGGCGAAACTGATTCAGCTGTGTCGCGTGACGCTGACAAACACGCGCTGTAACGTGCAGCTTGGAAGCAGCTCCTCCGAACTATTTCAAACATGCACCGGATTTCGGCAAGGAGACGCGCTATCATGCGACTTCTTCAAACTTATACTGGAGCAGATAGTGCGCAGGGCAGGTGTCAACACGGAAGGCACTGTATTCAACAGATCCGTCCAGCTACTGGGCTATGCGGACGATATAGACATCAGCAGTCGCTCCCAGCGTGCAGTGATAGAATCGTTCACGACGATTGAAGAACAGGCGAAATCAGTTAACCTTAAAATAAATGAGAACAAAACTAAGTACATGGTATCAACAAACAAACAAGCATCTGTCCACCGCCTGGAACAAAACGTCAGTATTGATAGCAACAATTTCGAGGTAGTTAAAGAGTTCACCTACCTCGGAGTAAACATGAACTCCACGAATGGCACTCAGTGGAGATCCGGCGAAGAATTACCCTAGAAAACCGTTGCTACTTCGGTTTGACAAAACAACTGGGTTCAAAACTCCTGACTCGAAGAACGAAATGTGTGCTCGACAAAACTCTTATCCTGCCAGTTCTGCTTTATGGCGCCGAGTGCTGGACGACAAGCAAAAAGGGAGAGCTGATACTGGGCTCCTTCGAAAGTAAAATACATTGGCAGATTTTTGGTCCTTTGATACAACAACTCTGAGCTGCACCAAGATGTTCATGTAGTCCAAAAAGCCAAAACACGTCGAACCACATTGGCTCGGCCGCATCGAGCGAATGGACAATAATGCTCCAGCTAAGAGGATCTTTGAGTCTCAACCCCATCATTGGCAGCATGCATCGAGCTGTCACTGGTGCGTTTGCAAGTATCCAGTATACAGAGGCGGCAAAACTGTGTTTAGTGGTGAACGAAGGCAAAACAAAAAATATGCTGTCAACAAAAAGCGACACACACCATCGACGAATCGGACAGAATGTCACGTTTAGGGACTTTGTCTACCTCCGCTCCGCTATAAACTCTAATAATGATATAAAAGCAGAAATCAAACGAAGAATTTCACTTGCCAACCGCTGTTTCTTTGGTCTGAGAAGGCAGCGGACTAGTAAGACCCTCATCATCGCAGTCCTGCTCTATAGCGAATAAGCATGGACTCTACAAAGGCGTTTGCGTTGCCTATCGAACGCAAAATTCTTCGAGTGATTTTCGGTTCCGTTTGCGTTGACTTGAAGAAGGAGATTTAACAGCGAACTCTACGAGCTGTACAGCGGCATAGACTGGGTCAGAAAACTGCGTATCGACTTAGATGGATAGGACATGTAGAACAACTGGACACCAACGTTCAGTCTATTTATGTTGAAATGCCAAACCAAACTAAAAATAAATCACTTGACAGCTGCTAAATGGCTGCTAGTTAAAATAGTGTTGCCAACTTAAAGTTCTATACCTCTTAAAAAAACACACTTTTACATAGTTAGCAGTCAAACGAAAGCATTTGCCTTAAGACATTTGAAAATTTCCATCTTTCGATATTATAACGGTGGTGGTCACGTTTTATAATTTTATTACGGCGAGCCAATGAATTCCATATTCCATAACCATATAAATTTTAAGTCTTCGAGTGGCCCCATCAACACGGTTTTAAATCAGCAAAATCGATATTTATTAATATTAGTCACAAAATCAAAACTTCCTATTTTATTCATATTGTTCTTTCCAAATTCCCATATCTATCTTTCATTCGCACTTATCTAAAAGTAATAAAAAGTATTTACTTGCTCAAGTTATGACACAAAGTCAAAAACAAAATAATCCCACATGTGTGCTAAAGGTCCTTAAAAATTCGAATGGATAAGTAAAAAATGAACTAAATTATTTATCACATCATAAATACGGAATCATTCGCGTCACAAAACAAAAACCAAGTAATTGATGAAGCCATTACCATTAAGAACTTTGAAGACAAAAAAAAAATACAAAAACCTACCCACCAGTAAAAAGGAAAAAAAAAAAACAGGAAACTCTTTTAAAAGAAACTTTCATACCGCTTCTTTGTATAGGCCCAGATCAGCCATTAACATTCACGGATGAGCGCGTACAAGACTTATGGGTGTTAGGAGAAACCGCACCATATCTATCCAATCCATGATGTACCCTAATCAGATAACATTAAAGCTAAAGGGAAATAATAATACCTTGTGGATATAATGTGTACAGGAAGAGGTTGCTCTTCGCCATTAATGTCATTATTTCGATTCATCACCAAATTCATATACATATTCGACTTCGACACATTTGTAGATACCCATACCACTAGTCGATTTCAATCCCAGTCCACATACCTACATACTTATCCGTAAAAAAAATATTTTTTTTTTCATGGAATGTACGTGTAGGTGCGCATTGGTTGGCATATAAAGTGCGTCCCGGAGGAATTTTAACGTAATACGGAATGTTAGCCTTTTTTCTGTTGACACTGGCAGACGAAATAACGACGGAAGTGTTTTTTGTAGATTTGACATGGGTATACCTACAAGGAATAGGGAACTAACGACATTCGTTATGTAGGTCACATTGAAATGCCGGCAGTTTAGTACACCTACACTCCGTTCACATCCAAAATGTGTTGACAAGTTACGTGGGTTTATATACATAAGGTTAGGTAGATATATTGCGGTGTATTTTGACGACTAGGAAACGTTTGCTTTAACTTCGTCCTGTTACATGGCATGATTTTTTTTCTCTTAGAAAATGAAAACTTTCAAAATTTGATAATTTCGTTGGAAAATCCTTCGATGCTCTACTAAATAATTGGAACACGCCGGTGGCGACGCGACAGATGTCACTTCTTAAATTCTATCAAATTAAATGAAATGTCACAGCAAGAGGAAATAATCTTTTGCCGCAAGAGCAAATTTGACTGTTTGTTGACACTTTTTGTTGTTATTTTGACTTTGGCATGCGAATAAGTTATCTAAAAGGCGTACTGAATACGTCAACATCAAGGATAATCATGTGGAAATTAGAAGAAAGCTTTTAGATAAATATTTATATTCGACGCAATGCATAAAATAATCGATTTTCAGTTGGAGTCGGAAATACTCAGACAAATAGTCGGTTAAGTATATTCATTTGAAAAATAATACAATGCTCTTTTAAATGCTTAAGTTGGCGCGTGAAAACGAGAACAGGAAGGGATTTGCATAGAAAAATCAACACATTCGACAAAATCAAATGTAGGTTTACGTGTAGATACGTTTATTGAATCCGACCTCCTTAGGCTTCACAAGCTTTTGCGAGACAGAAAAAATACACCACCGGATAACATTGATTTTACCTGTGACATAATGACAATAACTTTCGGACAGTTGGAATGCGACGACATAAAATTGGTCATATACTAATGTCGTTTTCGGTTGGTCGTCCAGAACCGTCCGGAAGAACTCTCCGCGATTCTGAATTCAAATCCAGAAGCAAATTTCTCTTCTTTTCAGTAGAAGAACTGTCAGTTGAGTGCCAATCGAACGCTTTCAGAAGCGTTCGGATTGCTTCCGGACGGTTATGGATGACCAACCGAAAACGACATACATAGAGCATCTGCATTGAAATTAGGGTTGTGGCTTTGCTATAGGTAGCAGATCTACTAATACTGCAATTTGGAAGTTGATGGTTCTTTCGGTCAATCGCGGCATGACATTTTAAAACAGTGTGGCTGTGGAGTTTGTCTTCACCCACTGCAAAATTGAAGGCATGACTTTGACAACAAATTTAAATTGCAACAGATAGCTTTGGCTCTGCCTAATTTTCACATATGTACCTACAATATGGCTCAAACAGATAAGAGGATATGGGGCAAGAGGATATGATGCACGGGCTTTCTCATAGTAAATAGGTAAGATCCAGTCATATTCAACTTTGTTTCCATTTTCTTTTGTCATTTGGAACTCATTGTGTTGTCTCGTGCCCCAGGCCTAGAGCCGTAACTAGGCTTTTATGCACCCTGTGTGAGCTTCTATATTTGCGCCCTCGAAAAATATTTATATATCCGAAAAATATACTGATTTTTCGGATACCTAAATTTTTGTTTTGTTTACTTGTTATAATTAAAAATATATTAACTTTAGGCAAACAAAACAAATATATCTGCCAAAACATGTACATACAGCTAAGTATAACAGACATAAACACCAGTAAACGTAAACAAAATACGACTACTATTTACTTAAAGATTTAGCCGGCTCTCTCATTGAGGCAACAATCAATAAGCAACAACTGGCAATAGGAAACCAGCAATATTATCGCTCACAGTTAATTTACTTTGAATTGAATCAGGCGGGTCTCACATCAAAGCAACTCAATATCGCATTTACGAAAAATGTTGCTGATTGCGGCAATAATTATCGCTAGCGATACACAGCGCATATTGAAAAGCAACAAGCTTCCTAGTAGCAATATTTGTGATTATTCACACTTTTCCGCACACACACGTTCTACAAAGTTCTGGAAAATATGTCGGACGATCCTGTTTTCAACACAAAATTCGTTGAAGTTGTAGAAAAATATTCCTGATAGGTAGAAATTTCAGGCAATCTTTTTGCTTTGATGTGAGAATAGGTTAAAACAAAATTCCGTATTGCTTATTGATAGTTGCTAGTTGCTTAGTTGCTTAGTTGCTTAGTTGCTTAGTTGCTTACTGCTTGTTGCCTCAATCTTAGATCCGCCTTACTCTACGTTTACGGGCTTTCCTCATAGCGAAGTCCTTAATAACATCATCATACGACAGGAGTCGTGCTATGTCAGTTTCAATCGACAACATTGCCAGGCCAGATAACCTTTCCTGACTCATTGCTGAGCACAAGTATGCCTTTATCAGATTGAGTTTACTGAATAAGCTTTCTCAAGAAGTCACTGGCATCGTTAAAAAATGCGTATAGCTACTAATACGCTTGGAAACATTTCCTTTAAGTCCAGTTGTACTATCCTCTTAAGAGACTTATAGGCTTGATTGACATTCGCATTTTTCAAAGTCGCTTCAATTTGATTCTTCGAAGTTTCTATTTGTATTTCTGTTTTTTGGATAAGAAACTTCTTTGAACAGTTTAAAGTTCTTCAAATTATTGTTAATATTCCATTTATTGTGCAGCATTATCCCAAATATCAATAGCAGACCCAACTAACCGATATTTATCTCAGACTTTCTCGATAACCATCTTCAATATTGCAAAATATTTTAGCGGCATAAAACGCTCCATTCGCGAAGGGGAAGGGCTCGTCAAGGCTGGTTGGATCTATGCTATTATAGTCCATATGGAATTTTTTTAGATGCGAATCTGCTAGCTAAAATTGCACATTCGCATACATGCGACGCGAGTCTCTGCAAATTTATAGGAATTTCGCATAATGTATTTTATTTTGAAAAGTTTTGTTGCGAGTTTCCGAAATATTGTGCAGATTCGCATAGTTTCTCATGCGAATTTACGTTCCAAAAGCATACATTCGCATGCATGCGAATTTCTTCTTAATAGCTAGACATCGCATGCATGCGAATGTCCGGTACATCGAAATAAGCCATCACAATGCTATTGACAGCATTGTCTACATTTAAAATCTTTTCTAACACACGCTATTAGTTATGCGCCGACTTATTCGTGGCCATCAGGTCTGTTTTGCATGTTTGCAGGTGTCAAGATCGAACCATCTCGTCAGACTGTTGCAGCGCTAGTATGGAGATGTTGCATAATGCCTTGCATCTTATAGTTTTAATTGGCACATGGGGCTCCCATTTACCAGTAAAACGTTCTATTTTCGTGCCGTTCTTCGCTAATTCTAGTTCTTCTGCTTTACAGTTACCTAGGATGTCTCTATGACCAGGTACCCAGCGCACCTACCCGAGATCTCATTTAAAGATTTGGGTATTAATATTGGTTATTCGAGTTTAAGACACTATAGTTATTTGGTAGTGGGCGCAGTAGCGCAGTGGTTAGTGTGCTGGACTACTGTGCGAGGGATCCCAGGTTCGATCCCCGAAAAAAACACAAATTACATCTTAGTTTTTTCTACTGCGCCACCTCTCGCGAACGTCTGACAAACATCCGAGAGTATGACTGTCATTAAAAAGCTTCTCAATTCAGCCGTTCGGACTCGGCATAAAATTGTAGGTCCCTTCCATTCGTCCCAAAAATAGAAACTCACACAAAACGAATGGTTGCGAGAAGCTAGGCCTTGGGTGTCACCCGCCTGTTGCGCCACCTATTTATTTTATTTTAGTTATTTGGTAGTCTTAAAGACTGATTTAGGGAGAATGGAACTGGGAAAATCCTGGCTACTACTTCTTCATCCGTCTTAGACCCATCTGTGTATATTTCTAGCGTGTTTTCGTCTATTTTAAATCCAATAGCAACCTACAGGCAAATATAGAATATACTTTACCTTAAACACTGTATAATTGGGGAAATAGTCATTTGATAACCATTTTCTTTGAATAAATCATAAGTACTATGACCGCATTCAGACAAGTTCTATGGCCGTATGTATTGTAAAGGTCTCTTATCTAACAGAAATGCATAACTATCCACACCACTCCCAAAATAATTAAAAAGATTACGACATCTCTAAAAGCAATTTTTTCCCCAAACATTTAAAAAAATTATATCATTAAAGCAAATACACATTCCGACCCAATCCTTTAGGTCCACAGAAACATTACATAAAGTTTCAAATATTTGCGACCTTTGATTAAGTTCAATACCTAACATAGAAGGTATTCCATATGAATAGATATGTAGGTAGGAACTTCCTTTGAATACTATTGACAAAGTAGGAAGCTTGCCACGGTTTAAATTATGGTAATCGGATTGAGTTAAGCGTTTGATCCTGTTAGCATATTGGATTCTCCTCCCAGACGTGCACAAAGCATCATGGAATGAAGCAAACTTAAATTCAATATGGTGTCTCGTTGGCTTTAATATTTTGCTGATTTTTATCGATAAAGGTGAAGGTGATTGTGTAAGGACAAGTTTCCCTACAGGGGAGCTTTAGCATCTGAATACCTAATGGACGGGAAAATGTTTTCAGAGATTATGTTCGTGCAATTCCTTGATACTTGTTTTACGTGATAAAAAAAAATCGAAAACTCTTCCAAGGATTCGAATTACTTGATAGTGCTATTTAGCATAACAAAAGGATTGTAAGGATCCAAATGTATTTAATTGACAAGGGAAAAAATGGGTTTAAGGACATAATTGATTGGTATCGAGATGAATTGTTGGGTATTTAAATTGAATTATTGGAAATTGGAAATTATATAAAATGACAAAGGGGTTTTATAATCCTTACTAAAGCCCGTACACTTTTGATATGACAAAACAGATTACTGGTAGCGGTATTGCGCGGAACCTACTAATAATCATGTTAAGTCATGTAGCGATTTTCTTAAATATAAAAAATGTCATTTAGGTATACAAAATTATAGTTTAATTTCGTATGGTTTTGAAATCATTGAGGATGCATTTATGACCAAACCAGTTGCATCACTGTTTACTGAATTTGATATAACACCTATAGCATAGACCCAAACCCAACCAGCCTAGATGAGCTCTTCCCCTTCGCGAATGAAGCGTTTTATGCCCCTAAAACCCGATTTCACACTGCGAGCTTAAGTGTCGATCCAAGGATAAACTCAGGATTAACACAAATTTTGTTTCCACACTGCAGGTTTAACAATAAACTTCACTTAAATAATGCCTAAAGTTAAGCCACCGATTTCCGTGGCTTAAGTATAAGTCCAGGGAATACATATTGCCAAGTGCAATAAGATAATATTTATCCCAAAATACTCTGAAGAAAACCTAAATAAGCAACCATATAATTATGTTTGGCAATGCTGTTCAAGAGAAATGTCATATTATCTCTTCGTTATTGGTGGAAATACTCTCTAATACTGAGCATGCAACAACATCGACTCGACATGCTTCGCTTCCACGCGCATACTCATAGTTTTAGTTGGCACACACATTCGCATACAGTCACCAGGTTTGTAGGTATATTCATGATAAATGGTTCACAATGACACTCATTTGGTAGTTTTACTAAACCAAGCTTAACTATGGACTGTGAAAACGAAAAATACTTAAGCGAAGTTTATGTTCAATCCTACACTTAGCCCAGGATTAAGCTGCTGGTATAAAATATTCTGCATTATCGCAGATGGTTATCGATAAAGTCTGAGATAAATCTCCGTTAGTTGGGCCCTATATTGGTATTTGGGATAAAGCGACGCAATAAGTGAAATATTAACAATAATTTAAATAAATAAATAAAGAAATCGGTGGCTCAACAGGCGGGTGACACCCAAGGCCTAGCTTCTCGCAACCATTCGTTTTGTGTTAGTTTCTATTTTTGGGACCAATAGAAGGGACCTACAATTTTATGCTGAGTCCGAACGTCTGAATTGAGAAGCTTTTTTCATGACAGTCAGACTCTCGGATGTTTGTCAGACGTTCGCGAGAGGTGGCGCAGTAGAGAAAACTTTAAGATGTAATTTGTGTTTTTCCGGTTAAAAAAGAGTCTAATCCAAAAATTGTTTACACGAAACCAAAACCCGTTTTTCATTCCACTTTTAAATGATTTAAACATAATTTTATGGACCCGGGATTGTTTCATTTTTCATAAACAATACTTGAATTTTAGACCGACAAGGCGTTTACTTCGATTAAAATAGTTTTTCATTTATAAAATAAATAAATTACCTGTACAATAATACACTTACAGCTTACCTATGACAGATACTTATATGTCTGATAGGGTTCTTTTCTTCGCCACCAGATATCGCAGATGTACATTTGTCAATAAACACTAGCCCTTTCGGTTCAGTGCGGCGAAAGTATATGAATATTGAACCCCTGTGTTGCGATGAAACTCGGCAACACACCCCGGAAATTCAGGGCACTTAAAACTGAATTTTCTATTTGACTTTTGACAGATAGATAACCTAAAACCATTTTCCTTTCTTAATTTTTGGATAACGTGAGAGAACGGGTGGTGTTAGCACAAATGTAAGAACAATAATTATTGAATTATTTGAATTGTCAACATTTCGCATTGAAACATTGCAACTTACAACTGCGCAAAATAACGACTTATTCAAATTATTTCGAACGTTCTATAACACACTCAGCACTCAAACAAAATCGCACGAATTGCTCGATGACATTTGAGTGTTTTCGTTTCTCTCCGCCGTGAACCAGAAGAGCTAGTGCTTACCTATGTTGTTTGCTTCAACGAAAAATTGGCTGCTAAGCGGTCCATGGTATTACGCTTTTGCAAAATTAAGAAACTCACAATTCCCACGAGCAGTGTTAAAAGGTCATGAGAAATTTACCTTTTAATGGGAATTTCGATGATAAAAAAAAATACCTCGTTGGAAAAGAGAAAACAAATATTGGAATTCGAAGCGAGGACGTGGAGTAACAACAATTCTCGCTAAAAGGGTGTCCCCTGAATGTTTCTGTTGAGAATATCGAATTATTGTTAAGAGAACAGCAATAACAACTCTTCCATCCCTTTTGGAGAATTATAGATATTTCGAATTACAAAACTTTTTCATCTTCGAATTCCTTTTAAATCAACATTTTGAATTCTGAATTCAAGTTAAATTTTCGTATTCGAGTTATTTGCGTGGAAGTAGGTAAAATATAGAAATATGACATCGGCGTTAATTATTTAATAAAAATGGTGTAAAAAATATATAGTAACTAGTTTAGAACTAGTTTTGCACAAAATAGTTTGATGTATAATGGTCTAAAATTATTTAATGAGCTACCCAATGAGCTAAAAGTTGTCAATGATATAAGAGTATTTAAACAAAATGTTATTAATTATATTAAGGCTAAATATTTATAAAATGTTATTAAGCAAACAATCATGGAAATGATGTAATATATCCATATGTAAAAATTTTTAAAATAGCTAAATTTTTGCTAAATAAATTGAAATTGAAATTGAATTCATCAATTGAAAAGGAGAAGGTTTTTACGAAAGAAAATGTCTTTGAAAATGGAATTGTTCCGGACCGGCTTTTCGAATGGAAAAATAGAAAATTCTTAGTGGAAAATTAGGAAAATCTAGAAAAAATGCAAACATGTTTATTTTGATTTTTTTTTTTCGACGAAATTTTGCATTTTTCGCATGATTTGACGATCTAAAGGTGGAAAATTCATTGTAAAGCTTGAAAAATTTCGGATTATGTGTTGTGAAATTCATTGTGATAAAAGACGATTTGCGTGCATTTTGGGTGGAAAAGTTAACGAGATACATAATAGATGGTACTGTGCTGCAATCAATGCCACAACTCGATAGATGGCGTTATACGTTGACTTAGGCTGTGGCAATTTGGCAAGTGTTTTTTCGCATTGTCATTTTCTATTGAGAAAATGTGCTATAACTATCTGTGTTTTATTATTACGCTGGAGTTTATCTGAAGGCGTTTAATTGGGACGAGACGCAGGGTTCGCTAATTTTTATATAAAACCTAAATCTACCGCTTATAAGGCTATTTGATCGTTTCTAGTTTCCCGGAAAGTTTGTCTGAACTCCTATATTTTTGCCAGTGCAGTGGATATTTGGCGGAAAAATAAAAATAAAGCAAATATTACACGACGTTCGCGATATATTTTATTAAGGAGACCGTGTTTTCACTGTGGGTCTCTTGGGCATGTAAGGCCCACCTGTCCACATAGCTGCACTTCACACGCACGATTTCGTCATTTTCAGATTTTTGTACGCTTGCTTTCAGCGTTGACAGAGCTTCGTTTTTGCATATGTCAGCTGTAAGGAGCTGCAAGTAAGTATATCTTTCTTTCAGATTGATGTGAACACAAGTCCAGAAACATTAAAAAAAAACACCCAATGATAGGTACACGACACCTATCGGCAAGGGTGTTACTATTCGCACGTTGTTCGAGACACGGGTACGTAACGAAATGTCAAAGTTTATATTGCGTCAAGTTGGGGTATATGGCTCGCTACGCTCGCGGCAAGGACTCTAAACTCCAGTATAATCATTTTCGGACATTATGCCGTACGTTTAGGATCCAACTTTTATATTTATAAGAGGTTTTAATGAAAATAGGACTACGTTACGTTGATTACGTAGTCGTGTACCGAACATCGGTAAACGTCAGTTTAGTACAAAATCTGTCAAAATGAACTGACAACTTCCTATCGGCAAAGCATAAAAAAGTCGTCAATACTTTATCAAACATTGTCCATTGTCTAAACCCAATGGCTCTTCTAAGAAGAGACTTTGTCATTCATTTTTACTAACATATGGCACACTGCAAAGTCAGTTGAATATCCTTCAAAGAATTTCTTTTTATTCTGTGAAATTTGTATATCCAGCAGATAAAATAATATAAAAAAAAATGTAAAAGACAAAAAGGGACACCGTTAAATTCACCCGCACTGAAATCCGCAAACAGCATCTCATTCTCATCTTGTGCTCCTGGATTCTCATGTATAATTCATTAAAATGTCTCCTGTCACCTCAACTGTTTTTGTAGTTACTTATGATCCCGCCATCTGGTAGATATAATTATCAAATTCATTCCCTCCACGGTGAGATTCTTTTTGTGTGTGTGTTGTTTCTTGAGGTAGTGAAGTCAACTTCTCTCCAAAATGTCAACCCCATCATCGCACTTCCATGAATCACATAATATCCGCCCATGCGATAAAACAAATCCATATCGATTTTCTCATCATCTGTATTCTAGTGCACTACGCATACTAATTCGCCTGTGCACAGCAAACTGCACGTAGATGACGTGACAATGTCCTTGAAAAAGTGTAGTTAATACGGGCGACTGGTTAGTGCTCCGTTTTCTTTTTGTTTGTCTTTTCCTTGCTCTTTATTATTTTCAAGTTGATTGCGCGCTTCTATTGGAGAATGTAGAGCTTCTGACCTTCAGCTGACAGATAGTAAAAAAAAAGTTCATCACTCAAGTTAAATGAGATTAAAATCAACCAGTTTGCAGAACACTGAAAACCCTATTGTCTTGGGACTTGTATTTTTTTTTACAAACTTGCGCTTAGAAATGAAGATAGACACTTGAACAAATTCAAGTTTAAGGCTATTCTTTAGCTACGAAGGTTAAGTTCATCCCAGGGATATGAAAAAACCAGGGGTAGGAGGAATTTTCCGTTGAATGTATGAACCTCGAGAAAATGTATTTTTTCGGAAAGTAATGTACCAAATTAATGGATATTAATGAAGTGTATGGGTTCTCTTTTGAATCTGATTAATAAAATTAAATTACATATTTTAGTACTCATGTAAGGTGTCCACAATACCACTGATTTATTGGCCTGCGAAAAATATCTAAGAAGTTGTGTTATTAATTTGAATTTATGGTAAAGAATTTCCGGAAAAACATTGTGTGTGTTCACTAGGGTGGTGGTGGCGGAATAAATTCAAAAAGCTCTTAGTAGGAGGTGTCTGGTATTTTGAATGGGCGATAGACCTTCTGAGCCAAAAAGTTAATTAATTGAAACCTTATCGCATAAGACTATCCCACAATCCCCAGTTGGTTTGGTGTGATTAAATTTTGTTGTTGTTCTGAAATGAGACAGCATTTTAAGTGAATCGGTACAATTTTCTAAAATAACAATTTCCACTGGGGGACTAACCGGTGAGGAGGACCCATTTGGCAAGATAAATATCGGTATAGTAGCTTCTGTGGTGGATGATTTTCGCACCATACAATGGTGACAGTTTAACGCATCCCCTGGATGGGCTGGGCGCTCTAATCGGACAATATCTTTTTATGAAAGCTACTAGGGCTAGGGCGCCACTCTTGCAAAGTATTGAAGGCGTTCAAATCTTGGTTAATACGTTGGACAGTTTAGTTTAACAAGTCTGAGTTTTCATTCTGGTCGCATGAACAGTTTTCCGCAACACCGACAAATATAGTCAAGAATTTCTCGACTTACTACAAATTTGACATCTATTTGTGCCAACATGTGTCCGGAGAACTCAGTTTTGAGAGTACATTTGAGAGCGCAGTTTGACATTTCGATTGGCCTGACGTGTAGAGCACCAATCAGAAACTCAGAACCCAGTAGAAAAGAAAATTCAATTGTCAATAAGTGACATACCGACAATTCAAGTTAGTTCTCGCGTTCAGGTAAGTTTGAGTCTAAACAATTCAAGTCGACTTACGATGACTAGATTCTTGAATGTATCTATATCTCTGCGCTATGGTCAAATTATAGTCAACTTTGTATATACATAAAAGAAAATATGGTTCTATTGCTCGATGATTTAAGATTGTTTTGTGGTAGTATTCGCCAGCTTTTCGCCATCAGGTGTTGTGCAAATTATATCTTAACCCTTGGCCTGACATATTGTAAATCACATATCGGCGCATGCAATTATACTGTGCGCTCGGCTAAAGAACGATGAGAACGATGAGAAAGGTTTGGAGAAATTCCAAAATTAATTCCATTCCAATAGGAAGAATGGGAGTTATTTTCAATAGCAGTTGCAGCTCGGTGTGGCGGATGATTGACAGGAACTGTGTGGTTTTTACCGCTCAAAGTTCAAAAAGACATTACAGAGAAGAAAATAAGGCCTTCACGGCGTGGATTCACTTTAAAGATTCTCGAAAGTGGTACATGGCGGCGCGAAGCAAATTAACTGTTAAAGCAGGTAAAGAAAAATCTGGGAATGGATTCCCGGATCAGAGATTCCCATGCATATGTTCTGGAAGACTATAAGGGAAGAGGGCGCAGTAGCGTAGTGGTTAGTGTGCTGAACTACTGTGCGAGGGATCCCAGGTTCGATCCCCGGAAAAACACAAATTACATCTTAAGGTTTTTTCTACTACGCCTCCTCTCGCGAACGTCTGACAAACATCCGAGAGTATAACTGTCCTGAAAAAGCTTCTCAATTCAGCCGTTCGGACTCGGCATAAAATTGTAGGTTACTTCCATTCGTCCCAAAAATAGAAACTCACACAAACGAATGATTGCGAGAAGCTATAGGCCTAGGGTGTCTACCCGCCTGTTGCGTCACCTATTTATTTATTTTTTTATAAGGGAAGGAAGTCGAATATTATTGAAAGAAACAAATAAAAGAAGGGTATATATTTGTTTCCAAAACAAAGAACATCTTGCGGGAACAGAGCGATCACTTTTCTGAATTGCTTAATCCAGAACCAGAATAGCGTACTGAGGATGAAAGATACATCATCTTAAATGGAATGGAAAATAGTCCAATAGTCTGCTAATCGGTCGATAAAATCCCACCGGAAATGCTCAAGGCCATAGATGAAGAGGGAGCTAAGTGCCTTCCACGTGTCATCCAAGTAAAGAATTGTTCCAATTATAAGGGTATACAGTACACAACAACTAAGTCTTCGGCAAGTTGTTGGAAACGCGCGTTGCGTAGCCAAATGACGGTTGAGTTGAGGGATGAGCTGTGGTTCTATGAAAATCTGTCCATCTAGCTTCCTCTTCAGTCTAAACAAAAACCACATAACAATAAAGTTTCTCCACAAGTAAAAATATTCTCCAAATTCCCAAGTGCTTCTCATGAATATTATGGTAATAAATTCTCACATAAATACACCCACTTCATATTGCTTAAGTACCTATATTCTATTTTATGCCACAAAAGAGGACCATGTTTTGAAATTGAATACATATACATACCACCATCACATCATAGGTACATATTGAATAAAATATTTTGCTTTGTAACATCATCAATGTTTCTGGAAATTTTCAATTAGAAACATCTGTTGAGGGACGACATAGAAAACATTCTCTTCTTCTTCTCTTATTAAAAGTTAAAACCAACAATCGGTCCGTCGACCGAGAGTACCTATCATACGACCTCGAGGATGCTATTCGCCCTCTAGCAATCGATGTTTATCATGGTAATTGAATGATTCGTAACGATAATGATCGGCTTAAAATAACTGATGTTCCAGCATATAAGGCAGTCGCATAAATTGATTTTCTTTTCGTTCCAAATGGACGGCAAGTTGAGAGCATCCTTTTGATATATATGTGATGTCTGTGGCAAGCAACAGGAATCATCATCATTGAACCACATCGATAGCCAAAGTCCTATTTACTCCTATACCGTCTGATGGCTGTCTATCTGAATTGGTGATGTACATAAGTAGATGCCTGGCTGAATAGTGGAGTGGATACGAGAATAAAGATGGTTTGTTAGACATTATATTTTGATAATGACCCAAAAGGAGTTGAGAAAAACTATAAAAGAACGATACCATCATAGAGTCGTGAGACGATGAGTGTTTCGACGATGGGAAGTCATTAGGATAGGGGTATTTTTTGATCCCTCTTTTGGTATGAGTGATATTGACCAAATCGCTGTCAGAGGGGGCCTAATAGTAAAACTGTAATTTTGTAACTTTGGGAATGGGCGGTGTTGCGTCTTTTTGGCATGTCAAACGGGGCTCCTTACTCTGTACTTAAACCACTTACAGGACTTGTGCCATTAATTTGACTTAAAGTGTTAAATTGATTGGAAATTAGTTAGCGCCACATAGCTTAAGAAATTAATTGATGGGATCGGTGTGGAGCTGTTGAAAGTTTACGACTTGTGTGTTGACTGCTATAAGTATTCTATAATAATGCAGACCAGACTATAAAAATATATTTAAGGACAGTCGCACTTTGTACTCAATATTAATGGATAATTATTTGGCGGAAAGCAATTGACATACTACAACTTTAATTCAGACTTATTGAGACCCGGTGTAAGTTCCATTTTGCCGCTCATGTAGATTTTGTTTACATACTTCCATTGTTGAATCGATTATGATTACTAGTGATCATAAACGCAGCATGCCTCTCGAAAGACAAAATGAAAGTACCTAAAATTAAAAATTTTGAATAGCTATTTTTAAGAGAAAAATATTCAAAACAAAAATTATTTTCTTTCATATAATTAGGTTCGCGAATTTATGAGAATCACGGAGAAGGAACATTTTCTTGATTCTCAGTGTTTTAAGTACCTAAAGCCTAAACCCAGAACCAGACTTTTAACGTGTGGTGTATTGCCAGCCAGTAGTATGTCGCAATCGGACCAGAATCTGACAACTCACGCGATAGAAGTGTGGTTCTGGCTTTAGACCATTCCCTAAGAAAGGAGCGAACATAGGATAGATTGCAGTAGGGAAAGAGGACTTAATAAAATCTTAGGACTTAATAAATTATCATCGAGTTGCGCCTAACCGACTATAGATTCCATGCAGCCTATCACTATAACAGTGCTTAATTTCTAGGTTAAGTTAAACTTAGTGAAGGGGGACAAAAAACTATTTTAGGGTATTGAAAATCGATTTCACAAAAATTTAATTTTTTTGCAAAATCTCGAAAATGTTCGACAATTTTCAGAATTTTTTTTTTGAGATGTTGGTTTTCGACATTTTTTGTTTTCGAGATTTTTTTTTGATTAATTTCGATATTTTTTTCGACATTTTGTCGATTTGAGATTTGTTTGTCGGTGAAAAGTCGCGTTCAGGATTTTTTGAGATTAATGTAGCTTAAGCCCACGTGTAATCATCTTGGTCTATTTCAAGAATTTAATTCGATTTTCGAAAATATTCAACACGCTGTTGCGATTATGTAAATAATTGAAATTACAGTTTGAATTCACTAATTGACTGTTTTTATTCATTGAATTATTATAATTTAGTAGAAGACGTCATTATGTTTGGTGTTTGTCGTGAATTTGATCGAGAAGGGGATAAAAAGTTCGGCGATAGCCCAACATATACCCGATTTATACGCTGCGATTTTGTTCGTACGTGTTATTGATAGTAAAAGGGTGAAAAGTGCGAGAGATAGCCAAACACGGATGATCCGCAAATTCCTATCCGATTTTTGTATTATATTTTCATTATTTCGTAATTTTCTGCGTTTGCTTTAATCTTATACCGTACTCGGTCGCATTATGTTCGCACTAGATAATCTACCTTTGCTTCATTTTCTGTGCGGTATGTGCTACAAAAATTCAGCTACACCGCGAACGACGAATGAGAAATAAAGGAAACAAAGGCAATATAAAAATCATGGCACTTAACGTGAAAAAACTAGAATGTATAAAGGCCCCGACCCATAAAATCCGTCGCATTCGTTGCGTCGACGTATTGACGTATTCGACGGAACGAACAGTCCCATAGAATCCGTCGCATACGTTGACAGCCGATGACATATGCGACGGATTCTATGGCTCGGGGCCTTAAATGAGCGATGCGTGCCCAAAAGAGAATTACGTAACGACAAAGCAAAAGCACGCAGCATGTTAATCGAGTCCTTTCTTTTTCTAACCTCACTGTTGACAGTCAGTTTGACAAGCGAAATTTTTAGATGGCATGTAAAATCGTTACAATCACGGATGTGCTGAATTCCGACGGAATTTAATTTTAAGTTGTGTTCAGTTCGGATTATATTTAATTTCTTACTATCAGAGTCATGTAAATACAAAACAAACGTCAATGTGTATGTAAAAGAAGGCAAATGTCGAAAATCCGGAATCCGAACGAATTAAAATTCGGTCGGAGTATAGCACTAGGGTGAATGCCATTATAGTGGATCGTTTTTTTATAATTCTGTAGTATGACATTGAATCTTCTAAATCAATGCACAAAAACAAGCTGTCATGTGTTTGGCGATGAGGGAATTGTAAAGTCACAACAAAATTTCCATATACATAGGAATTACCTACCTCAAGAAGTTGGCATAATCCTCCTTTAAGTATTCGCATATCTATACTTCCCGCAGAAATTTCTTTTTGTTCTCCCTCGTATAGTTTATGGCTAATCTCTTGTGATTCTTTTATTGACATTTCGCGCGAAGCTAGTTTAATTTGAAATTATCAAATGAACCTGTCAGCGATCGAAATGTTCTTCCGGTGAGCGCAATGTACAACATAACGAATTTGTATTTTCTTAAGGTCTTAACTAAATTTGATGACCTCAATCTTTGACAAAAATTATATCAGAAAACACCTTCGTTTTAAAAAAAAAAAAATGCGTTATCAAAGCTGCCATATTGAAAATATCGAAGTGGCTATTCGCACGTTCATTTTGACAGATTTTGTACTGAACTGACGTTTACCGATTTTCGGGACACGACTACGTAATCAGCGTAACGTAATCCTATTTTCATTAAAATCTCTTTATAAATATAAAAGTTGGATCCAAAACGTACGGCATAATGTCCGAAAATGATTATACTGGAGTTTAGAGTCCTTGCCGCGAGCGTAGCGAGCCACATACCCCAACTTGACCCAATATAAACTTTGACATTTCGTTACGTAGTCGTGTCCCGAACAACGTGCGAATAGCAACAGCCTGAAAATATACTCCCTATTCAAACATTAAATGGGGAACCAGAATAATATTGCGTAATAGTGAAACCCAGCTTAAGCTAATGTGATTTGTATATCATAAATTGATATAATTGGAGCATAGACCTTATGTGGATTTTCGTCCATATTTGACGCTAGCATAACCTTCAGAATACTTATGTTTGGACCTTTAATTCATTCTCTAACTTCATACTTAATTATGTTCCAAACATATGGGTTTTTACAGAGTTTTAGCGAAATTCGCACGTTCATTTTGACAGATTTTGTACTGAACTGACGTTTACCGATGTTCGGGACACGACTACGTAATCAAAGTAACGTAATCCTATTTTCATTAAAAACTCTAATATAAAAGGATCCTAAGCGTGACGCATAATGTCCAAAAATTATTATACTGGAGTTTAGAATCTTTGCCGCGAACATAGCGAGCCACATACCTGAACAACGGGCGAATAACAACAGCCTTTCAGTATTCACGTCACGTCAACGTTACACCTTCTACTCGGAGTTTTCATCATAATTTTCGTAGTCAATTAATGATCCCCTTTAAAATTTAAATTTAAACAAAAAAAAAAAACATTTCGCATTATCCACTTAGTCCAAATGCACTGCTAATTAGGGATTTGAATGAAAATTATTTATGTATAATATGGCGGTTGAAATCTCTAAAAGCTTTGCCTGTACAGCTTAACAAATTA
Source organism: Cheilosia soror (assembly GCA_949372485.1). NCBI lineage: Eukaryota > Metazoa > Arthropoda > Insecta > Diptera > Syrphidae > Cheilosia > Cheilosia soror. Next base: position 61,456,740 of record OX443564.1, read on the forward strand.
AGAGATTATGGAAATTCAACTTTTTTTGCCATTACTGTTGGGATTCAAATGGGATACGGAAATTAAAAGAAAACCATGGATACCCTTGACCAAGAAAACAAAATTGATAATAAACACAGATTGGAATCTGGGCCTTCCCTTCTTATTTTTCACTGCAGTAAAATTCAAGAATGGGACGATTTACATTCTACTAAAATGTTCATATTGAATGAAATTTTAATTAATTCTAAAAGCAATTCGGAAAATACAGGATACGGGATATGGTTTTCAGGGGATGGTGGTGATAACAAACAAGTGCTAGGGCATGATGTGGAAAATCTGTTTTGTTAATTTTTTCCTCGGAATGGATAAGTTTGCTGAATAAATTAATTTTCTATGTTATTCTAACAGTCTGTGAAGTTTATTTGGAACTCCAATTTTACACCACGTTACATGAATTTCCATGAAGATGTATATAAAATGTATCTCTATAATGGATTGTCTAAATGAACTCAATATGGTTCAGATAATATACTGTACCTTTACTTCCGTAACATCTGCCTAAATTGAATATGACACTTGGAATTATTGTGGTGAGGACATTGTGAATGGTTTATTTGGATTGGAGATCTCACTTCCAATTAATGTGACATAATACTTCCCTTTGTAGGGAATAAAAGGGATTAAGTTCTTAAAACAGGATATTAGATTAGAATGAGGGAGGTGGGGCATGTCACCATTATCACTTCGACCACAAATGGGCCTATTGTGATTGTGAATTCTTCCAATTAGAGCTCGCTTATGATACCGAAATTAGTGATAAATCCTAGTAGATCTGTGGGTGAGTAAGCATATATGTCCTCTGCCTCGAGGTAGAATTTATTTAGGCTGTTGCTATTCGCACGTTGTTCGGGACACGACTACGTAACGAAATATCAAAGTTTATATTGCGTCAAGTTGGGGTATGTGGCTCGCTACGCTCGCGGCAAGGACTCTAAACTCCAGTATAATCATTTTCGGGCATTATGCCGTACGTTTTGGATACAATTTTTATATTTATAAAGAGTTTTTAATGAAAATAGGATTGCGTTACGTTGATTACGTATTCGTGTCCCGAAAATCGGTAAACGTCAGTTTAGTATAAAATCTGTCAAAATGAACGTACGAATAGCCACTTCGATTTATTTAACTGACGATGATGTTGATGTATTCTGGTTAAGTGACACAACACACAAAATCGGCAAGAGTGTTAATCCATAGTCAATTTGTTTTTAGACCATCCACAGTCAATCCTGTTTTTACTGGCAATAGATGATGTACTAACTGCCACCGTAGGTACAACTGAGAGAGGCATGGTATTCAATGGAGACCGTTTGAGAGGCTAAGCTACCTGGATTACGCCCATTGAGGAGGTTAAACAGTTTAACTATTCAGGCAGTTTTGTATCGTCCGATGGAGGAACGGATCTGGATGTTAATAGCAGAATAAGTAAAGCCCGCAGCGCCTTTGAAATGTTGTCTTCAGAGTGGAACTCCAGTCAAATATCCCTATACACCAAGTTAAGGCTCTTCGAATCCAATGTCAATTCCGTACTTCTGTATATGTCATTGAAACCAGGAAAATCTCTACCTCCATCTCGAGAAGACTGCAGGCATATGTATATAAACCGCTGCCTTCGATACATTCTTAAGATCCGATGACCGCAAATTATATCCAATTTTGTCAGAGGATTTTTTTTACCGTCGTCGTTGAAAATGGGCTAAGTCGGTCAAGTAGTTCTGGTACCTCCCATACAAAACCACTATTAGACCCATGCATTGCTAGTGAAATGTCAGTTTCATATAAACCTGCGAAGAAATATGAAGCAGACATAAGCACTACTAGCCCTTTTGGTTCTTACATAGAACACAGTGGCATCCATTGTAGAAACATTGCAACCGCGCAAAATAGCGACTTATTTAAATTATTTCGAACATTCTATAACAGATGGCACACTCAGCACTCAAACGAAATCGCACGAATTTCTCGATGACGTTTAAGTGTTTTCGCTTCTCTCCACCGTGAACTAAAGGAGCTAGTGCTTATGTTTGCTCCAACGAAAAATTGGCTCCTATAGCAGTCCAGGAAGATATATTATGTCAATGTCTCTGTCATATCACTTTCTTGCTTCTTGCTTTCGTCTTTTACTTTTTATGTAATTCAATTAAAGGCCGCGCACATTCATTGAAAAACCGACAACATTAAAACTTTTACACAAAAAGAAGAAAATTCCATTCGTATGCAGGTCAATATAATATAGGTGCCAATTCCGAGATAAACAAAGAAAAAAAAATAAAAACCGACCTTCTTTGAATTTATGTGATGTGAACCTACTATACACTCTTCTAAAGGTACCTACTACATATATGTACCAAACACTTGAACCTTGAAGGTGTGTGTGCCATGGAAAAAGTTTACCATTGCTGGCTTTACATTTAATTATTCAGGACATGGATTCGCTATTCATAGCAATTTGTGAACCGTCAAACGAAACAAAATGCTCCCTCGTCAACTTTGCGCGTTCCTAAAGTCAATGACAGAGAAAACGCACAACGCACAACAAAAACAAAAGTCGGCCAGGACTTAGTTCGAATTTATTAAAATTAATGGAACCCAAAGCCCATGAAAGCGGGTGCGAGGGCGAGTCGCCAAAGAGTCACGTTCACTTGGATAAATATAATGCTCACTGCCTTTGAGGACCAGCGTATACATAGCGTAGCAAGGGCGGCTCTACATTTTAATTTGAAGACCGAGAATCGAAATTCATTCAACCACAAAATTTAACCACCGTTCCCCCAGGACTGGCCTGGCCTGCCTTAGCCGATATAAATTAATTTGGATTCCAATCGGCTGATGTGGTAAATACGGCCCAAACGCGGACCACAGACAACATCAACTTCACGCCATTATTTGCCGCAATATATTCGCCAAATCCTTAATTCCGAACATGGGATGGAACATGTTTGGTAGGGTAGAAACCTAGCTCTAGCAATCAACAGGTGCGGTAGGACGGAATTGATAAATTGACTCGCCACTGACACCCTCTCGAGGTAGTCGACTAATCCGTAGTTTTATTAAAGCTGCGAACGCAAGAGTAATCTTTAAAGCACGTTCAATTTAAGATGAAGGCATTTGAACTATGAGCACCAGTCTATTAGGTATGTATATTATGTTTTTGTAGCATCAAGAAACCACTTTGGCAAAGGTTATTGCGTTTGTAGAAGATTGGCAGCAAGTGGGAAATACTTAATTCTGTGGGTAGTGCGGATATAGCCCCATAATGGAATTCCGTTTGAAATTCAAGTTACTTCCTGTTCCAATGACTTTTAATTATAATGTCGGTAACTTTTTGGTTCCGATTATATTGTGATCAAAGGATAAAATGCGTTTTAATAATTTGGATAAAGCCAGATGGATTGCGTGCAGGGCGTTTAGATCGAACACGCAATATTTAAACCGCACGGGGTGGAGATTAGCCTCAACTCAACCCTCAGCGCCGCAGCCAATCTATGGTGTACAGTATGGAGATGGTAAATTAAATTATACGATATCGCTGAATTAACACATTTAATCCTATAGCTAGAACCAAGGGAAAGGGTGACATCGTTGTGTCGTGAACTTGTGTTCATGCCTTAAACACTTGACTTTACATTTGCAGTAATTGAAGTAGACTTGTTAAGATTAGGATGGTTGATTTGGAAATTAATTTCTTTCCAACATATTTATTTAGTCATAATGTACGAATGCATGGAATAATTTATTGTTTTATTATCGGTAGGTAGGTTGGTTTTAACAGAGTGGAACACGGTCAGATAAGAGTGAACTATTTGGGGACTATAGGTCCTCATTTGTAACAGTTGTAATTTGTTATTTCGAAATATCCCACTCCACAATCAAAAAGCCAACAAAGTGGATATTGCAAAGATTAAGAGGGTTTTGGTACCTAAATGTCAAATGATTAACAATTATAATATGATATACCTACCTAGCTATCAATCAGTGAGATAGGATACACTTTCATTTGTTTGTTCGCTCTTTGCTTTGCAGCTCTTTTTGTGGAATTTTATCACCCTAGAAAGTTAATTTGTATAAATCAAAAGGGAATGCGGTACCTATTCAATAAAGTTATTCACTTAAACGCGTAAAAGCCTCATAAACTGCAGAAATTTACCACCTCGTAAATGAACTGTCAGATTTTGTATGGAGAATAGTTTACAGAGACCTCATAATTTTCCGCGACGATTTAGGCTCGGAAATCAACCGCGGAAAGTTACTCAATTCACAAATGTCAAACTTTTACGAGCCGCATAAATTGATCAGGTTAGTTAGTGAATACCTTGAATTTAAAAAAAAATAACGATAACTTGAAAAAACAAGGTATGGTAGTGATACCAACATAAAGACCGACGAGATTTTACAACGATTTGACAGTTATGCCAAAAATGTTATGTTTCTTTGCAGAGCATTCTTCTAATTTGGCTAAAAATATAATTTTGTGGTACTACAGACCCTTGGTCTCCACTAATAAGCCTCCCCAGTTAGGTCGGTCGTTAGGTTACTGACTTCAGTTGCCCACTCCAAGTGGGTTAAGGTCAGGTAAACATGACGTGTAACGGAGAAGGAATTATTGTAAGAGACGAGTTAGGTTTTTGTTAGGTACAGTTTTGTGGCTTAAAGTACAGATCGCAAGACCAATTGAACATCTCTCAATTAAATGTATAACAACTACCTACCTGCGATATATATTATGTCAAATAATCATCAGCATCACCCATCGTCTCTACCTATCTCTACGCTTCTGTTGCGAAACGAAATTCTTCAGTGGTCTCCAAATAGAACGCGAAACGTCAGCCGATTGATGTAAAGAGTTGCTTTAAAAACCTAATTAACAGGTTTCTAACTGTCACTTTGTGAATACAAATTATTTCGTATCACTTCGTAAATGATATTAATTTACAACGGATTATTTACTATTTCGAAAATGTTGATGCATTATGTAAATATTAATGGATTGTCCTAAAAAAAAAAACATAAAAGAACTTAGCTATCTAAGCGCCAAATTTTTAACTAATGATTAAAAACGATGTCTATTAGGCAGTACCTATCTATTTCTAAATATTAAATGATTTCATAATGACAGTCGATTAATCCATTCTTTAAAATGTGTGAAATAGGTACATATAACATATTTCATAATGACAGTCGGTTAATCCATTGGTACAATCCTTAAGTCCGTATGACACTAATGTTTTTCCTCATTTTTATCACAAATCATGTTGAAAGGTCAGCTGCATTTAAAAGGGACAAAAAGTGTAGCAATTTTTTGCAATGCGAAAAATAATTTTTAACGAAAGTCTTCAGAGTGCCAGGAGGCAAATGCCAAATAATTTTAAAACGTCAAAAATAGGCTACCAGCATCTACAAAATGTAGTTTGAATACATTTTCAATGCATTTTTTTACATGTCTACATTAATACGGTTGGTGTGCACTCCTCTTGGAAATTGTTTTATTTTAAATGCATGAAAAATGTAAAAAAGATGTTGTTTCATATCAGTTCACCATTTTTGTCCATAAGCTTGCAACGCAACGTTCAGATCAACAGAACAGCAGCAATGCACTAGAGTTGTACTACCTTACCTACAAAATTTTATCTGACTTAACTATTTCGTTCGTTAATGTACTTAAAAAAAACTGTTCCCACTTTTCGCATCCGACTGTACTCTGACGCACGATATAAGCTGCATCTGTGTGTAACACAAATACATAAACGATTTGCTTCCATTGTGTACTCAGCCCACTCAGCTTCATCACCGGTATTTCTGTTTTATATTTTCATTACATAAAACAACACAATTCGAGCCAAGGTAAAAGGAATCCCAAATGTTCATTATTATTCTGCATCATTTAAACAGTGGACATTCAATAATTATGCATTTCCGAAAGCAAACAGCAAAAAATAGCCAACGTAAACATTCCCCGATGCCAGTTGGTAGTTGTCATTTTTGCGTCAATGACTCTATCTGTACTCTTCCCGTATTCCAACAAAAATCGATACCACTCTACAGCTATACTGCTCTCTCTCGTGCTTGGTTGCTGTCACATTCACAATAGTGCGCATTCCATAATTTCTTTTAATTCATTATATCCAAAATGGCCGTATAACTCTGCGTACGTGCAAACATCACCGCCGCGAGTTTTTACATTTTAATTTCCTCACAAACCGTGTGAATTAGTTGTGCGATTAGATTTATTATATAGCTGTTGAGCAACAAAGTGAAATAAATTTTATTCGTGAAAACTAAAAACTCAAGCTATTGTGAACGTGGTAATGTTGTTGTGTATTTCCAGGGTTCACAATTGACAGTAAATTGCAAAAACGATATAAAAATATTATATTTTTACCCATAAAAGACGAGAAAGAGAGCTGGAGATTGTGAAGAAAAACTCGTTGAAAGTGCAGAAAAGTGAAAGATTGCGGTAGTGGCCATGGAAATGGAATGTGTGATGTCTCAGGAGCTCCCCAAGGAGGTGGCAGAAATGGAAATGGATGTTAATGATGTTACAGAACCAGAAGCGGCAATAGAATCTGTCGCCGCTAATGCTGATGAAGAAGAAAACAACATAAACATGAATGAAATTGACATGTTGCAGGAACATGTGTACAGCAATGACGATGGCAGTGTCGAATTGGCGCCACAAATAAACGTCGACGAAAACACCATCCTCCTGCCCGTGGCTGATGAGAATGGTTTAAATGCCGATGACCCCGCAATATCATTTAATGCGTCTGACTTCCTACAGGTGAGTTGAAATACAGTTTTTCATTCATAGTAAAAAATTGTACTCTTTCATGCAGGAAGAGGAGCAAGTGTTGGATCCAATGATGGGTACGAATGTGACAGTGGATCCTGTAATTTCAGCAAGACCGAAGAGAACCCCGTCACAGGTGCCGAAAAAGCGTCGAGACGCAGTGATGGTGAAGTACGAACCAGAAGATAGCTCACCTGAGAAAGTTAAAAAACGTCGTGGTCGCAAGCCCGGCTGCAAGGTGGTCAATGGACAGGTCGTATATCAACATAACGAGAATATGGACACGCCCTTAAAAAGCACTCCAAAGGTAAAGTCTGTCATTAAGCCGATACCGAAGCCAGCGAAGAAGGATGATGGCAGCGTAAATGACAGTCAGTGTCGTGTTTGCAAGTCCAGCGAAGACCTAATAAACGCCTTCAAGAAGGAATACACCAAGACATACGCCGAGAAACTAATGGCGCTTTGCCCGGCGGTCAGCATTCAGCGCAAGGACTTCTTGCCGCAGTTTATTTGTCGGATATGCGTGAGTAGCGTGAACGCTGCATATGCTCTGAAGACTCAGTGCGAGCGGACAGATGCCGAACTACGTGAACGGCTTGAAAAGTCAATCAAGAAGGTGCGTCGTCCAGTGGCGAAAAGTTATGTGGCCCCGGAAAGTGACCCTGATGAGTATCCTGATCCACCCATGGACCAGGACTTTAAGCTTTCGGATGCAACTCCACCATCGGCAGACGATTCCGACTCAGACTACGGCAAACCGCTTGCAAAACGACGCACACGTCGACGCACCCGAAAGGTGTCTAACGTAGGTACTGCTTCCAAAGTAAAGTCTGAGAAAACACCACCCAATTCGAAGCTGCCAGCAAAGAAAGCTAAATCGACGTCGCCAACAAAGGAGGCAAAATCTACACCGTCTATGAAGCTGGAAAAAACTACACCGCCTACGAAGGAGGAGAAACTCACACCGCCATCGAAGAAGGCCATCAAACCAGATCCCGATCCAAATATGAGTATGTCTCCCGAGCCAGATCTAGAAGCAACTGGTTTCAGCGACGGTAGCGAGGAAGATTATTCCCCGCCAAAAAAAAGACGCCAGAAGTCGGCCAGTAAATCGGGAGTTCCAAGAGACGGCCTCACATGTCGCATCTGCAAAGAGACGATGTCCAGCAAGGACGAACTAAAACAGCACAAGAAGGAAATGCACTCGAATCACGAATGCGAACTATGTGGACGCAAGTTTAGAATGCTGGGCAGTCTAAAGTCGCACATGGAAAAGCACACAAAGTCGACCGATCTAAAGTGTGGTCAGTGCGAGAAGCACTTCCCCAATAAAACAGAGCGCCGGAAACACATGATAGATGTGCACAAGGAGTCGCCAGCTCAATTTATCTGCGAGAAGTGTAAGCGAGCCTTCACATCAGAGATTCGACTACTGAAGCACAATGAGTCGCGTTGTCCTGGATTCGAAACATCACATGCCAAGAAGAACAAGGGCGAACTTGAATCTCTGGCCATGGGTAAGGATTTGTTCAAGTGTGTAGCACCGCTAACAACGACATACTGGAGCGATAGCTTCTCCGATTGAACAAGATGTGCAAGAGCTGCCGACTACATATATTTTTCTATATATATATTTTTTTTTTTTAATTTTTTTTTCAAAGACGTGTGCAAATGTTATGACTATGAGTGTAGTAAGATGTGAAAATAAAAGTTATAGGCGAAAGATACAAGAGTGTTTTGCATTTTCTTTGTTTGATATTTTTTTCTGCAGGTCGAGGTTTTGGTATCTACAGAAATATAGAGGCTGCGCAGTGGACTACAGTGTGTTTCAGCAAGAAAGCGTCGATGGTGTTTCCTTTCGTATGGAAAAAACATTTTACTGCAAATCAAGTAAGTCGGAAAAGGGTATACAAAGTTTTATTTTAATTGGAATCGACTTTGCCATGGATTGAATCCGGGTAGGTATTTGGTCTAAACTGACGAAAGATGGACGTTCTTCGATTTCAATATCTACTTTTGGTAAATGTTCTATCCATTTGCAACTAGACAGAAGGAATGCAGTATTTCTACGACCAAGGACACGATCTTAATTTGAATATACATACAAATAAATAGGTGGCGCAACATCCGATAGACGCCCTAGGCCTAGCTTCTTGCAACCATTCGTTTGTGTGAGTTTCTATATTTGGGGCGAATGGAAGGGACCTACAATTTTATGCCGAGTAACGTCTGAATTGAGAAGCTTTTTCAGGAGAGTCATACTCTCGGATGTTTGTCAGACGTCCGCGAGGTGAATATTCATACATACTATCGTAAAAAGCGAACCTATAATATATATCATCTTCATCAGCAATGCCCCGCAAATATTGATTGCAGAAAGTGTTCTACATGACGATATTTTTTTGTTTTGTAATGTAAAACCAACATAATATAGAGATCGACTCGAGTATGCTGATATTTGTATAGCGATATCATACGGAATTTTGACGAAATACCGGAAGTGGTGAATGGACATTGATTTGCTTAGTTACTCTCTACTGAAGCGTATTACTATTATGTGACAGTTTTCCTTATCCGAAATTCAGCTCATCTTACACTATTTACACACCCATAACGAGTGATTATGCAAACTTAATTAACCCGTCGCGTTGCTCTGCATCGTTTAGCAGAGCAAAAGATCCCTTTTGTTGCAGGTTAATTGTGTAGATATCATCTCAAGAAACTGCTTAATTTATTTCCCTTGTGCTTTCTACTATAAAAGATGCACTTTGGATTTGGAATTGAAAATTCTTAGCAGGAGTTGGCTGGTAGTCGCTATTTCCTTCCTCCGTTACCTCTATATGTATTTATTGATGTCAGTATGATAGATGCTTAGTTAGGTCTTAATTTCATTTTTATTTGCTGCATTTACTACTGCCCTATCTTCCTTTTACGTGCATCCGCGCAACGCGCCGTTCTTTCTCCCATACGTGCTTTGCATTTTTGCTAAGTTGGATCGAATGGTAAGCGCGAATAGTATGTCTAATTAAATTATCCATGAACGTGATTTCCACTGCAGTTACTTTTCTTAGGTAGGTACCTACCACATAAATGTTTTGTCTCAAAGTCAGGGAGTTCCATGGAATTTTGCGGAGGATGTTAAGATTGATGGTGCTTATGAGGGATTTTGAGAGGAATCGAAGGCGATTGGATGGTATTTTGCAAAAGCTACTTAATTATAACGAATTATAATATCGAAAGGAAAATGAGACGTTATTAGGTCTGTCTAATGAAGATTGAAGAACAATAGGAAGAGAACAGCATTCAGTGAGCGTCAAAAGTGAGTCAAGAGTCAACACTTTTTAAATCGCGTTCCACAAAGTAGGTAGCGAATAAAAAATTCGTTCGAACTTAACCTTATTCCAAGAGGAGGATAATCTTGAAATAATAAAATGTGAAATTTTCTGTTTATAAATGCATAAAAAGTGGTATATTCGCATTTCATCAATTCGTCCGTTCGCTCCCATATGAATGGTCCTTAAAGCTGTTTTCATTTTGTCTTTGGATTGGAATTTGAAACCAACTTTTTTTTTTAATCGCTACCTCGCTAGGGCCAAATATTTATAAAGTCTTTCATGTTGTCGAAATGAAATAGGGTTTAATTTAATCAAACTATTTTCAAATCATAAACATATTCATAGGGTTTGTTATTTGTTATTTTGTTATCAAACTTTTTACAGATAGTTGGTTTGTTTTTAGACATGTTTCACGACTTTTAAGAAAACTTAAAAGAGCATCGGTGTTCACTCACAGGGGCAATAAACTGAATGTTTGTGTAAGAGGTTTAATTTTTGGATTACTTGTTCCGTGTGTGGTCAATGGTCATAGAACATAGATCTGAATAATTTAAAATTCTGGGTACATCGTTGTAACTTGATTGCATTTTAAAAAAAATAGCTTTTACATCAACTCTATAATTAAACTTCCAATATACCCACTCATTCATGAAGAACCTCTTCAACTTTGTTGAACGAAAGGTAAATAAAGCTGGGCACCTATTCGTATATACATTGACTTTGGTATTTTTCAGTCCAAATTGTTTTAATAGAATTAACTTCAAATTGAAAGGGATCTCATATTTTATCAGACTGTTCTTCAATATACCTACCTACCCTGAATTCCTTTCAAATTGCATCCATTTGGGAACAAAATCGAAACGCAATTACTATAAAAGCAATTACCCTTAGCTTCTATTGCTATAATAACGATTCTTCTTCCATATATAGGTACACACATTAACAGCACCAATCCGCAATCTGTTTGGCAAACACACAAAACGTATCCCCCAGTTATAGCCAATTTACAAAACGTTCGCCCATTATCACAACTTCCACTTTTCTTAACTAGGATTCTGCTATGCTCTGAGTTTGCCTCAAAACGATTCCACTCAAAAACCATAACGCTCCGTTACGGCGTAGTACCTACACTTTGTTGGGAATAAGCATATCATAAAACGATTCCTAAACCGGAAGCAGACTAAACTCCCTAAAAAAAAAGGGAAAAACCCGCACACCTAGAAAGAATGTATTCAGCCAGTCGTAAAAATCACATCCGTTTTTTTTTTTTTTTTCAAAATGTTTGAATATCCTGAATGTGTGGACACGCAGGCAATAGGAATCCTAAAAAAAAAAAAAAAGAGAACACTATCTTCACTGAGTGTATCAATACAAACGGCATTATTATGCTTTTTCGCCCAAAAACAACCCCACAAAGGACCTGCAAAGTCAGCAGTGGACGAATAGTAAATAGAAGTACGACCGCACCATATATCCTTCCGTACCACTGTGCGTGTGTAACAGTTTGTGGAAAAGCCAAACTGGCGTTGCTCTAAATTATTTCATCCCAACTCTTGTAATCACGGAAAACGGAAATAAGACCAGGACATTGGCATTATGCGTAAGCGAACTTCCTATTTTCTTAGCTTGAATAATATGTTTTTGGTGCTGAATTTGATGCCAAGGATGAGGCTGATACATGATTAACGTCACAACAATATGCGATTCTACACATATAATAGTGACCATTCGGCAGTCTAGTGAAGCACGAAATGGGGGATGCGGATGGTATGAGTTATAGTTTTGGGTCTCAAGAAGTTTCGGTTACTATAAGTTATATACGAAAAATATGACGTATGCGTTCTTTCGGTAGATTGACTTCGAATCCAATTATGAAATCGAATATCAGGCTTTTTATTGTGATTTATTGCGAAGCGTTGGGTGGGGTGCTACCTACCATGGTGCTTTTTATTTTCGGGTGAACGTTTCCCATTGGCAGCCTCTATAAATAATATGAATTAGACAATTGGAACCATATTTTAGTGAGTTGGTTGGCGGTGCATGACGTTATTTTGACAATGGTGGCGTTCGGAGTTCAGTATAAGTCTGAAGCTATTATTACACATGTCAAAAATCGTGTAATATTTTTGTCACACTGACGTCAATATGACGTATGATTATGTCCTTAAGTATACAAAAATTCTGACGTACCTTATATTGACGTCAACATGTCAATAATGCTGTAGCGTAGGTACGACAGCATTTGTCCATTTGTCTCTATTTTGGTTGGTTTATGAGATTTTTATTTCAGATCTCAGATTTTTCGTGGTAAATGGAACATAAAAGCAGATTGATATGCTTTTGTAAAAATGTATTAGTAGGTACGTTATTTGACAAGACAGCAGTACATCGACTGTTTTCGTTATTTGGTGGAAACATACGAACTTCATATGGATAATCATATCGATGAAGAATCGAAATCCACAGATGACAAATTTCCAAAATTAATTCCATGTCCATTACCTATTTATGTTTTTGTTCTGAATAATTGCTTTTCAAGTTCGTTTTAGTAATTTTGTTTTGAATTTGAATTCAAATTTGGGAGACTTCAATATTCATATTTTATATCTAATTCTAATTCCGGTAATGAAATTAGTTGAAAACAATTTATAAACGTCTATTGTATTTTTTTCATTTGACAGATTATGCAAACTTGCTACCTCACATATGTCTTGGCTACCAATTCATAAAACAACTCTCTCTTAGCTTTTCTATCCCGAACCTATACCCAATTTGTTCGCAAATCATATCGTTTGAAAGAACTTCCCTGTAGGGATCTATTTGTATAATAGCGATGATGCCTTCATGAAATTTTTAACCCAGAACCACTTGCTCATAAATCACGATTATTAATTACCATATGAGGCATAATAGCTTTATCTTACAATGTCCGGTGAATGTGTCTTCTTTTAGATAAATTAAAATCATATAGAAAACGAATCTCATTTTATAATGGTGTCATTAATTATATGCGCTGCTCTCTAGCCCATTATCCCTGTAAAATATCCTTTGGTATGACAAGTCACCACCAAAAAGGAATTTAATATAATAAATCATAATATTGTAATATCGCTAAATAATAATTAATGGCTTCCTGGGGTAAAGTTGACTAGTCACAACATTTTGTATCATTTCCGTAAAATGTAAACGGTTGTAGGAATTTATCATGCTTTACAAAAAAATCAGCTTGTTTTGTCTTTATAAAGGGCAGCACCCTTATGAGCTACGTAGTCTATTTGATGTTTGAAAGTAAGCCGTGCATCTGTTAGTATTTCTAGGTACTTTATAACCAGTTTAGAAACTACTGCTCTGTGCCGGCTTTAGGAACAAGTAATTCCAACTTAAGTATTACTTTTACTTCAATCCCCCATGATTGGCCACGACGATGAAGTTGGCTCGTCCTGAGCTGTTCCTAAGACGCCTTCTTTCGACTATCATCACTATAAATTGTTTTTCGTAGAAACATTCATTTCTTATTTCAAATTTGGTATAAAAAGTCGGCTATGTCCTTTTTCAGGTATCTGGCTATGTCTTTGCCAAATTAGACTACGATTGGTTTAGAAAATTAAGTCGTACAACTGACAGTAACTATACTTCTATTTATTTTCACAAGAGATGTAGACCTATGCGTGCCATCAACAACTTCTTATGCTTATGCGGCCTAAAATTATTGATGACGTATAGTCCTGTCTATTATTAGAACACGATTTGTATTATCTCGGAAACGAGTTCTATCCATCCATACCCATAAACTCAATTTACATAATCCAAGTCCATGTCTTAAAATTATTTTTTTAATGTTCCTGGCGTCATGCTATAAAATATGTAACTATGTATTTTCATTTTTAGACACATCATCCTGTCACTGTCATTGCAAATAACTTCAACTCATTCATCCGTTAAACGATAAAAAAATAAAATATTTCCTATGACGCATTTAAACCACTTTATCCATAAACTGTTCATGTACTTAAAAAATAAATTTAAATAGAGTCTCTTTTCAATAATAATCTGGAATCAGCAAAACGAGTAGCAGGATTTAGCTCTGTTACCAACGAACGAATGAAAAACATTTTTAACGCTGTACATTTTAACGTTTCTTACTTATAAGAGGACGATTAAGTTTATACCGTCTGCACTTTTGCAATATTTTCCTCTTCACTATCGCAAGTTTCCGACTCATTAAATACAAAGTGTTATGTGCCTAAAGGGGTGTACACTTGTACAGTGTACGTATGATGTATGATATGAAGTAGAAGTCTAAAGGGTAAGAAGTGGCAAATTGCAAACAGTTTAAAATGCAAACGTCAAGTTAAAACAAAGTACGGTGGTGAATGGAAGCTAGTGTCATCAACCAGCGAGAGTCAAATTAACTTACTTTGACTTTGATTTGACATTTGCCTAAGTATCAACGTAATTTCGTTCACAATAATCCATGCTCGCAAACAATTTAGCCAGAAATTGAAGATGCCGTATTTGTTTGGGATAAAATTACATGAAACCTTGAAAGTAGGTACCTACCATATTTCGGATGCAATTTAATGCGTTCTTTTGTATATTTCGGATATTGTTTATTGCATTTTTAAATAAGCAAATTTTTTTTTTTTTTTTAATTATGTCAGTTTCATACAAACCTTCGAGGAAAAATTAAGCAAACATAAGCACTAACCCTTTTGGTTCAGTGCGGCGAAAGTATGAAACCTCTGCGCGTCATTGCTATTTTGTACATTGAACACAGCGTCATTCATTTTGGAAACATTGCAACTGCGCAAAATATGGACAGGACATATTTAAATTATTTCGAACGTTCTATAACAGATGGCACACTAAGCACTCAAACAAAATCGCACAAATTGCTCGATGATATTTGAGTGTTTTCGTTTCTCTCCGCCGTGAACCAAAAGAGCTAGTGCTTATGTTTGCTTCAAGGAACAATTGGGTGTATAATATGTCAATGCCTATAATAAATTGAATCAGTCTACCTTCGACTAAAATGTATTACTTGTTATAAGACATAAGAGTTAGTTTTGTTAGCAAACTATTACCAATAAAGGTGGACACTGCAAGTGATCGTTAGTACCGCGAACTGAGTGTACCTAAACCTACGAATTATGTAGCCTACTAGCTGGCGAATTTCGTACCGCCTTAGAACAGAATGAATAAAATGTTGCGTTAACTTATTAAAAAAAATATATAAATAAATAGTGGGCGCAGCAGGTGTGTATAGGCTATGCACCCTAGACCTACGCCTCACTCAGTCGTGAGGTTCGTGATTCAAATAATTGCAACCGATGTTAGGGAACACTGATAAGTTCTTAAGAACAATTTGACATAAACGAATCAGAATGTCTGGAAATTAGAGATCAATTTATTGGTTCGGTTCTTTTCGAATTGCATATATCAAAATGTACATTCATAGTAGGCATATACAATTTTATACAAATAGATGCTTTTGCTCCCGGCTTTGCGCGCGTAGCCTTCAGGATTAGTTAGTTTCCTCTTTTATATTTATATATCGCTCAGGCAACAGACCTAAGAAAGTACCTAAGTAGTAGTTAGTATCTCTGAAAAATATGTTTAACACAATATTTGAGAAAACAGGTCGAAAATGAAAAATAAAAATGTTCCCATACAAACTTTGAACCCCCTTAAGGGTTGAATCTCGAAGTATCTTTCCTTATTAATCGTATACATCATAAAGAGAACGTCTGTGCAAGATTTCTGTTTTCTAGAGCAAAGGGTTTGTCTTGGGCGTTGATGATCAGTGAGTAGTAAATTCCATTTTTATATATGAGAAGAAGATAGCTAAACCCGTCCAGATTTTACAAACTTTGGCTCTCATGATTGTCGAAGAATAGCGTGCAGGCCCCACGCCCCTTTGTCCAATTTTATCTAAGTATTCACAGGAACACTTCCGGGCCAACAATACCTCCGCGCATTTTAGCACAGTTTAGTTCGGTGGTTTTTAGATATACGATTGTGAATTAATTTTTTTTTATGAAAGGTGCCACGCCCCTTTTTGGCTAAATCCTGTTCCTAAGGACGGGGCTATAAACGACATAACCTATAGCAGTCTCACAGTCTTAAGGAAAATTTTAAAAAAGTTTCATCGAAATCGGTCCAGTAGTTTTCGAGTTTTTAACTGACAACGAAAACTCCTACAGTTTTATTATATGTATAGATAATCATAGTTCGGCCTTTAGGAAAAACTCTGGGACCGACAATTTATACCTAAGCTCAGATAAAATGCACATCACAATATTGCCTCTCATATTCAGAAATCGGAAACTTTGGAAATTAAAATATATCCTTCTATCATCATACTTCCGAATCGCGTTTACTGATAGTGTTATAATTTATTTTCGAAACTTACATTGTTAACTTTACGATGTCGTTAATGCGAAAAAAAAAATTACTAGCTATTTGTCAAACTATTTAATGGGGTAGCTTAAGCGACAGCTTGTCCTATACAAATATAGCTAGGTACCCCAAAAGTACAATCTAAATCCTTTATCAATAAAAAGCGCGAATCCAAATTAAATCAAATAAATCCGTATTTTTATTACCGCTTGCACCCTAAATGTTGTTGCAAAGAAAACTCACAATTTTCATGTATGCGTACTCGGATAATCTGAAAGTAAAGCAATCATTTTTTATTAGCTTTTAATGCCTATAAAATGCCATTATCCAGTGTGTATGTTTTCTGCGAAAAAAAACGAGTAAATAAAAACAATGAATACCATGGTAAACGGGGTAAAAATCCAACATAGAATTTAATTATGACGGAAATGTCATGGCAATGGGATAGCGGAGGGCATATCCTTTGGCTTATCCCCAATTACTTACTTTGCTATTCAAATTGGCAAAAGTAAAATTTGGTACTTTTTATAGCCGTAAACCTTAATTCGATTATTATTTTGCACCCTTCTCTAATGGTTGCTGCAGAAACGCCATAGGGATAAGACCTTCTCTGAATTGTTTATCGTTATGTAATGATACACTTTAAATGGAAAAGTTGTTTGCCAAATTAATAGGCAAGAAGTTTGGTTTTTGTCACATAGTAATTATCACTGGATTTCGACTGCTAGGTTCCACATTTCACTTTCACTCGAAATGAAATCGGAAATTAAATTGTGTGTTCTATATTTCACTGTATTTGATTTCAATTTAAAAATTTTCGGGATTGAGACAAAGTGAAATTGTGATTTCGAAAAAATTTCGGAGTCTCCGAATCGCTCGAAATGCACAACACTGAAAACGAATTCACTCGATTTGTAATTTCGATTTCACTCGATTTCTGGAATCAAGCTGACATGCATCAACAATAATTTCCCTCAAAAGCAACAACGAAATCTTCATAAAATGCAATCCTTCAATTCAAAAAATCTTTACCAATTTATTTGGTACAGTCAGCCTTTGCATTATATAAATTTGCTTAAATTAAAAATAAACTCAATTTTCTATAAATCTAATGAAAATGTACTTGTAAATCACAATTTGTTACGTTGGTGTAATAGGCTGTCAATCAAATCGCCCATTACTTTCAAAATGCGTTCAACTACTGGAATTCAATCTGTTCAATTGACAGCAGCATAACTACATTTCAAACACAGTTTGACAGACACCCATCACCCAGCCGGAACTCGCAACAACCCTGATAAAATTCTTAAAATCGATCATGTTGTGGTCGCCCTCTGTACAGTACGCACAGATTGTCAAGGACTGTCATACTATAGCCGAAGGAAAATACTCGTATAAATCATTGCGAAGCGATTATTCATTCAATTGATACTTCGACGGTATCATTTTGGAGTGAAAGGTCCAACTCGATTACTTGCAATTACGTCCGAAATGCAAATTAAATTCAACGTTTTGTGTGTGTGCCCCCAAGTGCATGCGCTATGTCAAAAAGTGCAATTTTCCAATTGACTTATCATCGATCTTTCAGGTGACACTTACGACTTACCACTCACTTTGGCGCTAAGCTGGGCGTTGACTTTACAACGACGCATGCCAGCCTGTAGTCACATGCTGTGCATTGCCCAGAATAGATCTTTTACGCCACTACAACCACGAGTGGGGGATTTTTTTTAGTGCAACGATTAAGTGTGTCATTACGATTCATCAAATCGTGGTCATAGTGTATTGGCAACGCTGGCTGTGTGTATGAGCAGGGCACTGCGTGCGCAATTAATTCCATTTGCTAATTAATTTAGTATTTTAAATCCAATTTATTTGAATTGATTTGTGTCCAACGCGCCGGCCGAATGTAGATTTTAATTGGATCGGTTAAATATTATTTTGCAAGTTTAATAGCTTGTAAGAAATATTTTAAATTTACATCGGCGGGAGTTAATTTAATTTAAGAATTAGTTAATCAATTTTAGATGACAGGTGTTGGTCGTAGTACTATACAAAAATAATATGATGACGTTTAATGAATGGAGCTGAATTGTTATTGAATTTGATTATACACTTAATAGTGCATTCGAGAAAGGCGGGTCTATAACGCTATGGCAGCGCCCCGCAAGTAGGTGTTATTTTTGAACTTTAAAAAAGGCGTAGTCCTCTGGAAAAAGCATTTATTGTTAGTAAATTAGGGGTACACAAAAAACATTGATCAATCTCCCAATCTATTGAAATTTAGATGAGTCCTTCGTTGATTCATTCCTCATTGTATATCTAATTAAGGGAATCTATATGAGCTCTGTGGGCGCAGTGGCTCAGTGGTTAGTGTGCTGGACTACTGTGCGAGGGCACGAGTCGTAGGTTCGATGCCCGGAAAAACACAAATTACATCTTAAGGTTTTTTTCCACTACGCCACCTGTCAGTAACGTCTGACAAACATCCGAGAGTATAACTGTCCTGAAAATGCTTCTCAATTCAACAGTTCGGACTCGGCATAAAATTGTAGGTCCCTTCCATTCGTCCCAAAAAAAAAATAAAACTCACACAAACGAATGGTAGCAAGAAGCTAGGCCTAGGTATCTGTACGCCTGTTGCGCCAACAATTTATATGAGCTCTGTATTAAAACGTAAGTGTTATTCAAAATAAAAATAAAATACAATTAACTACATTGGCTTGGCCACGGTAAATAACGCTTCAGACAAGAGGATCTTTTTAGCCTCAACCCGGAATGTTACTCCAACATGAAGTCATCGGGGATGCCAGATTCCTACATTAGGTATAGTTTTAAAGGTAACGTCAAGGCTGACGACTTGGCTAGAAAATAAATAAAAAAGGTCCGAAGTAGTTAAAAAAGTGGTTGTAAGACCTGAAACTTTTGAAAACGATGTTGTTGTCGCAACAGGTCCAAATTTGTAATAGGGGTACCCAACAAAAATTTTGAGATTTACTCAAGCGCAGCAGTAGCATATGGGGGAATACCTTTTACCGTGTTGAGTACCTCTACAATATCAAACCTCCACCGTGTTGGGGAGCCGATCAGAACAGTAAAAAAAACCGATAGTTGGAAATACTCGAGCGTATTTTTATTATGTATGGTGGGTTGAAAAGTATGCATTTCAATAATCTGACGACTTGAGCGTGACGTAAGAGAGTGATTGGGTCACAAACTTGTAAAAAAAAATACGTAACCTCGACATTCTCTAGCGCTGTAGATTTTTTTTTATTTTGAAGGAAGTATGTAATTCAATGATAACGGGAAAAATATATTCGGCCAATTTTCATAAGCAGAAGTAACAAAAATCATCAAAACAATACAGCGCGCGAAGCTGCAGTGAAGCATGTATTCCTCACCAGGGATGACTTTATGCGACTAAAGTTGCATTTTGCCCCTTTTTTCTTTCTATCCCCAATGAGACGACTTTTTCAAAATTGTCCATATTTGCCCCTTTTCTGTATTTCGTTGATAGTTCTTCCCATTTTGGAAAAAAAACACCCTTTTGTATGAAATACGAAATGTGACATAATAAATGCTTCACGAAACTACTTCACAATTAATTGGGATCTGAATGCATCCTTTTTCTATCAGCCAGAGGTATCAGCTATTAGCTATTTACGTCCTATTGTCATAAGTTTAGGCATTAACAATTTAGCTATAACCATGTTCAATGCAACAATAAGATAGAACGAGATGAAAATATGCGTAAGCCACTTAACTTTAGTGAACTCCCTCGTTTTTTTTCTGACATTTGTGGGCAAATTAGTATTGCCCCTTTTTCTACGCAAATCCCCTTTTTTTTTGCGACTTTTTCAAAATCTTTGAAGTCAGCACTGTTCCTCACTACGGCTCTTTCTCTCTACCACTCTTTCTCTATCTCTCACGCTCACGCCGTCCCCACAATACTTTCCGCACAAATTTCAAAAAAATCGGTATGATTTAACAAATAAATATGTTTTTCAAACTATCAGATTAAGAAAATCCCTACAAATAATTGTCAGATTATGGATAAGAACGACATCAAGCTGAACTGTCTGTGTAAAAATCTGAGTAAGTATTAAAAAAGCCGCTACGAGCTTACGTCACATTCGAATCGTAAGTCTTTTGAATGAGAGTTTCGTCCGGATTTACTTAACATCACCTCTAGATATCTGATGCACTCGAGTACATTTTTCCGAATAATTAACTCTTCTGTACGGCCGCCCTACCCCCTACTATCAAGCAAACCGGCAGATTAACATAGGACCATCATCAGAGACACGTGGGACATACACCAACCTATCAATATCTAGTGCGCTCGAGTACATATTTCCATGTGACTGTTTTTTTTTACCATTTTTGAAAGCCTGTAGAAGTTCCCCCACTTTTTCTTTTCTACTACTATATCATCAAATCCAATAGGTCTCCACGACGCTCGAGTAAATCACCATTTAGCATCGAGGGCGTTTCTACTATTAGCTTATGTCAGTTGTCAGTCACAACAAAAAATCGGTGTTTTTTCAAATATCATCAATTTCCGATACAT
Organism: Cheilosia soror; assembly: GCA_949372485.1. Classification (NCBI taxonomy): domain Eukaryota; kingdom Metazoa; phylum Arthropoda; class Insecta; order Diptera; family Syrphidae; genus Cheilosia; species Cheilosia soror. The sequence continues at coordinate 61,477,873 of OX443564.1, forward strand.
ACAATAGCGACATATTTTGTGAATGGCCAATTTACAGCAGTTGCATAGGAGCTTCAATTCATGAAATTGTGAATGCATCTAGTTAATATTGCAAACATTGACACATGAAACCTGTCGCTGTCAGTGCTACGAAATTCTTATTTTGAATTAAATTAAAATGAAATTCTATTTTTGAAACAAATTGTATTTCATTTAAGTATTTGTTAGAAATGATTTCCTGAAATAATCAGCTTAATTGCATTTCGTGCAACCCTCAAGAAATTAAAGCTCATTCATTTACATAACTGTGCATATTTCAGATGGAAATACTTAACAGAAATGCGACGACAAAGAGATCAGCTGCTGCAAGTGTAATGATGCTAAATTGTGCATCGTTACAATGAATCACTGGGTTCTATTCCACAACTACTCGTTTGCCGTTATATTAAAAGACATTTGAAAAGGAAATTAAATGAAAATGAAAATCCCCAGTGATATCTCAACATGGTTGGTACTTAAAAATCCATTAGATGACAGTACCTAGTATTTTTCTTTTTAATTCTGCTGCTCATTGGCTTAGGTCTGACAATGGCCAATCGAGCGTAATTTTAAATTAGACGTCAATTAGACTGCGTTATTGAATACACTTGAATTATATTGAATTACTCTTGATTAGATTCCTGCAGTGTGTCCTTAATGAAGTAACTGAAAATAATGGAAGGGCAGTGATGATTTTTGCTTTCATCGAAGGTATTTTACGTCTCTGCGAGTCCTTTCAGATTATGGTGATGATGATGACTTTTTTTTCTCTTTTTAAGGATATTAATCATTTTCATTTGTTTTTTTTTATGTCATTTGATTCGTTATCCATTGTTGTAGGCGGCGAATGAATGAATTGATTGGAAATAAAAATGGGGTCCCCTTCACTTGAACTGTTTACAAAAATTGCACAAGAACTGAACATACATATATCTATTGTGAATCATAATGCGCGTCATTTAAATAATCTGCTAGATGGGTGAACGCCATTTTTGTCTTTTATGGTTAGGGCCCAGGGTTTTCCAATATTTTTCATACTGCGATTCCCTAGAGAGGTTGAAATATTTTTGCGACGCCCTTCTAAAAGCACAGAATAGACGCCGGTCTTATTAAAGATTCACTAAATTGTTTTTCAATAAGAACGGGTCGACCGACGTAGAAATATCGCCGTCCCATAGTTATGGTAATTGTTAACATACCCGCATTCATCTAAAAATGCGTCTCGTCGTTAAAGACGATTTTTGGACAAAATTGGGTCCCCTTCCAAACGCTCCGAAGCCAAGTTATTGGTTTTGTCTAGTGTTCATTAACTTTGAACTGGATTAGTTGGATATTGTACGGGTGTAAGCCCAAGTCCCAATGCAAAATTCGCCAAGTTGGAATCTGCGAAATGTAAATTTCTTGTGCACGGAGAGAAATTGACTGCCTCGCGTGTTCTCCTGTACACCGCGTTCTCGCGTGTTCTCCTGTAATGTACCGTGGTAATGCTCTGGCTGGCAACGACCCGTACCAATTGAAAACCGCTTATTTAATTTTGAGTGCAAGGCAAATATTCGAGCCCCAGCCACGAAGCAAGTCTGACTGGTAATGTGGGAAACACAAACGCGACTGCAATGTAACTATTGGATTTTGCTTCGACCTTGCTCTTGGTATACGTAAGGAGAATCATAATGCTTTTTCTTTGTTCGGAGTCTCACCAACAGTAGTGAAAAAATAAAACTTGCGATGCCCTTAGCATAGCGCCACGACGCACAATTTGGGAACCTCTGGTTAGACAATATAAGACCTAGACATCGCCGTCAAGTTGTTAGAATTTTTGTAAAAAATAAAAATAATAACTTTGAAAGCACTGTTAACGTCTGCCAACGCGAAAATGCAAAAGCTAGAGCGATTTTCGCGCGGGAAACGATTACGATATACTGTGATCGCCACTTATTTATTTGCCGCTTCTACTTTCGAATTGGTTTGAGAATGGTTAGCTTCCTGTGCGAATGTGTTATACTAGGACCCGATTCCGGAAGTATGGAAGTGAAGCATAAAACGACCGAGAATGACTTGTTTTGAATCAGCCTGAAAGTCAGCAGGCTGCGTAACTTAAACGCAAAAATTCGTTTTTGAAACAGCGTCGTAGAGCTGTTCAGAAAATACAATATATTTAAGGTGGGGGTTGAAAATGATTAATATTAAGGTCCATTATGTATACAAGTATACAAGTATAGGATCAAATGTTTACCTACACTTGTTCTGATTTATCAATTTTGTTGACAAAATAAAAATTAATTCAGCTCATTCAGCACATACACTCAAATAAACAGGCGGAAGACACCCTAGGCCTAGCTTCTCGCAACCATTCGTTTGTGTGAGTTTCTATTTTTGGGACGAAGGGAAGGGACCTACAATTTTATGCCGAGTCCGAACGGCTGAATTGAGAAGCTTTTTGAAGACAGTCATACTCTCGGATGTTTGTCAGACGTTCGGGAGAGGTGGCGCAGTAGAAAAACCCTTTAAGATGTAATTTGTGTTCGAACCTGGGATCGAACAGTAGTCCAGCACACTAACCACTGCGCTACTGCGCCTACCATTTATTATTTTGTATACTGCCGGAAAATGCACGTTTTTAAAAACTTATAGCCCTACAGAATCTTGTTAGGCATAAAAACCATGCCCAAGTGGCTACAAGTTGGGTTTTCTGAAGAAGGGTGGTGAGTTCAATATACGAAGTCTAGTGACAAAACCTTTCAGAAACCTTAGGCTCAGATAAGCGCTCCGAGTTGAACTAGATTCCTGTGGATGTTGAAGTGGCGATAAAACTTCACGCTGAACTGTCATTTTTGACTCATTATTTAGGACGAAACTGTCGTAGGTAAAAACGCGGTGCACTACCATCCGTCCACTCAACCATGGCTTCAACTGGTAAAAATATGCTAAGACTAAGACCTCGCAAACCTAACGATGCCTGCCGCAGAAGTCCGATCTTTCTGTCGGAGCCTGTACCACTAAATGTCTAAGGTTCCAGTAGAAACCCATAATTTTCGGAAAATAAATGTTATCAGATTTATATCACAGAATTCAGCATTTGCTAAAGTGTAAAGCAAGACATAGAAGATACGGCTGGAGGCCTTTCATGAGGCACCTATGTACCAACGAAGCTCCTAATTAGGGTTTTTGGTTATCTATTTCAGTAGCGTGGGCGCAGTAGCGCAGTGGTTTGTGTGTTGAACAACAGTGCGAGAGATCCCAGGTTCGATCACCGGAAAAAACACAAATTACCTCTTAAGGTTTTTTCTACTGCGCCACCTCTCGCGAACGTCTGACAAACATCCGAGAGTATAACTGTCTTGAAAAAGCTTGTCAATTCAGCCGTTCGGACTCAGCATAGAATTGTAGGTCCCTTCTATTCGTCCCAAAAATAGAAACTCACACAAACGAATGGTTGCGAGAAGCTAGCCTAGGGCGTCTACCCGCCCGTTGCGCCACCTATTTTTTTTTTCCAAGAGGCAAAAGGCGCGCAAGTTCATAACTGACCATACTAGCCAATATTTTTGTCGTCTAACAATTGTGCCATTCGAGTTTGTACATAACATTTTGATTGGTATATGTAGACTTGTGTGCTTTTTTCTGAGTGTTTAGGTCACCACAATACCAAATAAATATTCACACTATATAAAAGTAGTCGGTAACAATAATATGTACCTAATCTGAACCCCCTCCAATATAAAAACAATCATTATTACTTCAAGTTCAAATAAAACGTCAGTTAAGCGTATGTTTCTCATATAAAATTCACAAAGAATCCAGTTCCCTTACCCACATTGGATTAAATAAAATTAATACTACCCATTTATGTCACGACCAAATCCTTCAGCAACAACTTTGCATCTTCCAAGTTACTGGCGCTGTTCAAAGTAATCCCTCTCAATCAAACTAATAAAAAAAAAACACTAGGTACCTCGAAGTAGCGTATTAATTTTGACTAATTATCTAGATTAAGATCATGGTTCGTGTTTTGTTTTGTCCCAATGACATTGGGGAAAATGTACCTCAATGTTTCGTTTACTCTCTTGCAAATCATTCATATTTGTATCCCCCCCTTCAATCTAAATGAAATCGTATACATTTTTATCAAAACCAACTCAAAGCTGTCTCGCATGTCAGTTATCGTTCAGGCATTCATTTGAAAATAATTCTTTCTAAATTCCCACAACGGGGATTTAATTTGAAAGTCAATTGGCTACGAGTGGGAATGCAAATTATTATTTTTTTTTTTCTTTTTAAGCTTAACCATAACAAAAATAAACATTCTAACCAGTAGAGTAATACTAAATCAATTAGGTGTGCAGCACAAGAGCTCCGACTCCGACTCTGGTTAATTCACATAAATCAGGTATGTTATTGGTGTGTACAGATACTCGATGTAATCATTGCGTTAATATTGTCACGTGAATAATTTGGAAAGAATTATGTGGCAAGGCGCTTGCACGCTGTGTTCTGGCGGAGAAACATTTTTCTGTGACAGCTTGTTACACTGAACTGACAATTAGCGGTGGCGTGCTACAAAATTGTTAGCAAATTGGTTACTAAATTATTGTGTTATAACTGAAATGACAGATCTACTGTTACCTACCTACCTAGGCTCGAATTTCGGTAAAAGACATTTTCGGGGGCGTATACGTAACATTTTTTTATTTATTTTTTTTTTCTAATTTCTACGAACTTATAGTTGAGTTGAGAAACTCCTATAGCCCCAGGTTCTTTTTTACATCTTTTCATCATAAATTACGTCAATATGTATATGAAATGGAAGTTCCATAGAAATGTAAGGAAAAGTTGAAAATTATTTGCATTTGATGGAAACTTTAGTTCGTAATCATAGGTAAACTTTTCCATTCCATTTGGTAATGTGTAACAGTCCATGGGAATGTTTTTGAAATGTATTGCCATCCATTTATCTCCCTGGATTAAAAATGCAAAGTATACTTTCTATGAAATATGACGTGTCTTTATAATCCTGTTTTACAGAGGGAAGTAGAACTTTAACATTATTTTTTATGAAATTAAAATCATTTTTATGGCAAGAGAAAAATGTCGATTTGTTAATCAAATACCCTATAATACCACATTGATTTTTTTATGAATATGTGTCTACATTGAAAATGGTGAGGAGAGCTTTTCCAGAAATATAAACGCGTCCCAGCGGAACTGATGTTATATCTGTTTAAATAACGATCTATAAAGTTGAATTCCAGTTCAGGTCACCTAATTGAGACCCAAATCCGGCCCGGAATGTAGCTCTATTAAAAGTAACGCATCCTTAAAGAACTAGATTGTAATAAGGCAACTGGACCCGACGGAATCCCGCCATAGTACTAAAGAGCTGTGCAGGAGAACTTGCACCTGTACTATATAAGCTGTTTTGTTTAGCATGTCGGGCTCCCAAAGGGTGTAGCTGTAGCCTTGGACATATCAAAGGCATTCGACCGAGTCTGGCATAGAGCCCTATTAGGTAAGTTAGCGTCTTATGGATTACCACAACAATTCTGCGGATGGATGTAAAATTTTCTTCTGGGAAGATCCATCCAAGTTGTTGTAGATGGTGTATCATCTAATTCGTTTGCTATAAATGCAGGAGTGCCACAAGGATCTATTCTTTCTCCAACTCTATTTCTTCTCCACATCAACGATTTGCTTGGATCGACAAATCACTCTTATATCCTCCATCTCGAACAGTGGGCCTGTGAATGAGGGCTATATCTTACAGTCAGAGATGTGAAATTAGTTCTCTAAATGATGATATGGTTGAACTTGGTTGTATTTAATGCAGACAAGACACAGCTAACAACATTTTCTAGGAAAAATGCGTCAACAGTTCCTCAGATCCAAATGGATGACCATCCAATCCATACCAAGGACTCAATATGCACCTTCTAGGAGTTACAGTGAATTAATGAATCACATGGCAGGACCACATATCATCTATCGCAAGATCGGCGTCCGCTAAGTTGAGCTACCTATTTAGAGCAAAGAGGTACTTTAGCCCCAAGCAACTATTCCTTCTCTACAAAGCATAGGTTAGACCAGGCCTGGAATATTGGAGCTTGGCCCCAAAACATTCACTTAACCTACTTGACAGCATACAGAGACGATCAGTTCGACTTATAGGAGACCCTACACTTACATCGAATCTACGCGTTGGTGCACAGAAGAAAAGTCGCAGACCTTTGCTTGTTCTATTTAGATGTTCTTCCATGGTAGATGTTCCGAGGAACTAAAAGACATTATCCCTCGAAATGCAACTTTTGGGCGCCCCACAAGACAGGCGGCTAATGCTCATGACCATACAGTACACTTGACAACCGCGAGGTTGCCCATACCTACATCAACTTTCCAAAACTCCTTCTGTTACAGGACAATCAAACTTTGGAACTCGCTTTCTGGGAATATGTTTCCAAAAAACTACAATTTGTAGCAATTTAAGTGCAGAACTAACATACATCTGCAAGCATCTCGGGCGCTGATGAAGCGTTATAGATTCGCCTTTCCCGAAAAAAAAAATACAAAATAAAAAAAAAAAAAAATGGGACGAGGCGCTGCTGGTGGAAACTCGTTTGCGATTCACAAAAATCAATTTGTAACTAGTCGTCTGTTGATTTGCATGTCGGGTTGCCTATTGATTTCAGTTTCTAGTTTGTCGAAGATAAGCGAACAACAGACCAACCTGTTGCTGATGGCGGAGGTTGAAAACATGACGACACTGAACGAACTGAAGATTTTGATTGCTGATGAGTTTCCCCGTGTGTGGCGTCAAGTCACCGCTGAGTCCTTATTTAATCTGTAACCTGAGTTGCCAACCGGTTTAGTTTTTTTTCAGTTGCTCCGTGCGCATTGGGCCTTAGTTTCATTGTCTGGAAGTTATGACCCATTAGAGCCGCTACCAGCTCAGACAGCGATGACCTGTCAAACTGTTCTTTCCACCTGTTGTTGGTTTCCATACAAATATTGCTCTCCAGTCGTTCTTTGATACTACAGGGTGGAGGCTTAATCGACTGTAGTATTCTATCATGATTCATTGCAGACCCCTTTCTCGCCAATTCTTCAGCCCTCTCATTGCCGGCTTAGTCACTGCGTCCTGAGACCCAGAGGATATTCGAGATACAGGGAAGCCAACCTTCGGTAGGGGGTCAAGACCAATGACTTGTTGTCTGTCCAGAAAACATTGTTAATACGTGTGGTTCTGTATGGGAGGTACCAAAACTACTCGACCGACAATTCCCATTTTCAAAACCTGACGACGGTAAAAATATGTCTTCTCACAAAATGTCATTCTCCTAGGTCGACTCGTTTGGACGCTATTGTGTTTTCAACAAACAGACAGACAGACGGACATAGCTAAATCGATTCAGAATTTGCGAATTGCATATGGATATGCTATATAGTTTTGAAAGAACATTTTTGTAGTTGATTTTCGACTATTGAAAATTTATGGAAATCAGTTCAACGTGGGTAGATACAATTCACACAATTCCATAACTCCCAGCCATTTGACTGCCCAAAGAAAACCCACATTGCCTCCAGAATAATTCATGCATGCATCCAACCCCAGACATTTCATGAAACCGTTTGCATGTCAAATTTTCAAGATAAGTTTATAAGGCCATGCACTCATTTCAAGCAAGCTGTGCAGCTGCAAAATGACAATAGGTGATATGTCCGCGTCGTAAGTACCCTCGACTTATTCCTACGTCCATGTCACTTGGCAATCTCTTGCTGTCTATATACTCACAAACTCGGTCAGGTGTCTCAGTTCTTATCAGCAAAATCAATTTGCATGCAGAATTTTCAAACCAGAGTCTGCTACTGTTGTCACCATGCGGCTTACAAAGTCAGTAGGCTTTTAGCAAAAAAAAAAATATTACCTTTAAACGAAATCTTGACAGATGCACTCCATCATTTCAATGCACTCACAGAGAGATAGTATCAAATTAACCATGTGCTGATTACGATTAATAACACTTACAGATCATTTATTCACTCGATTGAAGGAATTCATTTTTCTCTCGCGGAGGAAACCTGTCGACATCCTGTTGAACGCAGGCTGAAAAATGAATTACTGACTACACATTGGTACGACTTGAGTTGGTTTTTTTTTTTTTGGCTAAGTCGACAACGAATAACTGTTAGTATGTCCATTTAGTTTTGTTTTTCTATTGCGATTAAAATAAATTTTTCATTATAATTGAAACGGCTATTGATGGAAAGCCTATAAATAAACAAGTCCGGAATGGATTTCCATTATTTTTTGTTTCGTTGTCGATTCGCTTTTTTATACACTCAATAATAAACAAGAAACACACAGTTGCGCTATAAATTTACCAACGATATGGGTTACCATTAATTGCCATCTAACTGGCGGCGTTGCTTAATCGATGAAATTTCACTTTTGACGGCGGTATGGCTGCCACTAGTCCGCACTTTGCCAGTGCTGCGGCAATTCATCGTATGATTTGTAGAATTTGTTTGTTAAACTGTGCAAGTCGTTCAAAACAAACCAAAATATGGCCACATTCGCAAGCGTTAGCAAATCTCTATAGTTGTTTACTGCCCCACATTAGAACGTCACGTCGCGGTCGTCGCGTCCGATGGAAATGTAAACAACTTGGTGCAATGCAGATTGAGGTGGTGCTCCCTCCTTGCGTTGGCTTTAAGAGATTCCTTTAGATTTAAACCCAATGACTTTGTAGGTTGATAGAGAGAATTGGTTTTTATTTTTTTTTTTTTTTTTTTGGCGACTTATGGTGCATGTACACAGCATGTACCCATAGATAAAAAAAAAATACGTAGGCATGGGTTTGGTTTTTTTTATTACTAACCCATTACGATTCAGTCAAAAGTTCTCCTATAAATATCATGAGTCTATTGATTTAGGTAACAGTTAACAACTTGACACCAAATTGGACTGCAGTTCTTAAAGATATCTTAAACAAATAAAAAAAAATTATTATTTCAAAATGAAATACGCTGTAAGTGGATTTTTTTTTTTTAAAGTGCATTGAAAATTTGTGATTGAAATCGAAAGCAGTTACCAAAGTATTGAATAAATATTATTTCGCAAACATCTGTCAGCGAATCTTGCTTAAGATTCGCAAAATTTGTATTCGAATAAGTTCATAAATCATCTGGTTGGAATACAACATCAGGTCCACATAGGAATCTAGGGAAAAGTTGCAAAAACAATTTTCAATAACGTTGAACTTAGAGTCTCCTAAATTAACAACTTTCTGTACCCGAGCGACTTTGCTCATACCTAGGAATTAGGTTAGGGGGACTCCCTATGAATTTATACCTGGTGTGTTGGGAGTCCTGAGCAGTGACATAGGAAGTGGGTTGTATCCTCAAGAGCTCCCTTATCACCGCAGCCTCTTCTAGGAATAGTATTGTCTAGATATTATAAATGTTCCAAATTTTACAAACTTTGGCTCCCAAAACTGACAAAGAATAGCGTTTGAAATGTACTTCTTTTCGTATGGGAGGTGCCACGTCCCTTTGTCTAAATTAACATACTTAACAGAAAAAAAATTTCCTCAAAATTTGAGCTCATTTGGTTCGGGTGTTTTCGAGTTTTTAGATCACTGGTGGTGTATTCTCATACAAAATGGCTTGCGTTTTAGATTTTTTGGCTTTTCTGTTATGGTTTTCTGAATTTTCGTTCTTCCTAAACCACCTTAGTCTTAAGGCGAACAAAACAGAAGAAAAATCATTCAAATTGTTTCGAACTTTTGTGAGACTAACGCACGGCAAATCATATTTTTAAAAACTTTTTTTTGTCAAAATCGGATCAGATCTACAAAGGGTTTCAAATCTCCCAAATATGTGATATACCATACGTATAGGGAGTATATTTCCGACACCAGTTTTGATCGAAATTGTAACTCGTCTGCGAGAAAACTTTGAATCTTTTCGTGATTACAGTAAGACAATTGACAGAGGGAGTGTGTCTCGCAATTCTGTCAGTTTCTCCTTAAAAGGCTGAAAAGATTTAGTGGCTTTAAAATTTAAGTTTAGGTTGTCCTCTTTGCGAAAACCGTACTCACAATTCTGAAGCAATGTTAATGATAATTCCAATAAAATTTATTTAATAAAAATTTTAAGTTCAAAATTGTCATTTTCTCGAACATGTTAGGTAGGTACTCGCAGTTTTGAAGAAAATTCATAGTTAAGTTATTTCGATTATTCGTACCTGATGGCTTCCTCAGTTTTCAGTTTTCGACATTTTTTTTTTTCTTTATTTAAATTTTTCCGAAAACTGATCTTATGATTTTAAAACATTTAAAAGAGTTTTTGAGGTTAGGGCGAATTATCGTTTCCAACAATCTGTGTCCTCCGTTTTTCATTTGAAATACACACATTAAAAAAAGAACGTCTGGGAGACCTCCACATCATAATCTGCAATTAAAGCTTTAAAAAGCACGTTTAATATTTTTAATGATTTTTGCTTTAGTAGTAAACCTACTGATTAATTACGGAATTTGATTTCATTCAAATGACTGCCTTGGCAGTAGGTTATCCTGTTAACCCAATATATTTCAATAAATTATTTATGGTTTCGTTCCCTATTTCATGAATAGTTTGACGAATATTGTTCTTGAGTATCTGAGTCGTCTCTGGATATAACATATAGCATGGAACCTACCAACAAATCAAAAGGCGTCACAGCTCCGTGGCGGCCATCACCAAAACGTTTAAATGCACTTATTGTACAACAAATCGGTTGTTGAACAGCTTGTGTGGAGGCCATAAAAATGGGTTAATTCCAATCAGGTTAGTGCGACTGACGTTCAGTTGCTAAGAACTTTGGCGTGCTGTAGTTCAAGGGCTTAGGCACGCACTTTTGAGTGGTGGCTTGATTGAATGAAGTGCCCAATCAGAATATATTTGGGAATCCTTAGTCGGCTCTCACACATCACACATCAAAGCAACTAAATATCGCTCGAACGAAAAATGTTGCTGATTGCCTATTGGCAGTTGCTATAGCAACTATAGTTGCTTATTGCTTGTTGCCTCAATCTGAGAGCCGCCAGGCGGCTTATTCAGCCTTATTGAATGTTGCCTCAATGTGAGAGCCGACTTAGTAAATTAAATTCGATCGTATTGGTATATTCATACCAGACTGACAGTTGTAAATTTCGAATATAGGATAGCTATCAAGCTGTAGTTTGAGTAATAAACTGTTTCAAAAAATGGTAAGCTTACAAACTAATGGTACACCATCAACCCTTTCCAAGAAAAAAGCCAAAATTAAAGCCAAAATCACATTTCAAAGTACTAGTCTTATATAATTTAGCAACTAAAATTTTTTATGGATACCTATGGATATAAAAGCTTCCATTCCATATTTTGGTAACCAATCCATATAATATTTGTTAAAATATAAAGCACTATATTCACTCTTTCCACAGGTTATTCTTCTCATTGTAGCCGCTGGTGCCTTTGCTGCTCCCGCTGAAACACCAAAATCAAAGCGTGGCATTGCTTTGGGTCTGCACGCTCCACTCGTGTCACACTCGTATGTTCAACCAGCAGCCGTAGTCCACTCATCGTCATATATCAATCACGCTCCATTGATATCGCATCATGCACCATTAATATCACATGCCCCATTGATAGCCCATGCACCACTTCTGTCACATGCCCCAGTCTATGCCCATGCGCCACTGGCTCTGCACCATGCTCCAGCCTACTCCCTACACTATTAAATGTGATGCAATTCAAAATGTCCCACAGCTGGCTATACGAGTTAGATAAACTAACATATTTAAATTTGTAAATAAAAATTAAAAATGCTTGTAAATAAAAAATTTGATTTGAACCGAAACTGTTTTTGACTTTGTTTGTCTTGAAATACACCAAATGGTGGCTGAAAATTTCGAAACCGAAAACATCCAACTTCTCTATCCACCTACATTAAAGCGAAGAAACAACTTACTCCAATCTAACAAAACCGCTTGGCAACTACTCAAATTTTGGGTAAAAAGGATAGTGCTAGGCGCAGGACTGCTTTAACCCTAAATATGTTTTCTTGTATGGAGTCGAGTTGACTTTACTCCTTCGTTTTCTTTTCGATTAAATATTGTGAAGAAGAAAGACGATAAAGACAGCAGTTCTTAGATTTTTTATGGATTTCCGAAAAATGGATTACTGCGAAATGTTGGATATCCAGGGCTTACGTTGTTATCCTAAATACAAATATTTCAGCATCACGAGCAGAATTTTTGAACAATTTATGGAAAGTGTACACTGTACACCCTTTGGATGCCATTGTCGTCATGTGTTTGGGTGGATACTTCAAAAATATCCAAAAGGATTATTTTTCATCGCGAGTTCTTATACGACGTTTAGTTATTCAAATAGTAACTAAAAGGTTTTCGGGGAAATATTTCCGAAGATAAAATCTATACGGGTAAACAAAGTGTAATTTATTTTTCTTTGGTTGAGTATGTAGTTTTTTACTTTGAGGAAACACTTACATACTTCCAACTATTCTGTATTTTAATAGCACATTTACAACTTGAAAGGTGAATACGTTCCTTACCGACCTCTTGCATAAATTCCAAGAAGTGCATTTCAGAAGTAAATACCCTTGAACGTATTTATTTGCTCTCTTGCATAACGTAAACCGATTAAAAATTTTAATTTGAAATTGTTTTCATTTTGTGACGACCGCCGTATTTATTTATGATAAGGAAACTGGAGTTCAAAAACGCTCAGTTATCTATCTTCCTATCACATAGATAGTGATCAAACTTTTGATTCTCTATAAGCAACCCCAGTAGATATACAACAACCAATAAGTTATCATGACCACTATTGGACACCGCCTCCAGTTGCGCAGTCCAAGTTGGTTGAGTTCCCCTTCCACTTGTTCGCGCCACCTAAGGCGAGGTCTTCCTCTACTGCGTTGTCCCTCCGGGTTGGAATCGAAGACTCTTGGGGCCGGAGCGTTAGGTGTCCATTAACTCTATATGTCCTAAGCCATCTGAGTCGACTGATATGTACTTTTCTGACTAGGTCGATGTCGCTGTATAGCTCGTAGAGTTCGCTGTTAAATCTCCTCCTCCAAAGCCCGTCAACGCAAACGGGACCGAAAATTACTCGAAGAATTTTTAGGTCGACCAAGGAGATCTTTATCCGCCTTTGATAGCCTCCATGATTCTGCGCCATAAAGCAGAATAACTGGGATGATGAGGGTGTTATATGTGTCTCCTTGGTGTTTCTCGACAAGGCCTTACTAATCAATTGCCTTCTTAGCTAACACCGATTGGCAAGTGTAATGCTTTGCTTGATTTCTAATGTGATGTCATTCAGTCAACATTCAGGTTGCGTTTTAATTCTTAAATTTAACAAACTTACAAAACAAAGAATGTATCCTGTAGAAAGACAAATAGGCCTTTCGTTTTGAGCCAGTAGTTGTGTCTGGTAAGAACACAAATATGTCAAAAGGAGTCATAGGCGTCACAGCTTTTGTTTGCCAAATGTCACTATTGCATTCACAATAACTCAACAGTGTTGTAAAATCACCTCTTCTTGTCCATAAATTGCTTATGCTGATTTTTATCGCATTTGTCATCGGCATCATAATAATGGCCGCGTTCCACTGACCGCTAGATGACTAGCGGCATGCCAAACTCCATATAAAAAAAACTAACATTTCAGCATTTGCGCTAGAGCTTTAGCACATTTTGTGAAATATCCTTTTCTGGGAAATTTTTCAATCTAGGCCAAAATGAACTGCTAGGTTGGAAAAAAATAACAAACTGTCAAAATAAAAGTGAAAGTGCAGAAGTCAAATATTTTCAATTTGGTGTAAAATGGGAATTCAAACTTATATGTAATTAATATACATTGTATTTGTTTATTTAAATGATAAACTATCAAATAACCAACCAGATAATTCAATAAATTGGCAAGGATCAATTTGGGATAGTTAGAATTCAATTATACATAATTTTTTGTGTTTAAAAAAAACTCGTATGTCAACAACGACCAATGAAATCATATACAATAATCCTGATTGATGAAAATATTCAGTAGATAATGTCAATCTAATCAGTATTTTGATCAAACTTTCTAAATTTTGACTTATTTTGTCAGTTATCATCTCGATTGTCAAAAGTTGGTCAGCTTTATTTTTCCCGGAGTGTCTATTCGGACGTTCATTTTGACAGATTTTGTACTGAACTGACTCTTATTGATATTCGGGATACGACTACGTAATCAACGTAACGTAATCCTATTCTCATTAAAAACTACTTATAAAGATAAAAGTTTGGATCCTAAACGTACGGCATAATGTCCGAAAATGACTATTCTGGAATTTAGAGTCGTTGCCGCGAGCGTAGCGAGCCAAATACCCCAACTTGACGCAATATAAACTTTGACATTTCGTTACGTAGTCGTGTCCCGAATGACGGCCGAATAGCAACACCTTAATTTTTATTCTCTCACACAAGCTAACCTACCAAATACGTAATACCAACCAAGCTACCAACCTACGTAATACTACTGTGTATAATGTCCAAATTATGTGTAAGTATATTCAGAATCAAGAAAATGTGAAAATACACGCTTCAAATTATTGCTTATAGCTGAATAAAGACAAACAAATCGAGATTTTAGAAAAAAAACCGAAAGACCCTTTTTTATTGAATTTATTCGAATTTGAAAGTCCCCTTTCATAAAAGTGCCCCAGCCTTTTCTAAGGAAAAATATGACTGAGATGAGATACTAATGTACAAATATTTGAACATTCTACGAACCGGATATTAGATTTAAGTAAATGTTGCTTGGTTGTTTGTCTTTTCCTCGAAAGCTGATGTAGGTTATAGTTATATGTATTTCGAAATATGATAAATATTTAAATTGAACGGATACTCCTAAGAGCACACTGCAAAGTATGTACAAACAAATCCTCTGTAAGAAGAGCTCTTTGTGCGAATTCATTTGCTGCCACAAAAAATGTACAGGTGCTTTAATCTATATAAGGAACCACAGAATATCTAGAATACCTATTCTCAAACATTTAATGTGTAATTACTAATATTCTTCCTTTATTTTCCTTTTTTCTTGCAGAATAATTAACTTTCTTAAAACCATCGGAATGAATTACAATGTGAATGGCCAAAACAATACACTAGTCGATGTGTTTGGTTTTATGGCAAGAAATGTCTCCAAGGATTGACGTACGTCGTAAATATGTAGTTGAAAAACAATAACAGGGAAAACAACGTACATATAAATAAAGACTACACATCGACAATGATAATAGCATCGCAACCGGATACAATGACGAACGATATCAATTTATCTGAATACAGTCTGATTCTACAATCGGGCTCGTTTCAACATCATCAGAATGCCACCAAGTATCTGGAAGATTTCAATCTAACACATGACATATGGAACGACTTCTTGGAAAAATATCTGCAGTTCAACCCCCATCGGTTGAATGCCACCACCGTGGACGAATGTGAGGATTATTGCAATGGCAATATCCGGGAATTGTTGATCGGTTACAGGAGTATACATGGATACATTGCACTGCTGGTGAGTATACACGATTTATTAGGCGCTAACTTATTGGGATAGATTACATCGAACGGAGGGTGAGGACCTGTTGATTGATTTTTTATTTTCTTGTGGTTTATGTTTTCAAAACGACTTAGTTGAGCTTAGCTTTAATTAGCATAATTTGTGAAGGATAATATGAAATCCGATTATCAATTCAAATACAGGCTTTAAAGGATCACAAACAAAAGCATATTATGCCTGAAAGGAAAACCAATCCGCATGTCAGTGTGTTATATTAAATTGCTTCCATAATTATTAATAGCTACCTATATCATAATTAGTGCAGGAAAGGATTTAATGAGATTGGTGTAAACCCAATTTGTGTATGTATTTAAGAATCGATCCGTGAATTTATCTAATCCATGTAAGGGTACATAACATAAAACAGATGAATTGTGTAGTTATATAATAGGGTGTTCTGGGCGATATATTTTTAAAATATAAATAATTTCGTATTTTCCAAAAAATATCGTTTTATCTCATCTAATATTTCAAACGATTTTGGGTGTCTATGTCTATCCACTGCGCACTTCCAACAATATTTGATTTGGGTTTAAATTTATTGAGTCATATTAATGTACGTCGAGTCGTCGACTCTCAAACGTGCAATCTCTCAAATACGTATATTAAATACGTGGTGGCAAAAGTTTGAAATAATGATATTGCAGATTTTTAAATGTGGAAGCTTAATTTAAAATAGGCTTAGAAAATACACGTATATATATTTAAAAAAAATCGTTTGATTATTTTAATTATCCTATTATCCCTATTAATCCCAGCAATTAAAGCAATCATAGTTCCATTCACGGTAGAAATTTAAGCTTGAATTAAATTTCGATCAACAAGTCAGTCACCCTTGGGCCCGTCGGGGCGAATATGGTAGAACCAGTGTTGTCACTTCTACATACTTCGTAGTGCAAAATAGAAAAATTAAAAAAAAAAAAAAACAGTTTCAAATTAATTTAAATCAGTGATAAACAGTTTTTATTGTAATGCTCCGTGGTACATATTTTTGGTTTTTCCAGGAATCCTATTGCGTAGAAAGTAGTCTTGTCTATCAGGACAATGCGTAGCTATCAATGTTACAAATTTTACAAACTTTGGCTCCCATGACTGTCGAAAAATAGTGCCACACACCTTTATATACCTAAGATTATCTGTCAATTTCAGCTCAATCGTTTCAGTGGTTTTCGAAATATACGATTTTGAATGTTTTTTTTTTGTATGGGCAGTGCCACGCCCCTTTGTCCAATTTTGACCAATCTTCAGAGGAGCACTCCATTGCCAATAATTAAGATTATTTATAAGTTTAAGTTCAGTCGATTGGGTAGTTTTGGAGATATACGATTTTAAATGTACTTTTTGTATGGGAGGTGCCACGCCCATTTGGGCTATTTCGATCAATCTTCACAGAAATACTCCAGGGCCAATACCCAAGATTATCTGTAAATTTGAACTCAATAGAATCGGTGGTTTTCGAAATATAATATTTTAAATGTATTTTTTGTATGGGAGGTGCCACGCCCCTATAACTCATGAACCAATACATTAGCGTTACCTTTCATGGGAAATTTCCAGAATCAAAATCGGTTCACGCAATACAGAGAACATTGGCGACAAACACAATACAACTTATTTTTATATATATAGACTACAACTACCACTGCACCCAAAAATTCTACCACATTTTGCTATTGTACTGTTTTGTTATTCTGTGGTTATCTATGCTTTCACATCCCATTTAGAAAATTAAGCGAGGCGCACTTTTGATGGATATTTTTCTCATTTGTGTGGTCATTTACATCTTAATTCCACAGTTTCATGTCTCAGCAAAACAGGTAGTTCGCATTTCGTTCGCTTCAAGTTCCCCGAAGAAGTGAGTGTTCCTTAGTGAGTTCATTTGAGAATTTCAAACGATAGATTGACATTTGACCACTATTCGTGTTGTACTGCTTCTGAAAGAGTCTTTATATTTCATAGTATGCGGCTATGCCCGAAGGTATTCTGAATGGTAAGCTCATGTGCATTCCTAGCACGACGAATATTGCGGATAAATTACAGAAGGGATGCAGCTGGCAATTCGCTATGTTCGTCTCCAATTAGTTTTCACGCACGATTTTGGATCCTTTTCAGTAGGTGCAATGTGGTTTCAGCGCACCAGACCAGTTATGAGAATAGTACTCAAGTTTGGACGAATAAACGCCTTATAGGTATACTCGTATTGTAGCCATACTAAAAGGAGTAAAATATTTCTTGACATTTTACAGCGCTCTTGAAGACTTCGTGTATAGGTCGTTCCAACGACACGTGCCATAATCTGCGTGGTCACTGAAAAAATCACAAACAGAGAAGCATGGATCAGCAATAACCAACCTAAGTGCCAAAACGGCCGAAAGTGATATAAAGATGGTTCCGAAATAGAATCAGGTGTGGGAGCTGTATACTCATGGACCAAACCAAAATTAATGCCTATGGGGAGTCCCAGTGTATTTCAGGCCGAGTTACATGCCATTAAAGAACGTGTAAAAATTCATGTATTTACAAGATCTACAAGATTTTTTATTTCAAAGAATAGGTTCACCACAGTAAGATTACTTCTTATAGTTTGTGAAGGCTTTAAAAGATTTAGAGTTCAAAAGCAAATTTAACATTAGATAAATGAGGACAGACTACATGTAATTTAATTGGAAACTCGAGGCGCTACGATCCATATATTCAAGGACAGTCAATCAACTACAAAATCGCTTAGCTCACCCATCATTGAAGCTAATTACTTATATAGACGATTATTGGATCTAAGAATATTTTCAGATCTGTAAATGCTCTGACAATGACTAACAATGATCTGGAAAAAAACCAACTACCTTACAATATTCAAAATTGTCCGTTCAAACGGCTGAAAGATTTTGTTCCAAAGTCTGACAATTTTATTTTTGGTCTGTTTTATGTATGTTGTCAGATTTATGTAGGTCTGAGAATAATATTGTCAGAAAATATAAAATTGTAAGTTCAGACGGTTGTAAGACATTTGGAACATGTTTTTCACTGGCAGATATAACAATGTTGTAAGATCTGGCAATCGTCTGTACAGAATGGTCGGCACTTTGCCGTGAGGGAATTGAAGGAAATGAAAATGAATGCTGATGAACTAGCCAGAAGCGGATCCGACACTCTCCTTTATAGGTTCAGAACCCTTCTGCGCAATACTGAAATCAGTTGTAAATTCGGCTATAAAAAGCTAAGAGTGCAACAAGCGTATTTCATATTGGGAGAACATTCCGAGAGGTCTTAGACAGGCCAAGAAAACTCTTCAGCCAAAAAAGATACTTAATCTACGCAGGCACTATATCAACAATTTAGTAATACCCTATTCACACCAAGCCGAAAACAGAGTTTTCGTCAAAAAAGTTTAGAAAACTCGTAGATGCATTCACACCGAACACCAACTCGTTTTCGTTTGACGTTTCAATTAGCTGTGAAATTAGCTATGAAATGTTTGTGGCGACTAGACTTTTATTTTAGTTACTAAACTTCACTCGTATTGACATAATATACAAACAAAACTATTTAAGCTACTTGATAATGGTTAACTTATGGTTAAATGCATAAAATTATTAACATACGCAACATTCAAAATCAAAACATCTGAAAATACCATTTACTTAGAGAAAAAATCTAGATTCGCAAAAGTGCTCTCGACTCTGAAAAAGATTGCTTTTTTTTGTACCAAACGAACGAAAAAAGTGATCTCGGGAAAGAAAAAGTGTTTTTTTCTGGCGAATCGAAATTAACATTAGTTGGGTTGTGGGAGGTAGTTTGCTCTTTATGGTGAAAGCAAAGATAAAAAAAAAACTCTTACTCTCACTCAGTCTCTCACATACTGTCAGCGGTTTTGCTGAGCTCGCTGAATGTTGCAAAAGATGTGTCTGCTTCAACAACCCAACGATTGTACTCGTTTTCGTGGCGTTTTCATGGAAAACGACCTCAAACAACTCGTTTTGAAAACTGCAATAAGTGTGGGAAAACTTCTTTTTTCGAGGAAGTTTTCGACTGTTTTCGCGAAAACCCAGTTTTCGGCTTGATGTGAAAAGGGTATAAGCTACCTATAACAGATCACCACGGTTTGTGATGTCACCTTTAAAAATGCATTTAGTCGATTCACCGGATTGATTCTTGAGGAAGACAAAACAGCTTTATCATATGTGACTGCCCGGTTCCTTGTGGTATTGAAGAAAATCAGTTTTCAGGGAGATAAAAAGTACCTACCTACCGTAAAATTAAGGAAATCCTTTGCTGAATGCTCATCAACGTGCATATCGCTCCGGCAAATCCGAAATTAAAAAAAGAAACTAACGCTATCTAGTGTATGAGAGTAAAGTAGAGTTTACTTTTTATTCATAATGTAATTCCCAGCTTCGGATTAACAGTGATTGCTACGATTCAGGATTTCGCCGGTACCCTGACAAAATTCAAACCCATTAATACTTGCTCCAAGGATAATCTTTATAAATTGGAACAAAAAGCCCCCCGCAGCATTTTCTGTATACTCATAAAACATTTAAAACATCAAACATATATCCACCTCCGATTTATCAAATAAAGGATGAACCCAATAACCTCTGTCAAGAATTAAGGACTACATTACAACGTGCGACATAAAAGCTTTGCTTCTTTGTTATCTCAGTGGAGCTTGACGTTTTTATTACAACTCTTATAAAATAACAGAAAGTCAATACTCCCTAAATGTTGACATTACGTCGCAATAATACCTCTTGTTTCAGTCCTCAGTTTTCAGTTTCAACGGGCCAACTAGCGATACAACGGAATAGACAATAAAGGTATCTTGTCTCACAAAAGTATTAAATTACCCCAATTTTCATATTAAAATTGTATCCCCCATCAGGATTAACCATAGTAGCTGTTTCGCCTTGTGATGGCAAAAGACCTTGAATTCTGTCAGCACAATGATACTATAGGGTCGTCACTCGTCATTCATCTTTTACCAAAATAGGATCAATCAATCAATCATAACTGAAACGAATGAAATTAAATGAATGAAATCATTATTCGAGAAGAGAAAAATAAATCCGATCTACAAACTGATGACTTGGCAATTAATCAGATGGAAAATGTCCTCACAGATTTTGTCTCAATTAAAAGAATTCCTTTCTTTGGTGCGGACAAA
Source organism: Cheilosia soror (assembly GCA_949372485.1). Taxonomy (NCBI): domain Eukaryota; kingdom Metazoa; phylum Arthropoda; class Insecta; order Diptera; family Syrphidae; genus Cheilosia; species Cheilosia soror. The sequence goes on from OX443564.1 coordinate 61,498,697, forward strand.
TAGCACCACGACAGATAGGTAAGTGGTTCGCAGACAGTATTTATTCTGTTGGACATATTTATTAATGTCGTCTCCTTACGGTCTGGTTATGCGCATTCTTCTTCCCTTGTCATCATTCGAGATATTGTAAGCAATTTATAGCCGCTTAGGGCTATCATGGAAAGAGGATTTTATTCGCGAGCACTCAGGACAGACGCACTGCTTTTGTCAGTGGAGAGTTACGAGTGTAGTGGGCGAGGTCAGTCAGAGTTGCTCTGAAAAATGACAGATTAACAAAGGACTTGGAAAGTGGTTATGAAGATTTGTTTTCTTGTAACCGACATACGAAGACTTTGAAGTAGGTCGTCGCTCAAGGATATAGATGCTGATGGGTTTGATTTATATACGTTGTGGGTTGGTTGTTCTTAGTCTGAATATTTTTAAAATTTAAATAAATCAATACTGATAGATGAATAAGGAATTGACGCAGATTGAATTGGACGAGTTTTTATTGAGCTAAATTACTGACATTGACAGGTTTTCGTGTAGCTTCTGCTTCAGTTTCATTGACTTATGTCCATTTCCATTGGGCTTTTACCGTTTTCCTCTCAGATCTCCGATTTTTCCTGCCCCAATGGAACAAGAAATGAGATTATTTTTTTTGCATTTGTGTTGGTGTGTTATTTGGCAGTCAGCTAACTAGTCTGAATCTGAAAAAAGTGTTTTTTCTTGCCCAATGGAAATCGACATTAAAGGGAATTTGCAGCTTCATTGGGATAAGTCCGAGGATAAGTCAGATAATGTTGCCAGATGTTGAAGATATTTACCTAAGTATTCAAAATTTGACAGTCACCAGAAAACGTTTCAGAGTCTGTGAACACTTTTAAGAAATTTGAGTTATGTGCCGTTCTATTTAGAGGCGCAGTAGTAGTGGGCTGGGCTATAGAGCGAGGGGCATCAGGTTCGATTCCCGGGAAAACACAAATTACATCTTAAGGTGTCACCTCTCGCGATCGTCTAACAAGCATTCGAGAGTGGGTATTACTGTTCTGTCCAAGCTTCTCAATTTAGCCGTTCGAACTAGGCGTAACAGTTTGTATACCGGACAGGAAGGACTGGCTCTCCCCAAATACTGTCATAAAAGGCATACCCAAACCCATATACCTATCTTCACAGATGGCTCAAAGACGGAAAATGGAACGGGAGCAGGAGTCTTCTCAGAAGAACTAAATATCAGCCATTCATACCGACTAGCAGATCTGTGCAGCGTTTTCCAAGCAGAGATCTTCGCGATTAAGAACGCAAGTACAATTATCTTAGCGAGGGAACTACTAGCACTGGAATTTACCTTCAGCCAAGCAGCACTTAAAGCTCCAAGCTGGTAAATTGCAAATCCGTAAGTCAGTGCATCCCGGCATTAAGAGCATTAAACCATCACATAGTAATGCAGTGCTGCGTTCCTGGACAGTGGACATGTTGGTATAGAAGGGAACAGATAAACTGGCCAGATGCGGCTCTGAAATAGACATATAGCTGACAGACAAGTATTACTAAGGGCGCCAATTACAATGTCACAGACTATAACTCGTAGCTTGTGGCCCGCAATGAATACTAAAAGTCGAAGATCCTAACATCTTTTGAAAGAAACCAAATCCGAGTGCTCGTGGGGGTAATAACCGGACACTGCATCATTGGAAACATGGCCAAAAGACTAGGTATCTTTACAAATGACTTCTGGAGAAGTTGCAGAGTTGCAGAGAAGTTGCAGAGATGAAGAGGAAATAGAATCTGTGGAACATCTCCTGTGTCAATGCCGAGCCCTCCAAGAACGCCGCTACTCTTGTATGGGAGCACTGTTCTTCGACGGCTTGGAAGATCTAGCAACGCTACCTCTATCCGAATGGTTTTGTTAGTTACTTGGCCTGACTTGTACTATAATAAAAAAAGTAATCACAATGGGCCTCAATGGCTCAATGAACTCCGTGACATTTTTGACAGATTTTCATTACATAACCTAAATTGAATATTTTCTCTCTCTAACAAATTTCTTCCGTCTCTCATTTTTGCAGATATGTATTTTCGGAACGATAGCAAACATCCTTAACATCATTGTGCTGACGAAAAAGGACATGGCCAAGGCGCCCATCAATAAAATCCTCAAATGGCTTGCCGTCGCTGATATGTTTGTCATGATCGAGTATATACCATTCGCAACATATATGTATGTCATATCGCCTGGTAGGTATCCAAAGTCCTTCGAGCAACCACAAGCAAATTTTAAATCATCTTTCTTAAGTGTAATTTTAGTGCAAGCTTTTTATTTTGTTCAATTTAAAATGTTCCCTCAGGAGAAAAGGACTTTCGATACGCATGGGCTGTCTATTTAGTATTTCACATGCACTTTTCGCAAATCCTTCACACAATATCCATTGGTTTGACGGTCACGTTGGCTATTTGGCGTTACGTCGCTATCAGGTAAGAACTCATTTAATATCGTGCAAGGGCAAAACAAATAGGATAACAATTACGTTCTGTGTAGTATTGCTGTTGTTTTTTTTTTTTTTTTCTCAGATCATTTGTTGTAAACGTGTCTTTTGTCATTTTTGTATTCATGTAGGCATCCCCATGGAGCGTGTGCTACGTTCCTATTATCGCACTGCTGTGAGTCTATCTTGCTGTCGTTCATCATTTCGCCAATACTCTGCTTTCCGATGTATTTCGTGTTCAAGGTGAAGGAACGACATTTTCCCGATGGAGAGGATACCGTTTATCATCTTGACACTGCTGAGGACACGGCCTTGTACAGGTAAGAAGAAAAGCGCATAAGAACCGGGTCTATGTTTACGGATGATGCAGTTGGAATGCACTTGTTAACTAAATTAGTTTTAGACTTGTGCAGTAGTTTCCATTCTAAGGCAACAAATTTGCCGCTGTCATTCTTAAGAAAGAAACCAATTTAATACTTTCCCCTCCCCTGTTCAGTTCAGTCTTTAAAGGTACAAATTTCAATTTACTTCATGAATGTGACGTAGGTCTGCTGCGAGTTAGTAAAGGGGTAAAAGTAATTGTTTTTTTTTTTTTTTTTTGCTGCCGGAATTCCGGAAGTCAATTCTGCTTATGTGCCATAGCATTAGAGAAAACCAAAGGAAAAAAGGACACAAATGACCGTAGGTTTTGTAGGCAATACCACCATAATGGTAATATATTTGTGCTAATGTTGTCAAAGGGTCGAAATGGGATAGGATTCTGAGGAAAGGGAGACTTTTATTAAAAGTAATTTTATTTTTCAAGATCCGCCTTGAAGGGGTTGCTCTATATTTAAGGACTGGGTTGGGTATGATGATAATTCTATACTTAATAGTATCCTGGATATAAATTGTTTTCCTTCGGGTGGGATTGGAATAATTTTAGAAAAATATAAGTGCGAGGATAATGTTAATCCAGTCATTTTTAGCCATTTTATAAGGGAGTTGGGAGATGGAGTTTTCCGCGTTTATATGCAAAATGGTTCGAAAACGAAAAGTGAATTTCTCCCACAGATTTTATAATTTAATTGTCCAGGCCATGTGGCACCTTTTTTAAGCTGGCTTATATATATTTAAGTTGCCTACCGGCAGGATTTGTACTTCGTGTGTAGACACCGCGTCGTGGACACAGTATTTCTTAGGCAGTAAATCTTAACACTCGCAGTTGACGGGAAAGTGTTGCCACTCTCTTTTATAAAATTAGTGTGTTAGGGTTATATTTTAAGGGCAGGGCTAGCCTAATTGTGCATCGCGATGCCCTGGGGCGACGTTCCATAAGTTTTGAGCTCGCTTTGAAATTAAATTTCTCTTTTTTTTTTTTCGTCTTTTATTTGTTCACAGCTGTCATATTATAGTCATATGTAGACGAAGCTTACGCGCATTTGTGTTTCCCGCATTATCCAGCTGGCCAGACTTTCTTCGTGGACTGGATATGTGCGCCTGCAACAAAATTTCTTTAAAAAAATTAATGAACCTAATCGGCTTCAATTTGCTCAATATTTTTTATTTAAATAAAAATGCTCTTGTAGTGCTACACGCAGGTAAAAAATAAATATATGGCTCAACAGGCCCGTATAGGCGCCCTAGGGCTAGATTGGGTTAGGTTAGATTCAGGGTTGTGAGGAGGACCTAACAAAACACTAGGCACCTTAGCGGGCCCATCACGATGCCTGATCTTTTAATAGAAGAAAAAACTTAAGCACAGAATTTAAATATCTTCGCTTGGTCGATAAGCCTTATCTCTTCTATGTTATTTAAGATGTAATTTCCCAAAACTTTGTACCGAGTACGTGCTATGCCATAACATTCGCACAGTATGTGTGTGATGTCTTCTTCGACCCTATATCATTGCAGAATCTACACAGATCTGTGTCTGAAAGTCCTAGTCTTTTGGGATGCTTCCTAAGAAGACAGTGGTCAAACCGGATATGTATTGATATTCTCAGGTTTGCCTTGCTAAGTTTAAGAATTTCCCTAGTCCGTTTGTGGTCCGTTTCTGGCCACAGTGCCTTGGACACGCGATTGCCAGTAATGTTGGCCCACCTTCGGGGTGCTTGTTTTAGTATTCTACTTTTGATTGTTTCCCTGAAGGTGCTCAATGGTGGGTTGACGTCAACTTGTTGATTTCTCATCATTTCCTCGCCCTTTTTTGCCAATTCGTCGGCGAATTCGATACCTTCTATGTTGCAGTGACATAAGATCCATTATGTCTTATTGACATTTGCAGGGTTAGATTTGCATAGTAAATGCCAGAGCCTTTTCCTTCCGAGGGGTTTGATACGTCGGTATAGATTGCCAGCTCATTTGGTTTTATTACTGCATTTTCGTGCCATTCTTCTCTTTCTGCATACGATATATTAAATGGTATATCGAAGTCCAGCGAAGAGCAGACTTCATCCGTTGTTATTGGATTGGCCCTAGGCCTAGTTTCTTACAATCACAATTCACAACCATTCGTTCGTGTGAGTTTTTATTTTTTTTGGACGAATGGAAGGGACCTACAATAAATGCCGAATTTGAACGGCTGAATTGAAAAGATTTTCCATTACATTTCGGTCTCTCGGATGTTTGTCAGACGTTCGCAATATGCGAAAACTTTAAGATTTGTATTTTTTCCGGGGATCGAACGTGAGATCCCTCCACCTCGGCACTGTAATTTCACACACAAACCACTGAACTGCACGCAGGTATTTTTGTGTTTACGTTGTTCCACTGCGAAATGACGCCGAAATTATTAAAATGTAGTAGATTTCAAGGTAGAAGTCCCCATTATTTTTCAGCGATGGCGTTTCATTGACCGCTAGACGTCTAGCACATAATCCTAAATGGAGGAACGCCCTTTAGAGGTTTAGACCCGGGATTGAAAAATTCCACTAAAAAGGATATTTCACAGTAAGTCGGCTCTCACATTGAGGCAACAATCAATAAGCAACTGGTAATAGGAAACACGCAATTTTATCGTTCACAATTATTTTACTTTCAACATTGTATATAGACACTATAGTACTATCACTTCGCATTTATGCACTAGCGCCACCAACCACCTCTGAGACCAACTACTCACATCGAACATGGTAGTTGTATTGGATTATTTGAAACGAAATTAATGATGCCTTCTTCTTTTCTTATTCGTCTCATTGACAACATGCAGATGAAAGAGAAAGAACAATTATTATTTTTGTTGTCTTTTATTCTCCAGCGATTGTATAGTAAGGAGTGGAATGTGGAAGAGGGTACTTTTCGCATATACGATATACCTATACTCGTAGGTAGTTAGTAGTGGTGGTGTGCAGGTTAGGCGAAGTGTACTTTTAGCATTTATGAGAATAACAATATGAAAAGAATGAAATGAAAGATCGGATCGATTTGTACTTTTCGCATATAGTGGGGGTGTGTGGGGAGAGTACTTTTAGCATGATGATGGGTGTAATGCTGATGACGATTGGAATTGATATTTAAGAGGATAACAATGTGGAAAGGAGGAATATGAAATCATAGATCGGATTTTTAACAATACATATTTTGTGTATTTCTTGGATTTATGGGCAGCAGTGGTGCGTCATGATCGTGGTTTTTGGACTTAGGTGTCAAGGGTAGGTTATGATATGATGATTTGAAAATTATGGGGTGGGTGAGCATGTGAGGTGCACTAGTGGGGAAGTTTGTTTTGGATCTTAGCAAATAAAATCACGTACCCAGATCGATCCAAATTTTCAATTTTCTCATATTGTGGGTAGAGTGAGAAAGATATTGTTTTAAGTCCAAATTTTTAGATTACTTAATTATTATATTAAGATGATACTAGGTACAGCTCAAAAACTGAGTCTCGCAATTCTGTCTGTCTGTTTGTCTGCGTGGTGGTAGATAGCTGTAGCGACAGGACGGATTCGTTTGTAGGTACCTCTAGTAGTTTGTTTCAAACTGTGCATAAGTAGGTATGCGATTTGTAGGCTGACAGTTTGAGTTCATTTGTTTATTTTAATTTTAAACCCAAAGTTAACCTTTTGTATTTAGATACAATTATTTTAGGAGCAGCTATACGCAGGTCGCAGTGGTACGCTGAATGCTATTGCAGCAATCATTCCAATCATCCCTAATACATTTAAAATATGGATTATTGTAGTAATGTAGGAAATTGATGAATATGTATTTAGAAACTTGCAGTTCAGATTAGATTCTTGCTATGAAATTAAGTAAGCTATTGTTTGTTTTAAATAACTAAGTCATCAACGCACAGCCCAAAACGGATAATCTAAGCCCGTTTTCTAACCATTGATCAACGATCACATGAAAGTGAGGGAAAATGAAAATCAAAAAGGAATACAAGTATGTAGGAGAATTTGTTTATTGTAACGAGCGAATAGCTCACAATTATCTCCAGACCAGAAATGACAGCATCAGGTGGGTAACCCCAAATAACACAAGCAAAACCATCACGGGACTGCTAGTAATCTATTTTTTATATTCCGTTTATAACTCGAGTTTGGTTACACCGAATTTGATGATTCTTTTTTTCCATAAAGGTATATTCTTCTGTAGCAGGTTTGTATGTAAAAAAAAATTGGACAAAGGGGCGTGGCACCGTCCATTTAAAAATCGTGGTATATGAACTCACATTTTGATAAAATGATAAAATCTTTGTACGAAGGCTATTCTGTAAAGTTTGGTCAAAATTGGACAAAGGGATGTGGCGCTATTCTTCGACAATCACGGGAGCCAAAGTTTGTAAAATTTGTAACATTGGTATGCATTGTCCTGATAGACAAGAATACTATATGTATATGCAATGCGATTCCTGGAAAACCCAAAAATGTGTACCATGGAGCATTACAATACAGTAAATTACGCTTATAAGAAACTCCAAAATGCAACAATTTTTGTTTCTTATAAGCGTGTGTTTCTTATAGCATTTATCATATCTCGAGTTTTGCAAAGAATTGATTTTTATATAGAGAGAGATGTAGACTCCTATAATACCTAGTTAGCTGCTCGTTTTACTATATAGGCAAAATAGTGAGAGTCTAACATAGGTACATTATTTTATGCCCAATCCTCAAATCTTCTGCAACGACAGAAAGGAAGCCAAATTCAGTTTTTATTCAATTTGTCTTTCCCAACTGATCACCCCGCATCGTGCACCCCTCTCCAACCAAACACACAAATCCTCCACCACCACCATCCTATCCTACACCACAATGCTGTTGATTTATATTATTGCTCTTGCTCATATTATTGCACCTCCTTCCTTTCCTCTATTCTCCTCTCCTTTCACTAAGAAAAACCAAACCAGTTGCAGTTCTCTACCCTACCCTGTTACATCACATCAGAAATAATTTTATACCTACTGATGGATGGAAATGGCGATATGAATGAAGAAAGAGAAGAAGCATACCAGTTTGACTTTGTTTTGTTTATTTTGGTTTTCTCTATACACATTTCCCCAATGCTCGGAGTTGGCTGGCAGTGTACAAACTAAATCAACTGAAGCGCCACCTGGATCGTCGAAGACGCGTAATTCAATGCGATGGGATGAGAGTACTATAGTGTGTATATACAATGCTTTCAATTAAATTAGAGGAGCAACTAAATATCGCTCGAACGAAAAATGTTGCTGATTGCTTACTGGCAGTTGTTGCTAGTTGCTTATTGCTTGTTGCTTCAATCTGAGAGCCGCCTAAGTGCTAGTGTTCTGGTGGAATGTCAGTTTTATGGAGTTTGACATGCCGCTTATTGTCATCTAGCTGTATGTCTAGGGAACGCAACTTTTATTTGCTCATGAATTTGAAATCTGAGGGCATAACGTGAAAGTTAATCGAGAAGAATGTCAATGTAAGAAACATTTTTGTTTAACAGTGAACACGTTCAAGATTATAGTTTAGTAAGTCTGACAGTTGTATTTCTTCATGTTGCTGAGTTTTCATTTGGCTACACTTTTTTCCAGTTGACGTTTTAAGCGGTTACCGACAAATCAAAAATTCTCGACTTATGTCGATTTCCATTGGGCTTTTGCCGTTTTGCACTCAGATCTCAGATTTTTCCTGCACCAATGGAACATGAAATGAGATTACTTTTTGTTTGCATTTGTGTTGGTGTGATATTTGACAGTCAGCCATTTTTTTATTGCAATTTGTGTTTACAAATGTCTCTTGTTTTGGTATTGGTGAAAGTATGTGTGAATCTCGCCCTCGGATCGAGATTCGCAAAAGTGACCTGAATCTTTAAAAAATGTTTTTTTCCGCCCAATGGAAAATTAATTTGACAGACAGCTGATTTCTAGAGCAGAAAAACTGGTCTGAATCTTTAAAAAATTCTTTTTTTTGCCCAACGGAAATCGACAATAGTATTATGTAAGTTGACATATAATATTTGTGTCAACACGCGTGTCTGTTCTGTAGAACTCAGTTTGACATTTCGGTTCGGCCTGACGTAGAGTAAACTTGAATATACATTATTGTCTTGTAATAAATTTTTTTTCATAACTTCCGCTAGCAGAATCCAATAATTTTAAACAAAATGTCTTTTTAAGAACAAATTGTGAAGTTTCAAGTTAGTTTTCGCGTTCAGGTCCATTTGACTTCAGACAGTAATTCAAGTCGACTAACGATAAATAGATTCTTGAAACTTGAGTGCGGCCACTTTCGTAGTGCCTTCAATTCAATTCTATTATGGTATCAGTTGTGCTTTTTGGTAGTGCGTTTAATGGTACATATCTACACTTTAAAAAATTCAAATGCATTCATTATCGATTTTCGCTCAAACAAACTTTGTAATTGCACTTTGTAATTCCACTTTTTTCTCGTTACAGCTTTTACTTTTGGGTGCATTCTGTGATAATTAAATTGCTACCCTGTTGCATTCTAACAGTCATCAGTTTTACTCTCGTTCGAGTACTTTGTGATGCATCAAAACGGAAACTCAAACTGAAAGAGTATAACAACCCAAATAAAGGTTCTCATCTTAATGGACATGGCAGTCGGTAAGTACTCTTCTCAGAGGTATTCAAAAACAAATTTCATCAATTTTTTTTTCCTTTCCTGCAGCCCATCAAAATGTGAACGCCGAACAGATAGGACAACTATGCTTTTAGTAGCTGTCCTCATCCTTTTTCTAATCACTGAATTTCCACAGGGAATTCTTGGTCTTCTAAGTGGTATTCTACAAAAGTGCTTTTTTGTGCGTTGCTATACGCTTTTTGGGGAAGTAATGGATTTACTGGCTCTTATAAATGCCGCCATTGGTTTCGTTCTCTATGGCCTAATGTCGAAACAATTTCGAACCGCATTCAAATCGTTGTTTTTCAAAAAACGTTTTACTGGTGGCACTGAAATGACTCGTATGACGAGAGTTACCACAACGTGTGTTTGACTAAAGTTACCTAAATTCTTTCTAAATTTGTAAAGATTTAAAAATATAAATTTCAATTAAATACTTACAAAATATCTGTATATTTATTTATTTAAAATTAAAATCAATTTTTTTTATATGTTATACACATATCTAAAAAAAAATGTAATAAGGTTTATAGATTTTAAGTTAAAAAATAATATAATAATGATAATTACAAAAGTGCCATTTGTATAGGAAATTTATTTTTTTGTTATAAAAAGAAAATAATATTTCAATAAGTTTAGATGTAAATTACAATAAACATGTGTTTATTGTATAGGTTTGAAAAATAATAAAGATTATATATATATATTTTATATTGAGGATCTAGATATCAGTCAGAATTTATTTAAATAAATAGCTTATTGCAGCACAAATTCAATTTCTTAGAAATATACTTAGTCTATGGATTTACAACGAAGTATGATTTTTTTATATATACATATAAATAAAATTTTAGAATTTTTCAATTTTATTTAAAGTATTCTATTCAATATACATTTTGATGAGCCCCTAAAATGTGTATTGTTGGAGGAATACAGGTATTTGTATTAAAACAAAAAAAAAAAACGCTGCTTATGCATGTATACAACAATTGTAAAATATTTAATGTTCATAAATTTTAAATTGTTAAATTTGAAGATAGTATTGAATGTAACGAATTTGTAAAAAAAAAATAATAAAATTTTAATAATTTCTGATGTAAGTTATATTTTTACTAAATAAAATGTTAATAATAAATTTGAATTGTTTTTGTTTTATGGTTGTCGCTTGGCTTTTTGACTTTTATTTAAAGAGAGGTAAGCAAGAAATCTGTTGCTTCAAAATGGGAATGCATTATGAAAAGTGGTAAAACTGGATTTAGTTGTTACTGAGAGAAGACGTCGACGAATCAGATAGAATATCTCAATAGATAGCTATAACTTTTATGTAGCTAAGGCACCTAGTGACAAAGAACAGAATGATTTTTCGTTCTCTAGTAAATTCTGGTTCTGTTTACGTTGCTCGCTCAGCTACACTAAACAGAAACAGACCCAGAAAAATATGGCTGCCGTCTATTCTGTCAAACTCTATTATGTGAACCAACAAAATTTCTTTCGTCTAGTAGTCGAATTTGCAACTCAAACTACCTAAATCAGGCAGGCAGATGACGACAGGCGCAGAAAAATACAAATAAAAAAACCTCCCTTCCACGATAAATTGGCATTGCTGTCGCTGGCAGCAACAGAAACAATCAATTCACTTAATCTGATAAATTTATGCAGCTCGTAAATGTACCTATAAATTTCTGCGGTGCTTTAAAGTCTTTTTCGGTTGGTCGTCCATAACCGTCCGGAAGAACTCTCCGCGATTCTGAATCCAGAAACAGATTTCTCTTCTTTTCAGAAGGTGAAGAACTGTCAGTTGAATGCCGGACGGTTCTTGATGACCAATCAAAAACGACATACGTGAACACCCCTCGGAAATGTCATTGCGTAAATCGACTGTAAAATGTAAATCTGGAATCAAACAAACAATTCATACGACTGTCTGCCAAAGTTCGACATTTGTGATTTGCGTAATTTTCCGCGGTTCATTCCCGAGCCTAAATAGTCGCGAAAAATTATGGAAAATGTAATGGAATCCGACATCTACGACATCCACAAATATCTGTCAATATCTGGCGGAATTAGGGGGGTTGTAAAATAGGGCCCAATGATAGAAAACCCAGGGAGGTAATATAAGGCAAAATTAATGCAAAATCAGGCAAGGAGCGTGCAGCTTTTTTTAAACAAGGTGTACAAGTACAACTCATTTTATTAAAAAGTCGAATTTAAATGCGAGCACAAATAGAGTAATAATGGATATTAATGCTGCCAGGCAACAGAGCCTTTGATTCCATTTGGTAATTTAGCCACAAGACCTCGCCTAGATGGTGGTATGCACAAGCAATTGACTAAGGATCAGTCATACTGGAGAGGCTAAAGCTCTAGTTCATTTGAACTGCACCTCCACTTTAAAGGAGCCAATAGATCTAATTCACTTTCATCACACTTCAATTCGTATATGCTATTATTTTAAATTTAACGGAGGATGATTAACAAAGGATGATTTCGTACGACATTCTAAGATAATTGTATAAAAAAAATGAATAGTTGGCGTGGCGCAACACAGGCGTGTAGACTAGTCCTAGCTTCTCACAACCATTTCGTTTGTGTGATTTTATTTTAGTATTTTTCCGGGGATCGAACCTGGGAACCCTAGCACCGTAGTCCAGCACACTAACCACTGATCCATGATCGCGTGATCTAATTTGATCTTTCGATCGCAGTCGAAATTCATTACATCCAATGAATTCGGTTCACGCGGGGTAGTAAGCGAACCATCCACGATCCACCCCACATTATTTTCAATTGAGGTTTAAATTCACATAGTCTGACTAATTTAGGCAGCGCGGTCCGATGAAGTACTCCGCTTGCAACTTATGTAGTTCGACTGCAAATTAATAAGAAAATTATAATTTTTTGTTTTATGTTTGTTTTTTCGTTTGCAAATAATTTTTTTGCAGCCGATTTTGACAAGTAAATACTGCAGTCGATAACGATACGGCCGGCACTTGCAAGGTTCGTGTCGTATTCGGTAATTGGTCTAATTCGAACAGCCTGATTATAGAAGACTTCTGAAGTTGACCCTTTAAATCGAATTGAGCTGAAAATGAATAGCAATAGGCCAAAATACAACACTCTCATAATACCATAATAAAGGGTTTTCCAATAAGAGGTGTTATTTCATAATAAAGAGGAAGGTATGCCATAACCAAATCGCAAAGTGGCTGCCCTATGTTCTCGATAGCATCACGAATTTATCTTTGAGGTCTTGAATCTATGCTGGGCTGTTGGCGTTGTTGATGATCGGCCGGCTTGAGTTCTTTTGTTAACTGAACTTTATAAGCCTCAATACGCAAGTTTTTATGCAAAATACGGTGTAATGACGTTTGTGGAATGCCCAATTCCAAAGAACGACGAGGAATGGACAAACCTGGGTTTGCTTCAACACTTTGGGCTACAGCAGCAATATTCTCAGTTGTTCTTGAGCGACGTGCACGGGTTTTATTCTTCACATCACTAACTTGTCCCAACAGCTCGAATTTTTCCACCAATTTCTGTATTGCGGTCCGAAAAGGTGCTTCACGACGACCAAAAATTGCTTTAGTTTTGCGAGCTGTGACTGCAAGATTTTCACCATTTTTGTAGTAAATTTTAATAATTTCAATGCGTTGTTGAAGCGTGTATCGTTCCATTTTTAGTAATGGCATAGTTTCTACCTGTCAAATGTCAAAGAATAAAAGCTTCAAAAGTGACAGCTACCGAAATAGCGGGTCATTCACAATAACACCTCTCTTTGGAAAACCCTTTATAATAGACCGCTAGCTATCTACCGAATACCTTTTCGGAACATTGTTCTGATATTTATGGAACGCATACCGATGTATTGCGTGCAGTTTTTTTTTAGGGTAAAAGCAAACGAATAAACAAGCACCAAATAGGAAAACCCCAAAGTAGCACGAAACAACAATTCTCCGTTCCGACGGATATGTACCTCGCTAGGACCGATATTTATTTTTTGTAATTTTAAAAATAGTTCCCAGGCTTGGGTGTTGATCCATTTTAAAAAACAAAACGGCAGAACCGAATTATTGGAAAGACAATTTTAATGTGATTCCTCGTATTTATTTAATAATTATTTTAAAGAAAATTTAAAAAAATTATCTAAACATATCTACTGTTATGTTTAAGCATCATTATTATCATCCTTTGCCACTGTAGTTTCTTCAGCACCTTCTGGTACCTCCACCACTGTGTTCACATCGAATGGCATTTCTCTTTCAGCAAAATTCAGCGCATCATTTTCACTCCACGAGATTTGCAGCAAAGATTTTAATTTCGTTGCCTGAAATTTATACTAAGAGAACCAAACGATTTGTTTAAAAACCACACATAAAAATAGTATTATATTCTGTTTATACAAACAAAGGACTTTCACAAAATCCAATTCAATTACAACATTTACAACAATTTATTTCCAATTTCCGATCGAATACTGCCACTGTAAATTTCTAAACTGATTGCAACTTACATCCGTTGGCAGGATCAAATCCTGGGATTCCTTAAGAAAATTATTGAAATTTTCTGTAGCCAGCTCGAGTTTCCCGACTTCATAACAGAAAACTGAAAAATTTAAATACACCAACGGGTTTCGGGATATCGAGGGCACTTTCGACAATAGAACCGACCGTTCAAAGGCGGTGAATGCATTCTCGTGGTCCTCGAGTTTCCTTAGACAAACTGCAACAAGGGATATTATGACACGTTATTACTTAGAAACTTTTCTCCATGGAATGCACTTACTTCCTAAAAGCATGTAACACTCAGCGCTGTCCTTACGTAAATTAATGGCCGCGGCAAGAGTATGAAATGCGCTAGCATACTGTTGAGCTATGGCGGGTATAGGGAGAAGAAAACATTGTAAATTGATTTATTGTCCTCGTATGTGCAGGTATACTGACTGCAAAAATATTGTTTTGATGTTGACGGGGAAATCTAATTTATTTCATTCAATAATTGTGGAATGGAATGTCATAAGATATGAGAGGCAAATACCTCTTCTAGACAGGAAAATAATATATGTATGCCTAATGTAACTACTACATTGAGAACGCAGTTATTTCGTGCTATAACGTTCAGATTTTGTGTACCGGATTAATCCTATGCCATAAAAATAGTAGTGCGGAACAAGATGAATGCTGATGGAAGTAACTTTACCGAAAAAGGAAATGATTGAGACATATTACTGTAAAGGAGTTCCTTGCTGAGAAAATTACGTCTGGTGTTGATGTTGAATGGCATGCATAGCAAGAGTGACGTCTCTACACAACAACTATAGTACCTATGCATCGAGTGCACAAATACAAATGCTTTGCCAGACCAAAACCCTGTGTAAATAGTAAAACACCCAATCAACTGATTTCAAAGTCTTTGCAAAAGTAACAGGAGCTAAGAATAAAGCGAGTTCGCCGAGATTTTTGAAGAAGTATTCTCCAGGGTGAAGTTTTCTTCAAAATGAGAGGGGTGGACATGTGCATAAAGAGGTGAAGAATAGTCTACTCCTCATCTTGTCATGCATACAGCTCCTGCAGACGTCGTTTGCAGAGAGACCCAATCTGAGGGCATGCCTCCCAATCCAGTGTCCACAAACACCTATACTATTGTACTTATCTTTTTAGTGTTATAATACTATTGAAGCACTTGAGATCCAGCTTGGTCCAAATCTGTTTTTTGGCGGAGTTTGACCGCGATTAGTAACGTTTAGCATTTGATTTTATTTAGAGTTTGCAAGTAGCGTGAGGCATCGAAAGATTTTCCTTCTCCAATAGAATTGACATAGTTGCGCCATGCCCAGCGAGTTTGTCGGCCGTGCAATTACCTGAAATGTCCCTATGGCCCGCCACACATATAAGGTGAATTTTAAATTGTTCCCCCATCTTCTTAAGACACAAGCAGCAATTGAGGGGCAGTATTGCACTTAAAGATGACCAAATTTTTACATAAATGTTTGCGCTATTGAAGCTACATATTAATTTTGATCTGTGATAAAAAATGTCTGGCCTATAAAATGAGTTATGCAGTTCCAAAAATTCTTGAAGAATCTGACTCAGATTTTTTTAAACAACATTCGACTTGCCAATCCAGAGTATCATCCAAAATCCAGAGACTCTGAATCTGGTAGGGATGAAGATAACGATCAACTACGTGCTCTCGTTAACTTCTTAAGACTCCGCAACAAACCCTAAAATACCTCCCAGATCATCTGCACCGATGGTAAATATAGAGATAATCTTAAGTCATATTGTATCAAACTAACACATTATCTTCTTAGTAAGAGAAAGGCTTTGAAAATTGTATAAAGGCCTACCTACGCAAGGAAAAAAAAAGATTTGTGGAAGATCTTCACATTGGGAGTTATTCATAAGAAAAACATCTATAACATTTTAGACGAGCAGTACGCACTTCGCGCTAAATTTGAAAAACATTCTTCTCTGACCGAAATTTGTCCACATTTTCATAAATTAAATTTTGATTTAATATATAAGCTTAGTACGCTGCTCGAGCTAAACTAATGTCGTTTTCCGGAATCAAGAAAATCACTTCTGAAACCGTTCCATTGGCGCAAAAAATAATCTTCCGTTGATTCTGAGGAGAGAGTTTTGCTTCACGATTTCAAGTCAGAGTCCACTCAAGAACCACTAACACAAGTGCATGTTATGTGTTTAATATGATCCATGTGGCAGCAGCAGCAGCCGTACAATAATTTTTGACGTTTCAACAATACGTGAGTGTAGTCGCCCAGAAGCAGTTTTCTTGTCCCATTGGATTTCATATTGAGTGAATCCTCGAGTGAAACCAATATGGAAAACGACATAAATTCTAGCTGATCTCCAAATTGTCTCTCCAAACATTGGCCGCGTTCCACTGACCGCTAGATGACTAGCGGCATGCCAAACTCCATATAAAAAAAACTGACATTTCAGCATTTGCGCTAGAGCTCTAGCACATTTTGTGAAATATCCTTTTCTGGGAAATTTTTCAATCTAGCACAAAATGAACTGCTAGATTGAAAAAAATAACGAACAGTCAAAACAAAAGCGAAAGTGTAGAAGTCAAATATTTCCAATTTGGTGTAAAATGTGAAATGAAGCTTCTATGTAATTAATATACATTGTATTTGTATATTTAAATAAATAAATATGCGGCATGATGGCCCAAAATACATTTTTGACTCTCATGAAAATGAAATAATACGAATTCAAATTGGTTTTAATGTCACTTTGCCGCTACCGTTAGATCTCTAGCGCCAGCGTTCCTCCATCAGGGATATTATGTGCTAGATGACTAGCGGTCACTGGAACGCGGCCATTAGCTAAAATTCAAGCGAAGTTTTGGCATAGAGTGCGCTGTGGATATATAAGTGTCACAGAAAACAGCTGTTCGTTGAAAATAACTTCCTTTAAAAATTCATCAACACGAAAATGTGTTATAATTTCTTGTTCCCTTGTCTGCTATTCCTTGATCTCAATTTTATCACTTTCAAAGGATTCCTCATCGAGGTATTCATTGAAAAAACTCATCCTTATTTATACCTTCCTTTTTCGAAACACAAACACAACAGAAACCAGTAAGACAATTATCTTCGACTATGCCGAAGCTCAAATACCCGGTACTGTATTATTGTAAAAATAAAAAAAAATATTTTAGTACTAAAAAAATATATATTTGTATGGGAGGTATGGGTAGTTTTTATTCGACCAAGCTCATTTTTTGTCAAAAAATTTTAAATATTATTGAAACAATATGTGCAAAGTTTAAACTTACTATCTTTATTGTAGCTATTTAAATTTAATTTTTAACATCAAAAAGCTATATAAATCCGATATTTTTGTATGGGAGGTAGTAGTAGTTTTCATCCGATCTTGCTCATCTTCGAACTTAGCCTCAGTTTGGTGGATAAAAGCTTACGTACCAAATTTCAAGTCGATAGCTCTTAAATTACGGCCGTAATCGTGCGGACGGACAGACGGACAGACGGACAGACAGACAGACAGACGGACATCGCTAGATCGACTAAGAAAGTGATGCTGATCAATAATATATATAGTTTGTCATACCTACAACGCCTCCTTATGTGCGTTACAAATGGAATGAATGTCAAAGTGAATATACCCTCGCCACAGTGTGGTACCGGGTATAAAAAATACCAACAGATCTGTCAGAATTTAGCTTGAGAAAATGTGCGGAGCCATTAATAGGCGTGCTAAATTGTGACAGATACATGTTGTATAGTCTGAAATGAAAATCTGATTTTTTAGCTTAAATTTAGTTTAGGAATTTTGTAAGGGAGCAAAAATTTAGCTAGAGCAGCGTAATTACTAAGCTTAAAATTAAATTATATTTTTCTGAACCTTTTATTATTTATTGCAGGTGCTAAAATATTGTCATGAGACTTCTGTACAGTACGAGAGAAATGCTTGAATACGAATTATGTAGTGTACTAATCTGATAAAATGTTTTGCTTGTGTAATTCTCTCTTTGGAGGAATTGTTTAACGTCGTAAAGGCAATGATTTTAAAACCATTGTACACTTAGTTGCCGCACTTTGCACTTACACTTACAGGCCGCGTTCAATACGGTTTTGCCTAGATAGTCTGCAGCCTCTAATTGGTCGATTTGACTGCAAATCAAGGCAAGTTTCGTTGGTTAGGCAAGATTTTCTGCCTAATTCTATGATAACCTGTCACCTAAATATTTAGGTGCTTAAGCACATTGAACGGGCCATTGTTTTATTTTTCTTAGACCACATGATGTTGGTTCAAGTGCTTTTTTAGTGGGGTTTCATGGCGACCTACAAATGTCAGCAAGATAAGTAATGCAGAGTTCTTTCTCAAAATATGAAATAGCAATTATTGACTTCGAAATTTTTATATTCGGTTCTATTTTTGTTCGCTATTCTCTGCTATTACAATGCATTCACTCCAAAACAACAACACAAAAAAAAATGCACCTGAATCTGGGGCAGGGGCGACCGAATAAAGTTGATGTCAATGAAAATGAAAAACTGACATCTACTCAAATCTAAATGCTTGCATATCTACTTTTGTTGTCATTTATAATGTGAGTGTAGAAAATACAAATAGACAAAACATCAAAACATCATCTCACCTGATATATAAATCAAACTCAAGTTGTATAACGAATTGTAGTTCAATGGTGACAGCCAGACTGATTTCCGAAGACACGAAATCGCCTGCAAAGAAACAAAATTTATTGACACCGGAAACTACAGGCGCCTCTACAAAAGATACATGAATTTCATTTCTCCTGGAAGGTTATGGTACAAAAAAAATCGATTTCGTCACTTTAAGTGACCCACATTTGACATGAAATGACCACATCTTACCACAATGAATTTTTTCTTCTTGAAAAAACACAAGCCAATATTATTCCAAATTTCGGCGCTATCTAGTTCTGCACCAGTGATTTGGTTATATTTCCCAAGGGCACCCTCTACATCGTTCCTCGACTGTAATAAAACATACAAATGGGAAACAAATTGAGACATTTCGCACAACTTTGAATCCAAATAAAAATATGTGCATAAACGTGACACAATTTTTTATTTTTGTTCAACTGTACTCATACATCATATGCCCGCAAGAAATATCAAGTATACGCCAGAGTCACAAGGATATTCCCAACTTATTGATAACATGCTTCACATCGATAGTTGCTGCATAAAAATTCAGAATGATTTGTGGGAAATCGAATTCGAATTCATGCAGCAATCATTATTATGTTGTGACATTTTTATGCATATTTTCATACATACCTGTAAAATAGCTCCGAAAGCCAATAGGCCCCTCGGTGAGTTGGTATCGATGCTTGTCACTTCAAGCAGCCTCTCATATGCTCGCTCGGTTTCGTTTATTTTTAAATATAAAACGCCAATCTCTGTCAAAACTTCAGTATTTTCCGGGGCAATCCTAGGAAATGTAACAAACATTTCGTTAAAATATGATCAATATATTTTTTTACATGACCATACTGTAGAGAATTCTCAAGTATTTCAATGGCTTTCAAATATTCCTTTTCTTTTCGGAGAATTTCCGCCAGACGTTGAAAACTTTCCAATTTTCTACCAGTTTGTACAGCTTTTTGAAAATAGGATTTAGCTTCTGTTTCTTCCTCGGAATTGAAATATTCAGATGCACTGCTGGTATCCCTGGCATTGCTGCTGGCTTTGCGGTATAGAAGTTCTCCTATGTAATGGAAAATTTCATGGTCCGGTCGAGGGGAAAGAGATTCCGCCTCACGAAATACCCCCAAAGCTTGATTAAAACGTCCCATAAGAAATCTGTATAAAGAAAATCCGAATAAATTGAATTTGCGAATACATAAAGGTATTGGATATACGCACAAAGTTTTACCAATCTCTTTATAGGTTTCTATGTTTTTCGAATTTAAGTCAATTGCTTTCTGTAAGTTTCGCAATGCGTCCAAGTAGTTTTCCTCTTCTCTGGCTATTAGACCCTGCAATACAATTTAATTAATAGTTTTGTAAGGAAGACTTTCAAGTGGGGTATACTAAAGGTCACAGTTTAAGCAAAGCAGATTCTATTGAGTTAAAGGGCGACTAGTTCAACATTTTTGTGGAGAACATAAATGTTTAGAAGGTTTTGGTCTCTTAGAATGACCCTATTTTGAATTACTTAAAGGAGGGAACAATAGTGCACTTCGTATATACAGAGTACAGAGTAATTAGTTCCAAGAGCAGACCTGTGTCTGTGATCAGCCTGTCCTTTCCCAGTGGCAGCACAATAGACCTATAGTGCACATCATGGAGGACAACCTTCAACTAACCATTCATGCCACTCACCTTGACAAAATACAAGTACTCTGGATTGAGGTGCTCAGGCAATTCCCTTTCAATCATCGCCTTGCACGTTGTAAAATCCCTGCGTGCATAGTAGATATGTAATAGCCAATCTATGTTGCCCGATGTAGACATCGTTGATTGAGGTGCTGCAGAAAGATATGAACTTATGAGGAATTTTGCAAATATAGTTACGGCACAACCTACTTCTTTTGACAACTTCTAACGATGGTAGAGAGGGATTTCTTCCATTACAAACGATTTCAGCGGCCATCCTTTTAGAATGATTGCAGAGTAGCAGCAGATATTAAATAACGATTGCACCGGTTGTCCTAACAACGGAATCGGCCAAAACACAATATTTCCCGGTTTCCAAGGGCTACATATTGACAATATTCCGCGATACTGAAGTGTTGCTGTGTATACAGAAAGATAGAAATTTGTTCAAACATTTAATAAAATAAGTTAGTTTGTTGAAGAAGATTTGTTAGAAGAACCAGATTTTTAATGAACACGTTAAAAACGTTTAAAAAAATAAGGCAGAAAACTACTTTGCGAAAGCGTTCTCCTGGGTGGATTGTATCACGAACATCGTTACCATGTTATTTCAAAATAGAAATGGACAAAATGAGATTTTAGTATTTTTTTTAACATTATACACAAAGAAACAAAAAGGGGTTGGGTATCCTAACCCCAAAACCAAAATCCCCAAACTAAAATATCCAAAACCAAAATACGCAAATAGATTTCGAGGGTATTAACAATGCATTAACAGTAAAATAGCAATGAGGGATCATGCTGCCCCCTGGTACCCCCCTGCTTGGGGTCACTGTTGGATTTGGAGTAGTCGCAAGGTTAGATAATGCAAAGTTTCTTTAAATAATTAAAACTAAACTTTTGGGGATTTTTGATTTGGTGGATTTTGAATTCGAAATTTGTAATAATCAATTTGAGGATTTTTCAAACTGTGGGGATTTTAGGGTTTTGGAATTTTGCGCTTGGGTATTATGTGTGTATCCCAGCAAAAAGATTATTGCATCAGCTATTTCATTTTTATTCGGAAAAAATGTCCTGTCAATCTGTCATACTAAAATCTCGTTCATCAACGGCATACTAAATCGACCGCTAAATTTCTACATAGTACAAAATCCGTTTGTTTGTTAGTATGTGTCATTAACGCCTTTTGGCATCACTACTCAGACTCACCCAATCCGTATGGATTTCTCAGACGTAATATAAAACTCAATGGAGCAATATTTACTTTTTATTTCATCGCAATCGACCGATCAGAAGAAATATAATTAAATTTTTTTCAAAGAAAATGTCGCTTTATGCACACAATAAGACTTTTTCTAACTTCTAAATCTTACGAATCTTTACGCATTTTTACGCATTTTATTTCTGAGCTCATAGAACGCGCTCTGAACAAGCTCTGAACATTATCTGAGCGAAAAAAGAAACACAAAGTCTGAGCTCTGATGTCTCTGAGCTAAAAAAGAAGCACGGACTTTTTTTTTGACAGTTCAGGCTCGCTCTGAACTAAAAAAGAAAAACGCCTAATGTCGTTCCTCAACTCGAAAAATTCTTTAAAAAAAGCGGCTTCGAGAGAGCAAGATATTACCCCTCCACTGAGAATCTTACTAGTTTTTACTCAAAAAATTTCTTTGAGTAAGAATTGGCAAAACTGTCAGTCGGCTGAAAATTGACAGATGATTTGAAATTTGATTTGAAACGCGTGTAACGACTATTTGCATTTGTCTTTTGATTTCCTGCGATGTTAGAAACAAATTGGTAGGTATGAAAATGATATCAGAAAATAATGTAAATTGTTTCTCTTCTCGAATACATGTAGTTCAGTCAGTAAAAACTCGTCCACAAAATTCATACTCACATGCAATTTAAGGAAAAACAAATTGCATCTGTCATTTTTCACAGTTAGGTACTACGCTTTTCCCTAACGTTTTCGAAAGTTGTTCTCTTTGACAGAGAATTCTTCACCACCACTGCCATTTCGACAGTCTTTTCTATTTTTACTACAAAAGTAAAGGAACAGACCTTATATATCTATACATATAGAATTTGTCATAAAAACTAAATTTATTTCAAATAAAGTTCATAAAATAAAGTGGCAGAACGAATTCCTCCAACAGAACCGCTGTATAAATACCTATACTGAGAAAAATATCCCTTATTTGTGGGAATTTATTTGTCCCCCACTTTTTTTCTTCCAAACGTCAGAAATCTACGTTGTTGACATCTCTAGTTTTCTCATTTGTTCCGTCATCTGTCAGCCGCATTTTCGGGTGGAGTACGTATAATTATTTTTTTATTATTTATTTTATTTACATTTATTTCTCTAAATTTATTCAAATTTTTTTCAACAAATAAATTAAAGCAAATAATCCTTTCCAATTACATGAAGTTAGAAGTGTTTTTGACTAGTTGTTTGTTACTGTAAAATTAAAATAGATATTGAACGAGAAGTGAAAACCTTAGAAAAAGTTACAAACATATTTTGCGCACCAGGAAGGTAAACGGCCGTAGATTAACATTTATTTATCTCAGTCAAAAGACGATTAAGCCAATCTATTTAAAGATAAATCTATAAAGTAGGAGCTGGTACGATTTTATAGTCTTCATCAAAAGTAATTTTTTATAATCGACGTTGACCTGTTTTTCTTTTGGAATCGGATCAATTTTTAGAATTAGCATTATATCGTCCAAAATTACTGCTATGAGAATCTCACTGACCCAAATTTGATGATTTCACAGTTTTAAAATGAAAATTCGATGGTGTTCTTATTGTCAGCTGAATTCGTGATGGAATCAATGACTGGCAATTGTTGCACACAATCTGAACTTGCCCTCTTTATCATATCCTCCACCTGCATTTGTTGATAACACTGTTACTGTTATCTCTATCAATGATCCTCTGTGTAGACACATTCCCTCCCCCAATTGACACCTTTTTTTGTTGTATACAGAAAGATTAGGTACAGCCAGGTGCCTCTTGTGGCTCTACACAGCATTGGTCATTTTGTCATTGTTGTTCATTGCTTACAATGATTATTATGTGGTTTTATTGATTTTGCCCTATGCTCCTGCTGCTCATTTACATGTGATACTGACGACAGCTCTTATTCGGAGGTCAATTGATGAAAACGGATTCATTATCTGTTTTTTTTTTTTTTTCTTGTCTCGGTTGCTATATTTATTTTTCTTCTCTGTGTGTGCTGTATCTATATCGCAGTGGAAGGCGATAGCTTCCATATTAATATTTATGCCAATTGTGCGCGATTATCATCGTCGTCGTCGTCGTCGTTGAGTTCAACTGTAGAATAGAATATACATACATATACACGCTAATTAGATTCGCTTCCCGTGACTCTCTATCTAGATATTTGCATTCAAGTTGGTTTATTACGAGTATTACCTTTGAGAAGTCGGAAGAAATAAATTTAAACCGAGATAAATATTTTTCTTTGCTACTGAAGCTATGCGTTAAGTAAATAGAATTTTACTGTCACATTGGAAGTGTTTTTTTTTTTTTTATTATTTAAGTTTTGTTACCCAAATAATTATTTTTACCATTAGTTCGTGAGTTGTTCCAGTTGAATGAACATGAGATTAGATCTGGCTATGTGCCTATAACTTTCGATTTGATGTCATACGTCGCATGCAGAAAAAAGTGTCTTACTTCGTCCATCGCTAACAATATCGCAGATTTGGCGAAGCATGTTTCCGCCTTATAATCTGATCGTTTATGGCTACCTACCGTGTGAGTGATTTTGATAAAAGATTATTTTAAAATTCAAAATGATATGAGGCTGATTTATATGTTGTGCGCAGTCAAACGGGCCCTGTTGTCACAAAAGAGCTACGCTGAACAACAACATCAATTTTAATCTGTAAAGTCAAAGTCCTTTAAAAGATCGTATCTTTTAAATTGCCATAAATAGCGTCATCGAGTATTAACCGCCATCTGAAAACTGTGGCGAGAGTGTGAAGTTTTTGGTATCAATAGTTTGCATAACAGTTAGGCATTGAGAAAGTTGTAGAAAGAACAAGAAACATCTTTGCCCAATAAAGGGAAATCATTGTCGATATTTTATACGATTCAGATGGGAGAGATCGACGACAATCGTCATAAAAGTTACGTGATTATATATTCAGCCCTTATAGAGCCTTAGATGTTAAATTTTATTGCTAAGCAAGAATCTTTGACTATTTTCACATCAGTTTTTCAAGCGACCTCGCAGGCTTTGATTTAGTTTCTTTTCTACAGAAGTGATATCCATTTGTGATCGCAGGTTCAGGTTCAGAGAAATCAGTAGCCGAACAGAAACTACGGTGTCATTGCATCAGACCATGGAAAAAGGGTCGTAGGATAAGTGTCGCGCAAGTTGTTTAATCCCCAGTGTACTAAAAGCGGTAAATTACTTTGAGAGTAGAGTCCATTATAAAAAATTTATAAAGTGGAATATCTAGAGCAGAGCAAAGGGTACTAGGAAGAACTCCCATTCTTACGCAAAAGCCCGATGCATAGGCTAGAACAGGGTTAGGTTAGGTTAGGTATGAGGGAAGTGCACAGCTTTAAGAGTGCTGTGCTACCACGAGGGCCTTTTGGTCCATTGTGATCCCTTGGTTTTTGGGTGTGGATTAAAAATTTTCATTTTATTGGACAACACAACAAACACTTTACCTGGTTTCTTGGAGTTGTTCCTTGGCGGGGTTGGACTACTAAGTGAACCATCCCGTACTTTTAACAAACCTGATTGTATTCGTCAGTGGTACCTGCACTATGTCCTCCAGGTCTCCGAAAAGTCTGTCTCCCATGAGACAGGGTTAATCATAGTCGTATAAATCCACCTCCCAAAAGCACCCTTACACTGCCAGAAAACTGCGATCGCCTGGGATGCCTTCGTATTGACATGCTTTGCCCAACGAATTCGAACTCTTCGGAGATCTTGTTAGTGACGTTTTTGAGGCTTGGCTGAGTCAGATCGGTCACAATTTTCCCCTAGGTCTCGTGAAGAGAACAACCATCGTTTTTAAACCATTCATTGACAGTATTAGCACAGTCCATAAGAAGATCCCAAAGAAAGTATTTTAACATTTGAACATTTGAGGGTATGCAGCGAAGAATTAACTACCAGACGGTCCAAGCTTTTAAACAAGAAGGAGGATATCATATGCTGTTTTTATTGAAGCACCGCTTTCATCACTAGCTGCCAGTGACTGCGTCACACGCTCAATTGATTCCTCAGCGAAAATAGAAGAAAGCCGCAGACATGCCTTCGAAAATAACCAACTGATAATGGAAGCCAATCACTGTCTACGACAGAGAACAAGCAAATGCTATTAAAATCAAATCATTTAACTTTTTAAAAGAAACGTGATCTTAAGCCCTCGCTGTCACTCACAATAGCAATCGGTGACTCATTAAAGTTTATTAACAAACCGATGTGGTAGTATGTATAGGCAAACTGATTACCATCTGAGTTATGATCCGAAAATTCAAGTAGTGCTCCCTAATAAATAGTCTAACAAATTGCCTCACAATCACCGCCTTAAATAGTAGCTAATCTAATCTAATAGCCGACTAATGGGCGATTTCGGTTAATTTAATTGGTAGGCCATTGACGTTCTTAACCGTTTTTTAGGAAATGTATCGATTGGCATGATTGTTGTTGGGGATTGTACTGACTTTTCTCCCTCGCATATACGTAATTGTAATTGTAATTATCTATCACGTTCATGTGCAAACATCGAAATACAGTGGCATCAGCAAACAAACGAAAGTTATTTGCATTTCAATGGCTTATCTATGATTTTTTTTTATTTCGCTAATTAAATAGATTCCATCGGCCCAAACAAGAACGCGGCTGCTTTTATCTGCTTCTCTGCAATTAGCGTTTATCTCGCTCTGTTTATCATGTGCCATGGTATGGAGTGGATGTTTTTGCACAAATACGAAATCTAGACTCAAGTAGTACAGCTTATCACTTCACAATAGTTACACAATCAGAAACAACACAGAAAAAAACCACAAACATTACAATCATTTGTTTTTTTACTGTTTTCTTACACATTTCAGCAGCTGTGTGCGCTAGTGAACAACAATAAAATGGATTTCTAACAACAGTTCCGACTCGAAAAGAGCCACTCACATAGAACGATTGGCAAAACAAAAAATTGTTGTAGTCGCCCGCATCAATGCATCGTCTGCGAACGAAACTCGAAATGAGAATCTGGATAAAGGTCATTTAACACATACAAACGCGCAACAAAACCGTCAACTCGCACAATATGCTAAGCAAGACACAAAAACTCATTCTAGGTGTAGTTGTTTTAATACTCGTCGACATTATTTGGGTAACATCCAATGAGCTAACCAAGGTAAGTTCTCTGCTACTGCATTTGGCACACAAATAATTGGCTTTTGTTTTGCAGTATCTGTATGAAGATGAACAGTATGACAAGCCATTCTTTTGTACGTACTTCAAGACATCAATGTTTACCATTTACCTGGTTATCATTGGCCTGATAACGCCATGGAAGGAGTCGTGTGAACAAAATGGAAATTATTCGGTAAGTATCAATATTGTTATGGACTTTATGGCGTGGTTGAGGGTGGAAGAGGTTTTGAATGAGTGGTTTTTTGTGTAAGCGTTAAATGTTTACGGTGCTGATTCTATTTGTACTGTAAAGATTGTGGCAGCACGCAGATGTTGAATTGCTTTTGGCCGATAACGTTACTCAAGGCACGAGAAACTCGTAAAAAATGTTGCGTAATTCACATTTCCAACAGACATTTTCAGGGTCAATCCACATTACAAAAGTTATGAGATGGGAAAATACCTCCACAGGTGCCAGTCTTCTTCGACGTTTTTTTTTTACTTTCTTTTTTACGTACGAATATCGACCCCAAATATCGACTGCATTATCTTGACATGAGTTTAATAATGAATATCGTATTTTCCCCCATTTACTTCAAGACCAACCAGTCTATCCTGGTCGTGGGGCATATTCTGTTAACCTTATAGGCGATTCAAAAGTCAACGGTTTTATGAAAGAATCTAGTCCATTTGAACACAAAAGTCTGATAAACATCCGGACAGTTAGACTGTCCTTAGATAACTTCTCCATTCAGGCGGTCGGACTCTGCATAAAATTGTATTCCGTGCCATAAATAAAGAAACTCACTCAAATGAAAGATTGTAGGAAGCTAGGCATACGGACCTGTTGCACCAACTATTCATCTGTGTATAAGTATCCGACAAAATTAAAAAAAATCACTTGGCAGTAACTACATCTCCATTGCAAAATTCGGTCCAAATTGGACAGCATATTTGCCAATGCCTTAACAAGCAGGTGAATCAGTTCTACCAACATCCCAAATCGGTTAACTCGGGGCAATGAATGCGACTTTAAACTAAGTGAGTTATCTACATGGGTGGCTACAAAGTGGATATTGACATTGGCGCGAGATTTTAATCTGAATTGATCGAATTATTCGGTTCCCTGACTACCACGCGAGAGCAAAAGCGCTTTTTGCCTTCGTTGACGTTTCCCCTTGCGAATGCAGTTGATTTTACTTAGCACTTCCTTAGTGAAGTCGCCTCTAAGGGAATAATCATGAAAAACTGCAGTATTTCCCGGAAGCTTATAAAATTGACAGAACCTCAGTAGAATTCGTTCAGAGACCGCCAGTACGTCATTGACCAATTTGCTAATATCTCTGAATTTCCTTAAGTCTGAGCTCACAATTTCATTGTTTATTTCCCACAGGTCATGGACCAAGCAGCTGAAGATGAGAATTACTACGCCGCAACACAAGGATCACTAGTAAGTCGCAAACAAAATATGTATACACATCAATGAAAATTGCTAAAAGAATTACCCATTTTCAGAGTGATCCAACATTCATTCCAATCCGCACACCCGGCACTGTGTCGGGCACAGAGAGCGATGACTCCAGCATTCGCAGTGTACGCTTCAATAAAATGGCCGAAGTCCGTGAGATGTCGGCCCACGAAGCAACTGAAGCGCTCATGTCGCGGCTATCTTATGCGGCCAGCCTAAGAATACGCCGGCAAAAGACCCACCACAAGACTGCTAAAACGGCGCTCCTATTCTGTGTACTGGTAAGCATTCACTACACTACCACTAATCACTCATGCGTGCCATCACATTGACAGTTGTTGTTTTACATTTGTTTCAGTGGTTTATTGCAAATTATTTATATCAATTATCTCTAGAGCTAAGCGAGAGTGCAATGGTGGTGCTACTAAGTTCATCGTCGAGTTTCTTTACCCTAGTATTAGCTGGCTTTTTCCCCTCGTCCTCTGGTGATAAGTTAACATTCTCAAAGTTCTTAGCCGTGGCCATGAACATTGCTGGTGTTGTAAGTCCTAGTAACAAATACATATCAAACTTGTGTGCATATATTTTTAACTGCTCCTCAGGTGACTGTGACAATATCGGATATCTCTGATTCGAAATTCTCTCGAGGTGTTATCCTAGCTTTATTCAGTGCATTCTTTTATGCGGCGTACCTGGTCTTTGTAAAGAGAAAAAGCGACACCGAGGAGAAAGTGGACATTCCATTATTTTTTGGTAACTATTTCAATTGTTTCCTCATTGTGGTCTTAGTACAACATTTTGTTGATTTGCAGGTTTCGTTGGTCTCTGGAATCTGCTGCTTATGTGGCCGATATTTTTCGTTTTGAATTTTCTTCAAATCGAAACATTTGAGCTTCCCAATCAAACTCAATTTGCGGTGCTGTTTCTGAACGGTCTTATTGGCACTGTGGTCTCTGAAGCACTGTGGCTATGGTAAGTTTAATGATAATAAGCTGCTTACCAGGGGAGTTTTTACCTTTTTTTTTATTTCAGGGGCTGTTTTCTGACCTCATCGCTGATTGGAACACTTGCGATGACATTGCAGATTCCAATGTCAATTGCTTTTGATCTCATTCTCGAAAGGAAACAATACTCGTCATTATTTTATATAGGTTCAGTTCCCATATTTATAGCGCTGCTATTGGTTGCTTTGCTAACTAAAAACGATGATGCCGATCCAATATTCCGTTTCTTCAGGCTGATATATCGCAAAATATGTCGATGTCGCAAGCCGAGCATAGTGAGGTGAGTTGTTTTTGAAATGCATTTCTAGAGTGCTACAAGATAGTTTGGGGAAACTATACAAGGGGACTATACTTACGCTTCATCAGCCCTTAACACTTGTCGGATCGGAACTAACAACGACCAAGAAGGTCGTTGGAATTACCATGTTGATGAGAAGGTCCGGAAGGCAGAAAGGGTACTACATCAGTGCAAACGTGTATGTGGACACTCTCCTAGGTCAGCATACTGGATGTATACGATGATTACTAGACCCATTATCACCTACGCTTCGGTTGTATGGTGGGCAAAAGCCTCCCAGAAGACTGCCAAGAAGCACCTGGATAGGGTCCAGAAAGAGGAATGGTGAAATCGTGATTTTTACAGATGGATCCATGATGGATTGCGAAGCGGGGCCGGAATCTTTTCAGAAGATCTGGAACTAGCCCGTCACATTAGCCTCGAGAAACACACTTCAGTATACCAAGCTGAGGTGATTGCTTTGCTGCATGCGTTGGATTACTTGCTTGAGAGTCAGGTGGAAAGAAAAAAAATATCCTAAAAGCACTGGACAACCAGGCGGTGATTAGATGCATGGAACAGACAACCATCACAACATCACTGGCACTGGAATGTGTATTCAAGCTCAATAAGTGTTCATCTAAAAATCAGGAGGACACATAGGGATCGACTGCAACGAAAAGGCGGACTCCCTTGCAAAACAGGGGTCAACTGAAAAGTTGCTCGGACCCGAACCATTCTCTTCAATTATTGGTAGAGTAATGGTAAAACAGCTGATTCACAAATGGATCACGACAGAACACATGAGAAGGTGGTCAGCCGTGGTACAATGTAGACAAGCTAAAAAGGCAATACAATGGCCGATCTGCTCCATTCAGAGAAAGGTTCTAAGCATGAGTCGAGGAACATTGAAATGGGTGGTGTACAGGTCGTTGTAATTTCGGGTAGCATTTAAGGAAGATGGGCCTTACATAGGATGATACTTTTAAGCAATGCCTGGAGGAATCTGAGAATATATTGTGTCAAATGTCCAGCTTTGGCTGGCAGAAGAATGAGTATCTTGGGAAAGGATTGGGTCGACACCCATTGGATGAAACAGATCTCACGTAAACAGATGCTAGCGTTAGGAATCGAATACAGGGGTGAACTATGGAGAAGTTCAGAGGGTCTCTTTGGGCAAGGTTTATAGTGGTAGGGAGACAAAAAGAGACCCGACAATGGTGGTCTGATTCGAATATATCTCGAAATTTTATATACGCTTCATCAGAAGTTCAACGAGTAGGGAGGCAAAATTTCCTAGACTCACGTGGTATCACATAGGCAAGGCACCTTCAACTGGTATACTTTTACTTCTTAATTTATGTACTAAACGGACACCCGATCGGTGAAGTGTTTGCCCGAGGGACTGCAGCTTTCCATCCTCAGCGATACCGGACACATTGCTTCTGACTGAGTGCTCTGTCATCCGCGGTGGCTTGATATTTGAAACACAAGTTCGGTGTTCCTTCGCATCTCGAACTTGGAAACTTGGATGATACTAGCTTTTGGCTTTTGCATCATTGTCCATTTGTTGGATGTGACTGAGTTAATGCTATCGACGTGTTTTGGATTGCATCCACAACTATCTTCTTTAATTACCATTTACTCTAAAACTACGAACACTTTCATTTCACGACAATTTAAATTCTCCCTTTGCAGAATTAACGATGAGGAACAACAAGAATCTCTTATTGACAACCATGATTAGTGACAGACGTTCGTTTTTCGAAAACGTAAAACGAAATAAAAACTGGAGATTAACACAGGAACCACTGCGCTTTAGACCTCTGGTTTGGTTCATCTAATGCATTATATATATTTTTGAAACAAATATACAAGTAAATTAAATAAATAAATTAATTCATTGTGATATCAATAACTCTATAAATATAACAGAACATTAAAGTTTAAAACAAATGTGTAATTTTAGCTATTGTTTTTTTTTTTTATTTACTTTTCTTGTTATATACTCTGTATTTATTATTTTCATTTTTTTTTCTAGTTTTCAAGTTAAAGCGTAGTCATATTTTAGTTATAAAAATAATAATGCATTTCTTAATGTTTTTTATAAAGTGTAATAAAAAATATAATAATCGGTTTTAACATTGCATGTAAAAAGAAAAAAGACTTTTGCCCCCTAAGATAGCTGTATATTTATTTGTATTCAATGGTAAATTTTATCGTATTTAAAATGAATAATAATAGATAGTAAGATATATTTTGAAATATTCTAAAGAAACAAATTAAATTAAAAGAAAACAATAACAAAAAATGTGACATTATTAAAAATGAATGATTTGTTGTCTTATTTTTTTTTTTTTTTTATTTAGTTCTGATTTTGATAGGAATCATGGGTGAGTCTTGCTGATGGACAAACCCATACCTTCCCGGTTGAAGGATAATGTCTTTGTCTATCTCGATGACCTATTGGTTTGCTCCCCAGATTTCGAGTCACACGCCAGATTTCTTGAAGAAGTCGCAACATGTTTACGGGAAACGGGGTCGTTAACTATTTTGGTTACGACACTGGGAACATCTTGACGACCTGTTCAAACTGAGATAGGTACAAAAATGTTTGAGCTCCAGGCTGTACTTAACTGTTCTTAAATGTTGTTTTGCTTTTTTACAAATTTCGTATGCGTCTGATAATGACCTGGGGCCGAATCGTCTCATCCGCAAACGAGCAATACGTGCCGGAATTTGTTTTTGTTTCGAGTGTAAAATCGGTTGATTCCGTGAACGAGTTATACGTTCACGGAATCAACCGATTTTACACTCGAAACAAAAACATGCGGCGATTCGGCCCCTGGTTAAAAAATACTTTCGAATAGGATTGACTTTTGGAACGAAATAGAGAGTAGGTCCGAGCAAAGTCAGGACTCATGACAATAGGAAAGGAAATGATCTGAAGCATCATCGTCATCGCCCTCTCATTTAAGCCTAGCACACTAAGATGCTTAGCAAAAGCAAAGTGTCCCGTACTAAGAGCTCCAATAAGTTGCATACTGTCTCCTAAGAGACAGTGAGAAGCAGACTTCTTACTGACTTTTGGTAGCATGCGTTTAATTTCTGAACCACATCCTGGAGAGACTTGCTATACAGTCACCCCTATTGTCGTATAGCATTTGATATTGCGTAACTGACAGGAATCGACTCTCTGAACTCTCACATTACACAAACAAATTTCTACCGCTGTGTATGTTGCGACATATATCATCCCATACGCACATGAACAGGTAAGGACTGCTTAAATATGAATTTAAATAAATTAATGATTACAAGACCAACGCGTTGACAATTGTGTAGTCTACATGATCGAGTAGGTGTTGAAACGGCAACCACTGAAGCAAAACAGATCACTAATCTATGGCAACTTGATCAGACATGTTGCTGAGTGGACAGAGCGAAAACAAGGAGAGTTAAATTATTACACATCGTTTTTAAGTTGACACGAATATTTTAATGCATTCCTACACAGGATGAGGAATGTAAACCATTCGACGTGCCATTACGGAGACCCAGTGGTAGACGACGCATTTCATACTTTAATGCAGAGATGCTTCGTAAAGACAGCACTTGGAATCGGAGGTAGGTTATATTTTCCCTGAAAATATCATAGGAAAGATAATCGATAATGGATACGGTTGGAGTCGATTATCATACTCGAAACCCTGCTCAAAACCAAGAACAGCGAAAAAAATACCTTATAAGGTAGAATGAAAAAACGACCCACCGGAAGTACCAGAAACCAAAGGCAGACTTCTGCTTAACTCTTTCCTCTACTGTCTAACTAGACGGAACGGCGGACTACCCATGCGATAAGAAATTCGACGTTAAATGCTTGAGCGCGACTGGAGTAGCCAGGGTATACAAAAAGCGCTTGAGAAAAAACATTTCATTTTGCATAGCATACACATTCACAAACAACCAGTGGTCCTAGAACGCAACATCAACAAAGAGGTCGTTGAAACCACAGTACCAACCGCCACCTTAAAGAAAGAGTCCTTGGTATGATTAGGGATTTGTTTATAGGAAAAATGTGACAGAAGATGCACGGTAGCAAAGTAGTCGAGCCAGTAGAAGTTTAGTGTAGAAAGGGGGCTAGCAAGTCCCCTAGCTCAAGCAGCTCGAAATTTGAGCAATTCAGAGATGCTGGCTTTTATTGCGATTGTCGATCAGCGATCGTTACGACAATTGTCGATTGAGTCGATTGCCTTTAGCTATTCGTACGTACAAAATTTGTTTACTTCCAAGAGAAAGCATCGACCAGACATTTGTAATCGGCTACAAGCGACTGTCAAATCGACAAATATTAATCGCAATCGACAATCATATTCGTCGATCGATCGACAGTTGTCGATCAACGATCAACTATCGACACTCACAATAGGGGCCGCTCTCACTATATCTGCAAATCTTTGGATATGACTCGGACTCCTTTCTGAACTTTCAGATACTTGCCGTGGAAATTGTACTCCTATCTCAACGTTCTGCAACTCCTCCAAATCATAATTTTAATACAAGAACTCCAAAGAAATCAAAATCATTGTGCGGACAATTGACATGCCATTTGCACAGTAAGGGTCCAACGCCTTCCTTCTGGTTGCTTTATGATCGTTGTCATCGTTTCTTTTAAATACACGCCCCGCGTCATTACATCCGCACTTTCATCAGGATTGCAGTCACCCAGCAGGATTTTGCATAACTTCATCGGTGGAAGCCTTGGGACCTTTTTAAAACGGCAAAATCGAAATAAATCAAACAAACTTTTAGTCCTAGATTGGTTAAATTAAATTTTATTTCATTTCCGAATCAAGTTCACCGGCGCGTCTCTGAATGTACAACGTCCGCATGAAATCCGCGGACAGTTGTAAGCAACAAAATAAAAAAATAAACAAATTTAGCGTTCTATGAAATGAAAATACTAACTTCAAGCATGATTATCAAGAACATACAAATGATAAACAAAACGGGGAAAAAGTAAAGAAAGAAATACATTTTCTTACATTAATTTCGAAGAAATCCCCACTCGCTTTGCGTTGGGATCGCTTTCTTTTTTTGTATCAAAATCACTACCGTCCTTGCTCCCTATGTTTACTGGACCTTGCCAGCGATATGTGAAGTGGATTGTGTTTGTGACGTGTTTTGTGACGTTGCCGTTGCATTGCTGGAACTGCCTCCGGTGGTGTTGGTGGTGGTGGTTGTGGTGGTGGTGCGTTTCGTACGCTTTCCTCCTCGAACATTCGAGCTGGAAAAATCCCTCTTATCGACACTCACCTCCAAGACGCCATCCAAGTTCTGTTTGAGATCGCCCGGCGGTGGTTGCTGTTCCTTGTGTGCAGCCTGTACATTTGGATTCTGGTTCTGATTTTGACCGCGAGCTTGCATTTTATTCGGCTTTGGCCGATGCTGGACTGCCACAGAGTTGATGATGGGTTTCAAGACGTTGCCCACGGCTTTGGTTCGTCCCTCGCGGAAGACCATCCGTTGACCCGGACGAATGTACTCCGGGTGCTTGATGAAACGGAATTTTACGTGAGCCTTGTCACCGGTGCGGAGACACTCCTTGGACATTGTCACAATTGATGCTGTCTGACGGATGCTGCCACAGTGCACCATCGCCTGGTAGCGTGATGATATCGTAGTGGGATGATGCAAAACCAAGATTTCACCCTCAAACTCCCAGCAAGCGTGCGGTTTCAACTCCGGGCTAACCATAACCATGCCTTTCCTTATCTGAGATCGTTTGATTTTCTTTAGCGAGAAACTGGCCGTTTGTCCGCCGCGCACTTCTTTAACATTCATCCGCTTGCGGTGGATACTCTTGATGGCAATCGGCATGAATTGACCTAATGGGTCGGGTCCCAACATTAGGAGATCGTTCAGTTTGATAACGCCTTGCAGACAAGTGCCGGACACAACTGTGCCTACACCCGGCACAGAGTATGTATCGTCGATTTGGAATTCAGCCGGCTGGTCATCCTGGCCGGCCATTCGTGTGGTCAGTAAATTCAGAAACATCTTAAGTAGGTGGAGATTCTCTCCCGACACATTGGATACCTGAAAGATGGGGCATAGCCTTTCGGAGACGAAATTTGTCGCACTGAGAACAACCTCGTCGGGAGTTTTCACCATAACCGGCACCTTTCGACAACCTTGTGACTTGAGTATTTTGAAGAGCAACTTCAGATTGTCCTGTAGCACATTCGGAGGACACATATCGATTTTGGTAACCACCACGAATACAGGAACAGAGAGCGCGAGTGCGAGGCCTAGATGTTCCTTAGTCATGCCAACTATACCGGCATTTGCTCCGATCTAGAGACGGAAATTAGTTAGCAAAATGCTTATTTAAAAAGAGCAGGCACCTTACCATCAGCATACCAAAGTCTGGTGCATGTCCAGTCATTCCAAACACCGTAGTCTTCAAATAGCGCTCGTGTCCGGCTAAGTCGATGAATGTAATTACCTTGGCTGACTTCTCACAGATCTTGACCCAGTCTAGAGTGCCGTGGTCTGGCTTATTGACCACATTGCCTATGCTATCGAATCCTGAAAATCAAATGCCGATTTAATAAAGAGGACATCCCTTTTTTTGCCATGCGACTTACCTAAGATATCATTGCCAACGGAACTAGTCCGTCCGCTCTCCATCTCGTGTTTGTGACGGAATAACCGCTGTCTGGCATGACCGCGACCATTATCCAACTCACCATGTGTAAGCACACCCAACAAAGTTGACTTGCCCGCATCGACATTACCAACCACTGCAACACTACAAAAAGGACATCAAATCACGAAAATCACTTTCAAATTAATTTTCTTACCGTATCTCCATAAAGTCGGATGTGTCAACCCTCTTCCTTATCAAATACTGTCCCGTAAGACCCTTCTCACCCTTCCTCTGCCGCAACAGAACCATATCAGCGTCTATAGTAGTTGCCAGCGATTGCAAGGTAGCAACTGATGCTGAATATTCATCCTCATCCAAACCGCTGTCGCTGCCATCTAAATGCAGACATTTTAGTACTGCCTGCTGGAATATCAAATGATTCCGACTCACCCTCGCCCACTCCAATCTCATAAATAGTCTCTCCACGGCTGTCTAGCGTACGCTCCTCAAGTCGCTTCTTTAGCAATTCAAATTGCTCTTCGGTGGGACTGACGAGAACGTTTTTTCCACGAATTATTGTATAGTCCACTCTGGGATTATGCATCATATCGTGTGCTTCAGCCAATGCCTTCTTGGTTGGCGTTCCGACGCTGTCCATTATATTATGGGATTCTGTGCTTTGTCTTCTTTAATTGGAAGTCCTTGTGTTTATTTTCGTTTGAAGAACTTTTTATCGAAATTGTTCATTTCCTGATTTGCTCCTGAAACAAAGTTTACAATATTAGAATGGCAACCACATCTCACGTGAATTTGACGACAGAGAAATATAATATGAACTGGTGGCGAGGTTAGTAGAGTCGCTGCTCGTCGTCATCAGAAAGAACGAATGTTCGAGTCCCAATGGGGGAAAGTCTGAAGGATTTTTATTTTTTTTTTTTTATTAATTTTTTTGTAAAAAACAAGAATAATGGAAAAGTGATTCTTTGCGTTGCGAGGCAAGGCAGTGTGAGTAAAATCAAAGCCAGGTGATCTTATGAGCAATTGCGATATTTATTTTTTCCTGAAAGCATGAATAACATTGTGACATCTTTCTTCTGGGTCATAGAAGTTCATTATCATGTTCATGGCATCGGTACACTTTAGTGTATGCATTTCTGCAATTTTCCATAATATGTTTCCGACACTTAGTCACAAACCACATAGAATAGGTAGGTAGATTGTTTGTGCACCTAGTGTTGGGACGATAGAACACTGCAATGATGTGCTCTGTTTAATGTAGGTACATATTTGATTGATAAATTCCAAATAAAAACATGTTTCCGAAATTAAGCACTTTCTGGTGCTTTCCCACATTTATCCGACTTAATTTCTGGAAATTTCTGACATGTTTGGCTAACAAAAAGTGGTTGTTTTTTGTTTTACCAATTTTGTATTTACGACTCACCTATAATAAGCCATTAGGTATACCACGACAGATGAGTCAAAACTCCACAGAAATTTCGTCTGTATTTTTGGGTTATAAGTTCACAAATTATATGATATAGGGACTCAAACCCCACGCAAGTGAGTTAAAAGTTTATTGTAGACCTTTGACCTGTGACTTATGAACCTGTGCCAATTTCACCCTTCTTAAAGAATAGTGGTTACTTGACAGAAGAGGAAATCATTGCTGAGAAGAGACGGTCTGGCTTTAAAAGATAGATACTGCTCAAGATTTCTTATCATTTGTATATATGTATCTGAATGCTGATGCAATTTGGGTAACGTCGATTACGTAGCAAATATAAGCAATTAAACAAGTTTAACGGTGAAGTATAGGTACTAGAAACTAAAATCCGATATTCTTGGCTGATTGAATAATTGAAATCGGTCAGCAACGACTAAATTAGATAACAAACAAAATTATGGAGCTATTGTTGTCGGTGATTTCCAAGAAACCACTTTTCCATTGGTTTTTTTTTATAACATTTCATGAATCATGAATATATTATTATTGAGAGATTAGCTTTCAACATTTCAATCCACGCACAATGAAATATTTATTAAAATAATTTGCACATACTTCACTTTAAGTCTGTAGCCGTTTCCAACGGTAATAGTAAAAAATATATTTATTGCAATCACTATGTTTTACTTCCATCTAGCTGGATTACCCACTGAGGACTAAATTCTTCACGAGTGGCTCTTCATCATTTTATACCCTCCTGGATTGGCATTGCACGCAATGATGAAATTGAAATGTTGATTGTCGCATAAATGCTGACGAAACTGTTGTCTTAGATTGCTAAGTCAGTTGAGGAAAATTGTACCATTAAACATTTCCCCATGTTTAACCAACCACACATCGGCGACGTCATCAGTTCATACCATCACCAGAGAGACGAGTCGAGTACGGTTTTTTCAAGTAGTAACATTTCATAATATTCAAGCGCTCGTATCGTACACACTACACATAGCTACATGCACCATCATAATATTGTTTGTTTTATATAATTAAATACAAATAGTATACATACTTAAAAGTTGGAAAAATAATAGAAAAAAAAATGTAAATAATAACAACCACGATCTAATGTCCTAGGAACATAATCACTTTCTTTAAATCAGACGAAACAACAACAGACAAAAAGTAATTTTACATTTTACATGAAGGTCTTTCTTGGTTTGGTAGATGGCAAAATGAAAGGAAACATTTCATCAGATTTTTCTTGTGATTTTCATGGGGCAGATTCACCGCAAACCCCCCTCCCGCAAATAAAAGAGAAAGGATTTTTTTTTCTATTCCTCTTTCAGAGATTCCTTTTTGCTGATAAAACACAATAGAAAATGTTTTAGTTAAATTTCTTTAAACTTACTGCCAAAATTCAATATACACGGCACGTCCAGTGTTCTTTGTTATTTTTCTCAGTTTTATTTTGTTGAATTTCTTCAAAACAAAAATAGATTTTTTCAATTTTGAGGAAAATTTTTCTTTGACGTGTTTGTGTATATCTGTCACTTTGGCGTCGTCACACGTCAAATGTTGGCTGAAAGTTGTCAGGGATTTTGCTTGAAC
This sequence comes from Cheilosia soror, assembly GCA_949372485.1. Taxonomy (NCBI): domain Eukaryota; kingdom Metazoa; phylum Arthropoda; class Insecta; order Diptera; family Syrphidae; genus Cheilosia; species Cheilosia soror. The sequence goes on from OX443564.1 coordinate 61,537,905, forward strand.
CAGAGGACGTGGGATATTTTTGGGATTTATCTGTGTGGAAAATTCGAAAGCTTTTGTGAAGTGCGACTGGCAGCGTACAGCGCACAATAAACAATTTATTGTACAATATGGGTTTTCTTCAAATAAAAAATTATGTTGTGTCTAAAATTAGACAACTTATTCATAAACTTTTCTCAAAGTTAACTGTCAACAAATTAAATGCGGAAATTGGCCTAAATTGACTCTGAATTAAATTGTTCAATGATTCAAAATAATCATGGGAACGCAGAAAAATCATCTCTATTATATTTGCTGATTAGAAATATAACTACCTACATTGGCCGCGTTCCATTGACCGCTAGTCATCTAGCACATAATATAACTGATAGAGAAACGCTGGCGCTAGAGATCTAGCGGCAGCGGCAAAGTGACATTAAAACCAATTTCAATTCGTATTATTTCATCTTCATGAGAGTCAAAAATGTATTTTGTGCCATCATGCCGCATATTCATTAATAAACTATAATTTAAATAAACAAATACAATGTATATTAATTACATAAGAATCTTGAATTTCCTTTTTACACCAAATTGGAAATATTTGACTTCTGCACTTTCACTTTTGTTTTGACAGTTCGTTATTTATTTTTTAATCTAGTAGTTCATTTTGTGCTAGATTGAAAAATTTCCCAGAAAAGGATATTTCACAAAATGTGCTAGAGCTCTAACGCAAATGCTGAAATGTCAGTATTTTTTACATGGAGTTTGGCATGCCGCTAGTCATTCTAGCGGTCAGTGGAACAGATTTGGACTGCGCATAATTTCCTCATTACAGTTTTTAAGGAAATGGCGTTAAGAGCTCCTCAGTTCATATTTCTCTTTTATTCGACTGTTATATCATGAAAAAAATCTTTAATATTCTAAGGATTTGGTATAATTGTCAACAATTTACAAAATAAAATATAGGTACGCAATCAAAAAATAGTTTGGTAGCACTGTAGAATTCCGAAATAAGTGAACTTTTCACCTCCGACATTGGTGAAGTTGAAATAAAAATCTAATCCTTTTGGTTTTGTGTACATATCGGTCCGTACCGTAGCGTCAATTCCTTGGTCCTTTCCTCTAACTGACATGCTTCTCATAGTAGGTACTACCTATATTATGTTACTTGGAATGTGCTTACTTTATGTACAAAGTTCCTGGCACAAACAACCCATAATAGGTTGTATGTACCTATAACTTAACAACCTTCAATAGGTTGTTTGTGGTTCCTGGTTTCCACCCGTTAAGTTAATATATAATGAGTTAATTATATTTCTGCAAACCCAGCACAACAGAACACACTAAACTATTTACGTTGAAAATATATTTAATTGTCTATAAACTGTAGTAGTCTTTTAGCTGCAACATCTAAATGGAATCTCATTTTCTTCGCTTGAACTCGTCCTTCGCCCCTTCAATTTCCTGCTTCAGATTGTTGTTAAAAGAACGAATGAACGATCTAAGAACAGAAGTTGCATTATCATTTAATTTCTACAATCACCTCAAGTACTTACTTAAATTTTTCTGGGGTCATATCAGTCAAGCCACGGCGGTCTGCTATACTCTTTCCTTTATACATCATTGCCACAACCAACTGCGCAGCTCTACGCATTGGATAGCTTTCAGCCATCCGCTGGATCAACTGCTCATTGTTGGCCAAATACCGGAAAAGAATTCGGAAAACCATTGTCTCTGCACTTAGAACTGAATATTTTTATATTTGCGAATAAGTTGCTGTTTCAGTTTGAGTTGGCTTTTCAGTAGATCAAACTTTTGCAGTTGCTCTTCCTTGTTGTAGTCGATTCCTGGAAGTTGTTTGATTTGATTGCGGGCACTCTCGAAACGCTTTTGCAGCTCCAGAATCTGAAATTTTTTTTGCAATGAAATTAACATTTAAGTGGTGATTAATAAAACGCTTACCTTCTGACTGCACTCCAGAGACTCTTTTGCCTTGGCAGCGTTATCTAAAGGATCCTTCTCGACGCTGAAAATACAAATTCACCGGTCAGTGTACTCTTATATAATGGAACTGTGTGAAGCATTTTTTACCAGAATTATCTTTGTTTTGCAAACTTTGACAAATAAACAATTAAGCGCATAAGATAAAAATAACTCATATAAAAAACAAAGAAACTGACGGTATAGAAAAATGGAAATAGATTATTTACCAGCGGATGATATCGTAGATTACTGGCAAGAGCTCGATGTCGAGCTGGTCTACTGTCAAAATGCCTGCAGATTCTGCTGAAACACTGTTGGGGTTAATTATTTGTTTTTTATCGATGGGTTCTGATGGCGACAGGTCCATTATTAGTAGTAGCATGTATTCATATTTGTTCAACTTATAATGAGCTAAATGCAGAATTAATACGTGAAATATTTATAATTTTATTTGACAATAACGCGAAAGATAAAATATAAAATGTCCTGTCCCAATTTTGTTTTCACCCGTTTGACGTTTTCTTTCGATTTCGTTTTGACAGGAGTTTGTTCAAAAATGAATGGACTTCCAGCAGTGGTGCCAAGTCGACTTTTTTTATCTAATCAAAATTTGCGCTCTCATAGTAAAAAACACAGAATAATAAATATAAGTAGGGAGGTATAAACATTTTTCCATATTCCTTTCAAATCTACCTGTCTTGCCCGACACGACTTTCATGGGAAGGGGAAGGCATGTGTGGCCCAGCACCTTGGTTAATATATACATCAAAAGGCTTAACCTCGTTAATATGGTTTGCGTTTTCGTGGGGATTCAGAAATGTGTAGCCAACACAAGCTGCTGAATGTTTTTTTTTTAAATAATAATAAATGTTTTTTCCAGATAAAAAGTTTCTTCTTCTTCGTATGAAACTAAAAAAAAATCACGCAAGATGAGAAAAAAATTAGAAGGAGATGCGAAATGTAAGATGTAAGCAATAACAAAATGATAAACTCGAAAAAATTTCCTAACGGATATTGGTCAGGGGCTGTTGCCCAATTTATATAAGCGAAAAAAGTAGGTATGTATGTTACTATTAGATATGTAACGGATAGTAATTTAGCCGGATACCGGATACCGGATATTCGGTATGTAATAAGGCCGAATAGCCGGATATTCGGCGGCCGGGTATCCGGTTGAAGAAATGCATACTGCGACGCATACATTCATGTTTTATCCGGCAACTAGCCGGATACCAAGAGTCTATTCGGCAATGTGCCGGATATCAGAAAAGGAGCCGGATAGGCCGGATAACGGATACTAACCGGATATCCGTTACATCTCTAGTTACTATTCACTTTTTCCCATTCAAATTTCTGAATGTAATTTTTTTTTATCAGATTGATTTTTATCAGTGTTGCTAACTCTTCTTTTTATTTTAATTTTATTTTTATATGATAGAGACGCTATCGTATCGAGGGATTGGTTTTTTATACAATCTGGAAAGAACTATCACCGAATCCGTCGTAGTGGAAATGTTTGCTACGCAGTTAATTCGTAGCAAAAATTCCCACTTCAACGGATTCTGTGATAGTTCTTTCGGGGTTCGTAGCAAAGTTCCGAATACGACGGATTCTGTGATCACCCAGAATGCTTTTAGTAAATCTGTTTTGAAAACAAATTCTGAATGACGTAAAACAGCTGTCCAAAGTAGATATATTCGTATATAAAAAATATTGATTTTTTTTTTTGCCCAATGAAACATTTTTTTGCCATATGGAAGTGATCTAGATAAAAAAAATTTAATTTTTGTCCCAACCAAATGGAAACCACATAAGACAAAAACAAATAACATCAAGAAATTAGGGCCAGCACCCAATTTGGTGCTGTTGCAATGTTGCATATACAATGCCGGAAATCATTTAATTATAGTATCAAATTAAAAAAAAAAAATTATTTTATTCAAATAATTAACAATATTATAATGTTTTAAAGATACATAATATCAATAAATTCTACCATCTGCTATTATTGTATCTGTCAGGTACAGCAATGACCGCGAACCACATTTCTGTGCACACGATAAAAAAAAAAGATTTTAATCAATTTATCATCATCATTCATCACCTTATCGAATGAGGTCAGTGAAATGGGAACAAATGAAAGCTTTTTAATTAAATCATTGATTGTAATCAATAATTGTCCTTTCAGTTGTGCGAAGTCCTGTTTCGATTTACATGTGAATAATTGACACTCTACATGTGCTATTGTGGCCATTATACTGATGAAAACGAGCACTTGTGTGGGCGATAACGATAATATTTAAATAATTCAGATTACATTATTTTAATTTACTTTCAACACAATCGCAATGTGGAGAAAGCGGGGCTACAGATATTATGCGGTAGTTGTAATCGGCAGGATGATTTTCTGATGTTAAACAAATATTGTTGGTTTTCAAATAGGTATTTGGACTGTGTTCTTACTCGCAATGGAGGTAATAATAAGATATATATGGTTACAAGTATGAATGGCCAGATTCAAATGTCTAGTCTGGACTAGTTACCCTGAACATAAAAACTAGATGGGTTGGAAGGTAATCGTAAATGAAACGTGATTTTTACTATACGTCAAATGCAAAATCGAAATATAAACTTAGAGCCATTGAGCAAAAAAGAAACATTTGGAAGCATCCGGAATAAAAAAAAAAATATTACACTTCTCAAAACGTTCATTGACACAACAAATTTTGTTTTTACTCACAGTACTTACATAGTTTTTACTTTTCTTGTCTTATTCCTGCAAAATTTACGAAATATTATACAAAATAGCCCGCTGACAGATTCCATATTCCCATTGACATACCTACTATACATGGACTGCGAGTGAAATGTCAGTTTCAAACAAATCTGCGAGGAAGAATGAAGCAAACATAAAGCACTAGCCCTTTTGGTTCAGTGTGGCGAAAGTATGAAACCTCTGCGCGCCATTTCTATTTTGTACATAGAACACAGTGCCATCCACTGCAGAAACATTGCAACCGCGCAAAATAACGACTTATTTAAATTATTTCGAACGTTCTATAAATGATGGCACACTCAGCACTCAAACAAAATCGCAACGAATTGCTTGATGACATTTGAGAGTTTTCGTCTCTCTCCGCCGTGAACCACAAGAGCTAGTGCTTATGTTTGCTTCAACGAAAAATTGCTAGCAGTGCATGTATAGTATGTCAATGCATATTCCCCATTTAGTTCCTTATTTGACCACCAGTCGTCAGTAAAAACAAGGCCAGTATCGAAAAACGTTATCATGAGTATCATATCCTGTCATACAAATAAAAGGGAAACCCTTATAAATGGTTTTAATTTGTATTAAGTATTGTTTACTGAATTATAACATAAATAGTATATAAGCTGAATATTATGCACATCTATTGGCCTCAAACTCATTAGTCACATTTAGTTCAAATTTGAAGTGCACAGAAGACAACAACTTCAAAGAGAGACCATTGACATCCATGACTAATTAAAGAAGAAAAAGAAGAATATTCAACATCAATATAATACAGCGCCAAACAAGATGAATAGTTAGTTGAGAAGGTTTCTTTTTCTTTTTTTAATATTTTGCGTCTGGTTTTTTAATCAAGATTTTAAAACAACCCCAAGGAGCTGACGTTGTGTGTTTACGGCTTTCAAGCTGTCGAACGACAATGCTCCTGGAATGTCGGTACTTCATAATTACCTGCACTTTGGTTATACCCCCTTGGCACAACTCCAAAAAATGCTTCGACATCATTTTTAATTTTCCATTGTCTAGGTCCCGCAGTGGTGCTTGAAGGTCATTACCAGGACAAAAAGGACAAAAATCCGACGTTATTAGCATGCATTTTCTCCTACCCTGCATTCAACATGGGAGCTGTTCTATTATTCCTACTCTATACGCCTGATCCTGATAGGGATGTCACAGACGGCTTTGGTTCGATTTCTCATTGCTGCAGTTTTCCTGGAGAGAGAGAGAAATATTCAATGCTTTGTGATTATTGCTTGTTTTAGTTTTGAAAGGGAATCTGTTACTTGCCGATATACTTTCAACCGCAAATGAATAGTGACAAAGCATACAGACTTTCGACAATTTGTCAAGTTAAAGCTTTCACATTTTTGAACATGAATAAAATACAAAGTAAATTAAATATTCACAAAGACACAATGTATCACACATTTTAATATCCTTTTAAGGACTCCCACGAAACAACAATCATGTTTTCATCTTTCCTTTTTTAGTGTTCTCGTACTTTACAACTTGAACAATGAATAGAAAAATATATACACGTAAGCTATTCACCATAATTTCAATGGACTTTCCAAGTTGATCTTGTGAATCCTTATCCGCAGCATCCTATTGAATATAGGGCAGTCGTGTTTTAGCATGCATTATAGCTAAAGAGTCATGTTCTGTTCATGTTTGGCATAGTTGTTGTGATGCTACAACAAACACCACAAGACAACACTCACCAGGGATAAAAATGGAGAATGGCTAGGAGTTGGTAAAAGTTTTCTTTGCATCATAATTCATATTTTCATTGTAGTGTGGTGCTGCTAGAAAACAGAAGGATTATTCAACATGGTTTGCAAGTACTTCCTACTTTCACTGGTGCGGGCTGCATCCGCTTTTCGCGATGTATGCGTTCAAAATCTGTGCAGCAGCATAATTATGCTTATAGTACTTTTAATACGAAAGTAAAAATAACGTGTGTTTACTATTCTAGTTAGAGGAAGCTCGAATTAGACACGTCACGCTTTACAAAAAAATTGGTACCAAAATATAAAGGGATGTAAACGTACCCCTAATAGAAATAGTCCCATGCTTTGTTTAGGCTAAACAGCAATGCCAAATGCGGTGCATTCTATATACAGTACCAACATGGTAAAAGTAAGATTAATGCCGTCCACTGGGAAAATTATGATCATTTCTGACAGATATCGCTTAAGGCACCAAGTGACAAAGAACAGAACAGAAAGCTTTTTCGTTCTGTAGTAAATTCTGGTTATGTTTGCGCTCAGCTACACAAAACTAAAACAGATCCAAAAAACATGTCTGCCCTTTGCAAAGAAAAAAATCTCCCTCCCACGATAAATAGACATTTCTGTCGCTGGCAGCAACAGAAACAATCAATAAGACTTGTTTACGTTCTTTCGTTAAACGGCCATTTTTCTGTCGCTAGATTCTGTTGCTGAAAAGGTTCCAATTCTGTTTCTGTTGCAAATGTATGGGATTCTGTTTAAGGTACCTAATGCAGTGAAAATTATCATTCATACCTCGTATACATTCTAATAATAGGTACACGACTTTGCTGAAGTCGACTAGATTTGTCTGTAGACCCATATTACCGTAAAAACTAGATTGGTCGGGAACGTCACTTTTACTACGCCAGTCACACAGTCGAAACTTCATGACTTGATAATAACCCCTCCAAAAACGTCAACTACTGAAAAAACAGTTTAGACTGGTCATGGTCACTCTAGTTCAATAAAAACTCAAACACAACAATTCAGTCTTGCTATATCAGACTGTGATCAGACTTAAGGCACCAAGTGACAGAGAACAGAAACAAACATAATCTCATACATTTGCAATAGAATTTAGCCACAGAAAAATGACTATTTGACGACAGAACATAAATAAGTCAATCAATATAGACTTATTTCTTTTGCTGCCATTGACAGAAATGCCAATTTATCGTGGGAGAAAGGTTTTTTTTCTGTTTTTAGTGGACGTCATTTCATGATAGCTTTTGACAGAATATATGGCAGCCATATTTTTCTTTATCTGTTTCAGTTTTGTGTAGCTGAGCAAGCAACCTAAACAGAACCTGAATTTACTACAGAACGAAAAGGCTTTCTGTTCTGTTTCAGATTTCAGTTTGTGTTGTTTCAGTTCAGTTCTTTGTCACTAACTTGGTGACTTTAGGAAACTAGGTATAGAGTTTTGAATGTCCCAATTTTCAACTCACAAGCAATGAAAAATTTGAAATGAGTGGACAGTTTAAATATTTGACATCCAATATTTTGTAGTGTTGTTTTAAGATTTAACAAATAGTTTGCAACAGCATACCTAGGTTGTATTTACGATTTAGCAATTTTTATTAATATCTCGGCCTAATACAAATTGCTTCATATTTTTGAAACTTCCCACATTTTGGCCGTTCTTTAAAAATAAAACCGCAAACATTTAACAAAGCTGTAGCCGTCGTTTAAAATAAACATTGGGATTGGGTATCAAACTTTTCGAACTCTTAAACTCTTTATAACTTTTAGTCCAAAATTAATTGTAGTTTTTCTGTTAGCTTTTTTTATGACGTTTTGTCTAAGAAAGCGTAGGTACACAAACACAATAACGATGTACCTACTTTCCTTCAAAGAAAAGGGAGAGATTCCTCTACCGATTTCTAAGATCTTACATTTTTTAAAAATTTGTCTTTGCTGAGAAACGAATGAATATCCTTTTCAGGTCATTTTTTTTTGTTAACGGAAAATTTCCCGTGACGTTCGAGTGCGATGTGCCACCTCGTCAATAATAGGTACCTTCATCTTTTTGCATGACAAATATTCTGTAGCAAAGTTCTAGTACATTTTTATGCGGCACTTTTTTCATAATCAATTTTTCTATGACTTTGACAGGAAATATTGTATTCTATTGGTAAACATGATGGCCTCCCTCGAAGGTAGTAGGTACATATTTAATAAATAATTGTGTAGATTGTATTTATCAAAGTTTAGTAGCTGCCTGTAATAGCTATGTACTCGTACTTCAGGCAGGAATTAAATATTCTGGTGGTGTATGGTGTCAGTGTCATTCGGTCATACTCTTTACAGATTTTAATTATGGCCAACTACACGTATAGGTTATAAAGCCTTTTGCTTTCATACAGCTGACGGCATATAAATTTAAACAAACACTCCAACTGCAGTAGTTATGCCGGTGGCACGACATTGACTCTAAATTGCTTTGAAATTCAGTAGTAGTTGGCCTGGCTTGTTTCGGTCTGTTGCCGCTTGTGCATTTATGGCGACGTAATAAATTTTCAACCAAAGCCAGCACGTGATGTTGTTGAGCTTCCAAACTGTATTTGTATTTAGAGACCGTTGTGCGTTATGTCCATCTGGGATGGCGGATGGGACTAGGATAGAGGGTGGCAAAATGTTGGACGTTCTAGCTGAATTTAATTTCCGTCCAATGTCAATGAGCTGCAATTTGCAATGTCCATTTTGTGGTGGTGTTTGAATTTTGCACGGAATGAGCTAAATTGGTTTATTTACATTTGGAAAGTGGATCTCCACCATATCACGTTTGATTATTTTTAATTATCTATAATTTTTGAAAAGGTTTGTAACGGCAGTGTTGTAATTATTCTGCGAAAGTTTGTTTGTTTGTATACATTTGTTTTTTCGAGTTCTAGACCGAACAAAGGGTTTCTATGAGCCTTGCCAAAGGTGCTCTGTGTAGTCAAGGCACGAATGCGAATTTCACAGGCTATAAGGAGATTTATTATTGAAATCGCTGCAATCGAAAGATGCTTCTCCAGTTAGAATATTTTGAAGTCTTATACCAAAAAGTAACAAAAAAAAAAAAAAAACGTGTCAAGATAACAAGACCCTGATCAGAGACCCGAATAGATAAACAAGGAAACCACAGTTACCTATACAAGCTGCTGGTCTATTCTCTCTGGTTTGTGACTGTGAGGCAGAACTAACCGTGAACGATGAAGGCCACTCGACTTCCATCTACCCTACCAAATAAGTTGAGGATATCCATATCTAAACTCAAGACGAAACCGGCTTATGGATCAGACTTTTTAAGGTAGCAGGAGACTCTGAAAGGTAGCAATTAGCAATCATCTACAAGATTTGGACGGCGGAAATACCTGATAAATGAAACCTTAACATTATAATGCTTATAATCAACACCAAAGAGGACCGTCTGAGCTAAGTCTGCCATGCTGTTTTAACCCCTTAAACAATAAACTAACAAGAAGAAATATAGAAATCAACCTCGAATCGGACAGAACGTCATAATAGACGCCCATTATTTGAAGGTAGTTAGGGACGCAGTGGGTGCAGTGGCTCCAGTGGGTAGTATGGATGCTATGCGAGCGGTCTCAGGTTCGATCCCCGGAAAAACACAAATTACTACATCTAAAGGTTTTTTTCACTACGCCACCTTTCGCGAACGTCTGACAAACATCCGAGAGTATAACTGTCCTAAAAAAAGCTTCTCAATTCAGCCGTTCGGACTCGACATAAAATTGTATAGGTACCTTCCATTCGTCCCAAAAATAAAAAAAACTCACACAAACGAATTGTTGCGAGAAGCTAGGCCTAGGGTGTCTACACGCCTGTTGCGCCAAATATTTATTTTTTATTTTTTACATTTTCCGAAAATGACATCATAACAAAAATAATGACAATTGAGTTAAAAAGCCTTGTCAAGAAACATAAAACAGACTCTATAACACTCTCATAGTCCCAGTCTTACTCTATGGCGCAAAGGCATTAAAGCTATCGAAGGCAGATGAAAATAAAGTTGGTAGTTTTAGACGCAAAATTCTTCGTACTTTCGATCCCAATTTTGCCGTTCAACTTGCTTTCAGAAAAGTGTGTGGGCTCTGGCTCAAAGAGTCCTAACTCCAACCCAGTGCGATAAAGCTTTAGAGGAAGATCTCGCCCTAGGTGGTCCATACAAGTTGAAGGGGACCTTCACCAATTTGGAGTGTAAACGAATTGGAATAAATTGAACTGAAACACTGTGCCTAATAAACAACGAATTTTTGTTTTCTTTGTATGAAATGTTTTCCCTTGGAAGTGAAAAAGTGCGTAGGAATTTCGAATTTTCTCCATAAGATACAAGTACACATGACATTCAAAAACGGACAAGCGCATGCCACACCTATGTTACGATATGTTACGGGTCATAATTAAATATTATGCATATTTTCGCACTGTAAAATGACACTCCTGGCTGGATATAATGGCCGACACACGACTGCAAATTAAAAAACGTGCCAGCGTCACAAATATGCCGAGTACATGACATTATGCAGCCTTTTCTAACATTCTCTGAAGTCAAATTGACATGCATGAGCATGACATTTGCGTATGTTGTCTTTCGAATGTCGTGAACTCGTAGCTTTATGTTAATTTCGATTCGCCAGAAAAAAACACTTTTTCTTTCCCGAGATCACTTTTTTCGTTCGTTAGGTACAAAAGAAGCAATCTTTTTCAGAGTCGAGAGCACTTTTGTTTGCGAATCTAGATTTTTTCTCAGAGTCGCTCGAGATTTACCAATACACTTACATATGATTTGACATTTGTTTGTTTACGTTTTATGGAAGTCGGTCGAAAAAGTTAGAGCTACTGAAAAACCAAATTAAAATAAATAATTTAAGCCAAAATTTGATAAATATGAAACAAATATTAGAGGTGTAAATTTCATCTTCATCATGTGGCACATCTTCATCGGCGTCGTCGTCGTCCTCTTCGGATAATACTGGTTCGTCTTCGTCATACGAGTAATTTATGCAGTTGCAGTATTTGTTCATTGCAAGGGAGAAAAAGCATCGATTTGCAATTTTGTGCAGGACGTGGACCGTGGTGAACATACACTCGGAATATTTATTATGAGATTTCTTTTATATAGTTATTTGAAAATGTATGGAAATCTTGGAAGTTGCAACCACTCTAAGAAAAAAAAAATCTTCACAACAAAAAAGGTAAACAACTTTTGGCAGGCACACCACCAACACCAACAAAGAACAGCTCAGTATACTTCTTTTTGTTCGATTGGCCAGACGAAGTCTAGAGAAATCTAAAAAAATCTCAGATTGCCAATCGAATTCAACATAAGTGTTAGTTAGGTTAGAAAAGTAATAGAATGAACCATCGCAGTCGAACTTTTTTTTTTTTTAAATTTCTTTCATAAGGAGGGAATTTTTATTGCTACCAATATATTTATGTCCACATTACGATTCACACACTCATATTTCAGAAAGGACCTAAACTTAACCCTTGGTGGGTGGTCTATACGCTACGGCACAGATACATCAAAAATGTATTTCTTAGTACCTGTCCTGCGTGTAACAAAATTATTAAATTTTCATCCAATAATTGTTCTCAATCTGTTACAACTCAGAACCGTACTAGAAATATTTGTAAGCATATCATATTCATCACATGAAAACTGGTCCAAAAGTTTCTACCTCTCGAAAAGTTCCGAAACTCATAGTCGCTAACGAGTGTGCCCTGAGCAAAACTTTTACCATATTTTATTTCCAAGTAAACTTGGCTCCATCACTACCTATGTTTATGGTGCGGATGAAACTCTGTATACAAACTTTGAATGATCTACTACAAACTGCAAACCACCCAGCAGAACGGATATGTAGGTAAATCTCAAAATGAATGACCATATTCCGAAATGAATATTTTACTGACGTTCCAACTTCTAGAATAAATTTTGACCAAACACACCCGTAATAATCACCAACACAGTGTTTTGAAAAAGTTTTACCACACACATAACCACCTACCCGAAGGTGTCGATAAGTAAAGTCGGGTGGAATTGATTTCAAGATGAATATGGAGATTGGAGATCTCTTGATGCAAATTCCCAGTTACCCATCTACTCCTATATATTGTCATTGATTGAAGGGTTGTTATAAAATGTATCTGTGGCTAACGCTTTGAATATTTATAAATTTAAAGGCAATTGAATTGAAATTCCCATACGAATGAGGAAACTTTTCGCCAAAATGCATTACATAATCGGAAAGAATTTCAAAGAACAAATTGTTTCGTCAACACTCTTTTACGGGCGTAGGCTGTTGTCGACCCAATTACCTACCACCATCTTTAATTGCGATAAATTGTATCTTTTATTTTTACATAAATTATGAAAGCCTATTGCAGTGTCCAGATGCACGATAACATTTATCACACTCGCGACGCTATTATGCTTATAAGTTTAAAAATAATAATCTCACACTCTCCAAGTTGTTCTCTGTTCTTATGCGAAGATTTCTCAAAATTGAGTGCGGCCGATGGCGACTTTCTTAAAATAAATTTCGGTCTACCATATAATTTATTCGAGTTCACTGTTTAGTAGAAAAGTTTTCTCTTATCCGAAAAATACTTTATATCCCTACGCTCCGTTAGAAAACTTTTTTTTTTGCGGGTTTTTTTTTATTAATTTTTGTTTTTATAATTAAAAATTATTTCGTGTTTTGAAAAAGTGTACTTTTAACAGTCGAAAACATGTCAGAAACAAGTGGCAACTGTGCGGTCTGCTGCATACCAGCAAAGCAATTTTGTTCGGCTTGTAAAATTGTCTCGTACTGTGGTGCAAGCCATCAGAGGGCGCACTGGAAAACGCATAAAAACGAGTGCCGGCCGTTCAAAGTCGCTCAGAGTGAAGAGCTCGGTCGGTATTTGTTGGCAACACGTGACATTAAGGCCAATCAAGTGGTATTTACGGAAGCACCATTGGTTGTCGGTCCAAAATGGTATCTCAGTAAAAAAGATGAAACCAATCCAGTGATGCCGTGCGTCGGATGTTATATGCCGTGCCGTGTGGATGGTTATCATTGTCCAAGGTGAGATGTGGGGAAATTTTCCAAATCTAGTATGTATCACCGAATAATGTTTTTAAAATCGAATTTTCGATTTTTGCACAATTTTTGAAATAAATGTCAGTCCCACAAGTGGTCAAGTGCAATTTGGGACTTGTTTTGTTTGTTTACAAAATCAATCACTGAAACTGGTGGTAATTTCTGACAAAGTTTGGAGCGGATTTCTATTCTGGGGATTAGCTATGTCGAAAAATTCTAAGGAGTTCTGTTTTCTTAGGGAATGTCCTATTTTTTCTAAACGGACAATAGTCAAAAGAGAGATAATTTTAGGTTTCTAAGGAACAGTGGCTGTGTTCGAATACTTGTAGTGTACTCTGGCAAATCGTTATGGAAATACTTGCGTCGCTTTTTAATTGCCCTTAAGTTTTACCAAAAGGTAAAAAGAACGTATCACAGGAACATGACCCGAGCAGATACCTGTAGGAGTTAGGAAATCTTAAAGTAGAGTCACAGTCAGACTGAGAATATGGAAAAACCATTTCTGCTGACTGCTAAACGGCGAAGATAACACAAATTACGCTGTTAGGCAGAATGACCTAGACGACGAAAGCCAAGACCCCCGTCCGCCTGACCAAAATTAAATGAGGATAACAATGTCCAAGCTCAAGTATATCAAAGCTCCTGAATTGGGCGGTTTAAGTACTGAACTTTTTAAGGCAGCGGGAGATGAATTGGTGGATAGCATAAACAAACTCGTCTCCGAGAATTTATCAGAGGAAAGTATGCCTGATGAATGTAACATATTGCCCGATCCACAAGAAAGAAGACCCTCTAAACTGTGCCAACTATAGAGAGATCAGTCTCCTTAACTTCGCATACAAGATCCTATCTGCTGTTGCTGTACTGTGTAAACGCCTGAAACCATTCGTCTACGAACTGATTGGTCACTGTTAGTGTGCTTTTAGGCCCGGTAAATTCATATTCATATTCATATTCATTCATATAACTGACCAAATATTCACACTTAGGCAGATCTTGAAGAAAACCCAAGAAGTTAAAATCGATACCTACTCACCATCTATAAAACCGCATATGACAGTCTTTATAGAGACGAGCTATACAGCGTTATGTCTAGTTTTGGCATCCCTGCCAACTTGTCAGATTGTGCAGAATGACATTGAAGAACGTTCGCTGCTCCCTAAAAGTCGGAAAAATTCGAGAGACCGAGACCTTGGATGTCAAAAAAGTATTTAGACAAAGTGATGTGCTGTCATGTGACTTTTTCCACATCATACTTGAGAAAATAGTGCGAAACTCGCAAGCCGCCATAAGGGGGACAATTTTCCAAAAGTCTGTGCAATTGCTTGCAAACGTTGACGGCATTGACGTAATTGGCAGAGCGATGTGAGCTGTCACTGGTGCGTTTGTAAGTATTTTCACAGAAGCGGCAAAAATGAGTTTAATGCTGAATGAGGGCAAAACAAAATACATGCTGTCAACAAAAAGGGACACACAACATTGACGAATCGGATAGAACGTCACGACTAGGGGCTTTGTCTACCTCGGCTTTACTATAAAGAATAAACTCTGACAATGACACCACAGAAGAAATCAAACGAAGAGCTACACTTGCCAATCGCTGTTTCTAAGGCCTTGTCAAGAAACACTAAGGAGAATCTATATAAGATTCTCATTATCCCAGTCCTGCTCTATGGCGCAGAAGCATGGACGTTAACAAAGGCGGATGAAGATTTTCTTAGTCGTTTCGAACGCAGAATTCTTCGAGTCCCGTTTACGTTGACGGGCGTTGGAAGAGGAGATTTAACAGCGAACTCTATACGAGCTTTACAGCGACATCGGCCTGGTCAGAAAAGTACGTAACAGTCGACTAAGATGGCTAGAACATGTAGAGCGAATGGACACCAATGCTCCGACCCGAAGAGTCTTCGATTCCAACCCGAGTAGACGACGCAGTATAGAGGAAGACCCTGGTGATGACAAGTGGATGGGACCTCAACCTACTTGGAGTACGCAACTGGAGACGGTTAGCCAAAGATCGGGCTAACTCGAGAGGCACAAGTCCACCCCGGACTGTAGGGCCATCTACGTAAGTAAGTAAGCATTCAAATTGCCGAACTTAATCTTCAAAATCAAAGTTAAATTCTGGAAGAATGTAGCAGCTTCGTCCGTTTCATCACAGACATATCTACTAATTGGCTGTATAGTCGCAAGTTGACGTTTTATTAGGATTGAAGTCTAAGTCTAATCGCAGTCATTCAAACTATCATTTCAGTAGGAGTATAATTCATGTGTGAAATAATTTTTTTTTCTCATAGATGCAAATGGCCAAGCTGTTCACCAGATTGTGAAGGACTTGCCAATCAAAAGCTCCATGCCGTTGAGTGTTCAGTGTTGATGCTTGGCCAAGGTCCATCTGGTCGCGACCTCAAATCATTGATAGATTACTACCGAAGTGACTCGCTGTTTGTCTTAAAGTGTCTGCTGCTTCAGGTGCAGAATACCAAGAAATGGTCTGAATTGATGGACATGCAAAGCCACGAAGAAGAACGTCTCGAAACGGAACTCTATCAGTAAGTTTATCAAGTGCATATCCAGATTTATTAAATTATTGTTTCGTTCCTCCAGGGAAGCCCAAGAACGCATAGTAACCTATTTGCACAATAATTACCTGCAAAAACTAAAGCATTTGGAGAACAAAAAGAAGGAGAAATTCTTGCAGCAAAACGATGCAGATGTGCTGCATAAAATCTCTGGAATCATTGAAACCAATTACATGTGCATTAATCTGCCCAGTGGTCTGGAGCTGAGCGGGGTCTTCTATACAGCTTGTATGATGGAGCATACATGTCATCCGAATTGTTATTTTCAATTTGATCATAGAAATGGTTTCAAAATATCTGTCGTCGCTGGAAGAGACATTCGAAAAGGTGAACACCTGCAGATCATGTACTCGAATATGCTGTGGGGCACCCAGATGCGGCATGAGCATCTTCAGATTACCAAGCATTTTCAGTGTAAATGTGAACGCTGTCGAGATCCCACAGAATTTGGCACTTATTTCAGTGGAATGATATGTGTCGGAGATGTGGGAAAGGAATGCGGTGGCATACAGTTGCCCAGGGATCCGCTGTCATCGACAACTGATTGGATGTGTGATACGTGTCCGATGATTATCAGTGGGGAGGAGGTGGGAATGAAAAATGGGTTCACAAACGTGTATAACTATTCTAAAAATATTTACTTTCAGGTTCGCTTTCTTTTGACCCAAATAAATGAGGAGATAGAAGATGTCCTTTCGACGAAGCCAACCATTCACCAGTTGGAAGGTCTAATTCAAAAGTTGTCGCAGTTCCTCCATCCCAATCATTATCAGATTTTCGCTCTGAAGCATTCTCTGATTCAGTTGTATGGAACTGAAAAAGGATACATCCTGAACACGCTCAGTGAGGAATTGTTGCAAAAGAAAATGCAAATGTGCAAGGATCTGCTTGCTATTTGCGATAAACTGGATCCACCCACTGTACGATTGTCTATTTATGTCGGCATAATTTTGTTTGAAATGCAAAACGTGTTGAAGGAAGAAGGAAGACGTGTCCTTCAGACTACTCCAAATGAAGCTGTTAGTAAATTTAACCTGGCACGTGGACATTTGAGCAGAGCCATCAAGGTTTTGGCCAAGGAATTGGATAGCGTTGCAGGAAGTAAACTGAACGACACTGTGCAGAAAGCCTTACTGGAATTGGATTACTTAGTAGTGTCTAATGAACAATAAAACAAAGACACGCATGATTTAATTAGTGGAAATGGGTTTTTGTATCTGTATCTACGTATGAGTGGTACTGAAATTTGAAGAAAGCTTAAGACTGTATAAATTGACGCCCCTTTCCCTAAATTGAAGGGACATCTCTTTAAATACGTGGCTATAGCTATTTTTCCGGTTTTCACGGAGCTCAGTTATTTTCTCTTCCCAAAGCTCAACAAAAAAATCTTCATCTTGCTTCTTTTTTTTCCAGGGGGGTAAAAAGTCATCAAAAGCCGGGCTCAAATCGAAATGTTGGAAAATATTATATCGCAATGCTAAACATTCATTCAATCATTCATTTTCAATGGTCCGCTTGTCCATTAAGTGGATCGCGGGTGTAGGTTGCTCAAGTGGACCCTCCATAGCTCTCGATTCTTCGCCATCGACTCTAAATCTAAATCATCAAGGGCAATCTCCAAACGGGTAGATGAGAGATTATGAACTTGATCTAACCATCCCATACTGGGTGTACCTAGAGGACGCCTGGCCGATGGTATGGATTCCATAGAACGTCATAGGATTTTAGTGTAATATGACCAAACCACCGAAGCATGTACCGCTCCATCCGGAGAAGTTGCTGCTCGACATGTAGTTTCTCACGAATTCTGGTGTTTCTAATGCTGAAAATTTGGAACGAAATTCTAAATTTTGCCGAAATGATGAATTAAGGTTACATTTTTGCGGTTTCCGTGGGTTTTTGACAGCCACGAAAATGCACTGACATTTCCCAGTGCACACTAGGGCAATAACACGAGTTATGTTATCTTTCAAGCCGGAAATAGTTTGTTGGCTTATCCGTATAGACGAGAGACTTCACATATCCCCACAAAAAAATAATCCAGCGGCGTCAAATTGCACGATCTAGGCGGCCAATTCACAAGTCTAAAAAGTGAGATGAAATGCTCACCAAATTCGCCATGGATTCGCGACATATTTTTTACTGAACACAATTTTTGGCAATAAAATGCAATAATTTGCAAACGTTGTTAGGGCGTAAGTCTATCCATGGTAAAATGGCAATGCTAACTGAACATTTTTTAATTTGACACGTGTCACGAATTACGCATGAACTGTCAAAAAAATCAGGCTGAAAAACCAAACATAAAAAAAATCACCCTTTATAACTAAATTTCTGGAGTTTCCTTTGGTTTTTTGCCATTCAAACAATGAACTGAAATTTTATAAGCAATAAATAAATCCACTCTCAAATTACATCTCTGTAAAGGAACTTCTTCAAGGAACTGTCAGTTTAAATGGAAACTACTCGTATACTCTACTCTACTCATCCAAGGTCATGTCCATCTTTTGTTTCTCACTCGCTTCGTCGTCCTTTGCTCAAAGTACCACCATGTGTTGCAATCCACTTGCCAAATTCACCCATTAGACATTATGTACCTAAGACCAGTTTTACAATTTCTTTTATCATGCTCAAGTCTTTCAACCAAGAATGGCTTACCAAAGTTGAACATCCACCATGCAGATGCAATAGTGTTCACAATGCAATTACTTTTCAGTTTAATTGTATGGTTTCCACTGAAAAGTGCTGCCATCATCATTAGCAAATTCACATTTATCCTTTAAAGCAATCAACTCAGCTACACCAAGAAGTTCACTCCTTTTCATTCCCACAAGGCACATGCACGAGTGCGCTCCGCATCTAGGTATGGAATATACATTCTCCAACGTAATTACGAAATCTTCAACGGAATGTTGTAGATTAACCGGAATGGATAGAATCCTCAAACAACGTCCCAAAAATATACACGATATCCCCTTATATGAGTATTTGTGAAAATCGCTTTTGTCTAGACCGGCGAATGAAAACTTTTTAGCAGTTCCGTTTCAACAAAACATCGCGTCAATGTAGTGGCACCACCGAACCGCCAACCATTACTACATGCTACACTTAATGAAATGTCTGCAATGCATTTCCCCCAGAATTACCGGAAGTATTCCCATTTTAACCATTTTAATTCGTTTCTTTCTATCCGCTTTTCCTTCAACAACTATTCATGTTGTATCGTCTTTGTTGCGGAGTCGAGTAGAAGTAGAAAACCCCGCGGCGCGGGCCGAAATAGACATACTTCTCCAAAGTGGATCCTTTCATTTCAAGTATCTACTGCATTCTTCATTCACATATAGATGTGTGCTCAACGGGGTTTTCTTCAACCGCAGCATCCCTACCCAGCCTCCTCGGATTTATTAACTTGTAAGAATAAGTGCATCACGTTTGCAGGCAGAATGCAAAGGACTCTTGTTGTAATAGTCCACATCTGCTGCTAGGAATTTCTTCATTCACAACTTTACTGATGAGAAATCAATCTGCTAAAATTCATGTGGATGCATTTTTGGGACGAATCAATTGTAATTGACAGATTTGCAGGACCTGTCGTTGCGTTATTTGTAGGTACCTATAGAAAGGAATTCATTCTGAAAACCATATCACAAATTGAATTGGAAAACTTATTGCGGTGCAAGTGAATTGATTTTCGAAGTTCAAAGAAACGAAACGACTATAGCCCATGGAAGAAGGAAAGCTAAAGTGATTTGACAGCAAAAGGATTCGCATTCGCAGAGAAAAGTTACAAAGTTAATTAGGTAAAGTGAAACAGAAGCGGTTTGTTATACCAGTTTGCTCCTGTTTCAAAGGTACCTATACCCAGAAGTTAGAAATATTCGTGGTCCTTTTATTTTCAGCTCCTTGGGGGTATTTTGTGGATGAACTTTTCGCAGATTGAATTAAATTGACACAGAAAAGGGACAATGAAAAAGAATCCTCTTAGCGGTTGACCCATCGACCGTGTAATGAAGAGGGTTTACAAAAAAATATAAGTTCCATTGGATTGGACTTTGCCTTATTGTTCTAGGATGTATTCAGGTTGGTTGTTGACAGATTTATTAAATACAATTTTATGTTTAGTTGATTGGACTGCTGAAAATTACACGACACCAAAAATGTCATTTCTGTTGATCCTCTTCTCTGACAACCATCTGAGAGCAGTTCTGTTAGTATTTTGTCATAAGAATTCCCACACCAGTTCCAAAAAAATCCCTTTTTCGAAAAAGTTTACTTTAGATTTTCCCACGCATAAAGGGTGTCTCAGAGGTCACGCAAAAATTGAATTTTGCTCCATTTAATTCTACAGTGATGCCAACGGAAAAAAAGAAAAGACTATGTGACAGCTGACAGTTCGGGGTTAGTAAAAATGGAGCGCTATACGAAAGAACAAGGTATTTTCATTATTGAGCAATATTTTAAAAATACTTAAGGTTTTTCAGTTACAGTCCGCAACAAAATATGGCCGTCAAAGCAAGCTCCACGCCATTTAAGAGTGCGCCAATCTTATCTAAAAAATTAACATCAAATGCGTTCAATCTATATATTCCCGGTTTGTCAAGAAGCCATAAAGGGAACAGAAGCCATTTTATGGTGGGTTCCTGGCCACGAAGGCTTTGATGAAAACGGAAAAGCTGACGCATTGGCCAGAATAGGCTCAGAAACTCGTTTCACGGGACCGGAACCTTTCTGCTATGTCCCTAAATTGTCTATAAACTTGGACATAAAGTGTTGGAAACTCACAAAATGTGTCTCATATTGGGAGAATATCATAGACCAAATGAGCTATCCAGCCATTCAGTCACAAGCATGATATCAGAAACCAAGTAGTATTCCTCACAGGACATCATGGGTTTTGATGCTACCAATACCTAAGCAAACGGAATCTAACCAACTCAGCGGAGTGCCAGTGCAGTCTTTTCCAGTAGAAGGACCAACTGGACTCCGAAGTGATGAAAAAATCCTCTGCAGCAGTATATCCAGCCATTCAGTCATAATGCCAATAGCACGCATGATATCAGAAACCAAGTAGGACTCCTCACAGGACATCATATGGGTTTCGATGCTACCAATACCTAAGCAAACGGAATCTAACCAACTCAGCGGAGTGACAGTGCAGTCTTTTCCAGTAGACGGACCAACTGGACTCCGAAGTGATGAAAAAATCCTCTGCAGAAGTATCATAAACTTTTTAAAAAAGGTAGAGGACCTGCTAGCCTAAACCATCTTTGTAACGTATAGTATACAACAGATCTTAGTCAGGCCGACCAACGACGTGCCGTTTTTATTGCTTAGGGCAGTCGGGTCTTCATTAGTTATTGCAGAAAACGGATCTCCTTTTCTTTTTGTGTCCATACAAGCGCTTTGTTCATGGATGCATTCAGTTATATAAAATAAATGGACTCGTTCAATAAAATTTGTAGAATGTAGCTTAGCTAAAAGAAATTGTGTGCCTGAATTACTGAATTCCCTCTTCATTGTTCTGGAAAACAAAAAGTATCCCTTCTTCCCTTAGCTCATTTCCAGTACTGACAGCATTGTTCGAGAGTCAAACTGTCATGAGAAAGCTTCTCAACTGACAGTTCAAAAAATAGTAGTTCCATTCCTGTCAAAAATATAACATACACATACGAATAGCTCCGAAAAACTAGCAGCTTAACATCCTATTTAGGCATGTTGTACCAAAAAATTGTTTTAGTTTTTGTCCCGCCCATTCGGACTAGGTCTAGAGCCATCAAAAGTAAAAAGTGGCTTTGATATCTACCGATTGCCAAGCATAACAACCAAACTACTACAATTTGCTACGGCAACTTCCATGCGCCCCAAACCAAGTAGACAGTCAAGATTGTATGCAGTCCGTGCGACTGATACGAATTATTGTATAAACCTCGACAATACTATCCTGGGGGAAATTTAATATAATGAATCCCTAAACGTTTCACAGTTGAAAGGCATAAATTGAAGCCACTCAGTCTAATTTTCTGCTGAAATCTAAAGCACGTTTGTGTATACAATCTGAAAATCACCCCCAAGGATATCCACAACAATTTCAAATGCAAGCGACGCGTCTTAACTATTCACCAAAGAGTCTGTCGCCGACTGGGCTGTTTATTCCTCGACACCACCCCTCCTGTACCTAAACGATGCGCCTCACTCTTCGCCATTGCATAATGGCGAAATATGCAAATGAAACGCTGTCCGCAGACGTAAAGATGGAATTTACTGAACATTTCTTAGGCGTTCCTTGAGCGTTTACCACTCGGCCCCGCTGGCAGTGTCCATTGGATGAGGTCACGCAACCAACCAGACGGTATCAGCGCCGTTTAAGCAAAATCACACTGAGTCTGAGTCCTTCCTTCAGCAATACACAGTGTATAGTCCTTTCTAAGTGGATTGGATATAAACGGATAGAATGCCAACTCTAGATACATTTATCAGCCGGCACAGTGATGCGGGTGTTGGTGAATATGTCGAAGTTTTAATTGCTGTTGTTGGGATATTAAGGAGACTGCTTATGACGCAATGGCATGTCATTTAAAATTCCCTCTTTTGGCGCAAAGTCGTTTTGTTGAATCCTTTATCAAAGTCGTCGTAAAACTTTGTACAGCCAGCACCAGTGGTTTGTCGGTTAACTGTGTGTGGTGTGGTGGAGCAATGTCATGTCATCCACTTTGCCTTATCAAGCTGCGTATGAAATTGGTCCTCAGTGAGGCTGCGGTATTGTGAGCGGGCATATGTTTGGTTTTTTTTTTTAGACGGAGTCGCTTGCTTTTTATGACAGGATAACGTTTGAAGGTTCTTCTTTGTAGTTTTTTATATTTTTTGCGCGTTATTTGTGGCTTTGACAGATGAATTTAATTTAGCTAGAGAGTAAGACGAGTGCAGTTATTAAACGTGCACCTGAACGACTACATTAAGGGAATAGAAGGGAGTTTAAGTGCAGCAGCAGACATCAAAGAAGAAAGTCACGGTTTGGTGGTATTGAATGTAATTATGTGCTCATGGAGGGTATTCCATAAAATATCAGCACTAAACTTCGAACGCAATGCGATTAAAGCCACAAGTCCATAATGAAATGGTGGGTTTCTGCTCGGAATCTATTAACGCATTTAGCACATAAATCTATTTGAAATAATTGGTTTCGAATTAAATTACGAATAATCGCATTAAGTGAAGTAGCGATTTGGGTATTCAATTTGCAATCGGTTTAGTTTTCCAATGCACATTCCAATAATGATTAGTTTGACAAAAATTGTGACGCAACTAAGCCCACAGCTCATTAGATGCGGGAAATGGCTATCGAGGACATGGACATTGGGTGCGGATATTTAAACTTAATCAGGATATTGAAGGTAGGTGTGATTTTAATTAAGCAAATCGCCAATAAAAATTGACAAGAGTTTCCAGTTTAATCGATAAAATCAATTTGATTGGATTTATGGTAATCGTTTGATTATTATTATTCGGATTTGTTGTGTTTTATTGAGAGGAGGGAATCAGATATTCAAATATCTAGCTAGTGGCTAAAAAAAGGTATAAAATCAGCACTCTGTCAGCAATGCTCATCGCATTGTAGTATACAAATTCCCATGATGAGAAATAAAACTTTCACGCACGCACTATTTTTAAGGTGCCTATCCATTTGAGAATATCGTTCCCTGGTAAACTCTCGAGAGTTACTCTCGGGTGACTGTCCATTTGAGAGTAATATTTGCGAACGTTTTAAACTTGAAAGTGCCCTCATAACCGTATCCACTTGATATTCAGTAGGGTGGAGCGAAACAATTTTTTTTTCAAAATCTTTGAAGCCTATATGCGGGAAAAGACCCCAAAGGATGTGTGCAAAATTTTATTTATTTATGAAGTCATCTTAGGGTTTCTTTATGACGTCATAGATCAACATTTTTACACCCTCCACATAAAGGTATATGTATTCAGTTTGCCATTTCATTTGTAACGATAAAAAGAGTCACCGGAGATCCCATAAAGTATACATGTATATTCTGAATCGGGATCAAATTCTGAATCGATTTAGCCATGTCCGTCTGTCTGTGTGTCTGTCTGTTGAAAACACGATAGCGTCCAAACGAATCGACCTAGGCGTATGAAATTTTGTGAGAGGACTTCTTTTTACCGTCGTCAGGCTGGTATTGAAAATAGATTTTGTCGGCCAAGTAGTTGCGGTATTGATGTCATTATAGGAATGTACTGTCAAGATTTCAGCCCTTTGGATCCATCGGTCTGGTCTGTGGGAGAGAGTAGGAAGGTGGAAAGCAACCCGAGAGAACAGCAATAAAAAAAAAAAAAAAAAAAAAAACACCTCGTAGCAGCAACCACGCACTGAGATTGGTCTTCTCCTTTGTTCTAATCACCAGTTTGGGAACTTGTACACTTGTACTTACTGGTTAAAAGCTGCGGGGAAAGCAGAAATGTCTTTCCAAGTGCATTATGTATGAAGAATTGACTGTCACAATTCAAACTATTCAACAAACAGTCACTTAAAAGGAGTCTGATGATAAATTAGTGGTGTAGTTCGAAATAGCTGTCACAGTATACCAAAAGTGATTGACGACTGTATCTACGTGTTGTTGTACTTTCAAAAATAATTCATATACTGAAATTCGACAATAATTTCTCAACAGAAATTGTCAGGGTCAAACCCAGGTAGCTGTCATAATTTGCCAATTCAGGCGTTCGAAAAGATAGAGGTGGAACTGCCTGAGATAAGTATCGAACATTTTAGCACAGATCAGAGATATCTGTATAAAATGTGTGTCTTATGCCAAAACAGCTTTAGAGTTGGTACATTGACAGCAATCAAAACGTCTCATTCAAGAGGAGGCTTACAACAGCTAACAGAATTCTGCAACTTTACATAGCAATTGAAAGACCTTTAACGCAATTACTGATTCTGATTACGTACACAATAATACGTTTTAATGGACCCCAGCATATTTTAGCAATTATATTAGTCTTAAAATACACCCTAAAAAACCTTAAGACAGTTCTTATCCCTGCTAATAGCAGGCTGCCATCCAGAAAACATTTTACTTGCCATGTTAGCTGATACCGGAAGCCATGTTCAGTAATAAGGTTGGAAAAGAGAAAATGAATGGAATCCGCCAATTTAAAATCCCAAAAATAAATTTCGAAGCCGATTATTTTATCGACCTGATATAATGGGCTACGCCGCAACGGAGGCCGTCACCAAACCTCCTTTAACGAAAACAATATTAGAATCAGATGACGATTTGCGCGCCATGGTTTAAAATGTCTCTGACAATATAGATACAATTTTAGAGCTTAGAATATCCGTCACATTCAAGCAGTCGAAAACTCGAAAGGTGTTGGTGACAGAAGCGTCTGCTTCTGTGTGTGGCTGGAATGGAGAATAGAGAGATGAATTTTTATTGCCACAATTTGAGATAAAGAAAGAATTTAATACCCTCAACTAACTAACATTTTATATCTTACTAGCGTAGCCCGTGCACACTTCGTAGTGCAAAATAGCTAAATAGATAAACTGTTTTTATTGTAATGCTCTGTGGTACACAACATTTTTTGTTTTTTCAGAAATCGTATTGCCTAGAGTCTAGACAATATTATTGACTTTCATTATTTATATCAATGTTACAAATTTTAAAAACTTTGGCTTCCAATTCCAACACTGTCGAAGAAGCTGTACCCGCGCGGCATTGCCCGTGCACAGGAATTGTATTGCTTAGGTCTAAGGTAATATTGTTCTTTCGTAAAATGCGAGAAATGATAATAAATCGACTTGGTGGAATTTTGTTTCTGGTCCAGGTCCACTCCAGGGACAATAACTAAGATCTTCCGTAAGTTTGAGCTCAATCGATTTGGTGGTTTTCGGGATATACGATTATGAATATTTTTTTGTATATGCGGTGCCACGACCCTTTGTCCAATTTTGACCAAACTTCACAGGACCACTCTAGGGACAATAACTAAGATCACTTGTAAGTTTGAGCTCAATCGATTTGGTAGTTTTCGAGATATAAGATTTTGAATTTTTTTTGTATGGGCGGTGCCACGCCCCTCTGTCCAATTTTGACCAAACTTCACAGAAATCGTATGGATACCAGTACCAAAGATGTGTGAAAGTTTGGTTAAAAACGGTAAATGCGTTAAGACGTGAATCGACGACAAACATTTTAGGGCTCAATTTTTAATATATATAGATATAGGTGAATTAAATTTTGTACTTTCTTTTTATTCAGTTGCTGATAACTGAAATGAAACGCAGCTCCTCTTGAATATAATACTCGTACAAATTTGTAAGTTCAGGATTTTTTTACACAATTGTAATATATTTTCCGAGTTTTAGGGAATCGATTCTGATGGCGAACGAAAAAAATTCTTTATCAAATAATATTGTAACTATCAAATGGCTTATTATCAATTTACTTTATTTAAATATTTTAAACCTTATTAAAAAAAATAAACAAAAAAAAAGGATATTTGTTTTTGAAAAAAGGAACCCCAGGACCTATTTTTTTTTTTGCTAAAATCTAGTGGTATGAAAAAGATCAAATTCAACTTTAATGGCTATAGGCATAGCAAAACAAACAAAAAAATTAAAAAAATCTTAAATTTACTCCACCCTAATATTCAGGTAGTTATCATTTAAAATGTTTGCATGGGCGCAGTAGTGCAGTGGTTAGTGTACTGGACTACTGTGCGAGTGATCCCAGGTCCAGGTTCGATCCCCGGAAAAACACAAATTACATCTTAAAGTTTTTTCTACAGCGCCACCTCTCGCGAACTTCTGACAAACATCCGAAAGTATGACTGTCATGAAAAAGCTTCTCAATTTAGCCGCTCGGACTCGGCATAAAATTTGTAGGTCCCTTCCATTCGTCCTAAAAATAGAAACTCACACAAAACGAATGGTTGCGAGAAGCTTGGCCTTGGGTGTCACCCACCTGTTGCGCCACCTATTTATTTATTTATTTATTTATACCATGTTCCCACTAACGTGATTTAGCTAAATCCGCTTGATTCAGCCAAATGATCTAATTAATGACGTGATTTCCCATACATTTTCATACATTTGAATTTGAATGGCATCTGCATTTTTTTGCTAGAAATGTATCCGCGGTGTGTCTTTGATTTTAGGCGTATTTTATTGAACATCTATTTCGGCAAAGTAAAGTAAAGTCGAATCTTCAGCACACTCGGCTTGACATTTTCAAAACTCTATGTAGTTGTTGCAATTGAGTGCTGAATGTAACCAAAAAGACCTATTAACTTTTGAAAACCATAGCTAGTACATAGTACTTACAAAATGATAGACTCCTCTGTTGATGATAGTCCTTATAATTATTCTAAGCGCAGATTCAAATATATTTAACTTTCATCCTAGTCTTTATTAAAAAGTAATCACTCGAACTACTTCGTAGCTATACCTTCTGTTTGTTGCCTATCTATGTTTTTAAATATAATAATTTCAATTGAAGAGCTTGAACATAATTTTAATTAACTCCATCCTCAACACATCAGGGTAGGGTAGCCTGCACTCAGAATCGTTACATATCGCTCCCTACCCAATTAGTAAAAGCGGAAACATTCACCCACCCGCTAATTCAATTGCGAAAACTTTAGTAATTACAGATTGCTTTTCTGTACCGCAGAGCGGAAGGATCGATAATGCTATACTGCATTCATCCTCAACTCAGTTGATTACGGCAACGTTGGAGATCATAATTAACGATTGCATCGGGGAACACAGGTGCGACGATGTCGCTGTCGTTGCTGTGTCTTTGAGATTCATCGAACTGCGAGTAATTAAAGACGCACACATAAATGAAAGCGCTACCTCTTTCGGGAAGTCCTTATACTTCCATGAGGTTTTAAGCAAAAGTTACCACTTTTTATGTACTTTAATGAAAACTTGGTGTATGGCAGGGTAAAACATTTTCATCCACGAGTTGAACAAACTGAGTACAATATTTTTTGTTCGTATATAGAAGAATATCCTCCCGCAGTGTGAGGATGCGCTTAAACAGGTAGGACTGGGACTGGGATACTAAAGTTGAACATAGTAGTGCTCAACGTGTTGTGTCGGTATTGCATGGTGGGGTGGAAAGTGTAATGTTTTCAAAACTATTCCGATTCAGAGTCATTTACGGTCTCAGATGTTAACCACAAAATGATGATGTCGGTACAGAGGGTACTACTAATTGAAAAAGTTTTGTCCTACTCATTGGAGCTATTGTAACCAAGCATACGAAACATCGGCTCTGCGTTAGTATGCAGCTGTTTGCGGAGTAATCACCGACACATACTTTTGTATGCAGTATGTATTAGAATGTTGTTTTGAAGGGGGTCGACATTTGGATGGTATTAACGGGGTGCAATAGACCTTATAGTGTGTCGACAGGTAGACACAGATATTGAACTGGGAGCTTTTCTAGATTTGCAGCAAGCAACACTAGGACTGACTGAAGCCATTGAGGCCCACTGATATTTTAGTACATGCTAGGACGCGCAACTAACAAAACCATTCGGATCTGTTGATGAATCTTCTTAAATCTGTTAGAGGTTTCGTTGCTAACTTCCAAGGCGACAATACTGTGCCAAGAGTAGCGGCGTTTTTGGAGGGTTGGGCAGTAACACAGGAGATGTACCACAGATTCCATTTCCACTGTGTCCCTACTAGCAGCTTGTGGCGTAACTGACACTATAAAAGGTCAAAGATCCTAACATCTTTCGATAGAAACCAAATCTCAGTGCTCGTCAGGATAATAACCGAACACTGCATCATTGGAACCATGGCAAAAAGACAGGGTTTCTTTACAAATGGCTTTTGCAGAAGTTGAAGGGATGAAGAGGAATAGAAGTATTGTTCCATATCGTTCTTTAGCTAAGTTAAATGCGACATTATCAATGATGCTTTTAGCTGCGTTGAAAGCTGGGAGTACTTATCTGTCCGCTAATAGTATGTCCAATTTAATGCCGCATTTGGCCAGTTTATCTGCTGCCTCGTTCCCTTCCATACCAACATGTCCAAAAACCCAGCACATCAGTACTGTGTGATGGTTTATTGCTCTCAATGCCATGAGCCACTTACAGATTTGTAGTTTAGCTGATTGCAGTTAATGGCTTTATGTCAGTGCTTGTTGGCTGTTCACACAGAAGATAATTTCCGTTCCTTTGCTAAAAAAGTTTGAGCCGCTTTTAACCGCGTAGATCACTGCCTGGAAAACGCTGCACTGATTTGCCAGTCGGTATATGAATGGCTGATGCTTAGTTTTTCTGAGATGATTCCTGCTCATGTTCCATTGTCCTTGAGCCATCTTTGAAGATGGGTATACCTTTTATGGCAGTACTCAGGGAGAGCCAGTCCTGTATGTCCGGTAAACAGATTTAAAATTATGTGTCATACCTTGGTTTCTTATAATCCGTAAGTGCCATAAGTCCGCTCCGATCAAAGATGTGAAGTATCCGCGAGTGACCGAACGATTCGGGCTCCCAAATATTGTTCTCTCTTAGTCTGAGAATGAGAACACCTTTGGCTGCCACGGTCTTAGTATATAGCTCGAGGGAGAGTAGCTTCAGCAACTTTTTAAGGCCTAGTTGCGTGGCGTAGATTTTAATGAATCCGTTAAACTGAAAGAATTCTCACTGTAGGCTGTACATTGTTCAGATAATTGAGGTAGGACTTAGGACAGGCTGTTGGAATTGTGGAAATTATTTTTGCATAATTGTGGAACATATTTTATGTCTATTTTCTTGTCAATCAATTTAAAGGAAAAACTGTTCAATTTACTATAAATTTTGTTGTTTGAGATGCTCTACGACTAAGCGTTTATTTTTGTATATGTAGATCCCACTTATAGGTAGCAATTTTGACAGCCAACATAAATCACAATTTCCTTTAAGCAACCGAAGCCAAAGTATCCTTTGGAAAGAATCCTATTCAAAAATTCCAAATTATCCTGCACTAGAGAATATCCCCCATTGGTATAGTGTAGCGTAAAAAAAAACTCTAATCCAACTGTCACATCTCATTAATTACATGGACTTTTGTTGGCTTTATTTCTGGCCAAAGTCCAAAACAAAACTCTCGAACATGTAATTTAACTTTTCCCAGTTCTTTCACTGTCTAGGTTGCCCGGTGGTAGCCATGGCCATACCGTCAAGGGGTCGTTGACGTAAAAAGTCTATTGCATGCATATCCTTGCTTTCGTCATCTATTGCATTTGCAGTCAACAACATCCTTTTCGAGTGAATTTTTCAAGAATTGAAGTTATTACCAAAAATTCCAGTATAATCCCAGACAGACTTTCGAGACAGATGGACTTTGTTATTGCTTTCGAAATGTTTCATTTCTTGACAAAAGAATAATTAAAAACGTCCTGATAGTTTGACATTTACTAAATACAACGGATGACAAATAAATAGCAAATGCAGTCCTTGATCAATCGGCAGTTGTATTGAATTATTGCTCAAGGCAAACAAGTTAAACAAGCTAAAAGCATTTAAAACTACACATACACAGAATCAAAAATAAATCCTCTTCCACATCCCCATTAGTGGTAAATCTGTATATATACAGATTCCTCCTTGAATATCCTCATTTCGGCCTTTGTTTTCGTTTGGCCTGGGCCACGGTATCATCTGTCTGATTTAGATGGTTTTTGAATTCATGACAAGAATATCTTGCTAGTTGGTAAATGTTCTCAGCATACAGTGGGCGCATCCTTTGTGTGCACATGTGTTGTGTATGCGTGTTTGGGATTAGCCAGATCTCTGGTGTTTTGATTTATTTTGCTGGCATTTGGCATGCGTTTTTGTTTTTGTCATCAACATCATACAGCAAATTTAAACGTGTTGTCCTGATGGAATCGAAAACTGTTCCCAAACATCTGCAGTTTTAATTGAAAATTTAAGGATATTGTTTGCATTCGTAAGTTAGATTAGTATAAGGAGCAGAACAATGTGGATATTCTGTGGTAATTGGAGATTCTACTAACGAAGCTGTTCATTTCAACGTTTCAACAGTTATGAGTTGTGTCGGGGTGTACCTACATTCCTGGTTGAAGGAATAATTTTTCCCGCAACTGTCAGTTTGGTGTCAACCACCAACTGTCTACTGAGTGTAGGTAAACCGAAAGATACCGAGTTTCAAATTTCAATCAACCAATTAATAGTTAAATTGTTGTTTCGTTATCAAACTTTTTACAGATTATTGGTTTTCTAGACCTGTTTCCAGACCCCAAAGAAAACTCAAAGGAAATCGGTGTTCACTCACTTTTGACGCTCAGTGTATTTTTGACAATTACAATCAAATATCAGCAAGATTTCAAAGGAGATGGACTGAAATGGAAATTATGGCATATTTTTGAAAAATTGTCAGAAAAAGGTTTTGCTTTCAAATTTGGAAAAAATGGCAGAATTTTGTTTTGAAGAAGGCAGCTTTTCATGATTCTTTTTTAACCTTTTTCTTTTGTTCGAAGGTATTACTGTATTTCAGGTTTAGTCAGAAAGAAAATTTCGAAAAATCGATTCCGGATTTTTCCGCATTTTACAATAGGTGACGTTGGGTTTGTCAACATTTGACAGTTGATTTTGCCGTCTGGTGGCCAACTGAAAATGGAATTATGCCGGGTCCAGTTAGTAGGTATTTATTTTATAAATGATCAATTATTAATTAATAGGCCAAACAAACCAAACAAAATAATTACGAAAGCAAAAAAAGGCCTGGCGAAGCTGGCGGGGGTTCCAGCTAGTTGCTAACTATGTCGCCCGTAATTTTCAACCAATTTAGTTAATTTTTTTTATATGTCATGTGATCAATTGATAGGGCAAAAAAATTGACAAAAATATTAAATACAAAATTTCTGAAAAAAAAAACACCAGAGAACTTTTTGGAAAAAAAGCCTGAAATTTCGGCGAAAGGTTGCCAGAAAAGTTGAAATTTGTTCTTAGAAAAAAAAGGCCAGACTTTTGAATAGAAATATTTCTGAAAGTTAAAAATAAATCTGGCTGGGAGTCGTACAGGAGCAAACTGATGAAATTCACCCTCTGGTCGACTCTGAAGTTCTGGCTGTTCTGAAAGCGGCATAAAGAGAGACATTAGGAATAAAATAATCAAGGAAGGCGACCGGAGGTGGGCGGGCCTCACTGGTCACTCAGTATTCAAGGCACTTTGGCCGCAATACGACCGTAAAAGATCTAGGGAAATCCTCAAACTATAGACAGGGAACAGCTCAGGACATTGATCGGTATACTATCAGGGCACTGTCTTCTTAGAAAACATGCCTAAAGGCTAAGGCTGGCAGACTCGAACACTTGCAGATTTTGCAATGACCTGCAAGCCGAACAGGATACATAACACATAAACCGTGTGAATGTGAGGCAATATGTCGCAGTGAAGGAAATTTCTGGGCAGGTATTTCTTCCAACACTTAGAGGAGATAGACAATACCAGCTATAAGGGGCTACTTATGATTTTCGCAGGGAAATCAGGGCTTTCCTAAGGGCAAGTGTTTAGGTGATTTTCCATGGTAGGTCACTACAATAGATTTCCCCTAGGGATCGCGAGATCCATCTTTCTCATACCTTTTAACCTAACTTAACCTAACCTAATTTCCGAGAGCCGGCAAAAAAGAACCATTCGTCGCATCCAGGGAAATTCTTTCGGTAGGAAAAAAAAGCTTTAACATGATGCGTCCTAAATGACATGAATAGTATGGAATAGTGACTTTAGTTTCGTTTTGCCATTGCTTCAAATTTTTGATTTGAAATTTTTTACAGCGCGATTAGGCAAAGTTGGCATCTTTTTACCCAAAATTATGACGATCGTAACTTGAATTGATAGAATCATTTGCGATCGATGACGATTAAAATGGGGCAAAATGATTCGACTTACCCACAAATTTTTGAAGTTTCACTCATTTTAGAGTGGGCTTCATTAAGAAGCTTTGATGAAAAAAAGGTGCAGCTATATTGGGATGGATTTTACTTGCTTCTTGCATATAAATCGAATGGCCCAGGACGCCTAGGGACTACTTATAATAAGAAGGCTGTAAGTTTTGCTAAAAGCAGTCCATTCGGGTATTTGTTTGATTACTAGACTCAAATTGGACAGTAGTTACAGCTCAGTGTTGAAACTTGAACATGGTTTTAGTTCTTTTGATAGGCGCTGTAAGTATTTCGTTATGAAAGTGGCGCATTCAGTTTTTCTGTCAAGAGTCTGCTCTTATTCCTGGATACAAACAAAAACAAAGTCTTTTTTTTTAATATGCTCATATATATATAATATACAGTTATACACAGATGCAAACTTCGCTCAATCATTTAGGTAGGATGGAGTTTTTTGTCATATTATTTTAAATGTCAACTCAAAATGAAAAATATCATTTCTCCGCGAACGTCAATAAAATTATCCTCGTCTTTAAATTTATTATCACCTTACCACAGTTGGCTCAATTCATTTACATATTTTGGGTTAACTCCTCAATTGGTATACATGTCACCAGTTAACGTATATATGGTATGGCAACTCTTCCACAATAATATCCTCGCATTTTAATTAAAATTAATCATCATGTAGTGTATGGGCGAGTTTGACCAATAAATTATTATCGATGATATACTTTAATATAAATGAAACATGAAAATGACATGAGAAGCATGTTGTTGATTTCGTTTTTTGTTGACGTCCGCAATATTGGACGACATCCGACATGTCAATGTAAATTAAGAAAAATGTTTAATGATGAGTTTTCTATACAAATAAAACGTTACTCTTATATTAAAAACAGAGTATTCGTTCGCTGCAGATGAAAATAAATTGGAAGCCATGTTTTCATGAATTCGAAATGTCGTAATCATTATATTAATAGGCTGCACTTTTTTTTTGTCGTACCGATTATGTCGTTATTTCTGAAACTGAATTTCCGTATAGGTGTGTCTATTTTGCCCATGCATTGTTTTTGTTAGAAAAAATAAAAAAAAACATCGAATAGAATGAAAGAAAATATAGATCTCGATTGCGCGCAATCTAACGAAGTCGCGGCAGCCATTTGAACGACGTCATGTCTTCTTATGCTTGACAGTTTATCGAAAATGTGAATGAAGTGCGCTGCTGTTGGTACTATAGAGGTGTATTCGTTGTAAAATTTCTAATTTTTTTTTATAAAAAATGGTGTTGTCAGTTAAAATATGACAATCGATGTACGAAACGATTTCCGTTTTTTAGTATGTCTTTAAAAATCACGTGAAAATGTCCCACTTCCATGGCAAAATGAAATTAGACATTAAGCAACGCCGGCATATTGTCAATATTTACGCAGAAAATCAAAGCTTAAAAGGATTAACGATCTATATAGTACATATTTCGAGTACACCATGCAAACTTAATGTCAGAGAACGTCTTGCGATGGGTTGCTGCAAATGGCACTTGACACTCTTAGGGAAGTGTTTTCTGGGTCATATATTAGAAGTGTGCATTACTTGCGGTTTCCTTTGTAAATCGTATTGCTTTCACAAAATTTGCACAAAATTGTGCCATCGAAGAAAACATCTTTCACAGCAAGCATCCTGCCAAAGGCGTGAGTTCCTGTTTAGCATAATTTCTCGAGAACGATATGTTCATTTCATTGAACACATGTGTGCAGAGTGATATGTAGAGATAACTTTCTATGTTATACCGATAGGCAAGGCATTCGATGACAAGACATTGTGGCATGTTTCAATGACATATTTAGGGTAGCAAATGTTGTGCTTAGGTAATTAAAATTTGCAATAGCTTTGGGGTTGACAAACAAACTACCCACACTCACGTGTGAATAATTTAACGCATTTGATGGGCATATGTGTGTCTGTTGAAACAAAGGAACAACGACTGCAGCTATATGTGAAACGATGTGAAAAATTCCGACGTTTCCAAAAAGGATAACATTTCAGCCGCTATTCATCATATCCTATATCCTAATTTAAATGCTTCAGGCGGTGGAGTTATTCCCTTTTTTATTCTAATTTTTTTTTACAGAAGGGTATAATAAGCTAGCTATATGGCTGCGGATAAACGAGGCGCATTCATTTTTCCGGAATGGAAATGTCAAAAATGCCAAGGAAGACGGAACTTTTAGAATTTTCAGTGAAGTGGAAGGCTTATTATTCATTTCATTGCTAATTTATGTATATATGGCTCGTCTTTGTCTCAACTCAACTCGAGCTTCTATTTGAACGAACTGGTATTGGTGTGGTGGTTTTTCCGCTTATCAAGTTGACGTTTTGCCTAAAGCTCAGCACAGTATGAGATGACAGCGCGCACTCTTCATATGACGTGAAAATTATGCCAATTATATGTGTGGAACTTGAGCTATACCTGTATGCTATATATAGAAGGAAAAATTTCTAAAGTTTTGCAAAGGATTTGGTATGATTTAGGGGATTTAAAACCAAACGTTGACCGGGAAGTCATAAGAAAAGTTCGCTTTGGAAAATTTAAGTCTATTGTGGAATAGAATTCTATGCGATGGAGTGTTCACCTTCTTTGAAATATAAATAGGCACTTTTCTATGTTTTCATAATTGGTAGGGGCTCAAAAAGATCAGGTAAAGCCTGGTTCAACTGCTGCCGCTGGTTTGAAAAGTTTTTACAACGTCTGGTACCTAGTTTATTAAAGAGATGAAGCAGAAACCTTATGTTCTCAAAAATTACAAATCAAAGGTCAATTAATATTACTTTATAGCTGCCAACTTAAATCACAAACCCAAGCTAAAAATAAGTTCTAATAACACATTTAATGATTTTTCTGGTTAATAATAAGTTCAGCTAAAATCTACTACGTTTTTGCTGTCAGTGAAAATTGTTGTTAGGCATTGCCAGTATTTCAGACGGCCGAACTCTTCCTAAGCAGACAAAGTATATGCTGTCATCAAGAAATGACGCCCAACACCGACGTCTTGGACAGAATGTTACTATAGACAGATATAACTTTGCGGTGGTAAATGACTTTGTCTACCTAGGCTCCGCTATGAACTCAGACAATGACACCAGCGCTGAGATTAAACAAAGAATAACTCTTGCCAATCGCTGTTTCCTTGGGCTAAGAAACCAATTGAGTAGCAAAGCCCTCTCTCGAACAACTAAAGTGACCCTTTATAAGACCTTAATCATCCCAGTCCTACTTTATGGTGCAAAAGCATGGACTCTATCAAAAGCGGATGAGGTTACTTGCTCGGCTGCTTCGAGAGGAAATTTCTTCGAGTAATTTTCGGTACCGTCTGCATAGACGGTGAATGGAGGAGGACATACAACGACGAAATGTACGGGCTGGTACAGCGACATCGACCTAGCCAGAAAAGTGAAGGTCCAACGACTGCAGTGGCTGGGTCATATAGAGCGAATGGACGTAAATGCTCCGGCCCGGAAGATCTTCGAATCCTCACCCGAGGGACGGCGCAATAGAGTAAGACCGCGACTCAGGTGGCGCAACTTAGCGTGCGAAACTGGAGTGGAGACAGCTGGCCAAAGATCGTGCTGGCTGGTTGACGCTTGTTGGTTGAGGCCCAGGTCCACCCCTGACTGTAGCGCCATCTTAATAATAATAATAAGTAAGAATATAAGAACCCAAATAAAAGTTGACACCTGGTTCATTTCGTTAACAATTTCTATGTATACGGCTTAAATTTAATGTCACCAAAGATGAACGATCTAAATCCACCGATGTAGACTTTCAGTCAGGATTCTGTAAAAAATGAAACAAAAATCGCGTTCGCTTTTGTCAAAAAAAAAAAAAAACGAAAATAATCGTGCGAAAGCGAAATCTTCTATATGTAACTCCCTTCGTTTTCTTCTTCCTCTTCGCAAACGTCTAATAAGCAGACCAGTTTAATTGCATACATTTAGAGTCATTTTCACAATTTGAGGAACTTTGATTTTTGACAGCATTACCCGATAGTAGGAAGCTTATTGCACATGCACATCAAGCTGATTATGGTTTTGTATTAAAATATAAATTAATTCTAAAGATAAGTAACTATTATATGCAATGAAAATCGTTACCGGTAGGATGTTCCCGTTTTGTTCACCGTAGGTACTTGTTAAGATTTGCCTATACTGTAGAAATAATCGACAAAAAAAAAATAAAAAAATAAACGTCAACGAAAAATGTATAATTGTTTACCTTTAACAAGAAACGAAAATGCTTCTCATTGGCCGCGTTCCATTGACCGCTAGATGACTAGCGGCATGCCAAACTCCATATAAAAAATGACATTTCAGCATTTGCGCTAGAGCTCTAGCACATTTTGTGAAATATCCTTTTCTGGGAAATTTTTCAATCTAGCACAAAATGAACTGCTAGATTGAAAAAAATAACGAACTGTCAAAACAAAAGTAAAAGTGCAGAAGTCAAATATTTCCAATTTGGTGTAAAATGGGAATTCAAGCTTCTATGTGATTAATATACATTGTATGTGTTTATTAAAATTATAGTGTATTAATAAATATGCGGCATGATGGCCCAAAATACATTTTTGACTCTCATGAAGATGAAATAATACGAATTCAAATTGGTTTTAATGTCACTTTGCCGCTGCCGCTAGATCTCTAGCTCCAGCGTTCCTCCATCAGGGATATTATATTGTGCTAGATGACTAGCGGTCAAAGGAACGCGGCCATTTTTAGAGCATCAACTGAGCAAAAAAAAAATTAAAATTCACAAATATACCTAAACGTCAAAGAAATAGCTTTCGTTTTTTGGTCTTTCGTTTTCAGAGTTTCAGAGTTAGAAGCAAAATTTTCGAACACGCGAAACGATTAAACGCTCTCATCTTACACAATCGCACCCCAAATACGGTAGGTACATATACCTCTTATGGCTTTAAATATAGACCGTCTCAATTATGATGAACCTTCAAAAGTATTTATAATTTTTATTTAGGAGGTGCTTAGTTTGAAAAGTCAAAGCAACAGAAAATGTGAATATGTATTCAAAATGTCAAGTAAAGAAAAAAAAATAATTTGCACAAACTAAATATCATGCAAGAAAGAGTATAGATACCGTAGAAATGGTGGTGTGAACAAAATGGATTATTTTCATTCTATCTGGTAAGTCTGCATGTTTAAATCTTTCATTCCAAAATTCACGCATTTCAGTGCTGCCATATCATTCATTTTACTTGGCGGTACCTAGTTAAAAATACAAGTACGCTAATTGCAGTAGTAAATTTTACCAATTATGTATTTCACTTTTGTTCTGATATCTTAAAAAAATCTACATGTTTTCTAAAGTGATGAAGAGTCTGATGTTGTTCTTCTAGCTCGCATAGGGGTGAACCCTGTACTTTTGCACATTCCTTCATATTTATACTCGCTTGGAATTCTCGTATCCAGTCGTTGATGAACAATAAAGGAGAAATAAATCCAATAGCCGATCAATTTGCTGAGGTTATGTTGTGTGGAAATTGTTCGTATCGTAAACAAGGACTTTTTATATCTACTTCCCGATAGATTTCTTGCACATAATGAAATCAGTTGACGATATATATGTATATCTACTGCCACCTTTCGCCATAATTCATCATCCGACTCAGCGTTCTTTCAATCCCATGCCTCCATTTTTTTTTAAGAGACAGACTGAGTAAAAGTCTCCTAGTCCTAAAACAAACGTAAATCATGGCACGCTCTTCTGAACATAACTTGAGTTACCTCCACCTCATCCTTCGTTGCAATTGCAGTAAATTCCAACTTTCAACTCACGTAGAGGATTGCGCGAAAACTACTACCCGTAAAACTTTCTTCAACTTCTGTTTTTATTGCAAAAACTTTGCATAACACTTCCTTCAATCCCTTTTTGCAAATGTCTGCGGATTTGTTCCTCGTCTTGCACACCTTTAACATGCAGAACTGCGTTTCATGGCCGCTTAAAAGATCTGTGAGTAAATGGAGCAGGTTATGTTGTGTGTTGCCTACTTTTCGAACTCTCCTACATGACCATTGGAATGACAGCACCAGAGGCGAGGATAAATTTATCCTTCCGAGTTTTTAGCTCTGAGTACCTACCAATGCAACATAAACACTTTTGCGCTATTGCCCCTTCTTGGGCATTTTCCTATAATCCGTATACAGATGTAATGGTTGCAACTTTGATGCGATGCAAATTTCTGGAATCTGGATATTATGCAAATTATACCTTCGTAGCTTAGTCAGGTATATACTTATTTGAAGGAATGCCTTAGCTACTGCATTAAAGCCTTGCTGTGTGCATTTAGCTTAATTTATCATGCCATTCTTTTGGTCCTTTTGCTGTGAGAAGTCGTAGATAAATATCAACCATCGGAGAGTTAAAGTGTTGCGTTTTTTTCCCAAATGCAAATTTTCATCTTTATTTTGACGAAGTGAAAGTGCAAAAAAAAAAAAAACAGCTTGCAGCATATGGTTGTAGCAATGGCGGAAATGAGTATCTCTGGTGCAGGAAGTAAAGTCCCTTTGACTTATGAACATACTAGAATGTATTGCTACAGCTGGGGATCGCTTTTATTTATGACTTGGCACAGTTCGCAGTGTAAATTTATTACAACTGACAATTTTTCATATTTTTGCGGTTAAAAAATTTTATAGTGCAGATCTGTCAGGACAATTTTCAGAATATAAAACAATTTTTCTCATATTAATATACATGCCGCATTTCGTTGGGTCTATTCAATTGTAGTTGTGAGGAGAAGGGTATAAAGCTGGGTTGCTTTCAACCCCAATAGATTTATTTTTGAATCTCGGAATAAAAAAAAGTCTGCGCTATATAGAAGATAAACTGTTTAGGAGATAAGTGTCGCTTATGGCATATAATTCGTCAAATGTGTCACTCATTTGTAAAATAAATAAATAAATCAGTAGTAACAGCAATAAGTCCATATAGGACCAAGCCCGTTTAGATCTGTGATATTTTATTGCCCTGGTACTGTGTGAACTGTGAAAATGTGACAGAATTTATTATAGTGACACGGCGATTCCGCCAGTGATTGGTGGATCTACACGATCTTTTAAAGTATTTAGAAAATTATGCAAACATGAGAAACGTTTTTAATCAGCTCGGATGACCCTGATAAAGATCGGGGAACAAATACGATCCATAAAAAACGACAGGCTTTACTAATCGATGTCGCTTTTGACCTAATTCGATGTAAGTAATGCT
The DNA here is from genome assembly GCA_949372485.1 of Cheilosia soror. NCBI lineage: Eukaryota > Metazoa > Arthropoda > Insecta > Diptera > Syrphidae > Cheilosia > Cheilosia soror. Next base: position 61,578,296 of record OX443564.1, read on the forward strand.
GCTGGACTTAGGTTAAGATGAATTTTGCTTGAGACAATTAACAAAATAAGGTTAATGGTGTATTGGTTGAGGCCCATAGGTCCACCCCGGACTGTAGCGCCAACTAAGTAAAGCTACGATTACACGGCCATTTTTTTGAGTAATTTAAATGGCGCTGTGACTTCAGGAAAAAATGTCGCATTAGAGCGACATTTAAGCTACGATTCGTCATTGAAAAAATGGCGATCACACGAAATGACTATCATCGTCATTTGTGTCCCAAAATCAAATGACGGACACTGCGAGTCATTTAGAATTTTCCGTTGGGATGCCATTGTCCTAGAGCGATCACACGTCCATTTAAATGGCACTTAATTCATGTCATTTGGTGCGCCATTTTCCTAGTAATTTAAATGACGCTGCCAAAAATGGCGATCACACAGAGCGACATTTAAATGACTGCTTTGTGACGGGATTTTTATGTCAGATCGCCATTTAAATGACTCGAAAAAATGGCCGTGTAATCGTAGCTTAAGTAAGTAGGTAAGACCACAGATTAAGCTTAAGGATGTATTAAACTTTATCGAATCGAGAGCCTAAGTCGCGATCTGGCTGTCGAATGCATAAAAACGCTGGTTAGGTTAGTGAAGCAAAATTATTTCAGTATATTTAGTCCGCATCCACTTCACAATTCATTTTAGAACTATTAGTAAAGGATAGGTACGTCGAATTCTTTTGTAACTGTGTTTTACGATTCATAATGGTTTCATTGTTATTGTCAAGGATGCGTTCCAATGTTTAAAGGTTAGAGGAGGTTAAACTAATTGGAATTAAGTCGTTTACTGATTTGTGGCTGGCTTTTGGTATAAACAATACTCTCTCTGCGAACTGATGGGCAACATGGTGCAGCTTCCGTAAATTTCAACGAGCCAGGGCATAACTGTGCCCTTTAAGTTTTTGCAGAATGATGGGAAGAATGCCGCCTTGTCCCAGTGATTAAGAAGGAAAGCTGCGATTGACCCATGAAATCCTTTAATAGGTTAAAGTAAAGATTATATGTATGTATTTTTTTCTGGTATAAGGTTTTGCTCCGCACAAGCTTGCCAGGACTTCGCAATAGTCTTGTAGGCAATAAATCCAAAGCTTTGGCAACACCCAAGCCTTCTCGTACCTTAACAGATTTTGATCAATTGACAAACTATTTTTGCGACTACATATCAAAAGGGGAGAGTGGCGTCAACACATGGTTGTCATGCTTCCCGTGACGCTTATCTTGCAGGGTACCGTTGTGCACGTTGGATACCACGTTCGTCATTGTGCCATTTTCGGATACAGAGCCGTCTATGAATCACATTCGTTGTTGGGCTGACAAACATAAAATAAATATGTATAGCCATTTATCACTTGTTAAGGTAGTTCGAAGTCGTAGTTATATCTAAGTAGATTTTTCAATATTTTTTTCAGTAATCGTCACAATTAAAAAAAAAACCTTCGTTCGAAAAGGGTCTCGCCAATCCAATGATGTTTTACAATTTTTTCTGGATAGCAAAGTTTGAGTTTCATTTCTTAACTCGTCTTAAATCAGACCTAAGTTTGAGTAGAGACGAACAGATAAATGTCACTTATGTATATTTTGCGTTTCACAGTCGATTCACTATACTCATTTCCGGTATACTTACATAAGGTGGTGCTACAGTTGGGTTGGACCTGAACCTCAACCAACAAGCGTCTCCAGCCAGCACGATCTTTGGCCAGCTGTCGCCAGTTTCGCACGCTAAGTTGATTAAGGTCCCCTTCCACTTGCGTGAGTCACCTGAGTTTCGGCCGTCCATCGGGTGTGGATTCGAAGATCTTCCGGGTCGGAGCACTCATGTCCATTCGCTCTACATGACCCAGCCACCGCAGTCGTTGGACCTTCACTCTTCTGGCTAGGTCGATGTCGCTGTACAGCCCGTACAGTTCGTCGTTGTATCTCCTCCTCCATTCAACGTCTATGCAGACGGGACCGAAATTTACTCGAAGAATTTTCCTCTCGAAGCAACCAAGAGTAACCTTATCCGCTTTTGATAGAGTCCATGCTTCTGCACCATAAAGTAGGACTGCGATGATTAAGGTCTTATAAAGGGCCACTTTAGTTGTTCGAGAGAGTTTTCTTAGCCCAAAGAAACAGCGATTGGCAAGAGTTATTCTTGCGTTTAATCTCAGCGCTGGCGCTGGTGTCATTGCCTGAGTTCGTATAGCGGAGCCTAGGTAGACAAAGTCCTTCATCACCTCAAAGTAATATCTGTCTATAGTCACATTCTGTCCAAGAAGTCGGTGTTGGGTGTCCTTCCTTGATGACAGCATGTACTTTGTCTTGCCCTCATTGACCGCCAAACCCATTTTCGCCGCCTCCGTCTCAATGCGAGCGCGCCAGTGACATCACGCTGCGTTCTGCCGATTATATCGATTTTGTCGGCGTAGGTGGACGGACTTTTGCAAGATATGAGTTCTTTACCGACTTTGATGGAGCAGCGTGCATTCTCCTTTGTCATACTGCACAAACGGACGAGTTTGGCAGGGATGTCAAAACTAGACATTGCTCTGTATAGCTCTTCTCTATAAATGTTGTCGTAGGCGGCCTTAAAACCGATGAAAAGGCGGTGGGTATCGATTTGGACTTCCTGAGTTTTCTCAAAAATCTGCCACAGTGTGAATATTTGGACAATGGTAGACTTTCATGGCCTGAAGATACACTGATAGGGACCAATCAGGCGCCCCGGTATTCCCGGTAGAAATAAAAAAAGAGGTCGGGATTTTACCACATGCAATACTCATTGTCACTTTAAACATTCGTCGCTCAAAGTTCAACTGGATATTTTCTTTCTATTTAATATTTAAAAATATACAAAATTTATTAAAATCCTTTATCATTGGAGCCCTGCACTCCTTAGTTTACCAATATTATCTACAAAAGTGAGCCAACAACAACCCAAAGGAACCCTTCTCCCATCAGCAATCAATATTTTACAATAAAACGTTTACGTATTTTTTCAATCTCTTGTATATTCAATTTGCTCTCGATCGCTTTTGTCTGTTCACTTACAAAAACCATTCACAACGTTTGAATGCTCATAGCCAGATTTTGGCAGTTAAATTGTAAAAATATTTGAAATCGTTTTCGCTTTTTATATTGACTATGGCTACAAAAAATAATCCGTTTTATTCCCTTTGAGCTTTGACCATTGCAAAAAAAAAAACATGGTGGTTGGCTTCAATGCCAGACAATAAAATGCTCGTTGTACAAACAAAATTGGTCAGCACGGCTAGAGCTGTTTTCTTTTTTATTTCCCATTTTGAGGGATAACACAGCTAAAGTCCTTGCTGCAGATATTGTATACCTATTGAGTGCGTTAGTGCTACAGGCAGCAGCTTATAAACGGGAGAGGACTGTAAAATTTTGAACTGATGTTATACAAAGCCACAAAATGGAAAGGGCATCCACAAGGATGGGGAAAAAACGGATTATTTCCGTGTTGGATGTTCAATTAAATTATGTAAACCCTTATATTCCCATAGATAGTTCAGTGTGCCATTTAGAGGTGTACGCTGGTTTATGTCTGGCCTCTTCTCGGGCGCCATTTCGTTCATTTATGAATGTACTCAAATTTTTTGTATTGAAATCGTTATTCCATGTGTGTAAATATACCCACCCCGTTCCTGGAAAATTGCATAAAAAATCAGAATCAGAACAGTTTCATCCAAGAAGCACTGAAAAAAGATTCATTGGAATCGGTTGACGAATATTTTCACCAAATTTTTCAGGTCTGGTACTTGCAATTGGATTTTACACCAGAACCAATTTTATGAAGTCAAATACAGAAGTCGATGCAATGCATGCATACTCGCCCGCAGCACTATTATGCACTCGTACGATTAAGAGTTAAAAATTAATTGTAATTTCAGGGCTTGATTATTTTTCCACTTGCTCGGATCCGGTATATGCTATAGTATTTGCATTCTCCATATAGGTTGGGTTGAATGCAAGCATTTTGAAATTTAATTACTTACCCAGACGGCAGACTTTTGGTATGATGATGGGGTAAGAATTTTGTTATGTCCTTGGGGGTAGATTGCGGCATGGGTATACGAGTACGTAAGTTATGTTTTAAGGAATGTTGCGAATATACAATTATGAGAAATTTTGGCCTGAAATTGTAGCTATGAGGCAGTAGAAAATTAAGAGACTTACTGAGGGGAACAACATTATTGATTACAAATACATACATTGAATAGATGTGGGTGTAGGTACATCCGAAGGATAATGGTAGTTAAAGTAAAATGAGGACAACTAAAGCTGCTTTAGAATTTTAGTAATTTTTGAAACAACTGTCTCATACTAAGAGAGTCATCCCTGCTGGAGTGGGCAAACTATGGACATGCTACTACTAGAGAATCTCGAAGAACTGGAATTTAAGCACGGTTCTGAAGGCCTCAAAACAACAATGGACTAAACTATTCCCTATTACAATTTCAATGCAAAAATTGAAACTTCCTACGGAGGGAGGAATGGCAATAAAAAACAGAGTACTCTACACCGATGTATCCAAATTGGGGACCGGTGCTGAAGCAGGTATTTACTCAAAAACAATGCGAGCCAATGGAGAGTCTTAAAGACTCATGTAGAGAAATGAGCCGTAGACTAGACAAGGCAGGTAAGACACAACACTCAAATTTAGAATACAACTACCTTCGTGGACAGACAAGCCGATCTCAAGTCGATTATATCCAACAAATGAAACATAGCAAAGAACTGCCGAAGCTTATTAAAAAACATCAACATCTACGAGTTAATATCGAACTCTGCTGGGTTTGGGTTTCTGGGACATAGTAATATCGAAGAAAAGGAGAAGGCGGATGAGCTAGTAAGATTTGGGTCAGCGATGAATGCAAATTAAGCAGATACCTCCATACGTGGCAGTGGCACAACATATGTGACGATACAATTAAAAAAAAAGTCCGACATCACCTTGTGAGCAAGTGGCATATGGTCCTCAAAAATAGACTGCAATGCAACACTGCTCAAACTGAACCAGAAAAGAACAAAAAATTGTTTGACTAGATAAGAACTTCATGCGCATATTTTCAGGCATAAGTCCCAAGGTTTCCTCAAGGCAGTCATCTACGCACATTCATAGTAACTTTGAACGATCTTGAAAGAGTCTTTAGACACTTTACCCTATGTCTCTCTCTCTATGCTGACGATACCAAATTTTTCAAACACATTTCCTCACAACACGACACAAGTCTCCTCCAAAAAGATCTAGACATAGTTTTCAATCTGATGCCTCAAAAACTTTCTTAAGCAAGGAGCGCACTCAAGTGAAGTGGGAGTTCCGTGGCAGTGGCGTGGTGACCAATCGCAAAAGTTTATGCAAACAAATGAAGATGCGCGTGTCAAAGCGGGGAGGGGGCGAAGTGGCATTTTTTTAGTGGCGTGGTGCCACTCTGGTGCCACTTATCTAGAACAAGTTTAATTTTCGAGTGGCAAGCGAGTATTGGCGACGTGGATTTGCATAGGCATATCCCTAGTAGAGGAATATCATATTATTCAGGCTGATGATGACGAGTGGATTTTGCCATTACAACTGCGTATTTTTGTGCACGCGTTTTCGCCAACCCATTCATTTGTCACCTGCCCGTTGATTACCACGCCACTGCCATGCCAATTGCTCACAAGCAGCACTTCAGCAAATTCATTAGAGTTAAAAAATGCCCCAAAGATTTCTTCAGCTTTCGTTCGCCCCCTTCTCGAGTACGCCATTAGTCGCTCTATCAGTGAGTTCATGTAAATATACATAAAATCGAGAGCACTTAACGTCATTCTTGGAACGATCCTCTAATCTTACCCCCTATCGATAATGGTTCAAACTAATTATAACCTAAATACCCTGGAGGAACGCAGGGACACAGCTTAAATTCTATGGAAACTAACAATCTATGCAGAAGAAGCTGCGAAGAGTAGGAATAAACAGGGACGATCCAACATTTATTATGGCCCGCTTTTCAGGAATGACGACTCCGATTCCTGGAGTCCATAGGTTCTACGAAAACCTTTTGGAAGTGGCCGAAACAGAAATATTGTATACTGCACAAATTTGCCAACAGTACCAACAATGAGAAAGATGATAAGTCGTCTCGATGGTGTTTGGGTTTGTTTACAAATACGAAGGGAATTAAGGCCTCCGATTGAAAAGGGTGCTAGCGCATTACACACCCCCTTATCTGTTGTTATTTTATTGGGAAATTAACTTACTTGGAAATTAATTAATGGCACGTTTTAAATCAGTTTTGAGTGTGACTCTCCCTTAATTCCATATTTACATTTCACATATCACATCCCATCTATCTCAATGTCATGATTCACTCTCCAACGACCTCTAAAATGTACTTTATTCTAAGTCTGAGTCCTTCTAAGTACTGTCTATTGCCGCCAAGTCTATTTGAGGCCACAAAATTGAAGGGTATTGACAGGTTCTCCACGAATCACTTCACAGTCTCGCCTGTGTTTCACAACCAAAACTGCCCTGAAGCCATCTGACTTTTTAAGTTTTGCAAAGTTGGAATCCTTACAGTTTTAGCGCAGATTCCACAGGGACTATACTGAAGCATAATGTTCGCATATAAATCGGTATAGAAAATACCACTACATAGATTAAATTGCTGCATAAATGGTGCTTCGCGTTAGCCCTACTTGTTTGGATAAGCAAGGTCAATGCTCACCGAACATGCGGTTTGATTGAAGGACGAACATTTAAACGGACTCTCAATATCTGCCATAGTCGTTTTAATTAACTCTCTTAGCCTGACAAACACAATCCCGTATAATAACGAGAAAACCTCCACAAGTCCACACCTTCCGATGGAGTCCTTGTGATTGCATATTTAATGATGCTCGTATAAACCAGGTATAGCCGTAGCGCCAGCCAACGTACCGTAACTACAGTCGTGTACTTTTATTTTATACTATGACTCAGCCAAGTGAATTGTGGTGAAGACACGTCATAGCCGTCGTGGTTGTTGTACATATACCTATACCTACTTGTTTATCCCTCCGTTATCCCACAAGGAAAACTTTTAAGCATCGAGTTGATTTATGGCAGACTCATAAAATCCGTGTACTCGCAGTTGTTTGGTCTTAGTCCTTCTCACCTGCCACTGCCACCTACCATAATACACCGACAACTACAACAACATTACCGAAACCGACAAACATTGGCCATTCGACTGGAACGTTAACGTAAGGTGGAGCAGGCGGCTGCTTTCGTAGTTACCTTGGTGCAGCTATTCGGCTTTCCCGGTTGTTTGGGTTTGTTCGGTGTTTTTAAGGCAACATGATAAATAGCATTTTGCACGCATACGTACGGTAGGAAGAAGTCTATTTTGTGAATCCTCGGCACAATTATTGAGAATGTCGTGTGTTGAAATTTACGAATTAAATTTCCGGCTAAAATAGGCCCGATGCGGAATTTATTACCCCACCATTCTCCATGACTGGTTTTGGTTTATGTCAAAAAAGGGTATTTGCGGTGTTTTTGAAAATTTTCAGTTGGCTATGGACAGACAGTTTTGTAGTTTAGCTCATTGCTTAGGTAAGAGGTCGTGTCTAGACGTTTAAGTAACTTCTCAGGGGTGAACTGTTAGATTCTAATGGTAATGGGGTGGAAGTGGGGCATAGGTAAGTACGTCTAGCTGGCAAGTCACGCTCTAATAACATTAATGAGTCGATTAGGGAGCTCAAAGTACGTGCTCTGCTTACATTTCTTTTAATGGGTCATGCCTAATGAATTTTTAATTGAGGAACGTAAATTAAAAGTGCACTGATGCGCGATGAGGGGTAGCTTGGTCCTACGCGTTGTTTGTGTAAAAGGAATTCTTTTAACTTGGACTTAGTTGCAATGAAAACGCGGCAAATCCTTTGAAAACCATTTTGAAAGGAAATGCATATTTCAGATGGTATAAAGTTCGATATAATTTAAAGTTCTTGGAGAGTCCTCTACTAAATAGTTAGTTACTTCTTGACTCTTGTCTATTACGATATCCAGCGATAGATCACACAAACGAATGGTTGTAAGAAGCTAGTCCTATTTAGACTCATAAGTCATTCATAATCAAACCGGCCATTTGAAAAGCCTAAATGAAGAGCCTATACTTAGTGTCACCGACAAAAAACAAACCGTTGTTAAAGATTGAGAAATATTAGTAACAGCCCTCGGACAAATGTAGAGACAATAGTGCACCAGGGGAGGGTTTTTAAAGGCTGTTTGAAAGTCATATTTCTACTCAACTCAAATAAATAGATACATATACTTTGCACGTATTAGCAGCTTTGCCATAGTTAGATATGCTAATTATACTGCAGAGGGAAGCATCGGAAGCTGTAAGGTTTAGTGAAAGTTTTAGGCCTGTTTACCCCTTCTGTAAGCATGGTAGCCTTCCAAGATTGTTGCAAGAAGCTGCTGCTATTTGGGTTTAAGTTTTCTTGCACTATAAAAAGTGCCACGCCATGTAACCATTTGAAGAAGAGCTTTTTTTTTTTTTAAATTTCCCTGCCCAATTGGTTCACACTGCGACCTAAAAAGATCTATTGTATCAAATTCGGGATGGAGTCAATCTAAGAGGCGGAAGACCACCTTAGCCAAGGTCAATAAATCCTTTTAGTAGCTTAGTTCCTAAGCTCTGCTTGTAAATGAATCTCCTTGTTTAAGACACGTTTTCTTAACCAATAAAGTGCCGGGCAATCACAGAGAATGTACTCGGAGGATTCTTCATCCTCAAGACAGAATCTGTATTCTGTCTCCGGAAACAAATTTTTTTTTTTTTAAATGATATCTCAAGCCACAATGGCCTGTAGGAAAGCCCACCCAGCTTTCTGATACTTTCCCTTATTTAGGTTGATGATTTCCTTGTAGGGGTAAGGTTTAATTAATCCTTTGGATTGTCTTTAACCCGGAACATTTTCCCATTGGTTTAGAGAAAGTTGTTGTTCCCAATCTAGACCTTAATCAGTAGCCCAATTGACTCTCCAAGTTTCAGCTTATTTTGTTTGCATAGAGCTTTTAGGGCATCGTAGCGGCACTTTACTCTTTTTTGAGTCCATTCTATTGGATGACAAAGCTTGTAAGGCCGATTGACTATCAGAGAAGATTTGTATTTAATTCCCTTTTTGGAATTTAAAACGGCGCTGAACTCAATGGCATGTACTTCTGCCTAAAAAAAGAGGACCATACATTTGCAGATTTGCTAAAAGCCTGTTCATTCTCTCCACCTGTCCACTTGATTGGGGAGAATGAGTGGCGACTTTTATGTGGGTCACATCAACATGTTTACAAAATCACAAAACTTCATCAGAGGTAAAACAAGATCCCATATCCGAAAGTAATCGTTTTGGTCGGCTGTAATTTGAAAAATAATTTTGTAAACTCTATATGACCACTCTAGAACGTTTAAAGAGTCTTTCGTATTGACAACTTCAAACTTTCAGTGTGAACGCACCTCTAATCCGATTACCGAACTGTCAATGTCAAAAAATTCAGTAAAATCAACATTTTCATCATGGTGAAGTAAACGAAGGAACAACGTTTACAAACAATTAAAATTGACTACCGAAATTCAGAGTCGGTGGTCTGGTCACAGCACTTCTCCGCAAAAAGTCACTCTTTAGTGCGGTTTTCGTGCCGGTGGCGTCATTGGGCCGTTTTTTACCGTCGATGAAAATTACCGTCACGTTACGGTAAATGGTATTCCCTACAGAGGCGTGTTATTTCTTTGAGCAATTGCATGAATTCGACATTAGTGAAATGTGGTTCCAATATGACGGTGCCACACGCCACACAGCGGTTGCAACAATCGAGTTATTCAAGTCTCAGTTCGATGAAGGTGTTATCTCGAGAAACGGACCCTTCTATTTGCAGCCGGGATTGTGTGATTTAACGCCCCTCGACTTTTTTTTATGGGGCTACATTGGTCTATGCCAACAAGCCGGCGACGCCAGAGGTGCTCAGAGCCAATATTGAACGAGAAATAGCGGCCGAGTCATGCAAAATTGGGCTCAATTCAAGCCAATACATTTTCTTCTGGAAATATTCTCAAGTAGCTTGCATTTTATTTAAAAAAAAAAAAGTTGTCAAGTCCTTAATGAACTACCCTTTAGTTAATTGGATAAATGTTGATAAAATTTCACACTCAGCTGGATGGGGCCCATAATGGTCAACATGAAATGTATCAAACAGCTTATTACCCTTTCAAATGGTTCTGACGATAGATAGAAACGATAGAAGATATTCAACTGAACTGTAATGAAGCAATTGCGACTTTATATAGATGGCTGGCTGGCTAGCGCGAGAGTGCTACTCGCACATCATAAAATAGAAGCATTGGTTATGACGAGTTGTAAAACATTAGTAGCTTTAAAAACTATATCTAGAGCATTCGTGTCAGAAGAACTATTAATGCACTTTGAAGGCTGATGAGTGATATTGGAGGTTCGAATCTTCTTACAGAAGCTGCAGTGCTCATGTGTACGCAGTAGAAATATGTGTAGTCAACTGGCGCGTCGGTCGGAATAAAATCCATCCACCGACTAAGCGCATTAAGAGACACTTATGGCGTTTTGAAGGACAATTTGCTCCTCGTGCAAACAATTTTATAAAAGGTGCCTTAAGATCGCTGATAAGCTGGCTGTTTACCGAAAGACCAAACTTCAGTGAACGTGGTACAAAATGGATAGCCTCAAAGCGCATTTTGTCTTAACCTGGATCTGAAACGCTCCAAGAGTTTGATCTGTCTCTAAAATAGGTCTTATTATGCTGGACTCTTTTTCAGTTGCAAACTCACAAGTTCTAAAAAATCATTTTCTAAAAAGCGTAAAGTCCAGTTTTTAAGACTTTCCCAAACTCCATCTATTTTAATAGGCCAGTAGTCGGTTGCTTTCAATATAACTAATCTATATATATAAAAATTGAGCCTTAAAATGTTTGTCGCCGATTCACGCTTTAACGCATTTACCGTTCTTAACCAAACTTTCGCACATCTTTGGTATTGGTCCATACATGAATCCTGTGAAGTTTGGTCAAAAATGGACAAAGGGGCGTGGCACCCCCCATACAAAAAAAAACATTCAAAATCGTATATATCGAAAACCACCAAATCGATTGAGCTCAAACTTACAGATAATCTTAGTTATTGGCCCTGGAGTTGTCCTGTGAAGTTTGGGCAAAATTGGACAAAGGGGCGACCAACAAGCCTGCCTAAACCAAAATTAAAACACTATATACATAATTTGTTTACTATATCATCAACTCAATCAAGGAATATTTTGTATGCTTAATACTTTTTTTCTGTATTAATATTTTTATTAGCATTCTATAGCTCCACCAGCTCTCGAAACAGATTGATTAATTTGTGTTTTTGCTGGAATTGCAAGCCACCGAAAAAAGATCCGTTTCGTTGCTTTTAGTGTGTGAATCGTAAGTGTTTCATGTTTTGTTCATAGAAAGAAACTGATTTTTTTGTTCTATTTTGTTGTGGTATTGCTTTATTTAATTCGTTCCATTTCAATTATTTTAAGGTTACTTATTTGAAATCAACTTATTATGCTGCCAAAAAAAGATAAATTTATTTTCAAGATTGAAGATTTCATTGTTTTATTTTAGTTTGTGTCAAAAATGCCACGTCAGCGAAGAAGTGATATTGGTCATCGGTCGCGTAGGACTCAAAATAGATCAAATGAAAGGCAAAATCAATCACAAGAAGAGCGAGAAAATCAAAATCAAATTCAAAGAGAACGTATGGCCAGATCACGTTCAGGTCATTCATCTGAACAACGCGAACAACGTGCTGCACGAATCAATGTTAATGTTGCTTTGAATGGTGCTGGATTTCGATATAATAATGCCATTGATTATAATTTGCATAAATTTGTAGTTGTTGGCGCAATGAACAAATAATGTCAATATTGTAATGCATTCAAATTTGGAACTGAAACTCCTGGAATGTGTTGTGCTTCTGGGAAAGTTCGATTACCAGAATTACAATATCCACCTGATCCATTACAATCATTACTTTCTGGCACAACACCTGAATCAAAACATTTTTTGGATAACATTCAAATGTAAAATTCATGCTTCCAAATGACATCTTTTGGAGCAACGAATATAATAAGAAATCTATATATATAAAAATTGAGCCCTAAAATGTTTGTCGTCAATTCACGCCTAAACGCATTTACCGATTTTAACCAAATTTTCACACATCTTTGGAATTGGTCTGTATACGATTTCTGTGAAGTTTGGTCAAAATCGGACAAAGGGGCGTGGCACCACCCATACAAAAAAAACATTCAAAATCGTATATCTCGAAAACCACCAAATCGATTGAGCTCAAACTTACAGATGATCTTAATTATTGGCCCTAGAGTGCTCCTGTGAAGATTAGTCAAATTTGGTCAAAGGGGAGCGGCACTTCACATACAAAAAAATATTCAAAATCTTATACCTCCTATACAAAAAACATCTTCTATGGAGTGAAACTCGATGACGTTATATCTCCATAACCGCTGCTGTTCCGATTTTCATTATTCTTTTTTTTGTTTTGTTCGTATTGCTGTGTTTCAAGTTTAGGCAGAAAGAAAATTCCACCAAGTCGACTTATTATCATTTCTCGCATTTTACGAAAGAACATTATTACCTAAGACCTAAGCAATACAATTCCTGAGCACGGGCAAAGCCGGGCGGGTACAGCTTTTCGATAGTCTTGGAATTGGAAGCCAAAGTTTTTAAAATTTGTAACATCGATATAAATAATGAAAGTCAATAATATTGTCTAGGCAATACAATTTCTGAAAAAAAAAAAAAACAAAAAATGTTGTGTAAGAACTATAGAGCATTACAATAAAAACAGTTCTTCTATTTAACTATTTTGCACTACGAAGTGTGCACGGGCTACGCTAGTTAATAATAAAAAAATTCGTTAAGGCGACACAGGTCCCTAGGCCTAGCATTTCACAGATTTTTCAGGACAGTTACACCCTCGGATGTTTGTCAGACGTCAGACGAGAGAGTGCGCAGTCGAATAAACATTAAGATGTAATTTATGTTTTTCAAGGAATTGATCCTGAGACCCCTAGCATACTAGCCACTGGTTATTTTCAAACAATTTCAAAATATAATTTTCTGTCAAGGTAGGTGCTCACTTATCCATATAAGCTTCTAAGAAGGTATATACCTATTTATTTAATGTGTTCTTGTACAAACGTATAAGTACACATTGGATGGACAAACCAATAGAAATCCTTGTTTCCTTCTAATTGTTTACTTACATACATTCTTAGGTATCCTGCTTTAAATGCCTGTGCCATCATCGACTGTGGAATATCTATAAGAAATATCTCTGCAAAGCCCACATTCCAATTCAGGATTGTTGCTCGAATACTGCTCTGAACTAGTAAATACACAAATCACTATTAATTGCAAAATCACAATTCAAGCATCCTTATCTGAGGCAATACTTGAATTTATTTGGAGTTTCGTTATCTGATTCCTGCTTTTCGCTTTGAATGGGCGCACTAGCTATAGTACGGGCGACGAGTCAAGAGGAAAATCATATCGAATCTCTTACAATCCACGCACTCAGAGGACCAAAATAACAAATGAGACTGTATTACCCTGCAAATGCCATGGACATGGACACTCGTATACCATCTCTCAACAAATGCCTCACATTGTATTCCTGGCATTTGATGGTAGATTTGAATAATGCATCTCACTGCAGACACACACACACACACAAATATGTTCTTTAGGATATTTTCTGGTCAGGATAATGTGGTCGAGGCATTCATGTCATGACTCTGGGTAGACTATTTAGGATAGCACTACCAAATCCTTGGCCGGTCGTCGTCACCACAAAAGGTTAGGGAATGTCAATTGGGGACAAATACGTGCCACACATGTTGACAACTGAAACCGCACAGCTGAGCATACATGCCTAGCAAACACTGTAGGCTAAGACTTTTGTTTGTCAGGTAACGACAAACTGCTATTAGAGGAAGGAGGTTTGTTCTTTGGCCCTATTGAGTGATTGTCTTGGTGTGATTTTGATCGAGTTAAAGGGAAATTCGGTTAGCTCAAGTTGAGATGGATAGATTTTATTAGCCGATGGGATTATTAGCGAGCTTTTTGTGTACACATTAAAGGCGTATTCAAATGTCCCTATGAGATGCTGTGCAATCATTAGGGTGCACTCGTAAAGTAGGTACTATTATGACAGTTTTCAAACGCAAAAAAATTCTCATCTTTTTTAAATTTCTTATTTACGTTTAGTGAGTGTAAAGTCCTGTACTAAGACGTCTGGTCTCTGCCGTGTCTAGTCACAATTTATTTTCCATTTTATTATTTTTTTGACTTTGACGTCTCACACTTAATGTCAGTAAGGGAAAGATTTTGCTTTCGTCTAAAATGTAGAACTGGAAATAGTAATCAATTATGAACATTACGAACAGAGTGAGTTCAAAAATGTAGATGTGAGTCTCGAAATTCTATCCGTCTGTCCATCTGTCCGTCTGCGCAGAGAGTTTGTGGTTAAACCACTGAACCGATTTAGTTAAAGCTTTGTCAATACGGGTTTTTCGGTCACAACTATAGGACAATTTTTAAGGTTCTGTTCCCATAGGGACAAAACGAAACCCTATTGTTTTCGCTACGATGTCTGTCCATCTGTCCAAATCCACTATGTAATCCCATTTTGTACCTATAGGCCTATGTCAAGAACTAATTAACGTAGAAGGCTGAAATTTTAACACAACATCAGGTATAACCTCTAGTTTGTTTTTTACTTTGAATACTAAAGATTTCTCCAAAACTCGTAACAGCTTTTGACAAAAAAACATTTATCTATTTTCATTTTAGGTAATTTCGTAAATAAAAAACCAATTCGCCCCAGAAACGAGACAATCAATCGCCCCAAAAAGCCTGTTAGATTAGAAGGTCTGTCAAAATGCAACCTAACATCACTTGGAAAAAATTGAATATTTTTGGAATACTGGCCTTGAAAGATTTGAATGAAGGCCAATTATTCGAAAGGGCTAGAGAAAGTTTCGGGGGACTTTCATCCTATTTTGGTCACGCCAGACAATTTAAATTTGTCTTAAATTGACAAACGATGAGTACCCTAGTGCAACCTATTATAGTTCGCTCTTTAAGATAGGAATTAATAAATACATGCATCCCTACCGAGGAGCATACTGGATTAGTTCCTTGGACGTATTAAAAATATAAACGGAAGTATCACGGAAGGGGTTAACGTGCGGAAGTGGGCCAAATCCGTTCTTCCCAAAGTTTCAGTCTCATATTCCCCTACTCATAAATTCAAGGAGATACCTAATGCCATGGTCCTGCATCATATTTAAAATTTCAACTTCAAGAGTGCCATAGAGAAAGTACTAGGTAGTTATACACGTTTTATGCAGTTTTATTTTCCACTTCCCACCCACTTCCCCGATCTCTTCAAAAATGCGGGAAAATAAGCCACCATAAGGATAACAAAACCTCACTCACTCTCTACTTAAGTTGAAATCGTGTATTGTGCACCCTCTTCTATTAAAGAACAGGAACAAGAAGATTGAGACTTCAATACCGACCTGAATTCAGAGACCTATGTACAGTGCGTTGTAGAAACGACTGTTGTATTAATTGCACACGTAGCATAGTGAATCACCTCAAATGGGATATTAAATAGAACTTAAATTATTTTTGGTATGTTCCTTAATGGTATCACGATTTAAAATGAATCGTCGTCGGACGCTATATAACTTGACGCTTGACCTACTTGTACAATTCCCTTGGTTAAGATTAGGACATCAAATGCAATGACATAAAAAAAAAACAAAGAAAACCTAGCGAAGACCGAGCCTAACAAATTCATGACGTTTTTCAATTCACAAAAAATAAAACTGTCAAGAAAAAAATTACGTAGGTACTTAATAAAACAAAAAAATTCGATAAAGAAAAAGCCAAAAACCATCATAAACTCAACCAAAAACGAATGAAATATGTGAAGAAGTTTTTGTAATAAAATGCTTGGAAAACTAGTCAGAAGTAGTCGCAGCAAAATGGTGTCAAAAGTCCAATACGAAACAAATAAAAAACTGTATTGAAAAAGCGAACAGAACCGCGTAAAAGCAGGTCAAAACGTCAATAGAAAAAAGGGTTAAAATTCACAACGACTTGTCAAAAAAACTTCCCAAAATGCATCAAAAATCAGGCTAAATATGCGGCATTAAACTACATAGTCAACTTCAAGTTCGAAAAATTCTATAGAAATCGAATCAAAGACTGTACCGATAATTTGACAAAAACCATTTTAAGAAATAGGTATATAAAATAACATCTCGGAAAACGCGCCAAAAAATGAACAAAATCACTCAAAGAAAGTAGGAAAATCATATCAAATAATCAGCTATATCGAGGTAATAAAAATTCTCCGGTGACATGTAGCGCACTTCGCCGCATTGCCATTAACTTTTGACAGCTACACGTCAAATTTCTTCTGACGTTTTCCGACAACCAATGAACGCATTTAAATACTTCTTTTATTTTGTTCCGAAACGAATATCTCGAACTCAAACGCAATTTGAGTTTCGAAGAGATTTTCTTTCGAACGGATACCTCGATAGGACTCAATTGTATCGAAATCTGCATCAAAAATCGATTCAAAAATTCCAATAAAAACAAGAAAAAACGAACGAAGAAAAGTGTTTCCAAAACGCAATAAAAACCTCGCAACAAAAGACACGTAACAGTTATATACGGGTCCAAAAATGTGCTAAAAAATGCGAAAAAAATTCAAAAAGGGGCTTACTAAAAAAGCAGCTGGAAAAAATAAATATTCCGATTTAAAAAACGTAGGTATGCAAAATTATTTGAAAACCGCTTCAAAAACGAGTCAAAAAGTATTATCAGAAAACGAAGCAAAAACCGTATCGAAAAATCGTATCCGAAGTTGTTATCCGACAGGAACCAGGGGTGGGATTCTGTAAATTACGAAACGAAAACCGCTTTCGTTTTCAATAAAGCTGTCTCTATCATATCTGTGGCAACAGAAAGAGACTGCTATTGTCGAAACGATAGCGTTTGATCGTTTTCGTTTTACGTGATCTGGCCCCAGTTTAAACAGCGCGACATAAAGGAGTAAGAACAGCGCTAAGACGCGAAAAAAATGGCAACAATGTATGTAACACAAGCTACGTTAGGAAACTGATCAAATTAGAGTTAAAACCCGCGTCAAAAAAATCATCGCAAAATGCGTAAAAAGCACGTTAAATAGCCGAAAACAAAACCAATAACAAAAGCATAGAAAAACAACTTGTCATCGTAAATAATGGTGAGAATCAAGCGAAAAAGCGGGACACCAACGCATCAGAAAAACACTAAATAAACCTGAGCCAGATCACGTAAAATAAAGACGATCGAACGCATTGACATACTATACATGGACTGCTAGTGAAATGCCAGTTTCATACAAACCTGCGATGAAAAATGAAGCAAACATAAGCCCTTTTGGTTCAGTGCGGCGAAGGTATGAAACCCTTTGCGCGCCATTGCTATTTTTTACATATAGAACACAGTGCCATCCATTGTAGAAACATTGCAACTGCGCAATTTAACGATTTATTTAAATTATTTCGAACATTCTATAACAGATGGCACACTCAGCACTCAAACAAAGTCGCACGAATTGCTCGATAACATTTGAGTGTTTTCGTTTCTCTCCGCCATGAACCAAAAGAGCTAGGGCTTTTTTTGCTTCAACGAAAAATTGGCTGCTAGCAGTCCATATATAGAATGTCAATGATCGAACGATATCGTTTCGAGAATAGCAGCTTTAGTAAAAACGATATTGTTTTTCACTCTACATTATTTTTTAGGGTCTTTTATACGTTTTCTGATTTATTTTTTGTTTTATTTGTTACCGCAGTTTTTTACAACATTTTGTTCTTTTTGTATTAAATTTTCCGTCGCATTTTTTATCGGTTTTTATCGTTTTCCTTGTAGCATGCGACTGTTTTTTCCCCTTTTTTTTATTTGATTTTTTAGCTGTAGGTACTATCTACGAATAACTCATACAACAGTTGTTCAGTCAGCCAGCATTTTAAATGTCTTGGCAATTGGCACTCCATATACCTACACGTTTAGCCAATAAACATAAACTCGTTGAAGTGTGCAAAAAGTATGGAAAAATCCAAATTAGCTATGAAATACACATGCACACAACGAACCTTTCAGTTGACTGCAATCTGCTAACACTGAGTATTTATCCTTCCATGTAATTTTGACATTACCATTTCCGACATATGTGTATGTATTTGTATATGCCTCGTTAAATCGCCCATATATGAGGAATGTATGGGAAAAAAAAATATAGAAGAATGCCTAAGGATGTGAAGTGAAATAATATTCTCCGCCACTCACATCGGTTGTCGTCAACGGGTTGCCATTGCCATCCTTCCATTCCCCATTCCATCTTGCACATTGTTTCAAAGTGAGACCAAGTAGGTGTAGATGTTTTCCTAACGAAATCAACTACATCCATATTCCTCATATATCCCTGCAGCACATGCTCATATATGGAAGAACAGAACAAAAAAAAAAAAAAAATCCTTTATCCTGACTTTGTCAGCGACCCGTCAATAGACACTTGACAGCAACAAGAGTGCCCTCACATCTCGGTGTATGTGTGTTTGGTTTTAATTAAACGCAACCCCCCCCCCCAACCCCTAATGCTACATTGAAATGTCAAGGGAACGTGTCTAGTTATCCTATCATCGAATAATCATCGAGAGCATGAAATCATGTGAATGTAAATCGGTTCGCTTCGTTGGTTGCCTATAATAGTTCACATAGCTGGAAATGCATTGAAACCTATATCCTTCGGAAATGCCAAACGATATCTACGATGGAGCCCTATCGTGGTTCTATAGAAAATGAATGCATATCCAGCAGCATCAGCTGCAGCTGTAGGTATATAGCGCGGCGAGGGGAATATAACATGAAAGTGCTCCACAGAAGCGAGCCAATTTTCTCCAAGAATAGGATTTCCCGAAGAGAATTTCAATAAATTTTACTCCAAAAGATACAGCCCCAAGGATAGTGTACACTCGTACTCTTCATCTCGCCCCGAAAACAAATTTCACCATTCCTTTGCATAAGTGTCAAGTGCTGTCTCAGCAGAGAAAATTCCCTACCGTGGCATTAACATAGAAGAGGAATTGATGTCTGGCTGAGATATAGTTGCGAAGACGTACATTTCTCGGATGCTGGCAAATTTTCACTGACATTCCCGACACCATGCGCAATCTATTGCACATTGCTAGCTATCTATCTGTAAAGTGTGGCACTTGAGAGATGAAGATATGCCATCAAATAAGACGGAAAAGGCAAACCAATTAATAGTAAGCAGGCAGGCGTTTAGATTAATGTTGCGAAAAGGATAATTAACCAGAATTATGGTTATATTTAGTTTATTTGGAGATTTATCAAATTTAGAAGAGAAGTGTCAAGGGCAAACTTATTTACTATGTCTATGTAAGTAGGACAAAAGATGTTGTAAGAAGTCATAAAATACGTACCGATTTTCTGTCGGCTTGTGATACAAGCTGGAGACCTCATATAGCGCTGTTGAATCGGCTTATCATATCGGTTAGATCGAATTCTTTTTAATAGAGAGCCTAGAAAAAGCTGGTTTCTTGGATGCCTAATAATTGTACGATAAGTCGATAAGGCCTCTTCAAATCTTTTACAATCCATGAAAACAAAAATTAGCGATCGTAGTTCTATCGTCTGGCATTGCTGCAATTCTTTAAGGTGGGTTTCCACATGTCGATTGATTGACAAAGTTTGACAGCCCTCGCGTTTATGTCATTGAACGACACCAACGTCAGTTCATTTCCACTTATGCCAATTATTGGCAAAAAATCGTTTGTCAGTTGATTGACCAACTTATGAACTCGATGCCAATTAAATTTTCTCTGTCAATTATAGACAAAGTGACATTTTGTTTGATAATTCAGCTATTTCCACTTGTCCAGTGGTTTCTTTGTCAATTATTGACAAACGCTGTTAGTCAATTCATTGACAAGCAATTTTTCGCTATTTCCACTTGCTAATTTTTTAATTGGCATAAAAATACGTCAATTGTCAATTTCAAATCGACAAGTGGAAACCCAGCATTAGCCATGACGAAAAATTGCTCACAAAATTAAAGGTGACTCAAGCTATCGCTTTTCATACACTACAACGACTCGCCCGCTTACAGTGTGAACGGATAGTGTAATTCATTTGCAAACTTCTCAAAAAGTTGTGATTTGTTGAGAAATCGACGTCGATAATAGATAGTAAAATCATTCAGCAGAAAGTAGCCCAAGTATCTTTAGTACTCTTCGTTCATCTCAACATTGTTGCCATCGTAATTTTTACTTAATTTTATTTGGCCAATAATATCGCCATTCCATAAACCACACTAAACAGAAACTCGAAGAGACACAGGACAGAAACGACGACATCTTTTCATTCACTCCGGCGAATCTATTACAAGGCTATCTCATCCTGAACCTACCTAGAGAACACTTGCCTGATGACACGGATTCCATAGTATGTATTAAAATTTGAGTTGGAGTGGAGACAACACCAAACCACCGGAGAATGGGCAGCTCCATCTGGAGAAGAAGCTGCTCCCTGCTCGATATTGATATCTTGCACTTACATATTCTAATGTTCCTTATGCGATCTTTGTGAGTCACCCTTGAAATAGAACGAAAAAGTCTCATTTCCTTAGCTTTTATCCGCGAACTTATTGCCATTACCGATTTAAAGACAGACAAAATAGCATTGACCTCAAGTTCTGTTCTCCTTATAACAGAAACCCCCAGCTGTCTAAAAATTCATCTGACCAATTCTGCACGAAAACGAGTATTTCTCCTTTCATCGCTCATGAATGGAGCGACATGGCTTTGTATAATTTGTCCCTATATACTATATACTATCATAGGTGACTTTAAAGTCGATAAATGGATGGTGTGTATCGATCTGAAATTCCTGGGGTTCCTGGTCGGAGTGTGAAAATTTGATCGATGGTTGACTTTCCTGGTCTAAAACCACACTGATCAGGGGCCGAATCGTCTCATCCGTAAACGAGCAATACGTGACGGAATTTGTTGTTGTTTCGAGTGTAAAATCGGTTGATTCCGTGAACGTATAGCTCGTTCACGGATGCGACGATTCGGCCCCAGGTTGTTGGCGAAAGATTTTAGGCGTTCACACAATACAGCCGACAAGATCTCATGCGCGACATTCAGGAGACTTTATTCCTCTGTAGTTGGCGTAGTTCAGGGTATCTCCTTTCTTGTGGATGGAGCACACGATGCTGAGGTTTCATTCGTCGGGCATGCTTTCAACCGACCAAATTTTACAGATGAGTTGGTGCATATTCCTTACCAAGCCATCTCCCGCTGCTTTCAAAAGCTCGGCCGGAAGGCCATTCGCTCCAGCAGCTTTGTTGGACTTAAATTTGAATATCGCTATCCTCACTTCGTGTGGGTCGGATGGACGGAAGTTTTGGCTATCATCGTCCAAGGTGAACAGATCATTCTGCCTGACAGCAGGTTGTTGGCTGTCTCCGCCGTTTAACAGTCTGCAGAAGTGTTATTTCCAAATCTTCAGCACCGACTGTGAATTTACTACTGGATTCCCATGCTCATCTCTGCAGACTTTCTGTTCGAGCCTTGTATCCTTAGGTGGATCGTTTTTCCCTTTGGTAAAACTTTCGAACATTCCCTCTGCAGTAGTGCTCCTCAATTGATTCGTTCGATCGCTCGCTTGCGCTTCTTGTGGTCTTTCTTTTTTGCCCGTAGCAATGTTGCCAGTTTTTTTTTTTTTTTTTTTTTCAAAAAACTGGAAATTCCAAAAAAAAACTATATTTTCAACCAAAACACTGTAACCTTCAAAAACGAAAAGATTTTTGTGAAATAACGTGTTTTTTTTTAAATTTATTAAACATAAATGACAAGCAAATTGCCATATCGAAGCAGAGCTGCAAAGTAATCACAGGGATACCGTGAAAGCTGGACAAATTAAATGTAAATGAAAAAAAAAAAAAACATTTTAATTTATTCTTTTAAATCTGAAATTAAAAAAAAACTGTAATTTGTACTAGGAGGTAATTTTAAAAACTGTGAGCTTGTTTAAAAAACTGTAATTTACAGTTAAATCTGTTAATATGGCAACATTGCCGTAGAGCTCGCGGGCAGCTCTCTCAGCCGCTCTGGTTAATTGTCTGCAGCATTAATTGATAGGCCTCGTTCTTGGCTGCATGTGCCTGGCGGCATTCCTCATCGAGCAAAGGGTTTCGTTGTGGTCGCTTAGTGAAACCCGGCACTTCGGTAGCGGCACTCCTGATGGCACGCTGGCAGTGTTGCCACTGGTCTTCTGTACTTGAAGCTGAGAATGGGCTTGCTGAGGGCTTTAGGGAGATGCTGTCAACAAATGTTTTGCGGTAGCCTTGCAACGTCAATTGGCTTAGATTTATAAATATAATGGCAAGTTAAAGTGGTGCCCAAGTGAAGACTCGCCACTTGGATGCCACGCCATCGCCACGTCACTCGCACATGACTTCGTTGCGCGCCTCGTCTTAAAGTTTATTTTATTGCGAATTAAGGTGAAGAATCATCACTGCCATATGACAAAGGGAATATACCAAGGATTCAAGTGGACTATATAATCACTGGTCAGGACACTCTATTCCCTCTCGGCATTACTTTTTTTATTCAAATATTTTATATAGGTAACAGTTTAGTTTTGTATTTTAATTAAATGGAAATTTACAACCGGATTGTTTTCAATATTTAAACTTTTGGCCACAGAAAAAACTGCAGAATTTTTGGATCAATATTCAATTACAAATAAAGGCCAAAAACGCAGATAGATCCACAGAAATGGATACATTCAGTTCAAATGTGTACACAATTAAAGAATTATTGTTATCCCATTTCACATGACAAAAAATGCACGAATTTCAATTATGCCCCAGTTGAAAATCGGATTGGAATGAAATTTATTTTGTGATCAGAATAGCAGTTATTGATTAAATGATGATTTGAGGTTATTGGTTTTTGTTTTTAATTAAAGAGTATCAACTAGTTGACAATTAATTTCATGAAAATTCAACTTCAACTGAAAAAAAAAACTATTCTAAGTTCCTGGTTCGTATTTCGCTCTACTTCTTACTTGATGCTAAATTGTCTTACGGCAACAAAGAAAAAAAAAATAAACTGCAAGGTTCCCTTTCAAATTATTGTGCACTTTGAGGTACATAGTTGTTGAATAAATTATTTTGCCCAAAAGTAACATTATTTTTTTTTTTGTCGAAAAGTTTCCACAGCAAATAAAATATGTAAAGGGCGAAAAAGCAGCACTAAATGTTCGCCCTGTTGCTTTAGGTGGTATTCAGCTTTTTATTTATTTTTACTTTTGCAAAACACTTGATGCCTGGCAAGGAGTGAAAGAGAAAACTTTTTCAATTAGTATAAGCTGCCCGAATAGTATCTCACGGTTTACTATACTCACAATTGTAAGCATGAAGTGGTTTCGTCCTCAGTACCACCTGCAAATTAGATTTGCTTTTGGTAGTTAGTATTAGTATAGTACGAAACGAATGCCGTCGTGATATCCTCTGCTTGCTTTGACACAGTGTTTTCAACTGTGATGACTGTTCTTTTGTATGGCAGAGACATCATATTCAGTTCGTTTTAATTTGTCGCTGAAAATTGCATTTTTTTTTCTTTTCATCCGAATTCACGGTGCGGAAAGGTAAAGACATTATTTTTACAGAGACGACAAACTTTTGTACCATGGAAATAAAAAAAAGGTAGACAGATTTAGTATACGCAGGAAGCAGCCTTGCTGAATTCTATACAGAGAGGTAGCCAGATTCCATGTAAAATATGGTGAGCCGTCTTTGAATTTGATAGTTAGCATGAGTTGGGTAGGTATACGGGACATATCCTATTTCTTTGAATTAAACGTGTTATTTTGACAGTGACAATTCTTCCTGCTAGGAACGAAATAAATGGATTTCCTCATGAACGCAACGTTGAGAAATTTTTATGAAAAAATCCGGCTAAAATTATGCAACAAACGAACCACTCTCACTGTATGAAAGATTGCAAAAAGTTCGTAAAATTCGCTGATAATTGATAATGTAAGTTATACCCGTCAAACATTGGTCTCAGGTGGGGGCAACTTTCGTGTCCAATTTTTTTCATAAGGTACACATAATGGATTGGATGTTAAAGCAACCCTAGTGGAGATCCGGCGAAGAATTACCATAGGAAATCGTTGCTATTTCGGTTTGGCAAAATAGCTGGGTTCAAAACTCCTAAATCGAAGGACGAAATGTGTGCCCTACAAAACCCTTATCCTACCAGTTCGGCTTTATGGCGCCGAGTGCTAGACGATAAGCAAGAAGGGAGAGCTGATACTGGACTCCTTCGAAAGAAATATACTTCGGCGGATTTTTGGTCCTCTGTGCGAGGAGGGAAAATGGAGGAGAAGATACAACCGCGAACTCTATGAGCTATGTAAAGCCAAATCTGATGGGACGTGCAAGAATCGGCTGCCAAAAGTGCGTTGAGGATAAGCCAGACAAAATGCTGGATCCCCAGTCTATGTGGACATGCGCGAATCCTCAAGGAACACGTAGGGAGTGACGTCGACTCCGATTACATGTCATCCTACTTAGATTTCGATAAACCATTCTCTTGCCAGTTTCCGAGCAGGGAAGAATGGGACAGGAACAAACCCACGGAAACGACATCGATAGCCATCTACACTGATGGATCAAATATGGAATGTGGAACTGGCGCCGGACTATTCTCAGAGGAACTCAACATACATAGTTCAATCAGGCTTCCGGACTACTGTAGTATTTTCCAAGCTGAGGTACTGGCGGTCGCGGAAGTGGCAAGCATGGTGTCAATAATGGCAGTACCACGGAATGATATTACCATATTTATTGACAGCCAGGCGGCTATCAAGGCAATCTCTAATAATGAGATAAAATCCAAACTAGTTCGCCGCTGTCGCGAAGAGCTCAAGGTTCTTGGCTCGCAGCATAGTACGAATCTCTGCTTGGTTCCTGGACACAGGGACATAACCGGCAATGAGAGGGCTGACGAACTGGCACGAAAAGGTTCTGCAATGGACCTCGACCAGCCACTTCAGTCGATCAAGCCACCAATCTGCAGTCTCAGAGAACGAGTGGAATACAAGATCCGAATGAAAGCCAACATCAGGTGGAAAACACTAACCACCTGTGACATATCACGGAAGATGTGGCCAGAATACAACAAAAGCAGGACCAACGAACTTCTGCGATACGATAGAGTATCGCTGTCTAGGATTGTTGGCGCCCTCACTGGTCACAACCTTCTAAGAAGCCACGCAATGAAACTAAATCTCAAGAACGACGACATTTGTAGAGGCTGCGGTGATGAAGAGGCCCACGAGGACACCCCTCACTTTCTCTGTCACTGCCCGAGTCTCTGTCACTTGAGGAATAGAACACTTGGAAGTTACTGCTTCCAGGATATCCAAGAACTCTCTAACGTCTCAATATCCAATCTTTACAGGTTTCTGAGGGCAGCGAGATGTCGCACGATCTCGGTGACTCATTTCGAAGAATTACGGATCGACGATGCCCACAAGCCACTCCAACAGTACTCTCTGCGGATCTCGTGTAGCTAAAGGCGTCTTTGAAAAGTGATATAAATTATAAGTAAAAGATCGTTTCGTGCATTCCTTGATTATCGATTCTATGGAGTCAAGTTGCTTGTAAAGGTGGAGGGGGTTAGTCAAGACCACTGTGTTGAATTGTTGTGGAGAAGAAGAAACAGTTTTCATATCTAGAACTATATAACTCTAGCAGGTAATTAAATCGCTTAGATATATGTTCCTGTCTATCAGGAGAATGCACATCAATGTTTCAAATTTGACATTAGCTGACAGGCGTTTGCAAATTTGTGTTTTGTGTTTACCACGCCCTTTGTTCAATCCAGCCCAAAATTTTTGAAATTCTTCAAACAGTCAATAAACATCGAAATTTCAAAGCTAAAGAAGTTATAAATGTAAAAATGTGCATAGCTCCTTTCTTCATGGTGAGTTGAAAACAGCTCTATACCTATGATATTATAGCCGTTAGGTCTTATCGCCCAAAACAATAACGCCCAAATTGAAAAATGTCATAACGCCCTAAGACCACCACATCGCCCGAAATTTAAGGGAATTAAGCGTCGCAAGTGGGCTCAGTAGCGCAGTGGTTAGAGTGCTCGACTACTGTGCGAGGGATCCCAGGTTGGATCCCCGGAAAAACACAAAATTACATCTTAAGGTTTTTTCTACTGCGCCACCTCTCGCGAACGTCTGACAAACATCCGAGAGTATGACTGTCATGAAAAGCTTCTCAATTCAGCCGTTCGGACTCGGCATAAAAAATTGTAGGTCCCTTCCATTCGTCCCAAATATAAAAACTCACACAAAACGAATGGTTGCGAGAAGCTATGCCTTGGGTGTCTACCCGCCTGTTGCGCCACCTATTTATTTATTTATTCTTAAGCGTCGCAAAGCCCAAAATGCAATGACATACCGCCCAAAGTAACGCATACACCCCAAATCGGACAGTAACCCCAAACAGGGGGGTTGCATACGTATAAAACTGCAAACTGTTTTGGGCCTTTATTTCCATATTGTTGTTTGTTTTTGGACGTTATGCATTTTTTGGGCGTTAGCATAAATAATGTCATTACGCCCAAAATCATTGTCACATCATCCAAATTTCAGTAAATTTTACAACAACAAATTGCCTAGCAATGTTTTGAGCGTTATGACATTTTTCAATTTGGGCGTTATGATTTTGGGAGGTAAGACCTAACGCCGGTATTATACCTTGTCCAAGAAAAAATACACAAGTGTGTCAACTTTCATGGCAATAGCTCAAACAGTGTCGACGTCTATTTCAAACCACATTCAACTACCAAATAAAATCGAAACACTAGTTTAAGCCAAGCCGTAGAGTCTGCTATAGTACAAACTAATGTGAATTCAATTTCCCAACTAACTAATTTAAAACGAGCCACCTGCATCCCTCAAAAAGCTGTCACCCTTCAATTTAGCAATTGAGTAGTTCTGGTGCTTTAAAATCAATGCAAATTCATCTCATAACAAAAACATCGGGTTACATTTCAAATCATAGCCCGAATACGTAATAATTCTAATCCCATGGTCATGTTATATCACAGGCTGCTACACATCACACTATACAGCGTTATGTATCTACTCATTCACAAAATGGACAGATCACATTCATTGCCTCGGTTGGTGTAATAGAAACTTCTAACTAAATTGTAATTTATCATCATCATCAATTATACAGATGTATAGTATCTGTAGATACATTTAACATTTAACAACATCTGTTTGACACGATGCCAGCAAATGTGCGATTGCACAACATCAACCAAATTACGAAATGTAATTTTGTCAATCAAATTAGAGAAAATGCAATTATTACAACAACTTAAAAAGCATTCTAGATACATATGGTAGCTCTTGTGACAAACGCTTCATGTTTGATCATGGTATATTCAGAGGGTGAGACATCTCATTTATATGCTGATTAATAAAAGGCATTATTTGAAATTAAAGTTGCCTAATTGTGGGAGTGTGATGTGATGGCTAGTGTACTATAAGGGTAAAGTGCGCTAATAATGACATTTGATTCAGTGGATTTTGGTCATTATAGAGGTCACGCAAATGGGTTACTTTTTAAATGAAATCTGTATGCGATTAGCAGCGATCTCAAACATACTTATGTACTACTACCATTGGCCCACGATTAACCTATATTTATCTTAAATAATTTCGTCATGAATTTTAATGTTCTGTAAACATGCCCGTGTCGAAATATTGTTAAGCGATAAATATTTAGTCAGTATAATCACAATCAATAATGGTGATGCCATTCAAGCAACCTGATCTATCAAAGAGTCTCAGTAGTTTTATAGCCTCAAATGCCCAATACTCATATTAAGCCAAATTTCATTCAAACACGGCACAAATAATGTTGTAAAATTATGCAAATATATATGAGATCACAGTCTGTAAAGTGGTTTTTATAACCATCAAAATGAATAATTCAATCTTAAGATTAAATATTATTGACGAAAAAAATGTTAAGTTATATGTGGGACATGGTATATCCAGAACCCAGAGTACCTATCGATAAAAAAAATAAGGACAAAAAATGAGGCAATAGGAATAAGTTTAATAGTTTACAGAATTTTATTGTTTTATTTTTTAGTGACGCCTTGTCAAGAAACACTTAAGAAACTCTATAATTATAAGACCCTAATCATCCCAGCTGTCAGTGGCGCATTTGCAAGCATCGAAACGGAGGCGACGAAAGATGGGTCTGGCTGTAAATGAGGACAAAACGAAGTATATGCTGACAACGAGAAAGGACTCTCAACATCGGCGATTTGGGCAAAACGTCACGATGGACAGATACAACTTCGAAGTAGTTAAAGACTTTGTCTACCTGGGCTCCACTATCACTTCGCATAACAACATCGGCGCAGAGATCAAGCGAAGAATCACTCTTGCCAATCGCTGTTTCTTCGGGCTAAGAAGGCATCTAAGAAGTAAAGCCATCTCTCATAGAACCAAGCAGATTTTATATAATACCTTGATCATCCCGGTCCTGCTGGTATGGTGCAGAAGCATGGACCCTGTCAAAAGCGGATGAAAACTTTCTTCGAGTGATATTCGGTCCAGTTTGTGACGATGGTGTGTGGAGAAGAAGATTCAATGACGAACTATACGGGCTATACAGCGACATCGACCTGGTCAAAAAGCTAAAAATACAACGGCTGAGATGACTGGGGCACGTGGAGCCTATGGACAGCAACGCACCAGCCCGACGATTCTTCGAATCCACCCCTGAGGGACAACGTAGCAGAGGAAGACCCCACCTTAGGTGGCGCGCACAATTGGAGAACGACCTCAACCACCTTGGTGTGCATAACTGGAGGCAGCTAGCAAGGGACCGAGGGGCTTGTTGGTTGAGGCCGTGGTCCACCCCGGACTGTAAGCGCCACCAAAAGTAAAAGTAAGTAATCGTCCCAGTCCTGCCCTATGTCGCAAAAGTTTGGACGTTAACAAAGGCGGATGAAGGCCTTCTCGGTGATTTCGAACGTAAAATTCTTCGAGTGATTTTCGGTGCGATGACTTGCATACTATACATACCTAGCGTTTGGATACTGTATAAGTATACACCTACCTGGATAGTCTCCTTATTTTTATAGATTTGAATTTATATTAGAAATTTTTAGCGACTTGAGGGGCTGAAGCAAGCCCCCCTTGGCTACCTGCCTGAGCCAATGTAATGTACCTTACTATATAATTGCAAAAATGACATGTTATCGTTACGGATTGTTCTGCATTTAACCAAAAAATGCAAATCTCTTTCTTTTTGACGTTTTCACAGCTTTTAATCAAACCTTTTACATGCTTTTAGCAGACTCCGACACCGTCTACATACATACATTACCTCGTTATACCAACATCTATATAGGTCATTACCTGCATCAATATTCGCTTTATAATTCCATTCCGCCCTGTCATGTCCATTTTGTGTCACGGGGAATATAAACAAAGCTTTATGACTCGTTATCCTGGTGTTGTAGATAAACCATTCTGGACATTCATATTTTTTTTTTAGAATAAAAATGGAAACGAAAACGACCCACCTCTCGTTTGATTTTATGTGGCTGATCGTTTCAGTGCACACAGAAAGGAACTGTTACTCTGTTAATACAGAAAAAAAAATGCATTTCATAATCGAAATTGCCATCTGTATATCGGGATCAAACACAACGCCAACAGACCGTGCACTTGGTCGGTTTTATGAAAAAGTTCATGATATATACTCGTTCACGGAACACCCCGAAATCCAATCTGCTAGTAGTATTTTCTCTCTCCTTCGAGATTGGAACATGAAAATGTTCACCATCACCTCCCCCATTAGGGGATTGTTATGGAACACATATAGGTAGGTGAAAATGTACTTTAGTCCATTATATATATAATTTCTTAAGGGTGACTCATGCAATTTGGTCCGTCCGTCGGGCTTCGAGTAGCGTTGTTCCTCGTCATTCCCTCTTTTATGGCGGATAAATGTGAATTTGATTTAGCCGCACCGAGTGCATGTGAGTTTCAGATAAATTTTCTCGTACACCCTCTCTCATTAGAGAACGAACTGGATTAAAGGACACGACAGGCTGGTATAGTATGTTTGCTTTTCTCAGAACTCCCGAGTGCATATTTCGTCCTGTCCTGGTGGACAGAGGGGTGATTTTGTAACACAGTCCTAGAGTGGGATTTACCTCACCTTAGTCCAGGAGCAATGGGCATAATAAATCTATGAGGGGGTAGAATCCAATTATTTAATTACGTGGAAGTCGCAATTGCCCTTTAGTTGAGTTAAGTCGAATATTTATATCCATTGGGGTTGGCATTAAATGAACATTCATCTCGGGCCTAATTATTTAGCCATAGGTTATATGAGTATACGAATCCCTTTTAGAGAACTAGTATTAGCAAAGGTTTCCTTGGATTAAAGACGACATTGGTCCCTTAAGATGTATCGCATATCAGAAGTTGCCTACGTTCTTAAGTTCCTTATCAAATGATTCCTTAATTGGATTATCTGTTCTAAAATAGATTTTGAGTCATTTCCCAGATCCATGTCGGTGCGGAAGAGTGATTGCCATAAATTTCCATAATCAAAATGTTCCCATGATGCGTTGGAACACTATTCCTTTTTGACGGTTATATAAATCCTCTCAATGTTTACAGAGGGAATAATAAATTCCTGTACACACTTGAAACCCTGACAAACAAAACTCAATTGAGGATATACGTCTGCACTCAAAGTAACAAGAGGAAATCAGCATAATTTTTTATACCAATAGATTCGACTGTGCTTCGTCGGAAAATGGTTCTTTTGAAATTGTATGGGTACATGGCATACAAATAGCGGGCGTCAGATAAAGAAGACTTTGTTGGAGATGCGAATTTGGTAGTTGCTACTTTTATTGTACATAGATACGAGTAGACAAAAGTTCATGCCGTCTATATGCTTTGTGACGAATAGATATAGGCATCAAAGGATTATGGACATGCAAACTTATTAATATTTCCATATTTTGTGGATTACAACGTATAGCCCACGATACAGCATTCTCGGTGGTGGTGACTTTATAGAAATAAAATTTAGTGACAGTTGGCAGGCGTAGTACAACCAATTCCCGCCTATGAGTCAATATAGTTTGATGGCCCTCAAGTAAAAGCATATAACATAACCAAACTTTATCAAGTCGAAAGAACGACATAGGAACCACAGGCGCTCTATGGTCAACGCACCATCAAATATGTCTTTCTCCATCTTTTAGCTTTAGACCTTCACATTACAAATATCACATCAGCACACACACATAGTGCGATCAGACTCAGAGAGTCAAAATGCTGGTTTGTGATACCCTACGGTCATAGCAACATTCTGCTTTCTCCATCAAGAGAACAACCTTCACGGATTAAACATCAATCCCTTGACGCTTTTCACAAAATAAATCGAAGTAGAATTGCCTTGGGCGCATAGTAGCGCAGTGTGCGAGGGATCCCAGGTTCGATCCCCGGAAAAACACAAATTACACCTTAAGGTTTTTTCTATTGCGCCACCTCTCGCGAATGTCTGACAAACATCCGGGAGTATGACTGTCCTGAAAAAGCTTCTCAACTCAGCCGTTCGGACTCGGCATAAAATTGTAAGTCCCTTCCATTCATCCCAAAAATAGAAACTCACACAAACGAATGGTTGCGAGAAGCTAAGCCTAGGGTGTGTTGTCTATCCGCCGGACGGGTGAACATGGACTCGAATTTAACAATATACACTGGCGGTTCAGAAATGGACTGTGGAGTAAGTGCGTGTTTGCATGGGTCTCTAAAATTCTCAATATACGTTAAGCGTTCAAACGGAGCTACGTGATATCCGCGAGGCCTGCTGGCAAATCAAACTACAGACCAATATAGCCCCGAGGCCTATTGACATTTTTATTTACAGTCAAGTCAACCTGCCATCAAGGCTATCGCCTCAGCCCATATACTCTCTAAATTAGTACTTAAATGTCAAGACGAGCTGGCCTGGCTTGATCGGTTCAAGGTTACCCTGATTTAGGTTCCAAGTAATAGCAACGTGTATGAAAAAAAAAGCCGACACGTTGGCAAGGTTCAGCTCTCCACTGTTTACTTGCAGAATGCGGAATCAGTTTCACGTTTCGTTCGGAGCAGTCAAAGCTAAAATCTCCTCAGAATTCTTATCGAAAGCCAACCACAGATTGAGGAGGTTGCCGAATTGTAGCATATACGGAAGGATGTGGCCAAACTACAGTTCGAAACAAAACACGAAAAGATATCGCCAGCATAACAGCAATTACAATAGGCTACTGAACTATACGCGACCATGGTGTAAGATTGGTCATTCCACATAACACACACTGCCGCATTTGCAATGACGCAAGATGAAACTGTCATGCTCACTACATGCGCCTGTGCGGCACTAGCTATAGGACCAGACCAGCGATCTCTAGGATAACCATACTTGGACTCCCTTGAGGAGATCTCGAAGATTAGAATTAACTGACAACCTTTCTGAATGTCACAAGCTGCATGTAAAAACCTCCCCGTCGACAAACTTACAGCAACCTCAAATAAAGTTGTGGTAATAAAACGGCACATAGCTAGTGCTACTTGATTGGTTTTTTCTTAACCACTACACCTACCTGACAGGTTTCTTAATGTTCTTCTGGATCAATTATAATGATAACCATCACAGAGGTAGCGAAAACTGAAAGTTTTGAAATGGTCTACTTTGAGAGTCTGCGTTAGTATAGGTACATATCATGTTTAAAAATTATACTATCCTGACGAAACGGCGTTCGTCAACTTGTTGTCAAACGAAATAACCAGTTGACCCTCTGGCCTACTGCGCTAAATACTACACTAATATCTATACGCTGAGGCCTGAATGCGAATAATTTGGCAGCACTTTCTGATATTTAATGTCATCGCACTGTTTGTTTAAGAAGGTGTTCATATGGTCCATAAATGGTACATCAGCAATGCACTTTCAGTTAATCATCGATGACGGAAGTCTATTTGACACCGCTAACACTAAAGGGTATTATCATCCAATACGGCTGTCAAAACATGTCTAGAGGTAATCCTTGATAGCAAGGTTCTTTGATGTATTCAAGAGTGCCGAAAGTAAGATACGGTGAATCTGCACGACTTACATTAGACCAGGGGTTTCCTAATTGTGCGTCGCGACGCCCTGAGCTAGCGTGGCGCTATCCTAAGGGCGTCGCAAGTTTTATTTTTCCACTGCTGTAAGACTCCGAACAAAGGAAGGCATTACGTTTGTCTTTACGAATACCAAAAGCAAGGTCGAAGCGAAATCCAATAAATAGGTGCATGGCAGTCGAAGACTAAGCGCGTTTGTGTTTCCTGCATTTTCAGTCAGACTTACTTCATGGCTGGTCCTGGCACTCATATATTTGCCTGGTACTTAAAATTAAATAAAATAAAAAAAAAAAAAAAATAAATAGGTGGCGCAACAGGCGGGTGACACCCAAGGCCTAGCTTCTCGCAACCATTCGTTTTGTGTGAGTTTCTATTTTTGGGACGAATGGAAGGGACCTACAATTTTATGCCGAGTCCGAACGGCTCAATTGAGAAGCTTTTTCATGACAGGCATACTCTCGGATGTTTGTCAGACGTTCGCGAGAGGTGGCGCAGTAGAAAAAACTTTTAAGATGTAATTTGGGTTTTTCCGGGGATCGAACCTGGGATCCCTCGCACAGTAGTCCAACACACTAACCACTGCGCTACTCTGCGCCCACACTTAAAATTAAATAAAGGGTTTTAAATTGGCACGGGTCGTTGCTAGCCAGATTGGTCGGAAGGATTACATAAGAACCTGAGACATAGTCAATTCTTCGCCGTGCACAAAAAATCGGCCTTTCGCAGATTCCAACTTAACGAATTTTGCATCGAATTGGGCTTACGCTCCTACAATATCCAACTAATCCAGGATCTCAACGTTAATGCCCATAGACAAAGCCGTTTGTTCTCTGACTCTGGTTCGGACAGTCTGGAAGAGGACCCCAATTTTGACCTAAAAATCATCTTTAGCGACGCAGCGCATTTTTATATGAATGCGGATATGTTAAGACACAAAATTTTCATAAATATGGGACGAAGATATTTCACCGTCGTCGACCCGTCCTTATTGAAAAACTTTTTAATGATCATCTTCATATTACTGAAGCTTTTATTCACATATCTATGCTTTTAGAAGGGCGTTGCAAACATTTTTTAACCTCTCTAGGGAGTCGCAGTATGAAAAAGTTATGGAAGTTTGTGGAAAAATTTAATTTAGCTTGAACTTAAAACACTATTGTTTTTATCAGAAAGCTTTCGATGGACCTTGTCTAGATGTTTTGATTAAGTTTGCTCCTCTTTATATGTTTATCAAGGCTATCTCTTAAAAATAGGTGGCCTTTAGTACTACTCGAATTGAAGATCATAGATAATACCGCATGAGGAATATCCTAGGTACTCATATTTTAAAGATCCCGTGACATTAGAAATTGCAAGTAAATTCAATATCCTTGTCTTCCAGGAATGGCTCCAGTCGGAACTAGTAGCTGGTAGCTATTGCGATTGAATTTTGTCGAACTACTCAAAAACTAGCCAGCGCCCTGATGCGCGTAGTCTTTGGAGAAACGGAAAACAGTGCTTATTCCAACTTATTGATTATGCATATCTGTCTATGCCATCCTTACGACCACGTGCTGTATTGTAAAGAAAAGATTATGTACCTGCTTCGAAAGTGATCTATGATCTTAAGAACTTCATAAATTTGCTGGCAGCTTCAGGCGAACGCAAGCATTTTCAGATGCTCAGCACTTTGGTATTTAGTTTTAGGAGTTTCATTAACAAATTTGTTTTGGATGTTGAATACAAACTTTGCTGTAAAACTTGACTGTAATAGTACAGTCAAGTTCCTCATTCTCATAAAGGCAATATATATGTTATATCAACCCTTTTTTGAAGTTAGAAACTGAATTTCGACCACAGAAGTTGGAAACTCTCTGATTTGATTACCCCTGTCAGCAATTAATATCGGTCACAATCCGCATCTACTACCGTAGCCCTGTACCAATCTTTCATTAGCAAAACAAGCACTACGATTCGTTGCACTGATGAAAATAAGGTCCAAATGTATAACGTTTCCAGCATGGTTTCTGACATCGGTTCCATCCTTTAATCTGAAAACTTTCACTTCAAACAACTTGACAAACTTACTTCAAAAATGATATCTATCGTCAGTGGACAGTAGTCAGAGTGGCCTCTTCGTCCTATTTTTAGCAATAAAATCAAAAGTCAGGAACTTATGCTACAAATATTTACCACTCTATCTTAAAGATGAGTACCTACTTAAAAGTTCCAACTGCTATTCATAGTATGGGGTAACGCTTTCACTGGCACTAATGGCAGAGAACAACCCACAATCTATTAAAAATTCAAAAGCGCTCCTCCGTCTCCGTCTATTTTTTACTACTTGATCAGCAACAGAATATTGTCCAACACCATGGACCGGAGCTATTATTTTAATCAGGTTTCAACTCGACATCATTATGTTGAGACTGAGAGTGCTGTTGAGACAATGCAAATTTTACAAAACTCAAATGCAAAGCCATCTTTGACGTCTGACCCCTTCCGTTCATTCTCGAACTATGAGCTAACTTTCTCCGTCGATGGTCCTCTGATGCGGCGGACAATAATAATAATTGAAGCAAAAGTTCGTCATCGTCATTGTCATCTCGGTTTTAATTAAATCTCAGCATCCGACCCAGTTCTAGTCGAATTTCATAATAATGAGATATAAACTTCTACAGTCTCCATGAGTCCACTATATCCGTGGTGGGCATGAGGGGCGGCTGAGCAAAAGTTGAGCGCCAATCTGGATGATGGAAAGGTCCTTAAAAATTCAATTAGAACAGATCCTCTTAACTCCCCGCTGATGATGAAAAATATTTCGCAATAAGATAAAGTGCAAGCGCGTTCGGATAACACGATTACTAATCGCTAAGCAACTAATTCGACTACACAAGGAGCAACAAGGAATGGCATTTGTTGCAGGACAAATTAAAATGCCATGAAAATGAAAAAAAAAGGGAAAAACAAGAACCAAAGGAGGTCGATAAAATGCATATTGAAAAGAGTATTTATACAGAGATGAACAAATCCGTTAGTGAAAGCAACCAAGAACGACGGCAGTACAATCTAACCTCACTTTGGCGGTGTTTGCCTCTAATTCCAGTTCAATGGAATATGGTGGGAGAAATGATGAATGGATGGACGAATGGCGACTGTTCGTCGTATGAAGCCATTTTGTTACAAATGGTTCATTCCGTGTGTGTGCATTTACTGCTGGTGACTGATATTGATTACGATTCTAGTTGGTAGATATTGGGGTAGGTGGTGCTGGGCAAACATTTGTCGATATAGGTACTTCTTGGATTTTGAAACATTACAACCGAATTACATGTAGTGGTTGGTCTGCT
The DNA here is from genome assembly GCA_949372485.1 of Cheilosia soror. Lineage (NCBI taxonomy): Eukaryota > Metazoa > Arthropoda > Insecta > Diptera > Syrphidae > Cheilosia > Cheilosia soror. The sequence goes on from OX443564.1 coordinate 61,615,104, forward strand.
GGACTACTGTGCAAGGGATCCCAGGTTCGATCCCGGAAAAACACAAATTACATCTTAAGGTTTTTTCTAGTGCGCTACCTCTCGCGAACATCTGACAAACATCCGAGAGTATGACTGTCCTGAAAAAGCTTCTCAATTCAGCCGCTCCGACTCGGCATAAAATTGTAAAATTGTCCCAAAAACAGAAACTCACACAAACGAATGGTTGCGAGAAGCTAGGCCTAGGGTGTCTTCCCGCCTGTTGGTTTGGGTTGCAAATCATTTTCAGGATGAACATTAATAAACATCCGGTCATCTCTAGAGGCTTTTAGGACACTTTTGAGTCGGACACCTAATGTAACCTATGCTTAATGATTTCCATCATAACAAATTGAGAGAGCTCTATAAATTTTAGTGATTTGGCCTCCGTGAATGGTTCTCTTCCTCTTGTCTTAAATATGTCGACTTAGAAAGATGGATATGTACAATGCAAGGGTTCCCAATCATTTTCACACTGCGACTCCCCTGAGGTTGAGGTTGAGATATTTTTGCGACGCACTTCTAAAACCACAGATATGATCTTACTTAAGATTCACTAAATTGTTTTTCAATAAGGACTGGTCGACGCTGAAATATTGTCGTCCCATCGTCGTATTCATCTAAAAATGCGCCTTGTCGTTAAGGATGATTTTTCGACCAAAATAGGGGTCCTCTTCCAAACGCTCCGAAGCTAAGTCAGCGAACAAACGGCCTTATCTATGTTCATTCACTTTGACCTCCTGTATTGGTTGGATCTTGAACGGGCGTAAGCCCAGGTCCCGATGGAAAATTCGCCAAGTTGCAATCTGCGAAAGGCTAATTTTTTGTGCACGGCGAGCTATTGACTGCCTTGAGTTCTTCTGTACACTCTAATAGACCGTGACAATGCTCCCGACGAATCTGGCTGGCCGTACCAATTGAAAAACCCTTATTTAATTTTGCCAGGTTAATATGTGTACGAGTTGGAAATGCACGAAACATAAACGCGCTTAATCTTCGACTGCCATATGTACATAATTATTGGATTTTGCTTCGACCTTGCTCTTGGTATTCGTAGAGAAACGCGGAGTCTATTGACCCGCTCGAACATCGCAGAAATGTTTCTTGCCTTTCCTTATTTTATCGATATTTTCACCACCGATGCTCTGATGAAATAGCTAACTGCATTCCGCCCCTTCAACAATTCTTTCGCAACACCCGTCACACATCGAATGCACATCAGTTTATCCTTAAGCCTACCTTCGGACGTACTGTAAAATATAGAGATTCTTTTGTAAGTCGAACAACACGCATGTGGAATGCATTGCCTCACACGGTTTTCCCCTCTCATTACAACCCACAATTGTTTAAAACCAATGTGCACCAGTACCTCTTCTCTATCCTCCCTATAAGCCCTTCCACTTGTGCTGTGCATTAGCATTATCAGGGAAGAAAAACCCCTTGAGCACTAGTGAATTATAAAAAAAATGCGTTTCATTTGTTCGTATTCTTACAGCAGTTAAAAAAGTAAAGTTATGACGCCCTTAGAATAGTTAGAAAGCCCCTGCCCTAGCACATGCTGCCGAAGACAATGTCAATCTAATCTGGATAAACAATTCTGCCTTAAGGAGTAGTTTGGTGGGAAGTATTTTACCAGAGCGTCGTATCTTCTTTGAGCTTTTATTAGGGTTTGTAGGTATCAACCTTACACGCCTGTGGTCCCGAAAGGACTTCAATCGGTCGCCATGCGATTTGACTTCCTAGTAGTTGCACTGATGATTTAAGGCTATACCTAATTATAGATATCAGGCCTTTATGTGAGTATAAGTGCTCTACGATTTTGCCACTGTTTATGTAGGTACCCTACCCACTTTTATCATATCCTTCGTTTTGCTTGTTTTTCAAGAGTTCACAGGCAAAATGCAATAATCGCTCGGAAACAAAAATGTCGAAAAAAGTTATCTGAATTTAAGCACAAGATCAAGACAAGACCTTGTAAGCGAAATAGCTGTAGCTCGCAATAATTCAACACATACTTTCTCACTCTGAGATCGTTCATTTCTGTATCACAAGAAATCAGCTTTTGGCTAACTAAAGTTTGGTGGAAGCAAGGGCAATATTGACTGGCTTGCTATTTAAATTTTTTTATTTTTTTTAAAAGGTGGGGAGGGGGGTGAGGTTGCAGATGCTTAAAGGATCGAAGTTTAAAGGGTCCAGAAAGAGAGTTCCAAAGTTAACTTTAAAGCTCATACAGTTGTTAAGGGTGCTGCCATTAGATGTCATTATTTGTCTGTCTGGTTAGGGTTAGGAATTAGGATAGGTTGCCGCATTTTTCAGAATTTTCCCATGGAAGTGGCAAGTGGGGAGTCCTAGAATAGATATTCACATTGGTCAGCGTTTAGTGTTTTGTGCGCCTGCCCCAGTAAACCAGCTCAACGTGTTCATGCGGGTTAGTCTTTGATCCAGAAAAAAACAAAACAGTTGTGATCCCCGTGCGAATTCCTGCGGTACTCCGAAGCCAGATTCTCTTAAGTATACTGTATTGAGATTATTATCGGGTCCACGGATTTTCTATAAATTATTTGCGTATGGCTGCCTTTTGATTACTAAATATTTTTACAAAACAGCACCTTTTAGGTGGTCATCTACAATCAACTGGACAAGAACAGTTGACGACTGTGATAAAGCCTCCGGCGAACGTTTGATCTGTAATATGTGTTCTTGATGCTACCTTGATGACTTTGACGACAACATGTGCCACAGGTGGTCTCAAGTATTGGGTTGGATATAACTTTTATGATTGCCTGCTTACATATAACTCAAGTATCGATAGTAGATTTGGTGTGGCGAGATTGCTTGATCAGGTGGATCAAAGAGGGAATAATAAGGCTTTTAAGGCGGGTGTTAATGTTTAATTTAATTTTTTTTTAAATTTGTTCGATTTAGTCTCTCATCTCATGCAATTTCATTTCTGGTCAGCTCTTCCCAGCTGGTTTTCTGAAGCTACGCGTTAAAAGAAAACAGTATTTGGATTAAATTTGTTCGGTTAAAGTTCACCTAAGTTGATCATTGCATGAAGAAGGGACATCATCTTTCATAACCCATTCTGGCTTCTTGCTGCGATTTTTCATCTTGTGATCAGATAAGGGTTATTCAACTGGTGCGACATCGGAACCTTGGGAGGGAGTTTTTCAACAGTCAAACATGTCTTGACTTTTTTTGACAGATATTTCAACCTTGATAATATATATATTCTTACAAGATGGATGTTTTTTTTTTTTTTGAGAAATCACGACGTCAATGCCAACCATTAGTATATTCTTGATGTCCTTAAGAGCAAGCTCGAAATTTGTGAAAGCCATCCCTAAAAAGGAGTAAGAGAACTATGACATATAAACAATAACGTTTCGTGATTGTTTTTAAACTTTATTTCTGAACTCTTAACATAAGACAGATTCTTTGATATGGACCAAAAATATCTAAAAAAAAACATTGCGCCCTCCTATAGTTCAACAACCTTAACGTCTTGCAGCTCTATTCTTATTTATTCAGTGTCTGCTGTTTTTAAAAAAAAAAATGGTGACTATTATAAATAGCGACACGTGTCATTTTAAAAGAAAACCATAAATAATCCAACTAGGTAAAAGGTATATGTACAAGTCCTGCATTAATTTTTTTTCCCAAACATGAGCTACCCCAATCCTGATGGTGGATAAATGAGCAAACTCTGGCTCACTAATTAATAATTGTTCTGTATAATATTATGCGCTTATTACATTCATTTACTTTTAAACATTCTACCCCTAAATGAGGGTTGGAGCTTAGCGCGATTTAAAACCCTTTGAAAGGCAACCCTTTATTTTAATGACTTCCCGACGAGACATCAATAAATCTTCTATTCTTGCGTTGGCGGTTGTCACTTGAACAAAATTCAAGCAAATCAAAAAAAAAAACAAAGCTACCGCCGTATTAAGAAAAAAATAATATTTCACCACTTTCAGGTTTAAGTACCGTCATCGTATACAAGCTCCTCTCATCCAGTGTATGAATAATTGGAGAAAATTTAATCACATAAAATGAAACGACTCAGAGAAGCTTTTGTGCAAAAAAAAAAGAAAATTATAAAAAAAAGTAAACATCAGACCATAAATTCATGCATCAATTTCTATAGTCTCCGGACTACCCATCATACTCATACACAACTGTTGTGGCACCCTCCCCGCCGCACACAATTGCTTTCGCATTAATGGGATCAACAGCCCCATCGATTTTTTTTTCTCGTTTCCCATCTCCTTTTGTATCGTTTTCCTTATATTCTACCAAAGAAATAAGAAAGCTAACCTTGTAAACATAAATTTTCCTTTGGCTACAGTCAGCTCTAAGGGTCGACGACGAAAACACCCCCGCATATACTCATACCAACACATGAACATTTTGTTTCAAAAAAGGAAGCTGGAATAAAATAAAAGAAAATACCCAACGCTGAATGAATTATTCAGGCTTGGGTTGTGCTATAAAAGATTTTTGGGGAAATGCACATTGGATGTGGATTGTGGATCGGTTATGCCGACCGACGCAGGACGGAACAACGCATGAAATGGGATTTGGCAGGTTGTAAATGTATAAAATTATATTCCACTGAATTGAGGAATTGAAAGGAACAGCAGCAGTAGTAGCAGTATCCTTAGGGAATTGAAGTATACCCGCATGTAGGATGAAAGAAGTGAAACACTGTATCGACGTTGTTGCCTTGAATTAGACGCGCTTGCAGATAATGTATATGTATTATTATTTCAACGAAAAGGCGACACTGCGTTATAAATTTTTAATTTTAATTATGTTTTAAGTCGCTTTCGTGTTTTGTACTTATATGTATATATTTTTTGGCAGAAAAGGATCACTGGAGGCGACACCACACGTGCCAGGAAAACGTGACTACTGATTGTTCTCATGTGAATGGAGTAGATACTTTTTCATTTGAGTGTGGGTATTGTTTGGTCTTTGAATTGACTGTATTAAAGGCTTTATAAGCAGTTTGGCAAAAAAAAAAAACGGGCTATAAGCTGTTTTAAGTGCGTTGTGTAACAAAATTGTCGGTTGGCAAAGGCGGGCAATTAAAGCGAAAATTGCATTTTAGCTGCAAAATATTAGGAAACCATCGGAAACTTGGGATCACCCGATTGAGTGGAGATATTTTAAAATTGTTGTAAGACAAATATCCTGATTACAGCGGGAAATTAACATCAAAAGGTATAATCGCATAACCTGGTGCTGGTAGACCTACTAAGGTTTGCTGCTTCAAAAAAATTTAACTCAAAATGTTGATAGTTATTGCTTGAGATTTAGCGCCAACATCTATCTTTTGCCCACAGAACGGTTGAACTCCTTAATTACAGCAACGCAAGAACACATGTGTACCTTAATGAAAACCGTCCAAAAATTAGCTGATACAGAACGGATGAACTCTTTAATTTCGGCAACGCAAGACATAGAACGGATGAACTGTTTTTGCAGAACGTTGTTGTTGCAGAATGAACTCTTTTATTACGGTAATGCAAACGCAAGACCGCGTATGTTAACGAAAGTCGTCTAAAATTGTTGATGCAGAACGGATTAACTTTTTAATTATGGCAACGCAAGACCGCAAGTGTAAATGAAAGTCGTCCAAAAAATTGCTGATATATAACGGATGAACTCTTTTATTACGGCAACGCAGGATCGCATGTGTAAATGAAAGCCGTCCAAATAATTGTACTCCGGCTATTGCCCCAATACGATTACCTACCACACCTTTTCCATAGTTTTCACCGTTTACCCACCTCATAGCTTTTTAGCTGGAAACTACTACATATTTGAATTTTGAAATTATCTAGATAACAAAAAAAAAAATCTCGTCAAGAAAGCAATCGTCCACTAGTACTGCGGCTGTCAGTTGCATAAGGACGTCGCATTGTAAGATTCACAATATGCTTCATTTCAATGAAATTCTTCATCCCCCAACCCCTACAAACCCAGATTCAAGTAGAAAAAAAGAATATATCTCCGTCCTACCGCACCCATTTGCCACCCACCCCTTTGAGAATAAAATATTGAACTACGTTGACCCCTTGGACAATTTTTCATTCCATTCACTTGGCAATATTTATGGCTTGGACGGGCATTCGCATTGTTGCATTTTTGTTCTTTCCTTGCACCCAGCATAGATTGCAATATCGCCGTCAGCAGATGCTATCCACTTCCGATCCGGCCAAAGACACACACAATTAAATGCAAAGTTGACTTTAAAAGAATTTAAGATCCTGCACAATTTTTTGCGCACATTTACACATGAATAAGGGGATGCCTGGATGGGGGCCTTCCCCACGGATAATTCAACATAAACACTTTTGTCTTCGAAACAATAGATGCCCGAGTCCAAGAGATCCTTTGGAAATTCTTTCGTTTTGGTTACAACACGACAGCGACAACGATTAAGTATACAAACTGTTGCTGTCGCTGCTACTAGCACTGATACGTACAAAGGATATACATAACGATAAAGCTTTTAAATGTTCTTCGCTAAACTGAGAGCTGAATTATTTGCAATGGAACAATTGTGACTGGCAATGTAGATGCGGTCGTCCCTTTGTGTGGCAGAGTGCTATATATAAATGACTTGAGAACAAAAACCGCGTTCGAGTTATCAAAAAAGGTTAGAGAATAAAATACTTTTACGCAAATTAATTGTTCGTAAAAGATAGCGCATTGTGTGCGTGGAAAGGATTTTACGGGAAATTTACATTTTCCAAAAGAAGCATTATTTTTGAATGGAAATTCGTTGTCTTTGTTTGCAAAAGTAATGCGAATGAAAGGGATTATAATTTTCACACCTATAAGTACATAATATTTTGAAATGAATTTAAGGGTAAATATGGGGTTGCATGAGATTCCAATTATCTATAGATATGATGAGGAGTTTGTGGGTTTGTCAAATGTTTGTCAATCAATTTTACAACTGATGGAATGACTGCACTTTGAAATGATAAGTCTTCGAGTCTTTCACCAAAATGCGCCACAGAGACGTTCGTGGAATGTCGAAAATTACGTGGCATAGAGAGCATCTATTGTATATGAGACATCTTTAACAATATACAGCAGCGATATTCTCGGGCCAAACGAGATGTACGCGGTGTATTTCAAACTTACTTGGTGTTCCATGTCACTAAGAAACGTGCCGAATAACACCGCATACAATGAATGAGCATCAGTGGAAGACGGACACTTTGCCCAAAAAAACACTGACAAATTATTATTCATCATAATCATAGTGGCTATTATTCCGCGTTCCTTAAGTTATCATCTTCCTTAAACCGACTTACCGCCGCCAGACTCGGAGGAATCCAAAACCAAAGCGACGGAAGTGTTGTCAAAGTGGCGCATATTGTAGACTAGCCATGTCCACGGCTCCGCCCGCCGGTTTCTTTTCTTTTAAATAAACGGTTCGTGAGACCCCCCTACCCCTTTACTCCTCAAGAACTCTCATTTACTGTACGGCCGAATTTGGCCACACACCTATAAATCTGAAAAAAATCTCGAATTACGGAGGGACGAACAGATGGATTTTGCATTTTATATAAGGCGTATTTTTTTGAGAATCTATAGCTAGTTAACTTTTACTTTTACATGCAAAACTTTTATATTCACTTTTGGTTTTGTTATACTCACATTTGCTTTTACATGCAAAATTGTTATACTCACTTTTGGTTTTGTTATACTCAGTTGCCAAAAAAATAGTTGCCAATAGTAGTATTGATTAACCCTCACTAGTTGGGATCGGGACTTCAAATAATTGCACTGTTGTTATAAAGACGAATGTTTTATATTCTTGCGAGGACTCACCTAATGTCAGGATTCTCTGAAATGTCAGTACATAATACCAGGGGCCTTTAACACACAACTGCAAGTTTATGTAGTATAAACGTGAATTCCTTTAAGATCAAGTGTATTTTTTTATATATAGGCCTCAGAGGTAGACTTGTATAGGTCCTGGAAACATACTGGTGGCCAAGTTGGAAAATATCATGCAGATGAACAGAGGAATACCTACTATGCGACACTATCGACGCTGTTTATATCTACAACTATAACCCATGAAACTGTACTGCCATGGACCCTCCCTTATATACAAGGATGATGTCTACAATATTTCATAAACATTTTTAATTGATTTACCAACGGAACTTCATTAAATAAAAATACAAAAAAAAAAAAACTTTCCAATTAATTATGGATATAACAATTAACGATATAAAGGCGGTTAACAAATAAAGCAAACAACTTGATATTAAAAAAATAATAATTGGTGAATAATTAATATTGTAAAATAACTTGTCAGATATATATTTATAAAAGTACCTACCTATCTATCTCCCTATCTACCCATGTACCTAGCTATCTATCGGATAATTAAATCGCGTCCTTTACAGAATATGATGAGCATAAATAAAACAAAATTAAAACAATCTGATAACACGTCAATATAGGAGAGATTGAAAAAATGTTTTCACCCCACAAATAGATGGACATTATTAAAAATATCCTGTTTACACTTTGTAGCTGTTGGACGTGTTAATTATGAGGTAAATTAATTGTTCAATTATTTTTCAATAAAGTATGCACTCTTGTTGTAAATATGTTGAGGTATAGTAAAAGTGCTTTTAAGGAAATTGTTTGTTTATTAATTGATGCAAGAGCAATCAATTAATAAACAAATGATTTAAAAATTTATAGTGGAAATTTAATATTTAGCTAATAAATCAAGCAATATGCACTACATAGACATTCTAGTCAAAACAAATATCCGCGATACTAATATGTCTGCTTTGTAATAGGACACATGATTTTTAAAAAGTAACAAAATACATATTACAGCAACTATTTTTTTAAATCTTGCAAAATATATTCACAAAGATTACCTTAAAACTTGTAATAAGAGTATTGTAAGCACCATTTTATAGTAAAACTCGACGCTATTTCTTGTGGTACATACTTACCCGATTTAATGTTAACGAATTCAATTATTTTGTTTACCAAATTGAAGCTTATCATTCACAGATGTGTCGAATAAAAATTATAATTTGAAAAAATATTTGTAAAAAAGCTAAAATTTTTTTTTTAAATTACCTTAGTTACAAAACCAACACTGTGTAGAATGTTGCTATATTACGTGATAATCGACCTTTCTTTGTCTCTCATTAGTCATAAAGTTGCCTTACTATTGTACACGTATCCTTACATAGGGGAGTGTTGAGTATTAATGGATTATGTTCGCAGGATCTGAAAACACACTCGCAGATGTCTTTGCTACGATGTTGTCTGACAATATTTACATAAGCATTGAGCAGAGTCAAATCCCAACCAATTTTGAAGACAGCAGTTGATAGGTGTAACAGGGATTTTCAAAAAACGATGCATCAACTACAGCTGGACAATTTCCACTCTTCCCATTATTGAAAAATGTATTGAACAAGTTGTGGTGGGAATTCGGTTTCTGATCTAGGAAAAAAATGTATGGTATTAAAAAAAAAAAACACAAACAAAACCTTTTTGAAGAATTTTCGAATTTTTTCAATGAGAGCGCCAAGAAAAAGCGTGTGAGGTTCATTGATTTTATTACAGCATTCGATAGGTACGCTTTAATACAGAAAGTTATTGTAAGATGTTGTTAGAGTTGGAATAAGGATAACACTTTGGCCAACCAACTTACTCCTTAGTTTCGAGTAAAACTTTTTAAAAATTACAGTGAGCCAATTCGTCAGGGGTGCGTCTTGTCTCCTCTCCTTTTCATTACTTATATGGACTGGATGTTACAGCGCAGTCTTGGCGAAGAACGTTTCGAATTGGGAGATCTGAGGATAAGTGATTTGCTCTTCGCTGATGACTTGGTCATCCTTGGATCCTCTCAGACTGAACTTCAGCGCGCACTCGATCGGTTTGTAACCGTTTGTGTTGAAGCTGAGATGAAGGTAAACGTGAACAAATCTGAAGTGATGGTCGTCTCCAGAACGCCTGTTCAATGCACTCTGCATGTTAGTGGAGTCCCATTGAAACAGGTGGAGAAGTTTAAGTATCTCGGTGTCTTATTCACGAATGATGGAAGGAGCAATGCTGAGTTTTCCTGTAGGATTTGTCAAGCTCGATCAATTTTTAAACTTGGTGTCAAAGCTAAGTTGTCAGTCTTTAATTCGGTGTTTGTTCCAACTCTTACCTATGATTCATGAGGTTTGGGTAATAACCGAAAGAATAAGATTGCGGATACAACCTGCCGAAATGAGATTTCTCCGTATAGTATTGCTGGTGTGACCCGTAGAGATCGCATCAGAAATTCTAGAATACGTGAGGAACTCAATGTCGAGCAGCTACTTCTCCGGACGGAGCGATCCATGCTTCGGTGGTTTGGTCATGTTAAACGCATGTCCCCGACCAGGATTCCACGACGTGCTATGGAATCCATACCATCGGGTAGGCGTCCTCTAGGTAGACCAAGGATGAGATGGTTAGATCAAGTCCATAATCTCTCCTATACCCGTATGGGGATTGCCCTTGATGATTTAGAGTCAATGGCGGAGGATCGAGAGCTATGGAGGGTCCACTTGAGCAACCTACATCCGCGACCCACTTAATGGACAAGCAGACCATTGAAAATGATGATGATGATGACAGTGAGCAAAAAGATATAGTTCACGGTGTGCCACAACTTTCGGAAAACGGTCCACTACTGTTATACTGCATACGAATACGAAAAGAACTACTACATGCCGTGCATTTAAAAAAAGTAGTTCTTTTGCATATGCCGACAAAGCATACACCGATCATTGGATGAGGCCCAAAGTTAAGATAAGGGCCAACTGCTATTAACGCCTCAAAAACAAAATTCAACTGAATATACAGTGAGCGTCAAAAGTGTGTAAACATCACCGATGCTTCTTTGAGTTTTCTTTAGGGTCTGGAAACAGGTCTTAAACAATTTGTAAAAAGTTTGATAATGAAATAACAATAACAAAGCGTATGTCATTTTGACAGAATAAAATACTTTAAAGGTACATATTTAAAAAAAATTGTTTCCAAACGTCAAAGAGAAATGAAATCATCATTAGTGTTCATTCACTTTTGACGATCACTGTATGTACAGTACATACTTGCAGTTCAATGCAGACCAACTTCAATAGTAATTAATTAAAACAACAGTCAAACAAATAAATTTCGAATTAAAGCCAATATTAGTGCGGTTTTCCGAAAATTCTGGAAAATATAACAAAAAAAAATAAAACCCAGCAATTACAGTTTGATACACGTTACCTGTTTATCCACTTTAAAGTCGCCTACTATAGCGTATTTAAGGACTAGTTATAGTTATAAAAGGTCCATTCCTTTACTTTTGTAGTACAAATGGAAAAGACTGTCAAAATGACAGTGGTGGGGATGAAGACTCTCTCAAAGAGAAAAACATACGAAAAAGTTAGGGAAGGGTTTTGTAGTAACCAGTATAGTAACTATGAAAAATGACGGATGCATTTTTTTTCAATAAATTGCATGTGAGTATGAATCCAAGTATATGGAAGAGTTTTTACAGATTGAACTATTGTACATGCATTCGAGAAAAAAAAAGATACATTATTTTCCGGCCTTTCGATACAATTTTCATACCAATTTGTTTCTCATATCGCATGAAATCAGAGACAAAAGCAAATAGCCGTTACACGCATTTCAAATCAAATTTCAAATCATCTGTCAATTTGCAGGCGACTGACAGTTGTTTCAATTCTTACGCAAAAAAAAAATAGTTGAATAAAAACTTAGTAAGATAATAACTTGTTCTCTCGAAGCCGCTCTCTTTTACGAATTTTTCAAGTTAGGGAACGACATTGAGTAAAAATGCGTAAAAATGTGTAAAAATTCGTAAGAATTCGTAAGATTTAAAAGTAAAGGAACAGACCTAAAGGTCGGGCCATATGTTGGTTTCCCTTTGAATCATATGTCAATTTGACATTGACAGCTCTAATATTTTTGCTGTACAAAATGGATTAATTTACACTTAAACAAAGCTGGAACTGGGTACCTACATATTGCAAAGTTTCTTCCAAATTGAATGTTGTGTCGCCAAAATAGTGCGAATTTTGAACAGACATTTCATTCGAAATAATGTTCGAAGTTTGTGAAGAAAATTCGTGGACTGGTTTGATTGATAACCGAAAATTTTCAAGTTTTCGTCCAATAATTCAGAGACGATTCAGGCAATCTAGAACAATATTGGTCAAGTATTCGTGAAATAGGGCCCGAAACAATTAAAATTTAAAATTTGGTTGACAGCATCCTAATAACTAAAGCATCAATCGTTGGTAAATATTGAACATATTTTTGTACAGCCTTTTATAAACAAACCAACAGATGTCTATGCACCCTAATACAAAGCCATGTAAAGTTTGCCATATCTTCCCAAATAGTTTGTCTGTATAGGATGACGATGTAGAAATCTCACCGCTCCCTCAAAGTCGGCAAGAATACCATGCCGAACCCCTTGATGCTGAAAAAGTTTTTAGACAAAGTGACGCGTTGTTATGTAACCCCTTCCACGTCATTCTTGGAGCAATATTGTAAAAAACCAAATGTGAAACGGAGGCGGCGAAGATGAGGTCTGGCTGTTAATGAGGTCAACACGATAAGCAGGTATATATTATGATGTCATTGACAAAAATATCCTAACATCGAATCAGAAAAATCATTATAATGGCCAGATGCAACTTCGAGTTTTTGTTACAGATTTTGCAAATGCTCATCATAGTAAGGAGCCTATCAATCTGAATGTAATTTAGATCCTGCTTTAATTTTTAATTTATTTTCTTTAAAATTGGTTATAGCTCTTTCTGTACTCTACATACCTACCTACAAAAGGGGCCAATTTAATTAAATCACTATATCCTCCCCTTCTGATGAGAATTGGAAAATGTGTCAACTTCGACATTTGCTTCGTCCTCACCCGCATCATCATCATCGACTCGTTTTTCCGTCCAAATTGACTGCAAAAGAAAATACGGAACGAAAATTGATGAAAACCAAAGGAGAAGGTGCTTAGTCATTGGATTTTATTTTCCGCACTTCACTGGATTCCTAGGAAATTATTCATTTTGCGGAAGGACCTTCCATTACTGCTTTTATTTGCTGTATTTTATACGCACACAGACGATAAACAAACGTTGACAATAAGCAGTAAATTTGGCGGAAGTAAGTGTGGGGGCGGTCATAAAATTGAGCGACGCCGATAATGTCCTTATTATGAGGGTGGAAGACATTATTCGAATATTAATTACGAAATCATGATGAAAATGACCAAACAAACTGTGTTGGGAAGTTTTCATTATTTTTACAGATGCGCCACCATTACTAATAATAATAATATGAAATGTCATTGAACGGAAGAAGAAAGAAGTCAGCCTGCGTGAAGTAGTGAGCGCGAGTTTGACAGGATGCTGTTTATTTACTCTATATTTAGAATGAAGAGTTTAGAGTTTTTGGATGTCTGGCAGAACATTTTGGTAAAATTAATACAGATGCAAGTGATAGAAATAAATAGGTTTAGATGACAGTGGTTTATTGCCGCATATTGCATACATTTTTTATTTTTCTTAAAAACTTCTCCCGGGAAAGGCGAACCTGTAATGCTTCATCAGCGCGCCCCGAGATGCTCGCAGATGTATTGCTGCAAATTATAGTCTTCTGAAAATATATCCCCAGGAAGCGAGTTCCAAAAAGTTTGCTTGTCCTGTAATAGAAGGAGTTTTGGAAAATTGATGTCCTCGCGGTTGTCAAGTGTACTTACTGTAAGGTCATGTGCAGTGCATTGGCTGCCTGTCGTGTGGGGCGCCCAAAAGTTGCATTTTGAGGGATAATGTCTTTGAGTTCGTCGGAACATTTACCATGGAAGAACATCTAAATAGAACAAGCAAAGGTCAGCGACTTGTCTTCTCTGCACCAACGGTTGCAGATTCGATGTGAGTGTAGGGTCTCCAATAAGTCGAACTGCTCGTTTCTGTATGCTGTTAAGTAGGTCAAGTGAATATTTTGGGGCCGAGCTCCATATATGGGAACAATATTCCAGGCCTGGTTTAACCTGTGCTTTGTGGAGAAGGAGAACTTGCTTGAGGCTAAAATACCTCTTTGCTCTAAAGAGGTAGCTCAACTTAGCGGACGCCGATCTTGCGATATATTATATGTGGTCCATGTGATTCATTAATTCACTGTGACTCCTAGAAGGTGCATTGAGTCCTTGGGATGGATTGGATGGTCATCCAATTGGATCTGAGGAACTCTTGACGCAGTTTTCTTAGAAAATGTTGTGAACTGCGTCTTGTTTGCATTAAATACAACCAAGTTGCCTTTTCCCCAGACCATCATTTAGAGAACTAATTTGTTCACATCTCTGACTGTGTGATGTAGCCGCATTCACAGGCCCACTGTTCGAGATAGAGGATATAAGAGTGCTGTCATCAGCAAAGCTGTAGATATTATTATTTGTCGATCCAAGCAAATCGTTGAATTGGAGAAGAAATAGAGTTGGTGAAAGAATAGAGCCTTGGAGCACTCCTGCATTTATAGCAAACGAATTAGATGATACACCATCTACCACAACTTGGATCGATCTTCCCAGAAGAAAATTTTTCATCCATCTGCAGAGTTGTTGTGGTAAACCATAAGACGCCAACTTGCCTAATAGGGCTCTATGCCAGACTCGGTCAAATGCCTTTGATATGTCCAAGGCTACGGCTCTGGATTCGCCGTGTTGTTCAATTGCTTGCGTCCATAAGTGCGTTACGTAGCTTAACAGGTCTCCAGTGGAACGATGGCTCCAAAATCCGTATTGCCTGTCAGTTATTAATCGGTGGCCTTCTAGATATTTGATTATTTCGACATTTATTGCCTTTTCCATTACTTTTGAGAGCATTGAAAGTAACGCTATTGTGGCAGACATTTCCTCCCTTTCTTTGGAATAGGTTGAATGTGAGCGATCTTTCAGCAAGAAGGAAACGTCTTCTAGTAGAACGACATGCTTAACAGCTTACATATAGTCCAGGGTACAGGTGCAAATTCTGGTGCACAGCTTTTGAGTACTACAGCCGGGATTCCGTCGGGTCCCGTTGCCTTATTGCAATCTAATTCTTTAAGGATGCGTTGAATTATTCGAGGCCGAAATTTCACCTCTGTCATCGATGTTTGCACCCTGGGAAATTTGGTGGCTCTAGTTGTGCAGAATCTAAGGTGGAATTGTCTGAAAACATGCTAGCGAAACCATATTATAGCTGCGTTTCTTTCGTCCCCTTCACGGCTATAGGATAAGTAAAATAAACAAATCCCTTGTTAAATACTACAACAAAGACTTGACCTGGATAATTATCGGTGTAATACCCTATTCACACCAAGCCCAAAACCGAGTTTTCGTCAAAAAAGTTTAGAAAACTCGTGTGTATGCATCTACACCGAACACCAACTCGTTTTCGTTTGACGTTTCAATTAGCTGTGAAACTAGCTATGAAAAATGTTTGTGGCGAGGCGACTAGGTTTTTATTTTAGTTGCTATACTTCGCTCGTATTGACATAATATACAAACAAAATTATTTAAGCTACTAGATAATCGTTAACTTATGGTTAAATGCATAAAATAATTAACATAAGCAACAATCAAAATCAAAACATCTGAAAATACCATTAGTTGTGGCAGGTAGTGCTGCCGTTGTAAAATTGTAGAAAAACTGAATAATTTTCTCTTTATGGTGCAAAGATAACAAGACATTCCATATTTGTAAACAAAAAAAACTAGAAGAAACGACAGCCCTGAGGCTCTCACTCAGTCTCTCACATCCTGTCAGCAGTTTTGCTGAGCTCGCTGAAAAGGTGTGTCTGCTTCAACAGCCCAACGATTGTACTCGTTTTCGTGGCGTTTTCATGGAAAACAACCTCAAACAACTCGTTTTGAAAACTGCAATATCTATGGGAAAACTTCTGTTTTCGATGAAGTTTTCGACTGTTTTCGCGAAAACCCAGTTTTCGTCTTGGTGTGAATAGGCTATTAACAGCTTCGCGGGTATAGAGAAAAGTGTTGCCAAAATGTTTACCTCTGCTTCGTTAGAATTTTCCATGGATATTTAATATTTTTTTCCAAATTAAAATGTTCAAATGTCAATTTTACTGTCAATGTCAATTTTACTATCAGAGTGATGCATTGCCAACTCATGTTTTCGTTCTTCGACATTCGTTTTATTCGTCAATCCTTGTTGGTGATGCTGACGGGAACGAAAGAAACGCAGTTTACACAAGTGCCAATGCATTCTGTAGCTGGCTTAAAAAATCTACAAAATGAAAACAAATTTGCCTTAATGGCAACGCTGATGCCCACAATACAGCGCGAATTTAGAACAAACAAAAAATGTAATGCAGTCCTAAAGAATATAGATACATCCAATATGGAGTGCAATGTATTCAACCAATTTATCTCTAATAGGGTTATGAAACAATTTGACTACACAACGAGTCATGTTAATCTCATTAATTTCGGCGCTCTAATCTATTCCAAATTAATTGGATTATACAACTACGTTCAATGTACTCGTACGTTCGATGTACTCTTATAATGTGTGTAATTAATTTTGTCATTTTTAAAGTGAGTGTGTACTTAAAACTGTTGCCCCAGAGTGTTTATGAAAATTAATTGAACTATTTTATTACGTATTGGATATTTTTACGTTATGCAACCAAATGTAGAGTTGTAATAATTACATTTTCCAATTACATTCCGTACTATGGTTGGGTGGTTCTAATGAATATTAAGTTCATTTAAAAATGAGTGCTTAGTACTTTTTTTTTTATTTAGGGGCGGATCATTTATTCACATGCAAAAAAATGCACATTATTCGGTTGTAATTGTATTTCGAATAATCCCTTAATGCATATAGATTAGATATATCTCAAGGAGTCAGTCATAACTTGGTCATGTGAATAAACACGACTTCATGCTCCAGCCCACCTATTTGTTGTTGTTATACTTTTCCACTTTAGTGAACAAGTTCCACCGAAAAGGATAACCCACATTTTAAAAGCATTCATTCATTCATCTCTAGTCCACTCAATATCAATTTAGAAGTAAAAAGGAAGAAAATCCTTCCACCACTTGGCTCATTCAGTTACCTCGAAGCAGGTTACTGAAGATTTATGAACTCGAGTGTAAGTAATTCTAATAAAAATAAAAGATTAAGAAGCAAAAACCCAGATTCAAGTTAATACAATGAACACACGAGTGAAAGAAGAAACATGAGATCATCCTCCAACCTCCAACCCCAACCACTAGAGCGTTAGAGCTCACTACACTACACGCAAGAAGGCATTATACTCGTCGTAACGTTACAAACAATCAAGGCAAGGCTGTATACTGTCTTGTCTGTCCACACGATAAATCGTTTATAAGCAAGCAAGGATGCCCTACTCTGTCTATATGTCATATATAACCGCACATAACCCCCAAAGGATAAGAAGTTTTCTCTTTTGATTTCATTATGCCCACGTCGACGTCTGTGCTCTTTCATTATTTCACCTGTGTGTGCGATAGAGATTGTATCATATTTCCAGCTTTCCGAGCCACTGAACTGAGAGAATCCGTTATTATAGATTATGGACGATGATAGCTAATGGCCAGTGGATGGTGCTTTTTATGAATTTGATATAAGAAAATGTATACAAGCGTTCATGTGATATGGACGTACCTACCTCGCACCCTCACCTACCCGTATATTTAATTAAAGTTAATAATGGCTACTATTTTATTCTTTATGATGAGCTTGTGTATCGATTCAGGGAAGGACAAGGAACACTTCATCTTTTATTGATGGTTCGACTTGTAATATTTTGTATACCACAAGGACCTATACAGCATACACTCCAGGGGGTGCCAAGATTTGTCCCTATTTCATGTTCAGGCAACTATTCGAACTGGTACAGAAATCATTGGATTTTTGGAATAAGTTTAGGAGGGGGTGAGAAAACAATTGAAAAGGAAAATATATTGCTATAAGAGCCACCAATTTTGGTAAGTTGTGCAGGGTTCTGAGTCTATCACAAAAGATTATGGGCCCATCGCTATCCTAAGGGAACATTCTTAATCAGAACTTAGAGGAATTTGCCCAAGTACTTAATTTATTTAAATTTTCCCTAAAGAACCTAAAACTGTTCTTAATTTTGTTGCAGAAAAAAACTTCCTTAAAATGAGCTTCCTTCTACTCTGAGCAATGCCTATAGGTCATCACAATATCTGCTTGTATCCGTGTACGGAAAACCTATATTCATGGCATTCTTCCTCAGGAGCCAATTCGTAGACAGTATATCCAAATTTTGATCTGCTGATAGTTTAGTAGTTCTTCAGATTTTTTCCGATCTAACTTAGGCCACAAGGGCCTTGAGAACTTGTCCCCTTCTAAGTATGACCATATTTTAGGTCTGCCGTGTAAAGTTGATTTTTTACTTCAGATGGTGCTCACAGTCCGGGGTGGACCACGGCCTCAACCAACAAGCCCCTCCAGCCAGCTCGGTCCCTAGGTATACCTATAGCTATAGCTGCCTCCAGTTACGCACACCAAGTTGGTTGAGGTCGCTCTCCAATTGTGCGCGCCACCTGAAGTGGGACTTCCTCTGCTCCACGCGACCTAGCCATCACAGCCGCTGTATTTGGAGCTGTTTGACTGGGTCAACATCGCTATAATATAGCCGCAAAGTCCGTCGTTGAATCTCCTCCGTCGATACAAACTGGACCGAAAACCACTCAAAGAATCTTTCTCTCAAAGTGTGCCAAGAGGTTTTCATCAGCTTTCGACAAGGTCCATGCTTCTGCCCTATACAACAGGACTGGGATGATTAAGGTCAGATTTTAGCAAGAATAACTCTTTTCGCCATGGCTATTGGTGGTCTTTTCAATAATTTAGTGGGAGATTGTCCAAATTTTTGGCTAGAATTCGACCCTTTTTTTTATACCTTCAATATCATAGTGTTCAAGTCTGCTTTGAATATTGCTTTTGACTAAGGCTATGAGATGTGGTAATCTAAGCCTCTAGCGACTTTTGCGCTGACTGACTATCTATGTAGATGGCGCTATTTCTTTTTGGGTACTGATTCCACCTCAAGTTGTTGAGCAAATTTGAGGGCGGTCTGTACCTCTGTATACCTGAAGCACACTGCATGTGCCCGCAAAGTTGCACAGTCACATGTAGGTCTATATGTCAAGATCTAGACCATATGGCCCCGTATTGTTTCCCCCGCTGTCCTCTTACAAATTAAGACAGCCTTGCGCACTCTTTTCTGAATGTTAAGTTTAAGTTTCCAATATATAATAGTATCGTGACAAGTTAACCGAGAGGCAAGGCTCCACTTTAACAAGCCTATACACTGTTGAAAGAGTACCAGTTTCGGTTTACCGGATTTACCACACTCTTCAGCCCATTTTCTGAATTTATTATAAGCCGATTTCATCGCAACATGGCATCGTCCGCATAACGAATGACGCTCAACCCTGGCGTTTCTTTAATTATATCGTTTATGACAAGAACCCAAGGAAGAGGAGTGATAATGCGTCTCTTTTCAGGTGGGCCTTTAGTAAGCGATTTGCTTGTTTAACAATGTCCGAGATTGTTAAAAGCCCCTTTGGTGAAAACCCCTTTAATATCCAAAAATGCCATACGCTTTAAAAATGCGCTTTGAGGCTGGCCAACGCAGTAGAGGAAGATATACTTACGTATGTGGCGCGCACAAGTGGAAGGGGACCTCAACAAACTTAAAGTGCGCAACTAAAGGCAGAGATCGAGCTAACTATAGAGACGTATTATGTGAGGACTTGGTCTATACCGGACTGTAGCGACATTTAAGCCGTGCATAAAACTCCGCGCTACTTGCTTATTTTATGAATGTCGACAAGCTTTTCGAGTGTCTTGAGGAGCGCTGATGGTCTATAGCCTTTATCTAAAGTGTGGTTAGGTTTACTTTCTCTGGGTATAAATGCCATGGTGACCTGCCTCCATGCCAAAGGCACGTAGTCTAACTTTAGGCAATGTATACCAATTTTCCTGATACGATATTGTATGTGATCATATGCCGGAGCCTTTATAGCATTAACTGGTAGAATGCCATGAGAGCCAGGCGCTTTGAACGGTGCGAAGGACATTATACTCCATCGCAGTTCTTCAATGTGATGATTTATTCTAACTCTTCTTCCAATGACAAGTCAACCTTTTCATGTAATTTGCAACAGATTTCCAAACCATTTTTATACTGCTTCCTAGAAAGTGAGATTCTATCAAAGCTTCTTAAACTCCCTCACTACTTTTACTGTGCTAACAGTTAGATTTTTTATAACAAAACTGTTAACTGCCGCGTCGTTTGCCAACACTTTGCGGAGCCAAGAAGCTTATATCACAGTAAATCTTTCAAGACTTTCTTTTAGATTGCCTAGTCAAGTATTTGAACTCTTGCTTAATCTTCTACGAGTATATACCTACACTACCTGAACCCCCGCCAGCTTCGCCACGTAAAATGAAAACGATCGAACGACGTCGTTTCGATACTAGCAGTCTCTGTCTACTGTCACAGATATGATAGAGACAGCTTTAGTGAAAACGATGTCGTTCGATTGTTTTTTATTTTACGCGATTTGGTCCCAGGCCTTTTTTTTGCTTTTTTAATTTATTTTTTATTTTTTTTTTATTTATTAACGGGGAAAATATATTTTTTTTTGTATTGGAGGTACCACGCCCCTTTGTCCAACTTTGGCCAATCTTCACAGGAGCACTCTAGGGCCAATACCTAAGATTATCTGTAAGTTTGAGCTCAATCGATTCTGTGGTTTTCGAGATATGTATAAGATTTTGAGTGTTTTTTTATGAGCGGTGCCACGCCCCTTTGTCCGATTTTGAACTTGTTTAGCCTATCACCCAATCACCGTAATTACAGACATTTAAAAAAAAAATCAACAAAATCGGTTGAAAATTACGGGCGACAGAGGTAAACAATTTTTTCCACTATGTTTTATATAATATAGAGATAAAAATGGTGTAAAAAATGTATAGTAATTCATCAATTGCGAACGGCTGGGCTGATTTGGCTGAAAGTCAAAAAAAGTCGGAAAAGTCGGGAAATTGGAAAATTTGAAAATTGATTTTTTGTATGGAATATTTTTCGACGAAATTTTGCATTTTATCGCATGATTTGACGATTTTGGACGATGTAAAGGTGGAAAATTCTTCATGGAGCTTGAAAAATTTCAGATAATTGTAAAATTCATTGTGATAAAAGACTTTTTGCGTGCATTTTGGGTGTTTGGGTGGAGAAGTTAACGAGATCAATAAATAGATGGCGCTGTGCTTCGATCATTGCCATACAACCCGATAGATGGCGTTCTACGTTAACTAAGGCTGTGCGCAATTTGACAGGTGTCCTTTTCACATTGTCACTTTCTATTGAGCTGCGGAATCTGAATCATTCGAAATTGTGCAACGGTACGCAGTTATTCGTCAAGAAACTGATGAACAATGTGATTCAAGCAATGAATCAGCAAGTCCTTGTCCCACAAATTCCAATTGTTCCAACTGATCTTCCATTCCAATTCAAGCGGGGATTCAGTTCCTCGTTCGATTGGCTTTTGCGATGATAATCAATAAATCGCAAGGTCAATCGTTGGAAGTCTGTGGGATTAATCTCGAATTTAACTCTTATTCGCACGGTCAGCTGTACGTTGATTGTTCGCGTGTTGGTAAACCGTCTTCGTTGTTTGTTTTTGTGGATGAAAATAAATCAAAACATTCCGCGGTACTAATAATAATCATTTTTAGTGTACAGGCTAACTTTTACGAAGTCACAATAGCGAACATTTTCATCTAAAATTGTCTATTGTGACCGTCAAAATATTTAAGTTGAAGATTAAAAATGATTATTGGTAAGGCCCATTGTATCTGTTACCTACAGTTTTACTCTGGAGTTTATCTAAAGGCGCTAAAATGGGTTCGTCGGGTCCGTTAATAATTTCTTTCTTCTTCTGTAAATTTGCATATAACATATTTTTTTGTACTTTTTAATTAATTTTTATTTAATTCTTTCTTTAACTCATAATACTAGACAAAAATGATTAAATCTAAATAAATTAAATAAATCAATGGATTCGCATCGCATGGACTCCCCTGGAATACTTGCATTTAGTTCTTCCGCGTGGGTTTTGGCGAATTGCCGACGAATGTGCCATCAAAATTCTCCGGAACGTTAACTATTACAATATTATGACTGGTATACTCAACAAAAACATGTCGTAAAAAAAAATCCGCCAATTCGTATCCTCTTATTGCACAACTGCTCAATAAATATCATAGAATTTTCTTTCCTTACAGTATTCACATTGACATAACTAATGGAACAATTTTCTCCACAAATTGGATACTTAGCGAAATTGATTGGTGTGCGGTTGCACAAGAGAAACTCCAAAAAATATAAAAACCTCCTGTGTCACTTTCTTCTAATTACAGTACTCCTTTTAGCTGGCATCCAAGAGACTCGAAGAACAATTTTCAACAAAAATAAACGTATCCTTCCTCCGTCTGGGGAGGTCATTGCCGAGTGAAAAATGTATCACCTTTTTGCTGTTTTGATTCAGTTTTTGTCCCAAGGACCGATAAGGATGTGTCAATAATAATAGTCATTGTGAGCTTATCATCTAATAGATATATTATTTCATTTCAGGAGTGAACCTGGTTGTGTGCACTTGTGCATCTACAGCAGTATTCCCTTTAATATTTTATATATTTGTCGAAGTGAGCTGCCACAAAGAGTGCAGATAAGCTTTCACCTAGAGTCATGAATATCTACTTTGTTCGGCAGAAGAAAGTCTTTCTTCTCAGTAACTTACATAGAAGTTATTATGTATGCTACGACAAAGAGAGATACGAAAGAAGAATCTTCACTAAAACTATATGAATTCCATTTATTGTCCTTAGAAGAGCTAGGTATCGTATAGGAGGTAGAACCGCAAGTTCACATGGTATTCATTTATAGTATAGTTATGTTGCAAGGATACATCTGCATCAAGAGTTGAGATACTTCAGCAAACCACTGGCATGTGTACATGTATAGAGAAACAATTATAAGGAGCATTGTTGAACTTTGCACGACGATATGGCAGGTTAGTGGGGCAGCATCATCTACACTTGAATATTTTACTTACATTCCATCTGCAACTATGTATTATTGTAGCCAAATTTTCCTTCATATTCAGAATTTGTTTACCGATCTGAAAGTCGACACTCTCGACAGTTGTTTTTTGGCTTTTGGCTTCTTTCATAAAATTCAACAAATGGCCAGCCGAAAAAGAAAAACTAAAGCAATCCCTTTAAATTATTAAACCCGCATTATAACGGATGCGTTGGCTTTGTACAACCCCGTAACCAAGTGTTGCAAAACCATTCTGTGTTCCCAACCAAATGCGGTTAGATTTCTTCTGTACAGACGGTACAAAGTACTTACCTCATCTCATTACTCAACCCTTCTCAGTTTGACCCTGGGTGTACAGTACATGTATACGAATCTATAGAGCCAAACATAGCCAGCAGTCAGGACCATGAACATTAACGAGCTTCCACAAAAAGGAAATGCGGCAAACCCATTGAAACAAGGTGTCAGTGTGGTTAGGGCTTGGGGCGCGCCGGCTTCATTGGTGATAGGTAGGTACCTACTCCCGCAAGAGGGCAACTATATGTGCAAGGTTGAAGGTTGTTTCCTTGTTTTTTTTTTGTGAAAATTGCACGTCCATGTTTAATTGACTTTTGTTTGTGTAATTAATCTGAAAACAAAACCAGGAACTACTAGAACGTCGTCGGGGTGGCACAGTACCTACATAATTCCTATGAGAATCAGACTCAGAATGACAAACGGTTCATATAATTTTATGACGTCAACATGTACCTAACTGAGATTTGTATCTCAATTTATTTAAATTTTATTTTGATTTGGGTAGTGTATATTTTATTTGACAGTTTGATAGATACGATAAAGAAGGTGTTATAATGTAGCTTTGACAGTTTTATTTCTGTATACATCACAGAAGGGTTGACGATGTAGCTATTTTGAGTGTGGGTAGTTTTTTCGCATATGGGCGCTGAAGGAAGTCGACAGATGAATTATTTACTGTTCCCTATCCTAAATATTTTTCGATTACTCTGACATTTTTTATAACAACTCAAAATTAAAAAAAATAAATAAATAATAATGTTGTCAAAATGACCATAAGAACGTTTTGCTTTATGGGAAGGAATTCGCAGCCTTCCGATTATCAATTAGGTTAGGTTAGGCTAGGTTGAAGTGGGTCATTAGTCCCTTGTGATATCACATGAATCTTGGAAAAGTTTCGTCTTACTCGTTGAACCAGTTTGAGCTTCTGTTGAAGCATAGGAGACTACGAATGTCTAGGTTTGTTAGATCGTTTAGATCATTGTAATAGAAGGCTCCCAAATGGAGTTTCCGTTTTCGGGCGAGTGCCGGACGCGTGCAGAGGAAGTGATGAATGGTCTCCTCCTTCGTCCAAACAGCTTCTACAAAAATCGTTTGAGAATACGCCAAGCCTTGTTGCATGCCTGGCGCTGATATGCATTCTGTCAAAAGAGAATTATTGGATTATTTATGAGCTTCTAAAATTTCGCTGAATGATGATAAATCAAAAGAAGTTATCCATCCAGATAAAGGTCGGGTCATGAAGGGATGTGTGGTGGAAGAAAACTCATCACTTCCACTTGTAGACCTAAAATGTATATTGTGATTCCCCTGTTACTATATAGTTGGCGGTTACAGTCCGGGGTGGACCACGGCCTCGTTAAGCCACGGAAAAAATATGTAACTGGCTAATAACTCACCTACTTATGGGTCGGTTTTGTAATGTTCAGGAGATCTGATATCTAAAAGTCTGTTAACTCTACGGTGCTTTCGACAAACCCAGGATTCTTGGGTACGCCTATGCAGGGTATCGTTCGGTCATTGGGTCACCGAACCTCCGAAGCTTCGGCATAGATCGTTAGACTCCATTCTCCACGGATCATGACTTAAATGACACCGTGCGCCGTGTTTAAGCTACGATTACACGGCCATTTTTTCGAGTCATTTAAATGGCGCTCTGACTGAAAAAATGGCCGTGTGATCGCTCTTTAATGACGCCTAGGACAAATGACTAAACTTTTTGGCTGTTGCGTCATTTAAATGACATCCCAACGGAAAATTCTAAATGACTCGCATCAGTGTCCGTCATTTGATTTTGGGACACAAATGACGATGATAGTCATTTCGTGTGATCGCCATATTTTCAATGACGAATCGTAGCTTAAATGTCGCTCTTATGGGACATTTTTTCCTAACGTCACAGCGCCATTTAAATGACTCAAAAAAAAAAATGGCCGGGTAATCGTAGCTTATAGATCAGTTGCGATGCGGATAGAGGATCTATTTAGTGCTAGAGGCGCAGTCTTCCCTAGATAACCAGCATACGTTTTTTTTAAACTTCTGCCTTGCCATTAAGATGCACGTCGACCTAAAAGATCTATTGTGCTTATCTAGCATAAGTTGGTCTCTTCTGGTAACCTAAAAGATTTATGTACTTACAGTGCTTTCGAGGAAAAACCTGCTCCCGCAGCTATGTCCATTTTAAACAAACCTAGACAGTAATCCCTAGTTTTTTTTTTTTGCGATGGAAGATGGGACTCTTTTATGAGGCACCAATGATCCAACGTTCATTGGCTGTGCCAGATTCTTGCCGGTGAAACAACCTTCCTTCCCGAAAAGACCGATATCTGTAATCCCTATAGGTTGCAGAGGATGGAAAGCTGCAGTTTTTTTATTTCCATGGGAAGGATATATGAAGAGCTATGTCCAATGTCTATCACTGTTTGCGGGGCGCTTCTCAAAACATGCCCGTCGGAGCAAGCTATTAGCATCTGCTCTTGGTAAAGTTATATTCTGTAGCTTTTTCTGGCAGTTGTTGGCCACCATCGGAGATGATGGGTTTGATAAATATGCATATAGTGAATGAGTGCTTCTCCCAATGACATTTTTTTTACAAGCAAAGAGTGTATTCCATTCCCTTTTTAGTCCCTTTTTTGACAGTTCTTTTCCAAAAAACTTGGGGGTACAACGATGCCGAGATATTTCGGATTCCATTAGTTCACATTCAATCAGTGTCACTAAGACGTCCGTTTAGGCTACAAAGATTCTTAGGATTCTGTTGACGGAATAGAAGCCAACAGAGTAGTGGAGAGAAGCCTCCACCTTGTGGCATTCCCCTTGTTGTCATTTTCCTTACAGAACTATGGGTCCAATAGCTGAGTTGATGATTGTACAAATAAGAATTTTTGTTACCCAGTTTATGATGGACCTATTTACTGTCAAATCTTCGAGAGCTTTCATTGTTGATACCATTCGAAGATGTACTCGCATCTAGAATTGAATAAATGCATTTAAGTGCAATGCCCTCTCGACCACATTCGCTAATCTATTCCCAGCACTCATGGGCCCAACTGCATTTTGTCGATTCCAACGAGAGATTATGTCGATTTTATCTGCATGTCATGACTCACGATATACAAATGCACTACTTAGCCAACGTATTTAGATCCACAGTCAATTAAAATGAACTGTAAGTCATTTATGTCCAGATCTGTATCAGTGTACTTAATCAGTGCCAAAAACTGCAAGTCACCCCAACTCCATCAAATCAACCTCCCCTACCCATCGTTATCGCGCACTAAACACGAGGCCAGATGCCTCAAAACCACAGCCCAAATCAAAACACTCAATTCTCATCAACCAAGCACTGTTACAGCAATTAAATTGCACCCTATGGACACGATCGCATTTCGAAAACTCCAAACATTATCTTAAATTGAACTAAACTGCGGGGTGTACTACATCCACCCTCTGTGGAATCAGATGCATTTTTCCCTCGCTCCAAACAACCCACAAGAGATCCGTATCGTCGAATACGAATCCTCAAAAACAAATGAACGAGGGGAAACGTTTTGAAAAATAATTATTTATCTGTCTCAGTCTCAGTCTCAGGGATTCACTGTGCAATTTATTATGTGAAAATCGTTCTCGTTAACAATTTGACCCGCGCGTACTCTGAGACTTAATCACCCTGCTCGCCCCCCTTCATCCTTTAGGGATGAGAATTGATTTTTTCAAAAATTTCCCTCCGGAAGGACTCAGTGGTGTCTATGCGAGCACTGAACTAATCTGCTAAAATGTGTTTCGCTTGCAGTTTACTGATTTCGTCCTGCGAAACCATGCGACAGATCCTATCGTCTGGGGAATTAAAACTCATCACTTATACTTTCATGGTGACTGTTGTTTTGCACAGACACACAGATAGATGACTAGAGGGGCATACGCAAAAATATGCCCGCGAGGACTAAATTGCTGGCAGATTTTCAGTATAAACACACTCGTGGCCACAATTCTTTGGTCTGTAATCCGAAATGGTGTCGTATCTCCCCAAAACAACATCAGCAAATATAAAGTTCGCAATAGAGGAGCAGCGGCAGCGGCATATACACTGGGGATACCAAAAGCCTCATTATCATGATTTGAGTCGTTAGACGCTTGAGTTGGTGGTGATAGTGCTGCAGCGAATTACAATGACTCAGGAGTCAGGGTATATGCGATGTGCAAATATTTTTACATCACAGAAAGTATAAACACGCGAGGGTAAGAGGGTCGTACGGTGTGCGAGGATGTCAGTGCATCATTTTCATTCGATATAAAAGCGACTATAGTATGGCTTACAAGAAACTCGTCATAGTGTTTGGCATTTTTGAGATGTTGATCTTAGAAAATATTGAGATTCCACATGATTGACTTGATTATCAATAAAAGGTCTTTTAAGAACACAAATTCTCAGCAAGACCGACAAATTTTCTTCTCACAACAAGCGAGTTCACTTGTGATCTTGAACAAATTGCGCAAACAGTTACAATTACCTTAAATTTAAGTCAGAGAAATTAGCTTTGTATATAACCAGCTGTAGCTGCCCGGCTTTGTCCGTGTTGAGGAATTGTCAATATGAGGACGATGCACATCTGTGTTTTGAATTTAAAACTTTAGCTCGCACGAGTGCCGAGAAATAACATTTGCAGCTTTTTTTTTAATGTAAATGCCACGCCCCTTTGCCCGATCCCGCTCAGTTTAATAAATGCTTTCTAAAAGCAATAAATGTCTATTTACCCAATTTCAAGGCTATAGTTGCCGTAAATGTCAAGATGTTAATTCAGCGCCATCTATTGGAAAATTTGAAAACCTTTGATCCACGCTAGTTATAGTTTTAAAACCAATGGAGGGCAACCTGCAATTTGAAGCAGTAAAGTAGCATCTGAATTGAGATTTTTTTCTCGCAATGGAGAAATTTAGGCCTACTGTCCACTAGCTGGGCTTCATACGCACGCTTTCGTCTTTTGCATCTTTTTGTACGCTTGCAGATTGTCTGCAGCTTTCTTGCACGAAAGTGCGACTTCGCCGCTTCGTGAACAGAGCTTTGTTTGCTTATATGCAAGCTGCAGGGAAGCAGCAAACAAGCGAACAACAAGCTACAAATGACTAAAGTCGGCGTATGAAGCGCAGCTACGCAGACAGTCTGTCCGACAAATAACTGCGCCCACTCTCTAGTAACCTACATTCATTAATTTTCAAATATCCGGCTTATCTATTAAAAGGAGTTGCAGTTGTTATTTGTTTAAGCGGACCCTCCATATAAGTCTCGATCTTCCGTCACCAATATAGGTACTTTAAATTTTCAAGGTCAATCCCCATACGGATATAGGAGAGCTAAACTTGATATAACCGGGCTTATCTAGTTGATGTCAACTGTTAGCCTCTGACGGCAGGAATTCCATAGCACGTCTTGGAATCCGAGTTGAGGACATGCGATGAGTGTGACCAAACCACCGATGCATGGACCGCTCCGACCGGAGACGTCGCTGCTCAACATTGAGTTCCTCACGTATTCTGGTGGTTCTTAAACCTTAAACTATCTCTACAAGCCAAACCAGTAACGACAGCATGTGTACGGTGTATGAATACGTTTACGTTATCTTATGCTTACGATCATCAACCAAGTCTCATGACCATAGGTAAGAGTTGGAACAAAAACCTAGTTAAGAAACGACAACTTAACATTGTACATGTCGCAAAAGATATGATTTATCTCCTCCGTGAATGTCAAGCTATTGCTCGGAACAGGAGGAAACACCTTGAAAGGTACTTCTTTGCGAATTTGGAGGAGGTTGGCCTCACAAACAAAAATGGAACAATTTTTAGGTGTTTTTGACCGTTAAGATTCCGCTTAAGGTGGATGCAGTAGCGCAGTGGTTAGTGTGCGAAGGAACCCAGGTTTGATCCCCGGAAAAACACAAATTACATCTTAAACAACCGAGAGTATAACTGTCCTGAAAAAGCTTCTCAATTCAGCCGTTCGGACTTGGCATAAAATTGTAGGTTCCTTTCATTCGTCCCAAAAATAGAAACTCACACAAACGAGTGATTGCGAGAAGCTAGGCCTAGGGTACCTGCATATTGCGCCAGCTATTTTTTTTTTTTTTTAAGGTTCCCCAGGGATGGATGATGAACTCACACCCTATTCAACCTAACCTAACATCTACCTATCATCGTATGCCTTGCCCAAGTCTACAAAGCACGTGTATAAATATATGTAGCGTACTACCAAGCTTTCTCAAGTACCATTTGGCGAATAAACTGGTCGTGTCTGTTTCTGGCGGTCGTGGCAGAACGATTTAACTTCCTCTTTACCAAGGGTCTTGAGCAATTCCGACCGGGCTAAGTCCACTTTGACAGATTTTCCAGCTTTTCAAAATTTCATCGCAATGTCACTTCCTCTTCCGTGGGACTATTTGCCGCCAAGATAGAGGCGAATCGAATAGTCCCACGTCGTATTCCTGAATGAGCAATTCAGAAAAGTTCTCGCTCAATGGAAGGAAGTACACCATTCTTGGATTTGACTCCTTCAATGATATTCCACTTTCTTCCTAGTCTTAGATGCACCTAGCTCGCAGTTATGTGAGTCAACCTTTTCATAAGATCGTTTTTTGACAGCTTTAACAGAGAATTTGCAAGTTTTTCGAGTCTCCACGTACCGATTCCAACAAGCTGAACCCCTCAAGTGAGTCCAAAAATCCAAACCTTGAAATCCTTCTTCTTCTCTCTGATGCGTTCTTGAATTCCCGGAGTTTTGTTGAAGTCTTTACAAAAAATTCGAATGTGATAAACAGAACAACACCAACCTGTGACATCTACTACAGTCATTATGGACAGAACCAAAGCCTTTTTTGACCTTTTTTTGCCATTAAAAGCAGATTCAAAACAAAGCGTCTTGATATTCAACCTCGCAAATAGACAATTCGACAACGCACTTTATTTCATTTGCGCGGTATTCTGTAAATATGGATATGGATTGCTCTAGGCATAATTTTCTTGCTGATCATACTGTGACAGGAAACAAAATCGTTGTCCTTTGTCTTTTTGAGTTCATTCACTGTACTCTATCGATGCCTGCTATTTACTGACAGTTACAAATGTAGGTAATCTTTTAAAATTGGCTACAAAGCGGTTTTTTTACTTGTATTTTAGGCATGCAAAAAGTGTCCTAAAAACACTAATTTCTCTGCTCGTTTTTAAAATTCACTAGACTTCATGATGTCCTTTTAGTGCTTAGCTTCGGAAGCGTCTGTCGTCCCCCAGGATACTTAGAATCAGAGCACATTCTAAACAACTTCTGTTTCGCCAAACAATCTGCGACGAAATTAGTGTTCATCTAATGGATGCACAACATCCATTTATACAGATTCATTCTGATGGTTTAGTGACATCCACATTCTTTCTGCTTAACTAATAGAAATATATCCTTTTCCCTCGTAGTAAAAAGAGTAACTTAATTTTTCACACCCGTCAGTCGTCAGTCATACAAGTCAAAAGCCTTTTTATCCTCTCTACCAATAGATTCATTTCCGCCTTCGCAGCAAGGACTTTTTTCCGGTGCATTATTTTTTTCCAGCTTTGTCACCTTGGCAAGAGGAAATTTGCTCTTGCAAATAATAAATTTCACTCCCCCTGCCAGTTAGCACGGTAATTGCTTTCAACGGGTACCTGTGATCCTATGGCCAATCTCAATTGTTCTCACACACCAAAAATGTTTGTGTAGTATACCGAGCTACGACAGCATCAGGCTGGCCTGCAAGTTGGATGCAGTTTTGCCGTGGCATGTACCCTTGAAAGGGTAAGTCAGTCGCGTCTTAAGTTTCCGGTACTTTGCAACACAGGGCGGCGGCGGCGGCACAATCTCAACATTTTGCCTACATTCATCTTGTGGGTTGTGGCTCGGACGGAGTGCAGCCATGACTAGGTGGGGGCGGATGGGATAGGTAAAGTGCAGTGAATGCATTGTGTCAGGTGTTATGGTTAGGAAGTACCTACCTGATGGCCATAAATTTATTCCTCTCTCTTGGTGTGGCATTCTTTCACGAATGGTCGACACCGAGCAGGGAACAAGGCACAAGGAGCAAACTTTTCCATAACCCGATACCTGCCACATTCATGCAGTGCTCTGTTAAGTGGCCCTGAAATGAGTCAGCATCCTTCACAGCGAACAAGGAGCAAATCCACAAAATGTGAATGTGTTATGTAAATTTCCCACCGGGACAGTTGTTGTCGGGTATTATTCCCTGGAAAGAGTTAAGAAATTTAGTGCAGTACCATTGGAGGATAAGTTATCCTTCCGAAGGAGTCGGTATACGTGAACCGGTTTGTTGTC
The DNA here is from genome assembly GCA_949372485.1 of Cheilosia soror. Lineage (NCBI taxonomy): Eukaryota > Metazoa > Arthropoda > Insecta > Diptera > Syrphidae > Cheilosia > Cheilosia soror. The sequence goes on from OX443564.1 coordinate 61,647,004, forward strand.
TTTTGTTAGAATTTATTCAAGAAAGTTCGCACGTTTTTCAAACGCAATCAGGACGACACGGCGACGGTATGAAATGCTGCAAACGGAATAAAAGTTGTATCGCAATCTGAAGTAGAAGTGTGAACAGGAAACGGAATGGTTTTGCACACCGAGAACTGTTGTTTGGTTAGATTAAATTATTACGACGCTTTGTATAGCTTGCAGTCATCAGAGAATCCTTCCCACAACAATTGGACGTTGGAGAGGAAAAATCACAGGCAATTCACTGACCCATTGCTTCAATTGATTCATAACTAGTCAAGGATGCATGACAAATGGACCTGGCCTTCAGCACTTCTAAATAAATTGGGAACTGAAAAGTCATCCGGGAGTTGTTGTTGGTTGGAAACCCTACAACTACAGGTCCTTGACACTTGTAAATAACGACTGAAATAGATTTTACCTATCATCGAGTGCATGCATCCTGCACCGTTCGTTGAGAAGATATTCTGAAATTTTCCCCCCACCGCATACATATATCATTACATTGGTTGCTTCCAATTGGATGCATTCAGTTCGGTGAATGAGGCGTATATACTCCCAATACACACCGCAAACAGTATTGCTTCTTGCTTCTGATGATTACTAAATGAAAGGATATAGGAGCACACAACAACTCATTGGCATATAAAGGATGTGAAGCATTATCTTTAATTAAGACAGCCAGGCAGCAGACATTACACTTTACACACATACAGTTATGACAGAAGTTTCTCTTATTAAAGGGGCCTATTGACAGGACGCTGACAAAGTCATGATAAAGGACTGTATGTGGGGTGTGCGCCTTTGATATTCAAATGGGAAGAAGAATCCATGTGTAAGAGGCCACCATACATGCTCTATGAAGTGTCACGCTTCCTTTAGAGTGAAACAATCTGAAGTCGATGATAACACGTCACATTCCCTGTGACACCCAGTCAAGTGGGTGTGCATGATCCAATTTTCACTTGCTTTACTATGGAGGACTCGGGTTGGGTGAAATATGAATATTCAGTGCTTCCACTGAACCGGAAGGTTTGCTTTCTCTCCCTTTGGAGGCTAATTTTGTGCTTCATTCGGTTGTGCGAGTTGGGAATTTAATTCTTAGTTTAGTGAGCGCATAAAAAAGCCTTTCAAGGAGGTAGGTACTCAACCTAAAAAAAAATATATAAATATCTACAAGCAATGTTGGTGTTATCGTTCATCCTCATCATCATCAAATTGTATTCAGTGATAGCGAGTTATTTAAATTGTCATTCATGAGAAATATGCCACCAAAGGGGGTTTGAAAAAATTTACAAGGCTTGCTAGAGAGGAAGAAGAATTGCAATATCACACCTAAACTTCTCTGGTGAGTTTAGTGAGCGTCCCAAACTCATTTTTTACTGCTTAGGGTGGTTTATTTCTTAACCAGATTGTGGTCTCCGTTGCTTAAACAAGTTAACTTTTCTTAACATCGTAGGTCTTGCAATTCTACCAGAATGAGGATGAATGTCCCACCTACAGTCAGCAGCAGTCTCTCTAACCCAGTTTCATTTAAGAATGTAAGGATAAGAGCTAAAGCTACGATTACACGGCCATTTTTTTGAGTCATTTAAATGGCGCTGTGACGTTAGGAAAAAATGTCGCATTAGAGCGACATTTAAGCTACGATTCGTCATTGAAAAAATGGCGATCACACGAAATGACTATTATCGTTATTTGTGTCCCAAAATCAAATGACGGACACTGCGAGTCATTTGGAATTTTCCGTTGGGATGTCATTGTCCTAGGCGTCGTTGAAGATCGATCACACGGCCATTTTTTTCCGCCATTTAAATGGCACTTAATTCATGTCATTTGGTGCGCCATTTTCTTAGTCATTTAAATGACGCTGCCACAAATATGGCGATCACACAGAGCGACATTTAAATGACTGCTTTGTGACGGGATTTTTACGTCAGAGCGCCTTTTAAATGACTCGAAAAAATGGCCACGGAATTTCTTCATTTGGTATAGTGGTAGTTTGTACGTGCCAAAATATATCAGTATTTGTGGGTCAGTGACCCCAAAAGATCCCAGCCTAATATGATCACGCATTTCATAGATAACTCTTCGTCGAATCTCCAGAAAACTTCTTCGGATATACCCTGTTTTTTTAGAAGCTCCTTGAGTCTGCGTTACCATACCATACAAAGACTATTTATTCTCATGTCGATGCCTGGAATCTTTTGCGGCTATGTTACCCTAGAATAATTTTTTTGGCTAACCTCATGCCCCTGAGTGTTGTTCCAGATTCTTGCTCTGTTTTCTTTCTCTAGTTTTGTGAATTTTTCCTTGTGGCTGTGGGTGTGATCCCCTATTTCACAGACTGGTTTAAAACTTACTGATGCCACGTTTTTTCCTAGTCGGCAAAAAAGTCATGCATCACGGTAAAACTCAGACACTCTTGATACTGCTGGTCGAATTTCCTTGACATACTGTCCGGAGGTCTAGACTGAAATGGCTACAAAACGCCCGTTCAAGTTTACTTCCGACGAGGACGGAATGAAAATACCCTACGACCATTGAAATGGATAGGTCTGAGATTAAAAAGGATGACAATGATGAAGGAGTATCTAGGTACATAGCATCCAATTGCGATAGTAGAAGATTTAGGCCACCTAAAACACAAATGCTTAAGTAACATTAACCCATTCTAAGACTACAGAAATAGTAGCAAAAGTACAACACGGCGGATGAGTCGATGAGCCGATGAGTGGACCTTTCTTTAAAGGCAATAGAATTTGCCACACACCCCACAGCCAAAGTCGCCTGAATTGGGATATCAAAACAGCGCAACACATATATAATTGACAATATAACCATCTCAGGCAGTTACCTCTGACTATCTGCCACCCTACAAGTTTTGATTTATTAAGTTCAAAGGAACAAAAATCCAGCAGAGGGTTAAAAGACCCAATTGCCCGAATGCTCATACTGACAGGCGTACACCAGGAGTTGGGATCGTGACGTATGTTTCAAATGATCACGTTGTCATCATGGTCACACTACAAACCATACACAGCCAAATTATTCATGGGTATTTCAAATCCGTCATCTCATGTACCACTCCTGAACTACAGGGTTTTTCAATAAGAGCGCTACAAAAGTTTTTTTAAATAAAACAAAAACGGTTTTGGATATCAATGAAATTCTTTATTCCTGTAAAAGTACGTTCGATGCCATTATGTATGGAACTCGATTTCTTTTGCATGGCCACGACGGGCACGCTTGCAGAAGTCCAGACGCTGAACCCAATTTTCGACGGTTTTCAAGCATAAATCAGCCGATACTGCTGCAATTTCACGTTCGATATTCGTACGAAGTTCATCAATCGTCGCTGGCTTGTTGGCATAGACCATAGACTTAATGTAGCCCCACAGGAAATAGTCTAACGGCATCAAATCGCACGACCGAGGCGGCCAAGCGACTGGACCATTTCGTGAGATAACACGTTCTCCAAACTTGGTTTCCAATAAATTGATTGTGACATTCGCTGTGTGGCTTGTGGTGCCGTCCTGTTAGAACCACATGTCCTCCAAGTCCATATTATCCAATTGAGGCCAAAAATTTTTGGTTATCATTGAACGGTAGCGATTCCCATTCACAGTAACGTGCCGGTCTTGATCATCACGGAAGAAGTACGGCCCAATGACGCCGCCGGTCCATAAACCACACCAAACCGTAATTTTTTCGGACTCATGGAGTACGTGTGGATTGCTGCCTGACCAATACCGCATATTTTGTTTATTGACGAAGCCATTCAGCCAGAAATGAGCCTCATCGCTGAAGATGATTTTTCAATGAAAATCCGAATCATTTTCAAGTTGTTGCTCAGCCCAATTCACGAACATACGACGCTTCTGGTGGTCAAGCGGCTTCAGTTCAATTTAATCTTGTAAGGATGTAGGCCAAGATCTTTTCGCAAAATTCGCCACAACGACGTCACAGAGATGCCCAACGCTTGAGAACGACGTGTGAGAGACACATTTGGGCTTTCTTCAACTCAAACCTCAGCGGCAGCAATATTCTTGACACTACGGGCACTTCTTTGTCTCACTGGCACGAGAACATTTTGTACTGTGCCTGTGGATTCAAATTTTTCCACTAGACGCTCAATTGTTGATCTGTTAGGACGATTATAACGACCATAAATTGGACGTAGCGCTCTTAACGTTGAGGCCACTGACTCCGAATTTCGGTAGTAAATTTTAATAATTTCGACTCGTTGTTGGCTCGTATATCTTTCCATCATGAAATGGCAAACCTTAGGCTCGAAACACACATGCAATTTCAATCGCGCGTCTGTTTAGTCGCAAAAAATGAAGCACACACATTTCAATATGAACGCGCGCACATAAAATCCAAAATTATGTGCGCGTATTCACATTGAAATGTGTGTGTTTCATTTTTTGCGACTAAGCAAGCACTCGCGCGATTGAAATCGCATGTGTGTTTCGGGCCTTACTGAAGAGAAATGTCAAAAGAGCGGCAAGAAATTTGGCGTCGTTTGCTGTCCTGTCGCTCTACTTTTGTAGCGTCCCTATTGAAAAACTCGTCATATGACAGCTTATCGACGGACATGTCATCCAACTTTAATCATGGCATAGGGAAAACGTTTTGTCCAAATCACTCATTTTGTTTGTCCGAAAATGACCCGGCGTGAGTCACAAATGAAATGTTAAATGAAATATCGAAAATATCTGATATAGCTGAGTTGGTCTGAAGTTCAGTTGTCTCAGAGATGAGTTGTATAGGTTCGAGATGGTCATGGATGAGCTGTATGAAGGTGATCTATAACCGACGCAATCTGGACGCTTTTATATACCTACTTTTACTTTTTCGCTTTTATATACACGTGAAAAACTCATGCTACATTTTCTGTCCACGTTTACACGACCATGCATTTTAAGATCGAGGTTCCAAGACTTCTGCCTTAAAATACGCGTGTAAAATTGGACAGAAAATTGTTATCTATCTCTTATTTGGTCAAAACTAAAGCTTTTCAGATGGACTGATATTTTGTTAGCCGAACGTTTACCATCTTTGTTTTGTTTTTTTGTTCGTGCTACAACCGTGGATCCATTCCTATAAAGCTATAAAGTTGAAAGTTATATGCTCTACCAATATGGTTAACAAATGCCTAAGAAAAGCCATCAAACGGATTTAGCAACATTTAATATTTTTTGGTCAAGTTCCACCCCATTTCAGGAATATCTCTACAAAATTCATTCAACCCCATTTCACATTAAGTATGACTTATGCATCCAGTACCAGTACCCTACAAACAAAAGCAATGACTCATTTTCCGTTTGTCCCTGGCACACCCTTTTTCCTCAAAAATGTCCTATCACCTGTGATCTGTGAGTTAGAATTTAATTTCAATAGAAAGTCGTGTTTAATAGCAATTACAATGCGCACTGTAATAGGTGTGACCTCAATACACTAATGAAGACATAAATTAACCGACATTCATATCCTCTATGACTATATGAGTGATGCACCGACTCTGGGTGTACCTACCAGGGATTATTCCAATACCCCTTACCACCCAATGTAGCCGCCGCACATGCGACAATATCGTAATAGCGTGCCGCGCCAGTCACTCTCCAATCCGGAACCGCTTATCAATTGAAGGAACATTATTCTCAGAGAGAAAAACATTATAGCGGTCGGTCTAGAGTCTAGACAGTCCCTTTTTGTACCTCACGTCATGGCGATAGACTTTAACAAATTGCCATTGCATTACTATGGTCGCGTTTTCAATGTAAAGCCCTCGGTGAAGCACCCTTTCAGGCCAAGTATTTGCAATTCATGAACAACCGCCCATAAATAAAACTGCCATTCGAAGGGATACAAAAACAAAAATGGTTCACCAACCGAGCTCCATATACCATACCCAGAACTGGACAGGTGGAAAGGCTTATACAATTCGCACGCAGCGTGGGTTTTTATGGGAAATTTTTCAAATATTTCCAACGCTTTTAATATACATAGATATACAAAAAGGATACCCTATGCGGGTGGATTCGCAGCAAAGTTGCAATGTCACCCAGCTGAACCTGTGAATCCGTATTAATTGTGTGTAAGTGGATATTTGTGGAAAATATTTCGTTTGATAGGTATTCAATTTGAAAATGATGGCAAAAAATTGCTTACAGTGGTTGCAATGAAGGCGTTTAATGCAAGACTTTCAGATATTCCTGCTTTGGTTGGGTTTTCAGAAGCATTTGAAAGTCTTTTGGCCATAGGCGATAAGAAAACCCATCATCTTTGCACTAAGAGCTATGTCCTTCTCAGGATCTAAGGGCAATGTCAGAGACATCAGTTACCTCTGACTATCTGCCACCCTACAAGTTTTGATTTATACTAATAAATAATAAAATAATACTAAGATTGTCCCTGAAGCTTTCAAGCCTTTTGAGTTGAATCGGAACTCGGAAAGACATGAGCATGTTGCGACCGTGGGAGACACTCTTGAATCTCTCGTCTCCAGTCTATCCTCTCTAAAAAACTATAAAACAATTTTCTTGGATGTTGTTCAGAGTCTGTTGCCAGCACTTATCACCTCGGAAGTCGAAGAAGAAGGGACTATCCATTGAACAACGTCGCGAATGGATAGGTTAATATTGCTTGACTACTAAGCGAGTCTTAGGGCAGACCTAAGATGGTCACCTATTGAAGTCCCCACAGGGTCTCAACCAGCCTTATGGCCCGAGTTTGATCGGAAAAAATCTGTAAAATTATTAAAATTCAGCAGATCAGAGTTATAGGAATACTCTCTAGACACTTCCTTCTTAGGAAGCACGCTAGGATGTTATAGATTTAACAAATACGGACACGTGCGGGTATTGCGAGGACTTTCATATTCCAGATGGTATTTGGTACTCATCTCCTCTGTGTATATCTCAAGGTATTATTCGGATTAGAGGGAAAGACCTTGGATGGTAGTTGTTTGACAATTTGGACGGGGTTGACATCTAAAAAAAAAATTGAAACCTTGTTTAGGTTTTGTAGGGGAATTTAACGTTTGGGCAAATTGGTTTAAGTTTTTTGACCGTGAACGTTCCCTAGGAATGGCGATGGTCCCAATATGATGCATAGTCGTCTGTGATGAACTCACTCCCTATACAACCCAACCCAACCTAACCTAAGCGAAAAGTCTGATGTTTTATCACCCTACCTTCGAGAAACGGCTGTTTTTTTCTGGATGCGCACAGGCACACGTAGACCTAAATCACAGTACACATATTAAAGGTAATATATTCCGAACACTCATTTTCGTTTCGTGCTGCGCTTCTGTCAAAAAGGCATGCTTTTCCATAGAAATACGAATTTGGTCACATTTTCAGAAATGAAAACTCACGTTTATTGCCCATGGTCACATAGGCCGCCATTAATAATTAATAATATGTGTAGGTAATTTGGACCTAACCAACTTAAAGGACAAAAGCAGAAAGATCCAAAAGATATCCAAAATTTCTATAAAAGGTCAAAGAAGGACAGCTCAAGGTTTTGGTACCCAAGCCAGAAATTGCAAGTAAGCAAATGCATAGACTATATAGATAGAGGCACATTTGGCACCAATGACCATCAATTTAAAACCATTCCTGTGAACTAAAAATGAAATTCCGCCATCAAAATGCTTCATAGTCTAGAGATGACTAATAAATGCAAGTAATGCCCAAAACACACGTGCAGAATTTACTGTGCAGCAAGATTAGAATGCACATGTTGTTATGTGGTAATACAAATGTAAATTCTGCGCCCACCGCAGCACTGCAACATGTTTCTATTTCTAAATCCACTGCACAGCAATGCAGTGAATTAAATTAAATAGACTTGGCAGCATTGAATTTTTAAATTTAGCTATACCAGGAAAAGAGAGACAGGAATAATTTGTCGACTGTGTTGCACTCTCGTATTTTTCCCCGCGTTGACAGCAACCGATGCAAGTCAAATTCTGCACATCTGTTCCATCTGCAATACTGCTTGCAGCGAAGCATTCAGAATTTCTGCACATGAGTTTTGGGTATAAAGCAGCCATAGCTAGATTTTAACCTTAAAATACAGCTGACCTTATGACTTATGGTGCCTTTCCCTAAGTTTGGATTTTGTGAAATTCGAAAGTAGGTACTACAAAGTTGCCAATGTTCTTTGGGTATAATTTTTTATGTGATTTTCGATGAAAAGTTGTGTCCCTTGTGGTCGAGATTCAGGATGGCTTAAGCGTAGGTTACACGCGCTTGGCGGTCAACAGCTAAAAACTGATGCATCGTCTGCATTGTAAGTGAACATCTTACTGACTTTCTTCAAAATTCTCTCTAAAGACGGTCTATTGATGCCCAATTGTGTGGCACGTCGTCTGGTCAATACTCCAAAATCCTAACGCTACGACAACACCACCGAGCACGGACAAATTACTCCGCAAAAAAATCTAAACAATTATTCCGCGTTCTTCAGAAGTATAGCAATTTATGTCAGAATAGAATTGACATTTTGCCGCCATTTGCAAAAACTATAACATCTTCCGATTAGGTGATGATTTAGTTCGTCTCATCCATATGGTTATTATGACCATTGAAGCAGATCCAGCGAATAGATTGCGCTCGAATAATATTGTCACTATTGTTGGTTTACTACCGATTGATCGGCTGCCATGCTCAAGAAATTTCACAAAGCCGATACTTTGGCAACATCAACATTCACTCTATTGAGAGAATATAGGCAAACGCCGTTATTGTTACTGTCTATAGGAAATCAAATCGACTTCCTGCGGCTCTGGAAATATACGATTAATCATCCCTCAGTCTACAAAATCGACATCCCTTATTTGAATCTTTGAATAGATTAGATTACAGCATAAACTAAAACTCTCCTACAAACAACAGTGTGAATTAAAGACACATGCTGCTTGCAATAATCCCTCATCTGCGTCATGCTGGAACTGAAATCTACTACAATATGCTACAATCGTCCAATGCCGACGACGAGTAAGTTGCACATCCCTATTAGATACAAACAACCATCCAATCAGAAAAATGTTCAGCAGCATTGTTCGTTCGAGTTGGACTTCAAACACGTCGAACCTTACAACGTGTATGTGCATTCTTCTTGTATTCGAAACTCGGCAACATGTTGCTGGTAATTCACCACCGTTTTTGATCGACCGTTACCGTGCTGCTAAACAAGTGTTAAAAGTTGATTCAGTTCGTTAGAGATGGTCGCTTGTGAAGGACGTTTCCGCGCATAGTTTCTTCACGCATCTACCGGTTTTTCTGCACCCATTTTGCCTACTAACTAGATACAACCAACAAACAAGTCTACACTCAGCTAAACAACAAGAAAAATTAAAATATCCATCGTCATCATCCACGCATACTAAAGAGTGCAATAAATTCATCATCAAGTGAAAATAAATAATTGTGCGCTTTCCTAGATATTGTATCTGCAATTGTGCAGTTTTATTCAAATTAGCCGAAAAAGTTAAAACCTATAAGAAGGTGTGCGAATAAAAAAAAATCCCATTCAAGCTGTGTGTAGTTTGATGCCCATTGTATCTAGATACTTTGGTGGTGCGCTTGGTGTTTTCCATTTCGTTTTTTGTTTGTCGCGATTTTGTGTTTTGTGTTTTTTTTTTGCTCGTTCTTTTTATGGTGTTCATCAAATTTTTTTTTACAACCAACCGCTTCCATACTTTGTGTAATAAAAGTCAAGTCAGGTTTTTTTAGCCCACCTTTGTGTTACAATAAGACGGTGATCGGGTGCGCGGTAGAGTGAGCGAGATAGTAAACGAACGTGTCTCGTAGATACATCGTGTGGTGGAATAGTGAAAGAAGTGCGGTTTTGATGGTGCTGCTACTTGTACTTGCCTGCTGCTGCTGTTAGTGGCATCGATATCCAAGAAGTAAGGTAGCAGTTCATTTGTGTTGGGAGGTCATATCTATGTGTGTGCGTTTGTGTATCTCCATAGCGAAAAGGTGTAAAAGTTGAGGTGTTTTCCTCTTCCCTACAAGAAGCGGTTTGTTTTCGTTTTGGGTTTTGTTGTAAATTCCAATTTGAATTTGTGAACGTGTTACCCGTGGTCTTTAGAGCGATGTACTGACTCTCCCATCCCCAAGTAACAAGTACCAACTACCAAGAATGAAAATTCACGTCATAATTATCTAAGTGGAGAGTGAAAATAAAAAAAAATTAATATAGTTAAGCACTGCCTCTAAAAGGATACTCGCTAGAAACTGAATCTAAATCTAGTTTTGCTACTGGTTTTCATATGAATCTGTATATCTGTAGCGTGCACAAGTAGATATATCTCTGTTAAAGATGCACCTGGTCTAGAGAGGAGGCTTTGCTCTGATTTTGTCTGCAGCATCTCGACTCTAACTAAACGACTAATACTCTAACCACTCCGTTGGATTGGAGTCAATGTACGCATAGAGATATAAATTCTTCTTCGAACGCCTGTATCTTTATCGACTGTTACCGTGTAAACGAGTATCTTTGAGCTGGAATATAATACATTACACCGTGGATTTGGATTATACCTACAGACGATTTGATTTAAATGGACTTTTCTAAATGATGGTAAGTTTGTTGGTTAAAATTGAAATTAATTATTTTACGTTCGGATTAAGCCATTGGGTGCCTGGTAATCGTTATAACCGGCGCGACAGAAATAAACACCCATACACCAGGAATGTGCGTCTCAACTCTCAGGTATTGTGAGATACGAGATGAATATCAATTAGATACAGCTATCTACTCAAACTCATGTATATTACTGTCGATCGTTTTTATGCAAATTATGGAAATCTTTTCAAATTGTCGGTTTTTGAGGGAGAATATCTTTTAATTTCGTTTTTCTTTTGTTTTTGTTTTAGGCGGATCTTTAGAATTTTGAATTAATTCTTGGAGGCTTTGGGGGAAAGAATGAATGCTTGTGATTGTGACACATAATCGTAAAATCGAAGGCTAGGCACATTTTTGTAAAATTATTCTTGTTTTTCATCTACAGAATATTAGTTACCTACTTTTAGAATTTATATGGGAATATGTGTGTGTTTGGGATGAGGTGGGGGATTTTATTTGAATCTAATAGTTTGACCCCCAACCTAACTGTCCAATAATGACCAAGGGTGAAACAGTTAGCTCGCAAATGCGACTTTGCCGCTCCGTGGACAGAGCTTCGTTTGATTATATGTAAGTTGCAAACAAGCCTACAAAAAGCTGCCAATAACGAAAGCTTGCGTATGAAGCCCTTGGACAGTAGGCCTTAAAAATTTCAAGACCGTCAAATATTTAGGCGTAATAATAGACTGTATTGCTTTATAGGACAATATGACATAAACCAGCTGAAGTCTGTCAATAGGAGCGCCATATTTGCTAAGGTACTTATTCCTTAAAAGATAGTCAACTATCGAGGTGCAGAAGGAAAGTGTGAAGTGGTCCATATTGTATGACTTGACTATTTTTCTAGGCTATCTTTTGGATTTCGAACGATAGGCTCTCCTTTCCACTTGAAAAATTGTCTCATTCAGGGCTGCCGAAATTTGTGAAATGTTCACTGTTCACATAAACCTGTTCCGTGACGTTAAAAAATAAGCCGAGAGAAAGAACTCGAGCTCAGTCAAATTGGGTTATCTTGGGTCATCTTACGACCGAAAAACGCCTGCTTTGGAATGTCAGTTGTGGCTCGTGCAGTATATGTACCTTTGATCCATCCTGCTGGAACCATAATGTGATTTTATAGAGGAATTAAGACTTAATTGATCACCTTTCCTAGGTAGAATCTCGTGAGGCCTCTACCCAGAAATCGAGCAAAAGTGCGAAAAATGGCATTTGGTTTCCTTCCTAGAGAAGTCAATACTGAAGCGATCGAAATGATATTGGATGCATTGGAAATAACAGAATATGTCCTTTGAAAGAGTTCCACTTTATGTTCTACAATATGGGTAGAGGCCTCTTAATTTGAGAAGAAAGTTTAGATAGCTGATCTGTCTTCAACAACCGCTAACTATTTTATTTTCAAGGCAATTCTACAGCACTAGGTATAGTAACCGGAAGTTTTAACAACTTGTAAGCCATAACATTATTAAATATCTACTAGAATTCAAGCCCTAGGTCTTTTCTAAATTCCCGATATTTTAATTAAGTTACAACTAAGCTACCAGAAAACTAAAAGGCGTATTTTTTAAATTAAAATTTGAGGGCTTTTTAAGCAATCTAGCGGTTGGTATAAATTGTAGTCCTGCAGTTGCCTATACCACAGAAAATAGCTCGCAAGTCAATGAACCTTAAGTAACCTCTCTAAATAACAACTAGCTTTGCTTTCCTTTGGTCAGTCGATCACAAAATACAACTACTAACGAATTGATCCTTACTTTAGATATTAAGAGGCAATAGCTGCCTAGTAGTTTGTGTAGTCGATTCTGAAATGCGTGAAGTTGATCAAACGTATTGGCAACGGGAATCCTCAATATAGAGACGAATAAGTTAACAATAATTCACCAAACTGCAAAAACGACCTTAAGATGGGTTTAAAATGGACTCTTCAAGCAATCAACTTCAAAATGAAACCGAGGTATATTGTCATAAAAGAATCAAAAAGCCTATGAACTGCTATACTGTCCTTCAACAAAAATAGCAAGAGTAGGTATCTTAAATTTATATGAAAAGCATGATATCGAAAGCTTATAGTAGGCTATCTTACAGGTCAAGATGGCTCACGATGTCGGCGTTAGGTCTTGTCGCCAAATTAAAAAATGTCATAATGCCCAAAAACCACCACATCGCTCAAAATTTAAAGGAATTAAGCGTCACAAAGCCCAAAATGCAATGACATATCGCCCAGAGTAACGCATACACCCCAAATCTGACAGTAAACCCAAGCAGGGGTTTGTATTCCTGGTAAACTGCAAATTCTTTTTGACCTTTATTTCCATTTTGTTGTTTGTTTTAGGGCGTTATGCATTTTTTGGGCGTTAGCATAAATAATGCCATTTCGCCCAAAATCAATGTCACATCAACCAAATAATTTACGTAAATTTTACAACAACAAAATTGCCTAGCAATGTTTTGGGCGTTTTGACATTTTTCAATTTGGACGTTATGGTTTTGAGCGATAAGACCTAACGCCCACAAATCTACCCTAGATTCTTAGTAAAAAAAAGTCTAGATTTTAATGAAAAATTTTCCAAAATTTCATACATTTTTTCCAAGGAGAAATCTATTTCAAAAAAATGCTAGAAACAGTATTTCTGGCGACTGCATAGCGTAATTCTCTTCGATCCAGTACGTTAAACTTTAACATCCCTTATAGAGGACCGCTGCCGCTAGATCTCCATAACCAGTGGCAAAGTGTCATTTGATTTTGATCATTTTTTTTTCTTATTCTTTTTTGACAGTTTTAAGATTGAACGTAAAAAAATATTTAAAAAAGTTTAAAAAAAAAAATGGATGGTTGAATATTTTTTTACTAACCTTATTTCCAATTTGACTTCTGCACCTTCACTTTTACTTTTAGATAGATTTTTTTGCAAGACATGTATATTCTTTTTTCAATATATCATTTAATGTCCGCTAGACTAAAAAATGTACCTGAATGGATATTTCACAATATGTTTTAGAGCTCTAGCGCAAATGCTGAAATGTCAGTTTTTTATATATGGAATTTGACATTCTTTAAAAACTTTGCCGAAAACTCCGCAAAATTCACTTTCTTTGTATTGCCATAATATATTATGTAGTTTGAACTTACCACAAAGGTCTTTTTGCGTCAAATTGGTTGCAGCGCAGAGCTGTGACTTTTGAAACTTAGTATCGACAAGAGGTTAGAGAGGAAAAATAACAAAACCCACCTTGATCTTTTGTGTGACCAGTGAAAATATTTCAAAATTATTGTCCCCTATAATTTGGTTAACAACTTTTCGACATTTAGACCACTCTACTTAAAAAAGAAAGAAGCGTGTGCCATGGACTACTACTAGCCAGCCCACTATACCATCATAAGCTCCCCATTATTTAAGTCTCCTATACAGTAGCTTAAATTAGGGTGGCAAGCCGCAACAAGTGCAGCCACACTTCAGCTATAGAAAGATTATTATGATACCACAGGATCAATTGATCTCACAACTACCCGTTGAATCAGCAGGAGCTAAGAATAAAGCGTTGGAGGCAGGTTATGTTTGTATTAGCGAGTTCGCCGAGATTGTCGAAGAAGTATTCTTCGAGATGCAGAAATTTTTGTTTTACTTCCTAAAGTCGTTCTACTTTGATACCTTCAACTGTTAAAGTTTGGAATGGCAAAAATGGGACTGACTTCTTTCCTATAAACATCAGTCTTTTGAGACATGCATGTATCTTTTGCTGTGCTATTTTTATGCAACCTTGGGGCCCTCGCTGATTTTCCCCAATTTCAACATCAATTACAAAAGTCTTTCACGTATCACGTGTATAAATATTGGAGCTCTAACAAAGAGTCAAAAAAGTCAACGATTTTACTACAGAGTTCGGTGCTTTATGCCCCGCTCTAAACAAAGTCTTTCGTATTAGAGTCCCATTTAAAACCCTTATATCATCACATCGAAAGGGTAAGATTACACATGTGAAATTTATAAGCGATTAGGCCGATTTATTGTCTGTTTCTTCACCCTTTCAATGATCATTCTAAACACCTGCCACGGTACCCTTAAATGAGTTTTGTTTGTGCTATTGCCATATTGAAACATTAAATGGGCGCTACCTACACGATATAATGCACTCCAAGTTAATGTGTGACATTATTTCAAAATTGTTACCATCTACTCAGTCATTTTAAAATGACAATTTCTAAAGGACGTATTCAATTGCAATCCCAAAGATGACGGGCCCAAAACTATCCAAGAAATTCCTTTGAATTTTCATTTCAAAATTAAATTCTTTCAACATCAAATATCCATCCACACCCAGTACTGCTTCATTACTGTATTGTGTTTGACAACTTTATAAAATTTCATCTTCCTTCAGAATGTCCTAAATAATCTACCAAAAAACACCCAGAAACTAAATAAAACTACTTTCAATTTAGACGAATAATTTTCTCTTCAATTTGCTACCAAATTGCGACCCAACAAAATGATGGACTCCTTGGCCTTATTTTCTTCATCTCATACTTAATTAGAAAAGTTACTTCCTAAAGGCAGTTTTTTTTTAGAGAAAAGTTTTCAATTTCGTTACGAAATACATGACTAAATGGTGCACTGTGGTCCCGAAGGGTAGGGTAGATGTAGATGAGACCAAATAGTTCGAACGTGTAATAATGTCGCCATCTGTACCAAGTATGCCACAAACACTTTACTAACTATGTAGCTGTCATTGTCATGAGCATGGCGTTGATGACGACGGCGACGCTGACAATTCAATTTTGAATGTGTGGAGGCAGATATGTATGTATATAAAAAAAAAAGATAAAACTAGAACGGCGCTAGCGATTAATTTGGTTTATGAGAAAATTACTGCTTTATGGCTTAATTAACACTTTGGCCTCCTCCACCTCCTTTAGCTTAGACAGATATGAAGCAACATCGCGCTGGTAATTGCATGGTAACATTATTAGTTCCAATCAGCATTCAACTGAAGTGATTTCACTCCGAAGGGACACAGTCTCGTTACAGTGCAGCAGGCGGTGCACTTAAGACATTCGTCGTAATTACATTTTCTCTTGTAGCAAATTGAGAAAATTACATTTCTGGTTGTAATTGTATGTACTCGTATGTATTATGTTTCCACTCACTGTTACAATGTTGAACAGATGCTGGATAGCTTTTTGACATATTTCTTCCGCATAATTGATGCGAATGAAATTATGATTTATGAATGGTAGACGTTTTTGTTTTACTTCAACCGAGCATCTACCAACCTACATCTGTCTGTAGGTAATTATCATAACAATTTTGTTGTCAGAAAAAGTACCAAGTGTTAACCACAAGAGGTTAGAGAGGAAAAAAAAAAGAAACCCACCTTTGATCTTGGGTGGCCATAGTGAAAATTTGTTAAACTTGTCTCCTTATTTGGTTAACAAGTTTTTGACACTTAGACCACTCTACTTCAAAAGATAAAAACGCGACGCCTTTTCTTAGCTAGATGGGACAAACTAAGGAATACCTACATAAGATCTGCAAATCGACATTTACCGCAAAAATGTACGACAAAAAAGGTACAACCGGATTGCCAAATATTTGACTCTTCCTTTGTCATGCGCAGTCAAATAAGGCAATAAGGGCGAACATATTGACACCGTTGTGGATAAGGTTAGTTGTCATAGTTTCGCTCTTCGCCTGACAGCAAACAAAAACATTTGGCATTATGTCAGACAGTGTGATCGGCTGAAGGGTAATATTGACAGATCGCTTAATTCGATTATATTGTCAAATAGTCATATATCTACAAACGGTGTCAGTCATCTTAGGCGTCATATTTTTCGTTTTAAGTATTTACCTATTTGACAGCTTCTGATAGCAAAAAAATGTATCTGTCAGACAATCTGATTCTGAGTAAAATGATACTGACAAGCATTGCCTTACAGGATGTACAGGGTTTTTCAACAGGGACGCTACAAAAGTAGAGCGACAGGGACAGCAAACGACACCGAATTTCTGGCCGCTCTTTTGACATTTCTCTTCAGTAAGGTTTGCCGTTTCATGATGGAAAGATATACGAGCCAACAACGAGTCGAAATTATTAAAATTTACTACCGAAATTCGGAGTCAGTGGCCTCAACGTTAAGAGTGCTACGTCCAATTTATGGTCGTCAAAATCGTCCTAGCAGATCAACAATTGAGCGTCTAGTGGAAAAATTTGAATCCACAGACACAGTACAAAATGTTACCGTGCCAGTGAGACAAACAACTGCCCGTAGTGTCGAGAATATTGCTGCCGCTGAGGCTTCAGTTGAAGAAAGCCCAAATGTGTCTCTCACACGTCGTTCAAGCGTTGGGCATCTCTGTGACCGTCTCTCTACCGTCGAAAATTGGGTTCAGCGTCTGGACTTCTACAAGTGTGCCCGTGGTAGCCATGCAAAAGAAATCGAGTTCCATACATAATGGCATCGAACGTACTTTCACAGGAATAAAGAATTTCATTGATATCCAAAACCGTTTTTGTTTTATTTAAAAAAAAACTTTTGTAGCGCTCTTATTGAACAACCCTTTATTTACGATTACAAAAAAATACAAATATGACCTGCGTCCGCTAGTCACATAAGTTTTCAGACGATTGTCAATAAGACGATAGAGCTCTAAAACTCTGAGCTAGCAGTTATAAAAACTGAGGATAATCGCAAAAGGTCATCCAGGAAATTGCTCAAAAATTCGAAAACGATTTTTTGGTATCGTCATACGTGCACAGCTGAATCAGTTTTGCCGGGATTCCGAATTCGGCCATCGCCATATAGGGCTCCTGACGCGGCTTTGAAATCGATGAATAGATGGTGAGTTTCGACTTGAAATTCGTTGGTCTTTTCCAGGATTTGCCTCAGTGTGAAAATGTGGTCTACAGTCGATCTGCCGGGCCGGAAGCCACACTGGTACGCGCCGATTAGTGTGTTGCAGAACGGTGTAAGACGTTCACACAGTACGTTGGATAGGATCTTGTATGCGATATTAAGCAGGGACATGCCTCGATAGTTCTTGCAAGACATAGGATCGCCTTTTTTGTAGATGGGGCATATGGAACTGATAGCCCAGTCATCGGCCATGTTTTCTTCCACCTTCTTTTTTCTTTCTTTCTTCTTTTTTATAGCTAGCCCATTTTGTTATTCTATACTAGGTGGTGGAACCAGTTTCTTCATTGACTGGACGTGGGTTCTCTTCTTGCCCTATCACCACAATTTTATTCAAACTTATTCCCAAAACCGTGTTCGATCCCCGTAAAAACACAACATCTTAAGGCTTTTCCCACTGCACCACTCTGACAAACATTCAAGAATTTAAAAAACCTTCTCAATTCAGCCCTTCAGACTCAGCATATAAAAAATTACACTCAGTGTTTGTTTGCACAAGAGAATGTGCTTTCTTTTGACGTTTCTACCACCCTAAAGCTGAACCACGATCAAAACCAATAGTTGCTGATATTTTTCGATTTGTGAACATAAATTAGATCGTGTCAGATTTTGGTCTGTAGCTCAGTTTCTGGATGAATCAGAAAGCTGAAATTTACCACCTCGTAAATGAACTGTCAGATTTTCTATGGAGAATGGTTTACGCAGACTTCATAATATTTTCCGCAACGATTTAGGCTGCAAACAATTTTGCTAGTTGAAATTTGTAAATCTAAACCTTTATTTTTTTAACTTCATGGACATTGAGCTAGTCTTGGGTTAGCTACTATAGTTTCAGAGTATTTTCCAACACTCAATACACGTTTGCAAGCCTATTTTTTATCACTTGATGATTTAACTCCCCAAAGCTTACATATGATACCAAATAGACTGCAATGAACATAGTAATTTGACCTTCTTCAGAAAACCTACGACGACCCCACTGTTCAAAGTGAACATACGCACACTACATACACTTATACAGTGTTAGACAATGCTCGTATAATTTAATGTAACAAACGGACGGGAAAAAAGGTTGCAAAGCACAAGGAACGAATGAAAACAACAAGAGGGGATGATTTTGATGTTGAATGAGTGTGTTGTGTTGGCAACAATCCAATTATTCCAAACGACTGAAACAAGTGATGATTTTATGGATTTTGCATAGGGATAACTGTAATATAATCCGTCAGGCAGCTCCACGCCACCCCGCGAACAAGCACTGCCACAACGGCGCACAACCCTGCGTGGAGCAAAGTTACATATTTGTGAAACTTGAAGTGGAGCTGATATTCCTACAAGGATACCCTAACAGAGTGCGAATAATTTTAGTTTAACCACGAAATATACTTGAATCGTCGCAAGTTGTAAATTCAAATTTTGATAAGAAATTTACTTACACAAGGAGTTGTTTCACCACAATTTCGATTTTATGCGACAGATGTCCCAGTTACAATTTTTAGGGAGCGTTGACTATTATAATTCTTTTTGTCTGTCAATTTTGTATAGAAGAGTGGTGAGTGTTGAATGTGGAATTGATTTGACTTCCAAGGAATCAATCAAATAATGCGCGTCTCTATTTTTGTAGATTTATTTTTTTTTGCTGATGTATTGTGACATATGCGGCATGTGAAAAAGGGGATCGTTTGCTGAAAATTTGAAAGGATTCCTACATAATAGTTCCAGATGCTCATGCTGCTCATATTGTGTTTAAGTATATGTTTGTGTATGTAGTAATATTGTATGGATTCTAATGAAGGCTTAGCAGTGTATACCAAATTGTTCAATGGAATAGTGAAGATTGAAAGGGGAATCTGACAAGTGAAATGCAATTAGTGTTTTTTTTTTTACTAAAAAGACTAATGCAACAACGACTTATTGAAATTTGGTGCTTTCAATAGAGCATTTTTGTATCTAAAGGGTTTTCCAATGAGAGGTGTTATTGTGAATGGCCCGCTATTTTGGGTAGCTGTCACTTTTGAAGCTTTTATTCTTTGAAAAGTAGAAACTACGCCATTACTAAAAATGGAACGATACACGCTTCAACAACGCATTATTAAAATTCACTACAAAAATGGTGAAAATCTTGCAGTCACAGTTCGCAAAACTAAAGCATTTTTTGGTCGTCGTGAAGCACCTTATCGGACCGCAATGCAGAAATTGGTGGAAAAATTCGAGCTGTTGGGACAAGTTAGTGATGTGAAGAATAAAACCCGTGCACGTCACTCAAGAACAATTGAGAATATTGCTGCTGTAGCCCAAAGTGGAATTGGGCATTCCACAAACCTCATTACACCGTATTTTGCATAAGGACTTTGGTCTTAAGGCTTATAAAGTTCAGTTAACACAAGAACTCAAGCCGGCCGATCATCAACAACGTCGCCAACAGTCCAGCGTCGATTCAAGACCTCAAAGATAAAATTCGTGAGGCTATCGAGGACATAGGGCAGCAACTTTGCGATTTGCTTATGAAAAATTTCATGAAAAGCTTACAGGACCATGTAAGCGTGATCGTGGTGGCCATTTGGCTGATGTTGTTTTTCATTATTAACGGCATACCTTCCTCTTTATTATGAAATAAACATCCGATCATTTATCTTAAGAAATTGCATTTTTCTTTGAATACCAAAATAACACCACTTATTGGAAAACCCTTTATATATGAGCGGTACAAATAAGTGAACTTAAGAAAAACCTTGCCTTGTTCTGCAAAGAATCTACAAACCCACCCTCTCATCTCGAAAAAGAACTATACATCTTGGAGAATAGTATTTCTTTAAAAATATCAGCGAACTCGCTAAAAATAAGCTTCAGCCGCCTCCAAAGCTTTATTCTATAGCTCCTATTGCTTTAACGGGTAGTTTTCAGATCATTCGATCCTGTGTAGTCATTTTGGACCTACTCTGACTTACGTGTGGCTGCACTCGTTGTAGTAACATACAATCTGTTTAACAAAAGACCACAATCACAAAATGTTTAAGCAGACCGAAAAATAGAAGCACAAAAGTCTGAATTTTTAAAAACCCCTTTTTTTTAAATAAAATTTATTTACCAGCGTTTAAGTTTCGTAACATGAGTCAAGGCCTCAACCGATTCGCGCGGTCAGTAGCCAACTATCTCCAGTTGCACACTTCAAGTTGGTTAACGCCGCTTTCCGCATATATACTATTCGCCATCTTAGGCGAGGTCTTGCTAAACTGCGTTGACGTAGGTTGGTTAGGTTAGCGGAGCCGTTTTTATCGTATACCTACAATAATCACCCACAAGCCCATGAGGCTTCATCCAACTAACAAAACTATAGGATCTGTTGACGAATCTTCATCTCTATGGTGCAGAGGCATGGCCTCTATCAAAAGTGGATGAGGTTACCTTCGGTTGTTTTGAGAAGAAAACAAAACTCCTCCATCGAGTAATTTAAAAAACGTACGGCGACATCGACCTAGTCAGAAGAGTGAAGGTCCAACGACTGATGTCGCTGGGTCATGTTAAGGCGAATGGACGCGAATGTTCCGGCCCGAAAGATCTTCAAATCCACACCCGAGGGACGGCGCAATAGAGGAAGACCGCAACTCAGGTGGCGCACGCAAGTGGAAGGGGACTTTAACCAACTTAGCGTGCAAAACCGGAGACAGCTGGCCAAAAATCGTGCTGGCTGGAGACGCTTGTTGGTTAAGGCCCAGATCCACGCCGGACTATAGTCCCACCTTAAGTAAGCAAGTGACGAATATTCTAAAATCTGGTGTTGGTATATCATTGCTGAATCGTCCCGGATGTCTAAAAACCGTATTTCCTTTGTAGAGAATCGGCGTTTTTGGAGTTCTGGACACTGGACAGTGATACAAGATACTATTTTCTCTAAAAAAAATGCAAAATGCAAAGATCTTTAACCTTTTAGTGTCAATTATGGGCCACAAGCTGCGGGTTATGACACAACTATAAATCTGGTTCCATTATTTTGTTGCCAAATTTAATGTTATCAATGAAGTTCTTATAAGCTATACAACTATAGCCGTGTCGAAAGGTTTGCAGCCTTAAAATTTCTTGTCAAAGTTATACCTTTATGTTTTTTTTATATAGGTATACTAATAAGTAAACCTAATAAGCCATCTCGAACTCCTCAGTACTCAGTCATTTGACTAGGTGGTCCTACAGCGCGTTGAATTTTTCCCTTCAAAACCACCAAAGCAAACGTGACCGAATATCTTGCGACGAATTTTTCTTTCGAAACGGCCTTTTGAAAGAGTCCATGCTTCAGATCCGTAAAGTCGAACTGGAATTATCGTATGGGGAAAGGGAAGATTCGTTATCGACATTGACAACATCTATATGTCCAAATTTCTGTTGTCAGAACTTGAGAACATCAATATTTAAGAAATGTAACTCCAACAAGACAGTGCTGCGTGTCATATAGCTTACGATCAATTTGTTAAAAGACCCTATCTCGAAGAATATTTGTAAACGCTTGCACAACTGAAAGTGGTCCACTTCCTTAGGAAGCTAAGAGGATATACAATAAATTGACTGCCTTCAAAGTCAAAGTCTTTGTTGAAATTGGATAATTTTTAAGGGTCTGCTGCTCCACACTTTTCCACGCTTAACAGGCTTGTCCAAAACATCTCAACAACTGGACTCATACATTTTAAATTTCTCATGACCGAAACACTTTGATTTTTGATCACAAAATTTTATCTCATGTGTTTTGAGTTCTCAATCAAAGTCGAATGTAAAATTTAAAAAAAAATTTAAAACAAGGAAATCAATTTGCAGAGAGGAAAAAGTTTATTAAAATTAACAAAACAAATTGGAACTACCATCAGCGTTTCTAGTACGGATTTTCGGACCGTTTCGGGTATGTTTTTCAGTTCACTTTTAATTTGACTGCCTTTTGCATATTTATTCCTCATTCGTGGAAAGGTGAAGAGCAATATCTACAAATGTCAGCTGGATTCCAAATCTGAGTCCTATCGACTCCTGCAGAACCCATCATTTCGATCGTAATGTTCCCTATTTGTTATTTGCCCTTTATTTGTAGTCGCCCCCACTGTGCATCGACGTTATTATAGTAGATACCTACAGCTGGCATCGTCATCCAATCTGCCAACCTGCGCTTCACAGTTTGTTGCCCGCACATTCTGTCTGCTGAAACTGAACGCAATGTGATTTTCTTGTATCGTTGTCGTTGCCGTTGGAGAATATTTTTTACTACAAGAGGTGGGAATCCCATTCATTCAGCCAGTACCTACCAGCACCAGCACGAGCACCACAAGAATACAACTGCAACATGTCTTCGTACCTATCGCCGGTATAGGTTTTCCGTTTTTTCCTGTTTGTATACCGTAATGGATTTATAGTGAAAACGGGTGGGAATAAAAATGAAAACAACCCCCGAAAAAAAAAAAACTGTTATTCCATTCATATGGAATTGTTGTCGCATGTCGTCGTCGACGTCGATACATCTTTGGTTCTTGCTCTCGTTGTCGATGCGTAAAGTTTCCCTTCAATTTACCCCTAGCTGTCGTTATTGTCCTCATCTGGATGTAGCCAGCGGCAGGTTTTCTATTTCTTTGTCCACAGTAGGTACCTATATCTCTTTTCGTATCGTTTTCTCGTTGGAATTTTTCATCATCACTTTCTTGGGGGTGAATTTCATAAACACTCTCGTTCACCGTATATCCTAGAGTTTTGTGTGAATTCCTCTTCCTGCAACATGAACATGGACAAAAAATACACCGAGTATAGTGGCGCCGGGAATCATCCCTCAAAGGGATGCAATATGCACCCCTAGCTATACGTAAAACATCACGTCTCGTCGACACTGTAACCGTGGTGTATGGGGTGTCTTTTATGTTACGTTATTTTGTTTACATAGTGCGGTGGCATTGCTCTGTATTTGTGCATATATGTGTGCATTAGAAGGGTGGTTTTGCTTGGTGGGTTTATTCCTTTTTGAAATTATTTCAAGTTGGATTAAAGAAGACCAAGGACGACTAATATCGAAGAGGGTGGAATATTTTTTCCCTTTTATAAATATAATACGAAACACAACACCAATTTCAATACGTTTGCAATGTGGAGGCGAACAATTTTAGGATGTTAGGTCTGTAATGCTCTCGACAGTGTGGTGCGAAAGTTATAGCCACCAGAAGATTCCATCAATAAAAACATGAAACAGAAAAAAACTGAAACATTTAACACCAGCATTTCATAGGAATTCAATGGAACATGTTGTGGAATTGTCTGAGAAGTTGAACAGAAAAAGTTTTTATTAATAAATTCGTTATCTAGAAAAGGTTGACTACAATTGCTTAATTTTTCTTAATGAACTAACTTAATAATTCAAAAGCAACACTTTAAGACAAAGATTAAGTTCAAAAATTAAGGTAAAGTGCTCCAACAAAGCAAAGGGGCCAGTTATAGCTATCATTGAAATGCATCATTGGAACAAATCAGTGGAATGGTGGTTTCACTTTTTTGACAAGTCGGTTATAGCAATCATTGAAAAATTCCTGTCAGTGAAAGTACCTGTCAGTACTTTTCAACAACCAAGTCAAGTTTTTGAAGTTTTGATTATTGAAAGCAAAACTGACAGCTATACAACACATCAGTGAAACGATTGGGTTCCAAATTAGAGAAACGAATTAAATTAAAGCCAATATTGTTTCATTAATCGTCTTAAAATCAGAAATCAAAATTTTCATGATTCATTTCAATGATAGCTATAACTGGGCCCAAAACAATTTTTTTTTCAGCTGCATTTTACTGATATCTGCTATAAACGATAAATTGTTAAAAGAGCTGCATTTTCGGGCCCTACTCTGTATTTCTGTTCGAAAGTAAAATTTTCTAAAACCAAACATTTGGAACTCTCTATTTCGAAAGCGGAATGAATTCTCCAAATGTAAAAGGTATTGATATGCGGAAAATCGAAATTATTACAGATGGCGTATTTTTTTGGGAGTGAGTATAACAAAACCAAAAGTGAGTATAAAAGTTTTACATGTAAAAGTAAAAGTGAGCTAGCTATAGATTCTCAAAAAATACGCCTAGAGTACGAATTTAAAAGCGGAACAAAAAACAATTTCGAATGTGATTGACTTTTGGAAGGAAATAGAGAGTGGGGCCCCAGATTGTCAAAGCCTAGGCAAATAAAAGTTTTAAGAGTGCGTTGCCAATTTGCGTCTGATCCAAATTGTAACCCACCGTCTTCCAACTAACTGGTATCGATATCGACTGGACATACAAAGAGCGACTAGAGTTAACAGTATAGCGATAAATTTTCGCCAATTTCAGTCATCGATTTCTACTGTTTTATTCGCTAGATTGTGGAACACGTTTAAATGATGTGGATTCCGAATAAACTTTGACAATTCGCGGCAAAAATGTTTTGGTTCTAAAATGATAATAAACTTTTTTCTTAATATTTTGATGGGATAACTAGTCGACCAGATGAACTTGCATACAGCAGGCGCGGTGGGTGCTTCATTTCGGCCAAAACTTATTTTCAAAAAACGCTCTTTTTGGGTACACTACACAGCGCTCACTTTGGAAATAAGTTTTCAATATTTCCCAACGTTGTTCAAGAAAGCGTAAAGCGACTCATATCGTTCTGCGAATGTATATGATAGGTACCGACTTTCTGTCAAGATTTCGAGCGAGAAACAGCTGTCAGTGTCAAAATAACCTATGATTTCAAAAGTAACCCACCATTTACATACAAAGTACTAGTTTGTTCGCATTTTATCAATAATTCGTTCATTCGCTATCATTTAAATAGTCCTTTACCTCGTCCATTTAAGTCATAATTTACTTTTCAGTCATACTGTAGGTACTCGACCAAGGAATACAACACAACAACTCCCATGAGTATAGTAAAATAATAAAATCATACTGCAAAACCCCTCAACAAAAGCCGACAACTACATTGATATCCGCCTTCACTTGGATCAGCCATGAATGTTTACGCTGTCAATTTCCTTTACTCCATGCATTCCAGTGTAACTGTATGTGTTAGTCCTTGCGTAGGTTTTGTAGTAAAAACTCACCCCGTGTGATGTAAATAAAAAAAAATCAATAAATTTGTCAGGAATTAAATCTACGCCAACGGACACAAAAGCAACCGGCAAGGCACACAGAACAAAAAGGACCTGTATGGATATCATTCTCGCCGCCAGCCAAACAAGAAAATGTGCATTTGTGTTCCGTGAATAGGAAATTTAATTGCTGCCGATTTGTTAGTTAGTGTGCGCGTCTATTTGTCTGTATATGCGTCAGTTGGAAGTGGGAAATGGAGTAACGGTCCTTGAAATAACAAACTTTGTCTGTACCGCAAATACCTACTCGTCGTCTAACCCTAACGTCGGCTATAGTAAGTAAAGGTACGGTCTGCAAAAATTTCGGTTGTGTTTTTCCAGCTGATTTTCACACACACATTCAGACAGAAGGAGCGTATTTTCCTTGTGGGTGGAAATTTAAGTGATGACTCATAATCAGGTTGAGATAGAGATGGGGGAGCTACAAAGTTGTTCCTTTTCTTTTTTCCGGAATTCATGCAACAAATATACTTACCCCTACTCAGGCTGATTTGATTACTCATGAAGTTATAAGCCATTAGCTGGCATTGGGGGAGATATAGGCATGTGCGGTGTGATCCTTATTTTTGCTGGCAAATAGTTTGCGAGAATCATATGTTGGATTTGAAAATTTGATTAAAAACTTTTCCAACAACTGTGAATGGGTTTGTGCGGTGAGGAAAGTTTGATTTTGGCAAAACCTCTACTTAGCATGCAAACTTGCTTTCTATACATATGTTAAGTGAAATTGAGATGGTTATGACAGTGGAGTAGGAGTTGGTCTATGACTATGATGCAAACTTGTATATCGGGTCATGCATTTATAGGTTTTAGATTTTGGAAACTTTTTAAATTTTTTTTTTTTTCGAAGATGTTTTTAGATTATAGTGATGTGATGATGTGATGAATAATTTGTTGTTTTATGGTAAATAGTACTAAAAGATTTATTCAACGTTTTTTTCAAACCATAGTTGAAAGAATTATCTCTTCAAGGATTTTATTCCTTGTATGTTCGAGATGTTTAGGCACTGTCATAGAAAGTGGTTTGTGTCCTTAAGAACTTAGCCTCAGCCTCAGCAAAGTTCTTCTTCCGTCAGGCGCTTTTTCCTCATGAGTGTGCCCCGAACGGCCCTAGCTTACAAGTATGTATTCATCGCGGTCCATGTGTCGTTCAAAACTATTGTGGCTCTTTTTCCCTGCTTCATGCTTGGTTGTGCGAGGCGGAATATTCACAAAGGCAACTGCTTGTCCTGAAACAGCTTTCGAACCTTGTCTTGCTATTTGTCCAATTTGTCTTTGTTTGGCAAGGCCATCATTTCCATCAGTTACCGAGCAGACCTATATTTTATTCTGTGTTCTAAAAGTGCTAGTACACGCCATGTAGCCATTGGGACCATACGCTGACATAAAAATGACGTCAGAGCTACATACGTATGTGGCTTGCTACATGACGGGTTCTAGTACCTTAGGAGGCTTGAGTTCTTCGCGACAGCATTTTACAAGCTTCGGTTTTATTTCTTGTGCGCTATTACTACTTTTATAGTTGCCTAGCTGCCATCAAGTCGTATATGCTCCTATATCGCACACTTAAGGTCTGCTCTTGTCACCGTGAGGACCTCCGCTTGGAAACCACTGGTATGGTCCGGAAACTGAAAAACGAGCATTTTTATATGCCCAGCGATTCGCAGAAAATGCCAGCCTGACCTACCCCTGTGCCCATTTTTGATCGGTCTGTATATGCAGCAATAGATTCGGTGTTAGGTAAAAGTCCACTTCTGCTTTCTTCCCTGTTGGGATAGGCCTTCGAGAAAAGTCTTGCGTGAATTCTTAGTAACTGGCGTCATGTAGCCCGTACTTCTCTAGAAATGACCAATGTTCTTCTGTAGAAATGACCCGTTTGTCTGATTCTCATCGCACTTATGGTGGCTGATGTGTAACGATATGTAGCGTAAGAAGATTGAGCATAGCCTGCTGTTGGAGTTGTCCTCATCGCACTGGTAGCACCGATAGTCACACTCCTGCTACAGGAGTAAGTGGTTTCTCGATTCTTAATATTAATTAATTTTTCAAACCAGAGAAACTCAATAACGAGCAGCCACTTCTCCGGACGGAGCGGTCCATGCTTCGATGGTTTGGTCATGTTAAACTTATGTCCCCAACCAGGATCCCACGACACGTCCTATGGAATCCATACCATCGGGCAGGCGTCCTCTATGTAGACCCATGGATGAGATGGTTAGATCAAGTTCATAATCTCTCATCTACCAGTATGGGGATTGCCCTTGATGATTTAAAGGCGATGGCGAGAGCTATGGGGTGTCCACTTGAGCAACCTACAGCCGCTGTTGGTAATGGTACGAGATGTGTTAAAATGAGACAGTCCGGGGTGGACCTGGGCCTCAACCAACACGCCTCTCCAGTTACCCCGATCTTTGGCTAAGTTGGTTGAGGTTCCCTTTCACTTGTGCGTGCCATTTAACGCGAGGTCTTCCTCTACCGTGCTGTCCCTCCGGGTTGGAATCGAAGACTCTTCGGGCTGGAGCGTTGGTGTCCATTTGCTCTTCATATCCTACCAATTATAGTCGACTAAGGCCTACTGTCCACGTAGCTGCACTTCAGACGCACGCTTTCGCCATTTGCATCTTGGTGTGTGCTTGCTTGCAGCTGGCATATAAACAAGCGAAGCTCTGTCCACGGAGCGGCAAAATACGGTTGTCGTCATTCGCCTCCGTGGACAGTGGTTCGTTTGTTTTTATGGAAGCTGCAAGTAAGCTGCAAGCAAGCGTACACCAAGATGCAAATGACGAAAACGTGCGTCTGAAGTGCAGCTACGTGGACAGTACTTTTCTGACCAGAGGTAGATGTCGCTGTACAGCTCATGGAGTTCTCTGTTAAATCTCCTCCTCCGAAGCCTATCAAAGCAAACGGGACTGAAAATCACTCGAAAAATTTCGCATTTGAAACGACGAGGAAGATCTCCATCCGACTTTGTTAACGTACATGTTTCTGCGTAGAGCAGGACTGGGATGATGAAGGTCTTTTTTAGAGTCTCCTTAGTGTTTTTTTGACAAGGCCTTACTTGCCAGTTGCCTTCTTAGGCCAAAAACCTCGCGATTGGCAAGTCTAACTTTCGTTACTTTTCTGCTGTGGTGTCATTGTCAGAGTTTATAGCAGACCCGAGATAGAAAAAAGTCCCTATAAACACTTCGAAGTTGTATCTGTCAATCGTGATACTCTAAGCTCCCTCAGTGTAAACTTATAAACCTTTGTGCTTCTTTGGGGGCAACCCTGGACCCCGCTTTTGATAAAAACCACATCATAGTGTTCGCAAGTCGTGGGAAATTTACTTTTTAGTGGGAATTTCGATTCCGAGCTTCCCACCTCGTAGGAAAAATTGTGCTTCAGTGGAATTGCCAAAAGTGTAGCAGACTTAAAGACATGAAAAATATTGCTCAGCTTGGTGGATTTGTATAGTTGTTCCTTATAGGTTGAAAAGCCAAACAAAAATTGTTTAAAAATTATATTAAATTAGAAAGAAATTAATTTGTCACATAATAGTTTAAGTAATGGAGTCTCGTTTGGATTATCTATCGCGAACGGAAAGGATCTACAATTTTCTGTTGCTGAATTGAGAAACTTCCTCAAGAGGCCCTCGTTATGTTTGTCAGATGTTACCGATTATTATTTATTTTGCTGTTGAACCTAGAATCAGTAGATTCCAACCATTGATCACAGAGCAATGCAATTTTAATCATCTTATGGTAAATGTTAATGGCGTTGCCCCATTCAATGGAAAGGATTCATAGAATACTATAATCCACTATACACTTGACCCTCATTCAATTGCTGCAGACAACATAAAGTCGAGTGGTAGCTAGTTGAAAATTCTATTATTTTCCAAGTGCTATTCAACAAAGTGGATTTCCTTTATCCCAGCAACTGCAGTTTTACATCCAGCACTGTATGGATATGTCAGCACTTGAACCTAATGCAAGTGGCTATTTGATTGCAGACGAACATCCTCCTTTCGTCTCTCTATATATAGAGAATCCTGACTGCTACATTTATTTGGAATAAAATCGTCTCTAACAAGCCTTTAGTTGTTCTTTAAGGATCAACCCCTACGTTGATGTAGGTACAGGTTTTTTTTTTTTTTGTAATGTTGTACTTTCGGCCTATTTTCATTCGCTGAATAATGCATCAGAACAGTAAACACAACCTAAAAGAGAAATATTAATCCGTCAATCCGCCAATTTGCGTACTGACATCCACTCCACATGTCGGTGCGCTGTCACATTGCCTCTTGTTAATTAAAAATTCCTCCCTCTCATCATACACGCGCACGTGTTATGGATGCTACATGGTTCGCATTAATGCAAAATGAAACCATATATTCCCTAACTAGTTTCGTAGTTAACTATACAGATACAATCTGGCATTACAGAGCCACAGCGCTCGCTTGTGAACTTTTTTGAAAGAGCGCCTAAGTAATAATTAGGAGCACACGCCGCACCATTCCATATCATCCCGTGTCTATGTCGACTTCAATAAAAACCCATCTGTTATCTGACAAGCAAGGACATTCGAAAAATGCAAATCGAGTGAGAGGGGAATGCTGTTGGAGGATACGGTTTTTAATTAACTCCTAGTCCTATACCCGACGAAACCCTCACATATGACACGCATTTTGACAGCATTGTCTGAAGGGTCGCAGTAACGCTGCTGGTGGTGGTGGGTGCGTTGCGTTAATCATTTTTTCAATGGTCACGAAACAGCAATTTCTGTGGAATTTAATTTCGTGTCCCGCAAAAGGATTATTCCGAACGTGGAGCACTTTGCGGACGACTCGTTGGAGTTAGTTAATAATTTCAATTAGAGAAGAGACCGACGGTAAAGGTAGGGGAACCTATGCTAGTCACATGTAGTAATTTGCTGGTGTGCGGAGGAGCTTAATGGACCTGTGGTTAATGAAGATGAATTGTCGGGCGGTTGGGTATATATGTACCCATTTGTAGGGATTAGCTTTAATTAGCCATATAAATTAGTGGGTAACTATTCTCCTGGCGTATGGCAGGGCAATGTATCACTTATTTTTGACAGAGCCCGGTGAGGGTGCGTTATTTTTATCTCCTGCACTCGGAGATCAGTGTAGTTTGATGTGGAAAAGTTGATGAAATAAAAGTTACCTATCCTCGGCTACCGTTTGCAATGCAACTTGTCTACTATGCTTAAAAATGTGTCTAAAAGCGGGACATTAAAAGTACCCTTCTATGGGAGTGCATATAGTTCCAAAAAAGTCAAACAAACAACCTTTCACCTGACTGAATAAATCCTCAGGATCCGTGACGGACAACACAATACAAAAGGATACATGTTATCTCGTTCCATTTCCAACCCCTACATAACTATAACTTATTTGCCATCTGGCCCAAGGTGCTCCTAAGTGATTTAGTCCTCCGCTGGCTAATGAGTTTTGCATCAAATTTCTATTGTCCCTTCCACGAACATTCTCTACCCACTCATATGTATGTATCAAACACATTAACACCATTATCACACAAACGAAACAAGAAGAATGGCCGTCGGGCTTTGGATGTGTATTACACAAATCTGTCCATTTGGATGACACGATATAATAAAATTATACACCCTTCCCAGTCGGATCAATAATAATTGTAGTACTGAGTAGATTAGCTGCCTGGGATATGACAACAACAATCACTTTGGTCGTTTGTATTCGTGTTTTTCATTGAAATTGGTATCCTTTTAGACATAATCACATCGATATTGAGTGAACAACGTTTCATTTTAACAAAGCAGTTGGTATAGGTAGAGGGATACCGGATACATACTACCCGACGCGACAATACAATGTGCCTCTAGATTCTGGAATATAGACAGCACAGTATGGCCTGCAAAAATGTACCTATCTAGTTTAATGCGGGACAATTTGTCTTTCTTCTTTCTTAAAATGAGACTGAAAAAAGGAGTATGACGGTTTTTTGTTACTTACTTACTTTTTATGGCGCTCATAACCGGGGTGACTGACCACCCCTCCAGCCAACTCGGTCCCTGGCTAGCTGCCTCGATTTACACCAAGTTGGTTGAGGTCGCTCTCAAATTGTGCGCGCTACCAATTTAAAGACTCGTCGGGCTGATGCGTTGATGTCCATACGCTTCAGCTTTTTGACCATGTCAACGTCGCTATATAGCCCATAAAGTTCGTCGTTAAATCTACTCCTTCACACTCCTTCGTTACAAACTGGACCGAATATTCTTTCTTTTCTTCTGTCAAAAAATTCCAAAAGGTTTTCATACGATTTCGACAGAGTCCATGCTTCTGCAGCATACAGCACGACCGGGATGATTAGGGTATTATAATATAATATCTCCTTGAGGTTTACTTCTTAGATGCCTTCTTGGCCCGAAGAAACAGCGATTGGCAAGAGTGATTCTTCGTTGGATTTCTGCGCCGATGCCGTTTTGCGAGGTAATTCTAAAATCTATGTAAGACAAAGTCTTTAACTACTTCGAAATTATATCTGTCAGTTGTGACGTTTTGCCCGAGTTGCCTATGTTGAGAGTAGTTTCTCGATGACAGCATATACAGATTGGCCAAATACAAGTTTCTTTTTAAAAATGCAATAAAATGAACAAAAAATTAATTTTTTCCACGTGTTATGGCTTTATTAGTAAGAGCAATAATTCCCATTAATTATGGGGCATAACGTCGTTCAAGTGACTGCCTCGGCTGGCTTCGTAGTAGCGCATTCTGTCTCTCCAATTTTCCAAGACCTTGTTGATGGTTTCGGGCTGTAGCTAACGGATTGCTTGAAGAAGAACCGATTGCCAAAACATCGGTTCTTCACGGTTCCCCACAAAAAGAAAGCCCATAGTGATCAAATCGAGGCGGCCAATTGACATCGCCAAGACGGCTGATAATACGATTTGTGAATTTGGTGCCCAAAAGATCGATTGTAGCATGGCGCGCCATTCTGCATAAACCAGAGGTCGTCCAAATCCCTGTTTTCAATTTCAGTGAAAAAAAAAAGTCGGTTAACATGACTCTGTAACGCCCACCGTTGACCGAAACGTTGTTCCCAGCCTCATTCTCGAAGAAAAATTGTCCAATGATGCCACTGCCACTCTTTGTGGATGTATTGGCTTCTCGACAATAAAGTGCGGGATTTCCGAACCCCAGATGCGGCAAATTCGTTTGTTAACGTAGCCGCTAAATAGTCTGAGATGAAAATGCGCTTCGTCAGAAAAGATGATTTTTCGCCCAAAATCGTTGTCCAATTTAAGTTGCTCTAAGGCCCAAACTGCGAAGCGATAACGAAGCGGATGGTCGTGCGCCTTCAATTGCTAAGTCAATTGGACCTTGCAAGCAAATAATCCGAGATCTTTGTGCAGAATTCTCCTTCGGCTAGTGCGTGAAATGTTGAGCTGTTCCGATCGATGGCGAGTTGATGTTCGTGAATTGAGTCTCACACTCTCGGCTACAGCAGCAACATTTTCGTCTGTGCGCACCGTACGATGACGGGGACCATGAGTGTTGTCCACTAGCATACCAGTCTCACGAACTTTTTACACAAACTTGGGTACAGCAGGCGCGGTGGGTGGTTCATTTCGGCCAAAACTTCTTTTGAAATAAGTTTATAATATTTCCCAACGTAGTTCAAGCGTAAAGCCACTCATTTCGTTCCGCGGATGTATGACTGATCATTCTGTCAAGATTTCGAGCGGGAAACAGCTGTCAGTGTCAAAATAACCTATGATTTAAAAAGAAACCACTAGATGGCCCACCCTTTTTTTCGTTTTGTCCTCATTAACCGCCAGACCCATCTTCGCCGCCTTCATTTCAATACTTGCAAACGCGCTACTGGTAGATTTAGCTATCTATTCTCTCGATAATGTCAATATGATCTGCATATGGAAGGTAAATAAATGAACGGACTTTTGAAAAAGTCTGATGTTGGTTTATGTGAGTTCCATACAATTGCTTCAAGGATTATGTTAAAATAGTTACATGATAGCGCGTTACCTTGTCTTAAACCTTTTTCGCCATCAAAAGGTTTCGTGGAGGTGGAGTTCTTTCCCACTTTGACGAAGTACCAAAATTTCCCCATCGTCATCGTGCACAGATGGACGAGCTTGAACATTATGGCTTTGTGTAATTCGTCCCTACATTCGCTATCATAGGCGACCATGAAGTCGATAAAGAGGTGGACGTCTAGAATTCCTGCGATTTTTTTTAGATCTGCCGGAGTGTGAAGATTTGTTCGATGGCTTAAAACTGCACTGATTTGGGCCGATCATGTTATTAGCGAAAGGTGTTAGGAGTTCACACAATATAGCCGACAGGATTTTATACGCGACATTCAGGAGATTTATTCCTCTGTAATTGGCGCAGTTCGGAGTATCTTCCTTCTTGTGGATGGGAAACTAGATGCGAAAGTTCCATTCATCGGGCATACTTTCTTCAGACAACATTTTTCAGATACTTATGTTAGTGCATGCTCTCTTCCAAGTCATCTCCCGTTCCCGTCGGTCGCATTAAACAACTGAGGCGATAGACCCCCTGCTCCATCCAGCAGTTAATTTTTGTTAACGTATTTTAATATTGCATCGTTTCTTTAGATTTTTTTTTTAGTTCCGATAAAGTTTTGCTCACCGAAATGAAAAACTGGAGATTTTTCAGAAACCGGTTGTGACCAGCAGTGTATTTATGTATATTTTCAAAATTGTTCGACTTTTCGCTCAGTCTTTCTCTTGACATTCGCGGGAACGAAAACGCTGCATGGTAGTTAAATACTATTCAAACAAAAAAAAATTAAATAAAGTAGTAGAAAACTTTTGCTCGCCACTGTAACAAAACGCTACGCAGTCTGACCAAGTAGGTACCATGTTTTTCACTTCAGAATTTATTTGAGATTATTTTTTTTTTTTTTGTCTATGACTATTCCATTGACTGTTCTAGCTTTAAAGGATGAAATCAAAATTGGAAAATGCGCTTTTTCGATTGGAACAACAAAGCAAAAAAAAAAAAAAATATTCACCCTCCCCACAATCAATGTGAATTTTCCATTGTGACTGTGAGAGAGGTAAAAATATTCGCGAAAACTCAACCAAGTGGATCCACTCGACATAAATGGATTTTATCCGTTGTTGGGCTTTGGCGGACGACGAGCGTTTACTCAAAGCAAATATATGAAGAAAAACCAGAAAAGTTGTGAAAACACCGTTTGCCACGGAGGATATTTTTCTGCATTGGTCGTGGGTAATTTTTTTTTTTTTTTTTTTTTTATTCGCTGAATGCTGCTGCATATGCGGTTGAACGCGTATTGACTTTTTTGCCTTTCGGATCATGCATGTGTTGTTTGTTTATGTATTTGCACTCTTGGGATGAATATCAACTGAGTCTTGACTGTTTGGATAAGGGTTTTGCTTTATTTGCTACAGCTTTTGACAACAGAAATGTTATTCTGTATTCATTGACTGAATGTGTTTAAAATGTGATTAGTTGGAAAAAAAATGTTGATCGTTGTTGTATGAATATTTTAAAGAATGGTTACAAATAGTTTTACAAAAATACTTATTGGCAATTTGATTACACGTGTGGTA
The DNA here is from genome assembly GCA_949372485.1 of Cheilosia soror. Classification (NCBI taxonomy): domain Eukaryota; kingdom Metazoa; phylum Arthropoda; class Insecta; order Diptera; family Syrphidae; genus Cheilosia; species Cheilosia soror. The sequence continues at coordinate 61,682,308 of OX443564.1, forward strand.
TTTGTTGGCGTGGATTCAAGCTTTGTGGTGTAACACTAACAAGCTTAGTAAAGTAAGAGTTGTCAAATTGACGATGGTATTTTTTATACCCGGCTTAATGTATGTCTTTATTGTGAATTTTTAGTACCTAAATATTTTCGAAAATACCTTGCCATTTTTATAAAACTTACCCTTAGTTTCACACTGGAAGTTTAAACTATAGTTCAACTAAACCTAAACGAGAGTTTAAATTTGAAGTTCAACTCGTCCGGTTTCACAATCTAATTTGAACTTCAGTTCAATTGAACTCAGTTTAACTAAATTTAATGAATAGAATTTGGTAGTAGATATTGCACAGTACTTAGCTTTTACGACTTTTCCAAAATCGTTCCACGTTTTTTCTTCCAAAGAACACGCAAAACAACGTCAACGTCATTTGTGTTTTTGACAGTCGGCTGATCTGAGGTTTAAATGGCAGAATACTGTAGTTTAACTTAAACTACAGAATGAACTCTGTGCAAAGTTTAAACTATTCTGTGCAACCGAATTAATTGTTGAAATAAAGTTTAAATCAGAAGTGAAGTTTAAACTTCCACTATGAAGCTGGGGGTTAATGATTTCTGATAATATTCTTCATGCCAGTATGTATAGGCATCTTCAACTCAGTTGAAAATCATCAGAGGTGCTACTGTTTAAGATCGGATAAGTCAACTCAATTTCATAGTACTGCGGCAACACACCTAATCTATCTATATCGAGATGTCGCTGCAATCATCTGGAAGAATGAACTTGGGAACGCGCAAAAAAAAAACTAGGAGTGCGCTTTTGTTCACTGTTGCGAAAAACCGCTTCAGTTTGTATTTCAAAAACCAAGCTAAGTACGCAGTTCTGGCTAAACATAATTTTAGCCGCTCTACAATTTTTCTCTCCAAACATTTGCTAAAAATCCTGGCTATATTTTGACATGGAGTGCGTTGTAAATGTTAGTGTCACAGAAAACAGCAGCTGAAAATACTTTCCATCAAAAATTCACCGACGTCAAAAAATGTTTTATTTTCTTTGCGTTTTCTTTTTTCCTTGTCCGCTATTCTCAATTTTTTTTTCACCTTTAATGGATTCCTCATCAAAGTATTCACTGAAAAAAAAACTCCTCCTAATTAACTTCTTCGCAACACAAAAACACAACAGAAAAAAAGCAACAATATCTGTCAAAATTTCGCCTGAGAAAATGTGCCGAACCATTAATGGGCGCGAATTAAAACACTTGTTTCTTACTTTTAAAATTAAACAATATTTATTTGGAACTATGTCCTTTATTATTGAAATACTTTTTACTAATTCTAAAAGGAGCTTAAGGCTACTATGTAGTTACAATAAGACTATCGATAAATTCATCATACAGTCGTATTTATATATTTTTCTTATCTATCTACAAGGAGACCCAAGCGTACAATCGTCTTGCTTGATAATGAAGAAGAGATAATATTCCAACATTGTATACAAACGATATTATCTCTTGTACATATGTTATCATTGTAGCGTTGTGTGCAAGACTGTACTAGAGGCTAAAGATATCATTGAATACAAATAATGTTATCTTTTTTCTCAATATGTTTTGCTATGGATACTTAACTCCCCCCCTTGTTAAACGAAATCGTCCCGATTTTTCGACGCTATTTTTAACATTTCTCTTTCATAAGTTTTGTTATATGCGTCAATCTTTTTTTGTTTTTGACGATCTGTTATACATTGTATAGTTTTTATCATTACGTACGTAAATGCTAGAATAACAATCAGTGTTACAATTGTGTATATAGTTGATAATATCGGTTTTTCTTCAAAAGGAATAATTAGTTTTTTTAAAGTATCTATGTTATCGAATTTGTACATTGTATCTTCTTTAATTATTTGGTCGATGTAAGACTCTGAATTATGATTTCTTAATATAACTTCTTTAATTTGCTTATGCATGTTTTTGTATATTTTATCGTCTAGATTTATAGTATTTTCATAAGTAACTAAGTTTATACCATTAATTGTTTGATTATTTAACTTATGCTTACCGCTTAATAACATAACACCGGATTCAATTTCTAAGTCGTAATCGTATTCTTGTTTAATGTTGCATTTTGAAGTTATATTCTTTAAAAGTGGAATAAGACAATTTTCTTCTTCAAAGTTAATTTCACAAATGTTTTTACTTAGATGATTTTGACAATTTCTTGTTCTTAAATAAGTTTGGTTACATAAGGCAATTGTTTTATCTGTAATGATTTTTCCATGTTTTGAATTTAAAGGTGTTACTTTATACAATTTACATGATTTAATTAGAACTGGATATTTATATATTGTGATGAAGAATTCATCAGTTCTAGCTAAAAATATTTTAGAGTACTCAAGTATATTTATTATGGGTACTTGAATTATTTCATGTTGAATAATATTTTTAATGTCATCTAAGTCTAGGCTTTCTGATAAATATTCATTATTTTTTGCTGCATTAATTGTTCTGGTCAATAATAATAATTGTTCGTACACTTGTTCTATTACTAAATGTTCTTTAAGGCTCTGACCTTCGAATTGTTGCAAAATTTGTTCAAATCTAGAATTTATAGTTTTTTGTTTATTATTGTTTTCTATGAGATTATTTATACTCGTTTCTATGTTAACTAAGTCATAATGGTCAGGATTACCAAACACATATTTGAAAGCTGTTCCTAAAAAGTTAATTGATCTAGTATGCCTAGTATGTTCTTGTAATTGGTCTGCTAAATTCTTAATTTTACTTAACCAAATTTTTTCTTCCTGTGTAGGTTGATATTTACTAGTTACGATATTTACGTAAGGTTGAAATATCGAAGTCAGGTTGGTGGCATGTAACAAATAAGTTTGTTCTTTGAATAAATACACGTCATCTGTTTGTGTAAGTATAAACTTCTTGTTTAGTATCTCAGTTATTTGAACGTTTCCTTGCCCTTCTTGACTCTGTACAATTCCTAGTAATGTTAGGAATATTAATATTTTCGTCATCTGAAAAATGATAATTCTTTATGTTATCCTTGTGAATTTTTATTCCTTCTTTAGAGATTACCGTGTCTCCTTTATCTTCTTCTACTATTCTTGTTATGTATCTAGCGTTAGATTTCTTTCTAAGACCTGTGATTCTTACCATTATCTTATCTCCTTTTTTATACTCTCTGTGTCGAGTTCCTTTATTTAGACGTTCGATCACTTTTTTGGATGCTGAGTTTAGTTTATTTATTATAATTTCACTATTTCTATATTTATTTTGATTAAAGAAAATGTCTCTAGGTTTCAAACCGGTAACTGAGTGTATAGAATTATTTAATTCACGCACTGTTCTAAATATTTCTTCGATAAGTCTTGTTTTATTCTGAATTGTGAATATTCTAGACAGTTCAGTTATTGTACCGTTTACACGTTCTACCTGACCGTTAGCTGTCGATCTGTATACTGGAGTTTCTACTTTAGTTATGTTGTATTTCAAACACATTTGGTTCACCATTTCTGTTTTGAATCCCTTCTCGTTATCTGTCATGAGTCGTTCACATTTTGGGAAATAATTAGATAAGACCTCTTCCATAACGTCGTACAGTCTGTTTCGAGTTTCGATTTCCCGAAGGATTGTATATTTAGAATACTTATCTACTGTTACAAGGAAAGTATACTTGTCGTTGAAGTATATGTCCATATGAATGTGTGTTCCCACATGTGTTGGTATTTCTGAATTATTCAGAGGTTCTCTGATAGGTTTTCTTTCATATTTTCCAAATAGACATGCTATGCATTTTTTGTTGAAACTCTTTGCTTGTTTATTTAGATCGGGCCAGTAATATTTCTCTGAGATTTCTTGTATATTGTTACGTAACCCTCGGTGTGCTCTTTCATGAGTTACCCTTACAAGTTTTAGTTTTGTGTTGGGATTTTTTTCTGATACAGAATATATAAGGCTCTGGTGATCGGTATATATGGTTAAGTCTGCTATACCATATATGTAGTTTCTGAGTTTTTGTAAGGACCATATGATCGCTAATAGCTCTTTCTCGTTTGTGCTATAGTTCTCTTCTGTCTTACTCAGTGTTCTTGACAAGAAGTGTATAGGTTGCTTATTCTGACTTAGTACGGCTCCAATAGCTATGTTGGATGCATCAGTAGTAAGCTCGAATGGTTTACTATAATCCGGTTGAAAAAGTTCGACTTGTTCTTTCAAATAATTTTTTAAAATTCTAATCGCTTCTAATGCTGAATCATTCAGATTTAACTTAATATTTTTACTTTGTTTTTTGTTTACTTTACCGTTATCTCCTCGTAAATATAATGTCAGGGGCTTGGCTATGCTTGCGTATCCCTTTATAAACTTACGATAGTAACCTGTAAGACCTAAAAATCCTCTCAAATCCTTTACCGTTTGTGGGACTGGAAAATTTTCTATAGCTGCTATTTTCTCAGGGTTCGTAGTGATTCTACCATGTCTGATTATGTGACCTAAGTATTCTACTTCTTCTTGAAAAAACTTACTTTTCTCATCAGATATTTTTAATGTGGCTTTATTGAGTACGTCGAATACTTGACTTATGTGCTGTATATGTTCTTCCTCAGATGAAGAATATATCAATACGTCATCAATGTAAACGTGTACGAATTTACCTACAAAGTCTCTCAAAATGTCGTCCACGCATCTCTGAAATATGCTTGGTGCATTTTTGAGCCCGAAAGGCATTCGTTTAAATTGATATTTTGCGCCATTTATAGCAAAAGCTGTTTTTTCTTTATCATCTGTTTTGATTTTAATTTGGTGGAAACCTGACTCCAAATCTAACGTTGTAAAGTACTTGGCTTTACCTAAATTTTGAATTGTCATGTTGACATCCGGAATGGGGTATCTGTCTGTTACAGTGTGAGCGTTAAGTTTTTGGAAATCAACAACCATGCGCCGTTTTGGTTTTCCTTTTTCGTCCAAACCTTTTTTAGGTACTGTCCATATGGGACTGTTATAAGGACTATGGCTTTTTTCTATTATATCGTCATGTAAGAGTTTCTGTATTTCTTTGTTTACGAATTCGTTATCTGCTATGGGATATGGATATTGTTTAACATAAACCGGATTATCATTGGTCGTCCTAATGCTTGCTTCTATAGTATCTGTAAAGGGTAACGGTCCTATGCTGTTATTAATCTTCATCAGTCTATCTATGTCTGCTTTATAAATATTATTTTCCCCAATTATGTAATTAATTTTCTGAATAGATTCGACACTGCTTATGGTAGTTAGAGTCATATTACTGAAATTTATTTCCGCGTTTAGAACTTTAAGTCCTTCATATCCTAATATCATATCAAAAGACTGAATATCCTCTAATTCAAAAAATGTTATATTTTTCTTTAATATCCTAACTACTTTCTTTGTATCTACCATAGAATAACCATGCATTGTTTTTATTTTTATAGGTTTAATTTTAATTTTTTCGCTAGAATCGCATTTTCTATTAATGTAATTATGGGTTGCACCAGTATCAATAAGAATTTTGTAAATTTTCTTATGAATAGTACTAGTTAAATTTAAGCAGGGCAACCCGTCTACTAGTTTAAATGATCTATTCTTATGTTATTATTTACCATACATTCCGTTTCATCTGCTTCTGCATATGTACTGCTGGCATCGTCTCTGCGTTGTTGTCGGGAGTTATTTACTCTCTGCTGCTTGAAGTTCTGCTGATAAGATCGTTGCGGTCTGTTGTGTGTGTTGAAACTCCCGCTGTGTTCACGTTTCGCTGGTGGATTATATACATCGGGTTTGCATTGATTCCAATTTTGTCGCTGTGCATGTACAATTTGTCTCGAGTTTATCTCCATCGGCTGTGGTCCTTGATTGTGTTGCTGCATATTATCGTATTGCTTCTGGGGTTGATAATTCGTTGTTTGGCTCGAATAATTTGGTCTTCTTTCGTTTCTGCGTTCATGTGGCATATTTTTGTGGTGCTTATCTTGAGTGAGATGTAAATGCCTGTGCACATTATCATGTTCTATTCTGCGAGCAATTGCGAATGCGTGTTCTAGATCATTTATTGTAGCTGAATATAATGATCCTCTTGTAAAGTTGTCACTCATACCATCAATGAATATACGAACTGCGTCGTCGTTAGCATTTTTAATTAGTCTGTCGATTATATTCGGCGGATCACCTGACATAGTGATTTTTGATATTATTAAATTGAGATTTTTATTTATCTCGTCGTGGTATTCAGACAGTGTGCTTCTTTTTTGCGTGATGGCTTTCATCATGTCTTGTAGCACGTATAGAGGTTCTTGATTAGAGTACGTATAATCTAATCTGTTACGTATCGCCTCAAAATTAAAAATTGTGTTATAATTAGTTAACACATTCGCGGCTGCATCCTGTATTTTACTTTTTACTATAGTCAATGCTGCTGCGTACTTACTGTGTGTTTTGAAGTTTTTAATGCTGTCCATTAATCTGGATGCTTCTTCGCGCCACGACCGATAATTTGATTGATCGCCGTTGAAAATAGGTAGGCTTTTAAATGCGTCTAACTGTATTTCACTACCATCTGTATATGTGGTTCTTATTTCCTCTAGCACAGGTATGTTTGGTACTATGCCTAATCCAGATTTTACTTCATTTAGTTTTGTTTCTAAATTAGTGTTTATTTGATTTTGGTTAGTTATTATTGCTGCTAACCTTGCATTCTCTGTGCGTGTGTGCTCTAGGGTTTGTGTTACTGTGTTGCACCTGGTTTCTAAAGCTTCTAATCTTGCCATTAATACTGCGAGTTGTTCCATTTTGAACTCGTGTCTGTTGTCGTCGAATTTGTGTGTTTTTTTCCTCCACATATACACTTTCACTGAATTGCTTAGCTGCTTCGTATGAAGAAGCTATATTTGTACCTGCTATGCTAGGTAATTCTTGTAACCGGTAACGCGAGTGTTCTGTTTATACTAGATTTCACTACTTGTTCCCGAGGTCCGCTCGATTGAAGTTAAAAAGTATATTTAACCTCCTGGCAGGATCGCCAATTAAAACACTTGTTTCTTACTTTTAAAATTAAACAATATTTATTTGGAACTATGTCCTTTATTATTGAAATACTTTTTACTAATTCTAAAAGGAGCTTAAGGCTACTATGTAGTTACAATAAGACTATCGATAAATTCATCATACAGTCGTATTTATATATTTTTCTTATCTATCTACAAGGAGACCCAAGCGTACAATCGTCTTGCTTGATAATGAAGAAGAGATAATATTCCAACATTGTATACAAACGATATTATCTCTTGTACATATGTTATCATTGTAGCGTTGTGTGCAAGACTGTACTAGAGGCTAAAGATATCATTGAATACAAATAATGTTATCTTTTTTCTCAATATGTTTTGCTATGGATACTTAACTCGCGCTAAATTTTGACAGATACACACCGAACAGTCTGAAATTAACATTTTTAGCTGCGACTGCGTACCGCTCGGCTGAAGGGATTGGATTAAATTTAGCTTAGCTTAGTAGTAGTACTTTGGGATACGGGTGCTGTAGCCAAAAGAGTTTTGAAAAACTGATTAAATGTACTGATAGGTGATGTCCATTGCCGGTCTGTCTTGTAGGGTGCTTCTGCTTATATGTCCTACTAGCTTTTGCTCGCGGCTTCGATCGCGCAGTCCTCGGGATTTGGTACACAGAAATACAGTCATTTAGTTCCCTCTTTTATATTTAAATATCGCGCAGAGAACCTACCTAAGAAAGTACCTAAGGAGAAGTTAGTATCTCTGAAAAATGTGTTTAATGCCCTTTTGGAGAAAACAGTTCAAAGATCATATGATCAATATTTTTGTTAGTGAAGCGCTGGCATCTCAACACAGATCATACTTAGCAGATTGAGTCACAATCTATGGGACAAAACATATTTCTTTGCTGACAACTACTGCGATATGATAAGCACCATCTTTACAATAGGGGGCGCTTTTACCCCTTCATTATATTCCACACCTTCCAGATCTTATTACACTCTTGCAACCATAAAGATGCACCACTTTCTAGCAGTATGACCCCATTCATACAGAATTCCGCTTGAATATCTTTGGAGTACGTTCGCTGGAGTTAGATGAAGTGATAAGCATATTCAACGGCGAAAGTTTTTGGGACGCATTACAAAGTTTAAAATTGATACGACGAACGGTTCGCGACTTAAGAAAAGGGCCACAAACTAAGTCTGAAGTCGATCGGATGTAAAATAAACTTTGACCCCCCTGTTACCCCTTTAAGGGTAGAATTTCCAGAATCGAAGAAAAAATGTTCTTTATTTCTTATCGAAAATATATAAATTACAAACCGAGTTTGAAGTCAATCGGATGAAAAATAAAAATCTTCCCATACAAACGTTGACCCCGTTTTACCCCTTTAGGGGTCGAATTTCAAAAAATTCTTCCTTAGTGGTTGTATACATCATAAAAAAAACCTCTGTGCAAAATTTTAGCTTTGTAGAGCAAATGGTTTAGGCTGGGCGTTGATCATCTGTCAGTCGGATACTTCATTTTTTATATATATAGATTTCGAGAAATAATTTCGTCAAGTTCTTTGGAACATCAGCCATGTCAGTATAAGAATAGTTTTCTTTTAAGAGACCAAAAATATCGTCATCCGCTTTAGATAGAATTTAAGCGCCATAAAGCGAGACTAGTATGATCAAGGTTTTATACAGTATCTCTTCAGTTATTCAGTAAAGGGCTCTACTACTCAGTTACCTTCTTAGCCCAAAGAAACATCGGATGGCACGAGTTATTCTTCTCTTAATTTCCTAGATATTATTATCGAGGTTTACAACAGAGCAGAGGTAGACAAAGTCCTTTACTACTTCAAAGGTACCTATAGATGTCTGATTGATATGTTCTTTCGGATTCGTTAATGTTGAGTGAGTCTTAGTTCTTGTTGGCAGTTCTTTATACTTGGTTTTATGTACTAGCAAACGCACCAGTGTCAGCTCGCTACCAATTATGTCAACATCATCGACCGACTCACTGGACAGATTTCTATAAAGATCGTGCCTTTTGTGTTGCCCTGCGTGCTTCGCACATTTCTTTCAAGTGGCTTTACTGGAAATATGAAAAATCTACTCCAAATAGGAATACCTAAAGACGAAAAGTCGGCCATTTCCTTTCTAAGTGCTTAAGCACGTTCCTTTCGTATTCCAGCGTACTCCGCACCCTCTTCTTCAGTATTCTATGGTACTATCTTCCAAATCCCTCAACAATGGATAGGCTCCTTAAAAACGTTATCTGTTTCCCTATTAATTTTCATTTCCCTTGGAGGTTCAAAAATATTCTTATCCATTCGGCAAATTGCTCTACCCATGCCATCCCTGATCCAAATCACTCACTTAATTTGTGTAAACTTCCCCATAAATCGCTTTAGCAAAAAAAAAAAAAAAGGAACACTTCAGCTACTACAAGACAATTGGTGTAAATACAGTTGAGCTTCTTGTGTGACATTTTAAATTCTTTTTTCAAATTCATTCAGAGGACATGAAGACAAAATCAATTTCCTCAATCCCTCTTATCCATTTCACACCACTACCACGCGGGCACGCCAACTCCAACCACCCCATCCAGTCACTTTTCCCAAAGATACTTATCATTAATCCTCATCATTACGGATTTGTCGAAAGTCTGCCAGAAGAGACCTGCAAACCCTGAGATATGTAGGAACACATAACACAAGTTGCCGAAAAGCGTCCAAACGACACCATATCCACGTGCACTAATGGATGGATGGATGAATGTACGACGATGATGATGATGATGATGCTACACGTAGGGATATATAGGGACACTCGAAAGGATTGTAAATTGCTCCTTTGCTTCGTGCAAAGAAGAAGATATGAGGGTCGTTATGATGGGGATACGGATACGTGATCAATATTGATTTTAGGAATTAAAGGAAATGCGAGAGAACGGATATATTGGTATTTTAACGTTCGGTTTGCCATGCAATAGGTGAACCTATACAACCGTTGTTAACTTAAGTGCGTATTTGAGGATACGTGTATGAGTTGAGTATGAATGAGTTACATTATATATGGAGCGAGATTGGTGTTGAGCATCAGTAGAGTACACTCTTGCCCTTGTTGTTGTTTAGTGTGTATTATACTCAATTGAAAATGAATTGATTTGAAAATTTCGTCCAGTAGAAAAGGGAATCATCCAATAAGGCTAAGAGGATTTTTATATTATTGCTCGCCGATGTGATGAGGTTGTAGTTGATTGGAAAGGGATTTTGATTTATTTTTGGGTAAAATTTGATTTAGCGCTCCATCAGATGGAGGTTGTCTGTGAAGGTTTTTCTATTCAACTTTCAAACTGTTTCTTAGGATGGAATTGTGAAATGTAGCAAGAGAAAATCAATGACTTGCATTAGTAAAGCAGATATATAGCTTCATAGGTCAGCACAATACAGTTCGTCAAGTGAGTCAGACGTATTGAGTTCAGATCACAGTCCGTATCTGACTTTCAAGGGCGCTTGGCGAGTTCGCGCACTGCATTTAAAATCAAGTTTATATTATAATATTGATAACTTTATTTTTAAACGAAACTTCAAGCGCGACACCCCCGATTTGGAGTTCTAGGATACGAAATTCCATCCAAAAATTTGAAATTCAACAACACCCTGTGAAGGATGTGAAATACTGAGATAAATTGTAAAATAGATATCAATTTTTTCGGCAGTGACAGGCGACAGATAGCTACATGCAAACTACGAAGACCGCTCTCCAGTTGAATTTACTATTATACATACTCTAAGAAGTCAGGGTGACGTATTATGTACCAAAAAAACCGTCAAACCTTTTTTCTTTCTACTTAATTGGCTGAATGTATTCTTCTTCTACAGATTGGCATTTACATTTAAGAAAAAATACGATTGAAACGATGACACTTGAATTTAAATAGTGCGTTGCTATAATGCCTTGGAGTTTGACGTTTGGCGTCAGTCATCACTCATCAGTCATCCGTTGCTCCATGACAGGCAATTTCATCCATCTTGAGTTACAGTGTGGTGTGCCGTATCAGACGGTCGCATACTGTAACAGCCGATGCAAACAATTTTTTAAAGATATTGAAGGCGTTTCACTTTTCGAAACTACGCCGAAAGAGAATCCATTTTAATGCTGTGTACTTTCAGGAAGATGGTGGAACTTCGCATACAGCTAGGCCTATTGTGGCCGAATTGCAGCGAAAATGTTAAAATACCTAAGGAAGTCCACCTTTCGTTGGGTGTTAAGGTCTCATGACGTAGTTGCCATATATACCAAGATTATAGAGTCTTAAGTAACGTTGTTGAATGTGAGGTGCCATGCCCCGTTTTCCAATTTCGCCCACATTTCGCGAAGTGGTTTGCTCAGGCAATGTACATCACTGGTCAATATTTTACAACTTAATCTCCCATGAGTGTCGAGAAAAAGCGTTTTGAAATTTTTTTTTTATAAAAAGTACCGCGCCCCTTTGTCAACTGCCGCCCACATTTTATGTGTCGAACTGCAAATAAAGAGCTATCTGCACAGAAAATAGGTTCTTGGAAAAAAAAGCAGCGGAAAAATTTGAATTTAAAAAATATTGTTTACTACTGCCATCTGTGGTTCAGTTAAAATATTTTTTTCCAGCATAAATAGAAATTAACTTTCCATTCATTGACATATCTATGTACATACTATATTATGGACTGTCAGTGAAATGTCAGTTCCATACAAACTCTACCCAAAAAATGACGCCAACGTAACTAGCGCTCGTGGTTCCAAGCGAAAAATAAGTGAAACTAAATGGCAACCATTTTGGATTTCTCCATGGAATGCTATAGACACCTATTGAGCGTGAGTGAGTTTGCCAAGTAAAATGGTTGACATGTTGTTGTTTACAATAGATTTAGATGGTCACTGAAAAAATGCGAAAGTTTCCAATTTATTCCGCTCTGAACCACGAGAGGTAGCGCTAGCGCTGTTGGTACCAACGCGAAGTTGTCGACTCTCAGTCCATTATAATAATGTCAATGCGCGGTACTAATAACTATTTTTAGTGTCCAGACTAACTTTTACGAAGTCACAATGGCGAAAATTTCCATATAAAATTACCTATTGTGACTATCAAAATATTTAAGTTGAAGTTTAAAGATGATTATTGGTAAGGCCCAATGTTTCCATTAATTCGAAGGTGTCTAGTTGTAATTATGGCGCCGAAACGAATACAAATCTTGCAACTTATAGGTAACCCATCTATCAGGCAATTGATCTGCAGTGTGAGGATTTCGTCACTTGTTAAATAGGTTAAATTTAAAAAAAAAATCGTAAACCTAAGTCCACTAAACAACTGCCATTGGCACGTGCCTCGGCACAAGGCAATTATAATCTTCACACTAGAGCTAGAAAACACCCTTGATTATGCTGAACGCCATTATCCCAAACCCAAATACCTAGCCTTCAATGTGTGATGCTCACAATTTGTACCTAAAGTGCAGTCAAGTCGATAACCTTTTATACAGGCATAGGCATCATTCAAAACATTGACAGGCAGATGTCTATAAACTAAACCTCTATTCAATTGTGCGATTCGAACTTCTTTTGTAATTAAATATGTATAGGAGATTCTTCACCCCTAATAAATTTCGCTGCCGCCTTCTAGCCTCTGAAGGTAAATCCGAATGTGAAAACCTCCAGCATAAACAACAATAGGTTAATCACCCTTCCAGCTGAGGGTGGCTTACGTTGGATTGAAGACCAACAACAAACATAACAAAGTGGATTCCCCTGTTTTGTGTTGTGACTGCTCCATGGCATGGCATGTCAGTGGCGGCGGCTGTGGTTTTCTTCAGTTCGTGCCATATGCTCAGGTCTATCTCCAGCACACGTGAGAGTGTGTGTTAATAAAATTATGTTACGCACACTCCGACACAGGATGACTTAAAAAAGGGCAGACACCGCATATACAACTCTGGTCGTCTCGACGTCGAAACTTTGCATGACTCAGAAGCAGCCCCTGACCAGAATTATTAATGTTCTTCAATTTATTTACACACAAAGACAGTCCTGTGTGTGTATTTGTATAAATGGATTGGCTAAAATGTTAACCCCCCAAGAACAGGGTTGATTTTACAACAAAACAATCGAATCATTGCGGGGGCTTGTATATACGTATTCCTGCACCATGCATATAGCCAAAGCACACTCTGACGTGGCACCGTCGATAAAAACGTGTTTGATCCCTTTTTACTACAATGATGACCATTTCGGCGATGGGGATTCGTTTTTCCTCCAACGTTTTTATAGACGGAAAATCGTTCGGGTTTTTTTTCGTTTTGTTTATGTGTGCGGTAAAGAGAATTGAGGCTGGAAAGGGCCATAGCCCATAACCTATGGATATCACGTTTTGTTTTTGAAATGACCAAAAGGGATGACCAGCAGATGGCAAAAAAACAAAAAAGAATAACCCCATGGCCAGAACCAGAAGGGATGAAGTGGTTATATCGTAAGAATTGTGGACTGAGGTGTAGCAAAACGGACAGTAATCGAATTCAGCGTGAACGCATCGGTCCTTTTTTGATGAATGGGATATTGTAAATGGAGTTATGACCCATAAAACGAAATGAAAACGGTGATGATAAAAGGATTTTCGCTTAGACTGCTCTAATTTTAGTACACACGTCAGCGATTGTTATACGATTGGCAAGCGATTGAATTGTCACTGGATTTCGCCAAAAGTTGACTTGAACCGAAACCAATATCTAGAGATATGGTGGGTTAAAAGTTATTACCCGGTTGTCGGTTCCCTAAATCAGTAAGGAATGGACGAATTGGTTCTATGATATTTTCGACGTTTAAATTCGTTGTTTACCAATTTCAAGCTGTGATTTATTTGTGCAAATCCGTGAAGTCAAAAAAAAAGGGAAAAGCGGATATACAAAATGAGTTTATAGAATAACTCGGGTTAATTATTACTGATACGTCAAAACATTGATCAAATCATGGACATTTTTACGAATTTATATTTTTAAAAAATCCGAAAGTTACATCACCATATGTCATAAGGCCATAACTCAGGTAGACCAAGAACTTATTAGGAAACTGCAAGTGATTTTAATTGCACATATTTTGCACTCTTTTCTATTTTGTAAATAAATATTTTTTATTCCATTTGATTTTATTTTATTCATATTATGGTCCATTTTGGCCATAAAAAAATTGCTCAAAATCATTTGAAAAAATTCTTCATTTTATTTTGGAACACTCTGTTAATATTGAAATAGTCATGGACTTTTAAATATCTGCAATTTTTATGACTTTTTTTTAAGGTAAAGCCTTTTGTTAACACCTTTTTCCAATAAAATTCTACTTCTGACTAAGATTCTGAAACACCCTGTAGAGTAGTTTTGCAAAAATTTACAATTTTTATAGTCTTGGAAATTTTCTTTAAGAACAACAAACTTTGTTTAGTCTTTAGATATTGGTTCAAAAATTAAATGTAACGAAAAGTCATTTTGAACCATACACGGTCACTAAAATACCCTCACAAAATCAAATAAGTGAGTCCGGCTCATTGTCAATCATTCCATTACAGTCAATTCAGTTAATAATTTTACTTTTCGTAATAGCATTGCTACTCCAGCTGAAAAATTATTGATTCACTAGTGAAGTGACTCACATTTATCACAGTCATACTCTATAGTGACTGTCTATGTGAAAACTTCTCACATTGCGAAAAAGACAAGGCATTCGATTGGATCGCTTAATCCTTAATTTCTAGTTCATACTTACTTAATTATTAAGGACAATTATATAAACTTGACAGTTCTCGCTGTGAAAATTAACTTCGAAAATCAATTTTTTTCGAAGATCCAGCTCCGAAACTAGACTTGATGCGAACCTTTTTCAATCATTTAATCTGGAACTCCATGCATTCTGCTGTAAACAATTCCGCATTAAGACAGAAACACTGAGTGAAATTCTGAAAAAAAAAAACGAAACGAAAACCGCGTTCGTTTTCAAAAACGAAAGAAATTTTGCGAAAGCGAAAATTTCATTCATGTTATTCCTTTCGTTATTTTCTTCATCTTCGTAAATATTTAAGAAGCAGTGTAATTGAAATTGCTTACTTTTAGGGTCATTTTCACAGTTCGAGAAACTTTTGTTTTTGACAGCAGTAGGTACCTATGTTTTTGTGCCTTTTTGCTTTTCTGATTTTATATTCACCCCTATCGCGAATAATATTTCCCCCGGAATGTTTGCCATTCAGCAATTTGATTTACATTGGGACAAGGGAAATATTTTCATCGGAATTTATTATATTTACTAGCCGACACGGCAAACGTTGTTTTGCCTGCTCGTATAGGGATGCCAGACGTCCCCCTTTTTCATACAAAAACGCTGTTCTGCGGCCATTTTATTTAACCTGGGGCCAGATCGCGTAAAATAAAAACGATCGAACGACATCGTTTTCACTAAAGCTGTCTCTATCATATCTGTGACAATAGACAGAGACTGCTAGTATCGAAACTGACTGATTCTGGACTCCGTGTGCTTCGAACGATATTTCCTCAGACGTGTGCCCACGAATTGTATTGTCTGTCTATATAATGGGTTTTTCAATAAAAGCGCTACAAAAGTTTTTTTTTAAATAAAACAAAAACGGTTTTAGATATCAATGAAATTCTTTATTATTGTGAAAGTACGTTCGATGCCATTATGTATGAAACTCGATTTCTTTTCCATGGCCACCACGGGCACGCTTGCAGAAGTCCAGACGTTGAACCCAATTTTCGACGGTTTTCAAGCATAAATCAGCCGATACTGCTGCAATTTCACGTTCGATATTCGTACGAAGTTCTTCAATCGTCGCTGGCTTGTTGGCATAGACCATAGATTTGACGTAGCCCCACAGGAAATAGTCTAACGGCGTCAAATCGCACGACCGAGGCGGCCAAGCGACTGGACCATTTCGTGAGATAACACGTTCTTCAAACTTGGTTTCCAATAAATTGATTGTGACATTCGCTGTGTGGCTTATGGCGCCGTCCTGTTAGAACCACATGTCCTTCAAGTCCATATCATCCAATTGGGGCCAAAAATATTCGGTTATCATTGAACGGTAGCGATTCCCATTCACAGTAACGTGCCGGTCTTGATCATCACGGAAGAAGTACGGCCAATGACGCCGCCGGCCCATAAACCACACCAAACCGTAATTTTTTCGGGATGCAATGATGACTCATGGAGTACGTGTGGATTGCTGCCTGAGCCTGGCCAATACCTCATATTTTGTTTATTGACGAAGCCATTCAGCCAGAAATGAGCTTCATCATAAATTGGACGTAGCGCTCTTAACGTTGAGGCCACTGACTCCGAATTTCGGTAGTAAATTTTAATAATTTCGACTCGTTGTTGGCTCGTATATCGTTTCATCATGAAATGGCAAACCTTACTGAAGAGAAATGTCAAAAGAGCGGCAAGAAATTCGGCGTCGTTTGCTGTCCCTGTCGCTCTACTTTTGTAGCGTCCCTATTGAAAAACCCTGCCCTTGACCGTCGACGAATAGCGTTTGAAATGTATTTTTTTGTTATGAGAGGTGTCACGCACTTTTGTCCAATGCTCCAATCAAGCAATGTTCAGATATATCTAGCTAGTGATTTAAATAACTTTGGTGTAAGGATGATGCCATTGACCGTTTTCCAATCCCGCCCACACTTCGCGCGGTTAATTGTTTGTACAATGCACATCAATGTCTACAATTTAACAAATTTAGCTCCCATGGGTGTCGAGAAATAGCATTTCAATTTTATATTTTTTTTTATAAGGGAGGTACCACGCCCCTTTGTACAATTTTGATCAAAATTTCACAGAAACACCTTTGGGCCAATAACCTATATTTTATTAAAAATTGAGTTCAATCAGTTCGTTAGTTTTCTATATACATATAAGATATTTATTTGTTTTTTTTTTTCGTATGGGTGGTGACACGCCCTATTGTCCAATTTTCACCAAATGTGAATCTAAACCATCCTTGGACCCACTCAAACACACACACAAAATTTCATTAAAATCGGTCCAACCGTTTAGGACGAGTTCGGTTACAACCCTCATACAGAAGAATTATATAAGATTTACAGAATGTCATTAAAAAAAAAAATAAATATGTGGCGCAACAGGCGGGTGGGGTGACACCCAAGGCCTAGCTTCTCGCATCCATTCGTTTTGTGTGAGTTTCTATTTTTGGGACGAATGGAAGGGACCTACAATTTTATGCCGAGTCCGAACGGCTGAATTGAGAAGCTTTTTCATGACAGTCATACTCTCGGATGTTTGTCAGACGTTCGCGAGAGGTGGCGCAGTAGAAAAAACTTTTTTTTAAGATGTAATTTGGGGTTTTCCGGGGATCGAACCTGGGATCCCTCGCACAGTAGTCCAACACACTAACCACTGCGCTACTGCGCCCACATGAATGTCATTGAAATTTGTAAATAATTAATTTAATTGTATTCACTCAGCAATATCGATTTTCATCCATTTCGCTGATTAAAATTAGACTTGTATTAATTTAATTGTGAGTAGTCTTTCAACACAAAGTAGCCATGAACTGGGCAGCATTGCCATATTGAAGACACGCAGCTTTTATGCAGTGAAAACCATAACTGCTCTAGAAATGTTTCTTTCTTTTGACTGACACCTACATTTTTAGAAACAGCCTCGAATGTAGTTTATCTGTTGAAACAATCAGAACATAATTAGGGGTATCGTGAATAAATTCCGATGGAAATGTTTCCCTTGTCAGCAATGTAAATCAAATTGCTGAATGGGAAACATTCCGGGGGAAATATTATTCGCGATAGGCGTGAACTGGTTGCCAAATATGACAAAATTGATTTATTTAATTACATTTATTTAATTATAGTCAAATATTCACATAATTAGGAGCCAACAATTTAATTTAAATACTTTCATCCGAGGGGGTGGTACTGCTGCAATCCTTTTCTATTTGCCTTTACCACATTCCGAATAGAATTGAGCTTTCATCTGAGTTGAAATGCAAAGTTCACTACAAGTAAGCTATTTCGAGAGAAATCAAAACACTCTACCTGCATAAATCTGAAGATATCTGTCAACATTTTGTTTGCATCCTTGCAATTTCCCTTCTGCTGTTCAAAGAGTCCCATAATTTCATCAGATGAAGATGAACGTTTTCCCCAGTATGGAGAAAATGTTAGCTAAAGTTGATGTGTATAAAAATATTTTCTTGAAAATCAAAAACTCAATTCGTTTGTGATATTAACTTACTTGAGAATGTGCCATGGCACAGAGCACAACAAGAACTACAACTGATACTAGAAGTCCACGAACTGAATTCATTGTAAAGGATCTGATGGGGTTTTCTAATAGCTGCAGTCCTTTTTATACAAGGGAGTGTGTGACCTTTGAAGGGCTTCCATTAACAATTTTGCATGATGAAATGGAAAACCCACAAGTGCGTGTGCTAATTGATTTGCACGACTAATTATATTTTTTTTGTTTTATTTTTCATGTCAGGACATTTTTCGCAAAACCCTATTTCTTTATCACTTTAACAAACGTATTCATATTTTCTTTCCAGCACCATTTCCAATGTGTGATTCTTGGAGTTCACAATTTGCACGGTGGTAAGTTTTCTTTTTATTTACATCTTTACAACTTATTGAAAATATTATCGAAATCCCCAAGCAAGTGAAATTTGTCGGATTAAAATACCATCACCAAATCAGGCATCTCCCCAAATAAATAATGGATTTCCAACAGCGATTAGACGGTTAGGCTTATTAGTTTCTTCTTTTGATTTGTCCCCTTTGGGTATCTGTAGACCCATTGGTCTGCATTTATAATTCAGTATATAATGTGCCTACAGGCGAATATTTACATAAGTATCTACGTATCTTTCTCCTCTTTCTAGTTCGAATGCAGGGTCTCGTAGAAAACTGTATATACCATCAACATTTTGTGGTTATAAAATAATAACGATGGAAAGCCTCTTATCGAAATTTAATGAAGTTCACGTTGACTCTGTGGTTATGCAATAGATTTACTTTGATGGTATAGAGTCTATACTATAGACAAACCTTTGAAGTGACCATTAGTGGTTGGAGTGGGCGAATTGTGGTGAATCGATATTAACTTGGAAATTTTGTTTATTTTTGGGAAGACCGACCATGGATATGGGAGTTCTACAATCAAAGCTATCAAAGTGTGATGCTGGTCAGACATATGCTCAGAGAAAGAGCGCTCAAGTTAATTACACACAGTGTTGCCATGAAAACATTTTGAGAAATCTGCAATTACGAAAAAAAACTGCAATGCAGATTTACATGAAAAAATTTCATAAATACTGCAATTTAAAAAAAAAATAATTTTGAAAGGTTAGAGGTAACACACTCAGTATAGCCTCATTAGACCAGAAGTGCGACAGTTTTAGACAGCATTTCTACTTATACAGCGCAAAAACTCTACTTTCCTGTTCTCCTCTATGCAGCTCAGAATCAATAAACAAAGCAAAAAAATGCAGACAAAATCTGTCATGCAGATTTTGGGATTTTAAAAGTCTGCAGCTGGGCTGAAAATCTGCAAAATGCAGACAAATCTGCACTTATGGAAACGAAACCCACACACCAAATAGTGGGTAACGTCTGCTATCACTGGCTCTGCATTTCTCCAACCAACCTGTTTCGATTCGATTCGGAGCTGATCACTTTTATTTGCGGCCAATCATGGGTCTGTTTGCACAGTTAATCATTTAAAAATAAATTATTGGCATGCGTCGTCAACAATCAATGCCCTAATCACGTAACTCTTTAGAGGATTCGTTTTCGAAACAATAGACTCCCAAAACTAGAAGGTCATCGCTAAAGTTACGAATTTAAGAGCAGCAACTAGTTCAGTCTTCACAGATCTAATATGCAAACTGTCTTACACCGTTTTGGACCTGGTCCTCAACCAACAACGTTTCTCCATCAGTTAGCCGGATTTTTGGCTAACCGCCTCCAGTTGCGCACTCCAAATTTGTTGAACTCCCCTTCCACTTGTATGCGCGACACCTAAGGCGAGATCTTCCTCTACTGCTTTGACCCGTGTTGGAATCGAAGACTCTTCGGGCCGGAGCGTTGGTGTCCACTCGATTTTTTTTAAATACTTCTCCCGGGAAAGGCAAACCTAAAACGCTTCATCAGCGCCCCGAGATGCTCGCAGATGTATGTTTGTTCTGCACTTAAATTGCTGCAAATTGTAGTCTTCTGGAAATATATCTACAGGTCCCCGCGATTTTAGTCGACTGATACATATTATTTTGAGAGCTCGTAGGGTTCGTAAAGTTCACTGGAGATCAGTCTCCTACTCTAAAGCCCGTCAACGCAAACGGGACCGAAAATCACTCGAAGAATTTAACGTTCGAAAAGACTAAGAATATCTTCATCGGCCTTTGTTAACGCCTATGCTTCTACAAACTGTGTATGATTGAAAAAAAGTCATTCAAAAAATATGGACTGTTCAGAACTAGTCAGGGTACTGAAAAAGAGATAGCGGCGAATTAACGCTTTATGGATCATCAGCAGCCCTCGCATCCTCAAAGTGTGTTGCTTGCTGGTACTGGTGGTTACTGGTGGTTTGATATTCTAAATATTTGCCCTAAAATCAACCGTCTAGTCTTTCCTGCGAGATTTAGTTAACGATCTCTTAAAAACAAAATTTGTAGGTATAGCAATTAAGTCTAGTGTGTTTGTGTTCGCAAAACTCAAAAAGTAGTCTGTCGATTGACTTAGTCGGCTCTCACATTGAGGCAACATTCAATAAGCAACTGGCAATAGGAAACACAAAATATTATCGCTCACAATTATTTTACTTTGAATTAAATTAGAGGTCTCACATCAAAGGAACTAAATATCGCTCGAACGAAAAATGTTGCTGATTGCTTATTGGAAGTTGCTATAGCAACTATAGTTGCTTACTGCTTGTTGCCTCAATCTGAGAGCCGCCTTACAATTTTTACATAATGTTGCAATCGAATACAAGTGTGTTTTTATACACCATAGTATGCTTGTTATAACAGCGCCAACTGTTGGACGTACAAGCATGGAGTGGGGTACCCTCTATACAAAAGAAAATCGTTGCAACGATATATTTGTGTTTGTAACATTCATTTACATTGTCCAAACATTGGACTCCGCGAAATATGGGCGGAATTGGAAAACTGGGCGAGGCTCCTCCGATACAACAAAGTTTTTTAAAATACTAAATCATGATATTTATGACAGATTTAGCCTTGAATTTGGTAAATGGACGTATGTTGCGTGTTGGAAGCATAATGTGGGTGCAATTGGGCGAAGGGGCGTGGCAACTAAAAAAAAACACTGCTAACATTGTAACATTGATGTGCATTGTCCTAATAAGCAGGAACGTATCGAAGCAATACAATTCCGGGGCGCGGCCAAAGCCGGACGGTTTAAGCTAGTATAGTTAAGAGAGAGATACGATTAGCTTCGGAAAATTACTCACTCAAATGGCTACAAGACCGTATCGTCCCCGAACTTACTTACTAGCGCTACAGTCCGGGGTGGACTCAACCCTCAACCAACACGCCTCTCCAGTTAGCACGATCTTTGGCAAACTGCCTCCAGTTGCGCACTCCAAATTGGTTGAGGTCCCCTTCCACTTGTGCGCGCCACCTAAGGCGAGGTCTTCCTCTACTGCGTTGTCCCTCCGGGTTGCAATCGAAGACTCTTCGGGCCGGAGCGTTGGTGTCCATTCGCTCTACATGTCCTAGCCATCTTAGTCGTTTGATACGTACTTTTCTGACCAAGTCGATGTCGCTGTACAGCTCGTAGAGTTCACTGTTAAATCTCCTCCTCCAAAGCCCGTCAACGCAAGCGGGACCGAAAATCACTCGAAGAATTTTGCGTTCGAAGCGCCCAAGGAGATCTTCATCCGCTTTTGACAACGTCCATGATTTTGCACCATAAAGCAGGACTGGGATGATGAGGGTCTTATATAGAGTCTCCTTGGTGATTCTCGACAAGGCCTTACTAATCAATTGCCTTCTTAGGCCAAAGTGATGTGATGTAATTTTCAGAATTAATAGCGAAGCCGAGGTAGACAAAGTCCCGAACTACCTCAAAGTTATAGCTGTCTATCGCGACGTTCTGTCCGATTCGTCGATGTTGTGTGTCCCTTCTCGTTGACAGCATATATTTCGTTTTGCCCTCATTCACCACTAAACCCATTTTTGCCGCCTGTGTACTGATACTTGCAAACGCACAAGTGACAGCTCGCTGTGTTCTGCCAATGATGTCGATGTCGTCAGCGTATGCAAGTAGTTGCACAGACTTTTGGAAAATTGTGCCCCTGGTGTTGGCTTGCGAGTTTCGCACAATTTTCTCAAGAATGATGTTGAAAAAGTCACATGACAGCGCATCACCTTGTCTAAATCCTTTTTTGACATCAAAGGTCTCGGTGAGATTGTTTCCTACCTTTACGGAGCAGCGAGCGTTCTCCATCGTCATTCTGCACAACCTGACAAGTTTGGCAGGGATGCCAAAACTAGACATGGCTCTGTATAGCTCGTCTCTATAAATGCTGTCATATTCGGCTTTAAAATCGATAAATAGGTGATGAGTATCGATTTGGACTTCTTGGGTTTTCTCCAGGATCTGCCGTAGTGTGAAAATTTGGTCGGTTGTGGACTTACCGGGCCTAAAACCGCACTGATAGGGTCCAATCAGTTCGTTGACAAATGGTTTCAGGCGTTCACACAGTACGGCAGACAGAATTTTGTAAGCGAACTACGACATAAAATAATATTCTGAGAGCTATTTGCAGAAAATCTTCGAATCCCATCCAGTAAAGGTTGAAAGATCAAATTGTCGGTGTAAACATCAAACCATCGCTGATGCTAGAGCGCTTAGTTTGGACCGCAGAAAATGGAAGCCTACAGTATTTCAATCTTTACAGATCTGGAGCTCATTGTGTATGGAAAGTAGCTATACTTGCTTACTTTACTTAACGGGCTTCCTACCCGTGAAGAGTCTCGACTATCTGCCTGAGAAAATGCAACCCTCCACGTCAGAGTGGACGTTTACAACTTAGAATGTTGGATGCATGCCTCGCATGGATGAGCACACGATCGATTTTTTTGGCTGTTTGAAATTCCAGAAGGAGGCAAATTATTGCTCTTATCATTATGGAAACCTAACCTATTATGAGGTGCTGCAAAATCGATTTTTCGGTACCCATTATCCATTGTCATCTGCTTACCCATGAGCAGTAATCGTAACGACGACGCCGACGCACGCAAGTAAAAATATTCATACTCATAGCAAAAGTATTATCACTTCACGAGAAATTATTTTCTCTCATTTACCCTCCTTTTATGATACCTACAAAATAGTAAAAGGCTCTCATTAATCTATTACCCACAGAACGGTCACCTCTAATTACATGCATAGTTTCCGCCCCGAAAATAATAAAAAAAAAAACTGGATATCAAGATAAATTCACTTCCCATTCTTAAAAACACACAAGACTTAAAGCAAACTCCATACGCATGCGCAGCGCACAACCTGCTTTTCTTGTATACCGCTGGCTGAGATGACCAATTTTCTAGTTTCCCCATAAAAAAAAAAAAAAAAAACATTAAAACAAGAAACCAAACACTCAAGCAGCAGCGCATCAAATAACTTCATGGGTCACCGACCGACCGACCGATCGTCCAGCATTTTTTTTCACTCGCACCTAATACTTGCTCGCTCACTAGACCGCTGATAGATGTTTCCTCCTATAGGCCAGGCGTCTCCTCCGGCAGACAGCACTATGCATATGAGGTTGAGGCTGAGGCCAGGCCACCGATATGAAAGTATAGTAAAGAAGAAAACGCGGACATTAATCATAACCATAAGAGACATCATCATCATCATCATCAAGAGAAGCAGATACATAGTATAGGTTGTAGATATAACTATCTATCCCATCCGCGTGTACACGAAGGGGTTGTTGTATTAATTAAACTCAAGTGAGGTACTTACGGAACCACTGTTGAGACAATAAAATTGTTTATAATCGCTACTTTAACATCATCCGGCTTGTGGAGTTCAACAAGTGTTCTGTTCTTCGGGAATTTCTTCGTTTCCAATGCATGTTTTTTTCTTTTCAAGATATCCCACTTTCAACTGCATAGAAGAAGAAAACTAAATTAGTCATAAAAAGTCCTTTAAATTGAATTATTTGCCCAAGTGGTTGATGGGCAGGATGGCTGGAGTTGGCATATCGCACCGGATAATGCGAATCATCATTCATCCAGCACAGAGCCAATTGAATTCCCATTCTATTACAAAATTAAAATGTCAAACCAGCAGCAGCGAAAACCTACAAGACGATGATTTATCTCGGCGTGTAACAGCGTGATGCGATTTCTTTGAAATTAGTTTTCGCATTCTAATTGCCATTTGACGCGGCGCAAAAGGGATTCGCGTGATAGATGGATGGTTGTCCTCAGCAATTCCTGCTGCTGACGATTGAAATTGATTATGGTGACATTCAGATATGGGTATCATTAGCAGTGACACGACACGGCTACCCTATGTTCAGCGATCGATACGTCTTAATCATATGTAGATACATTTTGGAAGTTACCCTTCAATCGAAGTCGAATGACGAGCGAATGATGGTGGCAAATGGATGTAAACACTTGTGAAGCAAACGTCTCAGGCATTAAGCCCACGTATGTGTCATTAGTCACGTGTGGGCGTGTTAAATTTGTGTAAATAGATACGACTACGTGATGTGCGATGATTAAATCTGGAAATGATTTGAAGAAATTTAAGATCATCCGGGTTCCATAACTGTCTTCTATATACAAAAGTGTTCCAAAACGGGATCACTACTTCCACTTCAGCATCAGCATTCAAAAATGAAATGACAAAAACTCAAAATCGCACTCTAAAACAATATTCCCTCACTTGTACCCACTAAGTGGATGCACTTGTTATATATAGCTTTGCGAATAATAACTCCCTTTCAGAGTAGTCTAGCTCTTCCGCGTTGGTACTTGCACTCTTGGGCTTTTGTGTTGCCGAAGTTATTTGGAGCGCCTTTGTGATATGTACTTCGTTGCTAGCACCGGAAGTGTGTGACACTAAGTCAAACAACGTGCCCAACACAAGAGTATATGCCGATAGAAAGATGGTTGTACCTACAACAATGTCTGGCATGAGGTCTTTTGTCAAAATGGCAATTGTTCTGTTCTGTGTGAAAGAAATGACTGAAAACACCTTTTTGATTACCAGTACCAGAACTATATACAACAGAGAAGGGGCAAAAGACAAAAGCTACTTTTTTTTGCTTGCTCCTTTTAGCCCTATAGTCGTTCTTTGAATGGAAATTTTATGCACAATTCTCTCCAGAGCTGTATATACATGGGATGGATGGAATTGCAAAATATCTATGGGAAAGTGTGCGCACAATGTACGTTAAGTGAGGTTAGGGAACTCGCTCATTGAAAGGGACAATGAGAGGGAATTTTATGAAATTACCATGGCTCGCATTGGAGGGCGATGTGGTTTGTCTTAAGCAATGCAAACTTGTTGCATTTATATATAATTTAAGGGGACGACGAAATCTCAATGGAAATAGAAACGTAATTCATGTCCAAAGCGGTTAAAGTCCAAGTATAAGAGCCCTCACGCCAAATAGAGATGAACCTTATGGCCGTTTGCATGCTCTTTGGAAGTTCGACGATGGACAAGAACTGCGAAATGCCCATCAGTGCTTAGATTGTCTACCTTACCTATTAAAGAACCTGTCATATATAAATGTAGTCCTTGAAATCACAAGTCATCCAGTTCGTTGTCACTCGGATTTGGAAATAATGAAACTGCTGGTAACGTTCGGTAACGATCGCCATTAAAGGTAGCCTGAGCTGCAGCTGAGGTCCATTCTGATACTTTCCTCTGGAGCTACCTTCACTCGTGCATCCTTTCCCCATACAGTTACCTGAACAACTTGTGTTATTTTAGCAAAAAAAGTTGGTCACTTGTGCAATGCACTCATCGATACAATTGTGCAGCACTAACAGAGCAAGTACAGGACGCACACGTCAAGGTCCCTGTACCTATTTTTTTCTAAAAAAGCGTCGGTGCGAAGGCTTAATGTTGCAATGACTCAATGGGCTATTCTGTCGATGGCGGTAGTCGGCAGACTACCATGGCAGACAGGCTGTTGTGGAGCAAGTAACTATAAGAACTGCCAATGGGGAGTAAATCTCATCAACAAATCTCTAATCCAAGGTGGAACAGCATATGTCTGACTAAGAGAGTGCTTATAGTCTCTAATAAGTGGACTCCGAATACCAGGCGACCTTCGGCTTTAAACCACCCTTACCCAGATAATCGTGGAATCAACATTTCGAACCAAACAATCGCATCAACCTCTGGTCTTGCTGTTGGGCAACCAGATGAGCATATAGCATATAGCTATTGAGCTCTCGATGGTCAACAACTCTTATGCTATTGAGCATACGTCCACAACATGTCGGTCTGCTGTTGGGCAAACTAACCCAAAAGTGCATTGCGGAGTAGCTTAAACAGAGGAAATCTCTCATCTCAGCCAAAGCAGCTCTAGATAATAGACCGAATGCTAAACGAGTAAGATCGGCAGCCAAAAAGGTCAAGAAAGGTCCTATACCTGAGGTCCCCACACCTAGTCAGGTGGCAAGCCTATTTAGGTTAGGTATCGTTCCCACCGACTTGACTAACCAACCACTCTCTCCTGAGCAAATGGCTCTCGTACAAGAAGCGGTTATTTACACCTCGATTGAGTTGATCAACTGTGGCGTTTGGCCGAAGTTCTCAGGCTCACATTTGAAGTCGGGGTGGCTTTTGTTTGTCTGTACAGACAGTGCTACCGCTGGATGGATGCGCTCTAATTTTGAGAGTATCAGAATCAAATGTGGTCTGGACCTGATGACATAGCAGGTCGGGGATAAAAAGGGTCTTATACGACGTCTAGTTATAGTTGCTCGTAAGAGGGCTTTGCTACTAAATTGCCTTCTAAGCCTGTAGAAACAGCCTGGCAAGAGTAATTCTTCGCATGATGTCAGCGCTGATGTCATTGGTGGAGCTTACCGCAGAGCTTAGGTAACCATCAGAGTCTTTCACTACCTCAAAATTATAACTGTCCTTTGTTACGTTCTGTCCAAGGCGCCTATGATGAATGTCGTTTCTTGTCGATAGCATATCTTTTTGGTTTTATGTTTTCATTCACCGCCAGCCCCATTTTTATCGCTGTTGAATCAATACTCAGAAATGCACCGCACTGATAGCTCGTCAAGCTCTACCGATAATGTGAATGTCATTAGCGTATGCGCGAGTAGTTGCACAGATTTTTGAAAGATTGTACCTCCGTGGCTTGTGAGTTTCGTACAATTCTTTCAAGTATTTATAATGGTAAAGAAATCACATGATAGCGCGTCAACTTATCTAAGACCTTTTCTGAAGTAGAACCAACCGTTTGTGGTGTTTTTACCGACTGTAAGGGGGCAGCGAGTTCTCCAGCGTCTTAGCGGGGATGCCAAAAATAGAAATGGCTCTGTACGCACTATCAAAGGCAACCTTAAAATGGATGAAAAGTTGGTGGGTGTCGGTTTGAAATGCGTGTGTCTTTTCCAACATCTGCCGAAGTGTGTAAATTTGGTCAGTGAGGGACTTTCTCCGCCTAAAACCTATCAGGTTGAAAACCATCGGCTTTAGACGTTCACAAATTATTGAGACTTATACGTATACCTCAGTAGTTTGCGAAGATCAAAGGATCTCCTTTCTTTTGGACCGGGCAAACAATGCTGAGATTCCATTCATCGGGCATGGAAAACATAACGCAGATACAACTCGTTATGACTTAAGAGCAACATAAGCTCATTCACACGTTGTGTTGTGAGCAGAGCAACGACATCTAACCACTTCCAACAAGTTGATTGGAAGGAGTTGAGCGTTGAATTTGAAGTCTATGGGTTGCACGTAATGTTTCTTTTTGGGGGCTCCAAATGTTACTACATATTCATAAGGACTTAAGTGATAAAAATGGTGTAGCCCAAAGATATCATGGTTCCATGATATAATTACACCTGCTGCAAGACCAATTTACTTTTCCAATGCAAATTTTCCTTGTATCCTGGTACTCGTATCATTAACACTCCCAGTCACCAGTCGTTCGCTTTTAATATCCATTACCAGTCAATTTATCAATCCACACCACACATTGTTGCGTATACAACCTGTCTGGACCAACTCCCCCCGCAATAGCTCAATGAAAATAGAAAATAAAACTCTCCAAGTCTACTTACTGGGTGTGTAGAGTAGATCCTGTTTCATATTATATTGCACAACCAAACGAGTTGAGCTGGCAAAAACGCATGCTGAATACTGGCCTCCCCTTTGGCGGAATCAGTTTTCTTCGTTATTGCCTGCAATTTAACGGGAGTACAGCAAAACTAACAAACTGCCACAACGAACAGAAGAGGTTACCCTCTATCCATCGAACTGACAGAAAATTAATAGCTTCCACTGGCTATCTATCAGATACATACAGCCGGAGTATTGCCATTTTGCCAGCGAAAAGCAAAAGATGAACCATTTGCAACTATTTACTGAAACAAGTTTCCATCGGCCGCCAGCATGTGTGCGAGCTCAGAGTGAATGGAATAGAGAGATCTGAAAAGACCTTGCCCAACCACTCCCCAGCCCCACATCAAATGGTGCAAGAACGGATACCATAGAAATCAAGACATGCAATAAATTGCTTAGAACCTAACTCTGTGTTGCCGGCTGGTGATGTGGTCATTGCGAACATTACACACTCGTTGGGTTGTTTATTTGCGTTCCCGATACCGTAAAGGACTCGAAAATGAGCTGAAAATTACAAAACTTGATTTTGTGTCGGCATCGGCAAATCAGCATAAAACTCCTCAAGACATTTTCAAGTTGGAATGGCATTAGTACAAAGTTACAAACTTGGTTCAGCATGGGGAGCACTCCCGGGCACCAACGAACAATATTGCAAACCAAGAAGTTGCTATTCGATTTTGTATTCAATTCGGGTGCAACGAGTGCCTGCCTATACACAGGGACCGGAGAGGGGGTGAGGATATTCGCTTCGTGATTAGAATTTCAAGATGACTTGTTCGTCGTTCGTTTCGCTTGCACTTGGCGGAGATTTTCTGTGAAATTCTCTGACAACTTTAGTTGAATATGGCTGAGTGATTCTGCAGGCGATATGATAATCGAATTTATTGTTTTCAGCAGAAAATCTGTTTTGGATAGAAAATTTTCGTAGCGTAGTTGATTGAGCAAGCTCAATTTAATATCGATAGAGAAACGTGAAGAAGAGTTAATGTACTTTAAGGGGAGGGGGACATTTTCATCTAACGAGCGATTGTAGTACGCCAAATGTAAGGCTGGACCAGTGATGCCAGACTTTTCGCACTGACTTTCCCACGACGATTATCAAAAATACCCTTTTTGCCCATGCCGTTGTTAGTAAAAACCCCACGATATTCCCCACGAAAATATACATATATAAAACTACTAAGCACAAAAATTAACAAAAACAGTCTTCTCTTTTTATTTAATGCGCGCAATTGTTTTTCTTCATATTTATATTTTTTTAAAGCATATATGTTTTTGATAAAAGGGCGACATTATGCTCAGCAAAAAAAGCACTTAATTTAATCTCTGCGACTTTTGTTTTTTCTTGGGCTTTGTTTTTTTGTGAAAACATTTTGCTTATTTGTGGCGTTTCCTTGATTGATTTTAGATTTGTTATATGTTTGGATCCCATACTATGGCGTAACAATTCGCTCTTTCCACACAAAAAGGATGTGCCACATGCTTTACATGATGCCTTGAAGTCATCATTTGGCAGCGGCCTTAGCCAAGCCGCAAATTTTGGATCATCAAGCCAGCTCGCCTGGAATCGTTTTTTGCTTCCTTTTTCCGTAGACATTGTACTACAATAGATAATCAAATATGTAGGTCAACACAACCACTAAATGTTAGCACAAACTTTTAAATAAATTATTTACATACTATCTGGCGAAAATAACAAATTATAACAGACAAGTGCGCAAGGTATTGAAAACTATTGACTTATTATATATGGCCTGCTAGTGAAATGTCAGTCCATACAAATTTTGCCCAGAAAGTGAAACAAAATGACAAACCATCTTGGATTTTTCCATAGAATGCTAGAGAAACCTATTGGGCGTCAGAGAAATTACGAGGTAAAACGGTTCAAATTCAAATTGTTGCGTTACTGTTTACAGTATAATGGCATTGGGAAACGGAGCCAAAGTGACAACCATCTTTGATTTCTCCATAAATTTCTAGAGACACCTATTGGGCGTTAGTGAATTTGGCAAGTAAAACGGTTGAAATTCAAATTGTTGAGTGCATTCATTGAATGAATCTAAGTGGGTTGCTTCAGAGTATGCATTATTTAATGATTGCATTCAGATATTAAAATAATTTAATAAAATGAATATTGCTAAGAGATTAGATGAAGTATTTCAAATACCCTTTTTTTGTTCTGAGAGATATAAAAATGCCCTTTCGCCCTTTTAGCTAATTTTGAAATGCAAAATGCCCACGAAATGGGTAATTACCCACGATCTGGCATCACTGGGCTGGACTAAGGATGAAGTGTTAGTTCAATAAAAATTACCAAATTGGGTCAGCAACTGTAAAATGGAGGAGATTTGCCTCTGCTTTGAGCACTTACTGGACGTGCTCAGAAGATGCCCTTAAAATATTTGTTCGTGCTTTTAGATGCCATGTTGATTTTTTTGTTTAGACTACCCTATAAGTGAAAGTAGCAAAAGCCGATACGATTAGTTAGACCAATATAAAAGGTCCATTGTAATATTCGGAATGTACCTAACGTTCAATAAACATTTTCAATGAGCAGACATTTAAATTTAAGTTCACCATTAACCACGTTGCTGTAGCCTAAAAATGGTTTATAGTGATGAGACTCTTGATTTAGGGACCAAGACTTCACTTGTCTTACTATTTTCCGTCCGTTTTCATCAAATGTGTGGGTACCAATTTCTAGATCGATTCCTCTGTTGTCCGCCAGTCGACAGTTGACCCGAACCAATTATGCGAGTCCCCAAGTCTGGTATGCATTATGGTGATTTAGGTAAAGGACTTGTTGCAAAGAGTGTAGCATTTTATGGCTTTTTCTACTTTACTTGTAACATAGTCCAATTTGATGTATTGCGGAAAGAAGTTATTAAAATTTAATACCGCTCTTGTAGCTTATCTCCGAGTTTTCACATTGGTCCGGGCAGGGTTACCTTTGGGACACCTTAGTGTCAATTAGACACCTTTTCGAGCACTCGGACACCAGGACACCTCTTTTTAAAAAAATCCGATTTTGGACACCTTTTCGGAATTAAGGAACTTTTATCATGATTTTTATCTTTGTATTTAAATTCAGTCCCAAATGTTCTTTGTTCACACGCATAACGAAGGTATGCGAGTTTTTCTGTGTGGATATAAATGTACCGATTTCTGACATATAAGCCCGTTCGGGTTAGAGGGCCCTTTTTCACAGAGTTGTACTGTGTTGTTCCACACCGGCAATTGCAAATTAAAGTTGTGCACTAAGAAAACGTTAACTATGAAGGAATTAATTTGTTGTTTCATAATAAGGACTTTCAAAAATGTGCCAACATCCTCAAAAAATATACCCCAAACTAGAATCAGATATCAGTCACGATTTTCTTTTTTGTCGTTTTGTTTTAATATAAATTTGTATGGGACACTTTTTTACACGTTTTTGGACACTTTACAAAAATTTTCTGAGGTAACCCTGGGTCCGGGTGTGAGCTACATAGTTTTGGGCATAAACAAAAATCGTGTCCAAAATCTTTCTCATGACATTTTATCCGATGTTAATCAGACTCAAACGAGTAGTGAACTGAGGTTCAAACCTCCCAACACATAGCCTTGAGATACTCCTCATTTATTTCACAGTTATTAACTCTCTGAGACCTATTTGAAAGATTGGATCTGAACCAATCGAGCCGGGAACTCCAGTCTTTTTATAGTTTTCTATCGAAGGCGTTTGTAATTTCTACAATTAAACCTTCAGTGAAATTTTTGGCATTTATGTTGTAGAAAACACTGGAGCAGAAATTAAGTAGGGCATTTTCAGTTGACTTTTCCCTGCTTAAAATCATTGCAGTAGGCTGAAAAACCTACTCTTGTTTAATTAAGACGAAATCATATCTTACAATTTTTTTTGGAAAACCTTACTAAGGGTAGAAAGAAGTGAAAGTTGCCTGTAATTGTCCATATCTTTTGTTTCCATCTGATACGTTTTAAAACTATAATTAGAGAGGGTTTTTCAAATCTTTGACAGCAATCCAAATGCAACATTAGCTTTCCCAATGGCCACATCCAATTTAATGCCACCATCAACCATCTTCAATTTTCTCCACTTCATTTCCGGCAATGTTAAGCAGAGAATTGGAAGTATTAAGGGTCCACCCGTAGAGGGTGGATTTTCCAGTATAACTGGTCTGCCACCTGAGGTAATAATTCCATTGGTTGTTTGTTCCATTGCTTGTCTACGATTTTGCATTTTATACCTTTTGCCAGGTTTTTCTTTTTTTTTTTCTGTCATAATGAACAGCCGCTCCTGACATGGAGAACAGACGCTAACCAGAGAGCCGCCCAATATGAGTCAGACGCTTCTGGATTTAAGTCACTAGGGTCCGCGGGGTAGTTACGCCCGTTACCTCTCTCCAGAGAAGTACCCTTGCGGATAGAACATTAATTCCAGAACCGAAATGACAAACGAAAAAGAATCAGTTCGTTCAAGAATCTAGTTTAGTAAGTCTGTCAGCTCTCTAACATCATGTTGCTGAGTTTTTATTGGGCTGAACTGGTGACGTAAACAGTTTTCTGGGTTGACGTTTATGTTCGCAACACTGACAAATTAATGTCGATTTCCATTGGGCTTTTACCGTTTTGCTCTCAGATCTCAGATTTTTCCTGCCCAATGGAACATGAAATGAGATTACTTTATGTTTGCATTTGTGTTGGTGTGTTATTTGACATTCAGCTATTTTTTTTATTGTAATTTGTATTTACAAATGTCTCTTGCTTTGGTATTGGTGAAAGTATGTGTGAAACTCGCCCTCGAATCGAGATTCGCAAAAGTTATCTGAATCTGAAAAAAGTGCTTTTTCTTGCCCAATGGAAATCGACATAAGTCTCTCGATTTACTACTAAAAGTTGACTTCTATTTGTGTCAACATGTGTCTGGAAAACTCGGTTTTGACATTTCTATTGGGTTATCGGTGAGCACGGGAGAGCGCAGTTTGACATTTTGATTGCTCTGACGTGTGGAGCACCAATCAGGAACTCGGAACCCAGGAGAAAAAAATACAATTGTTAATAAGTGACATACCGAATATTAAAGTCAGTTTTCGCGTTCAGGTAAATTTGAGTCCAAACAATTCAAGTCGACTTACGATGACTTGAACGCGGCCAGTGTCACAGAAAACAGCTGTTCGTTAAAAATATGTATCTTACTACAAAAATTCATCGACGCAAAAAAATGTTTTATTTTCGTTGCGCTTTCTTTTTCCTAGTCTGTCTGCTATTCTTTGATCTCAAATTTTTCACTTTCAAGGGATTCCTCCTCGAGGTACTAACTGAAAAAACTCCTGTCAAAATTTAGTTTGAAAAATGTGCCGAACCATTAATGGATGCGCTAAATTTTGACAGATACATGCAGT
Organism: Cheilosia soror; assembly: GCA_949372485.1. Lineage (NCBI taxonomy): Eukaryota > Metazoa > Arthropoda > Insecta > Diptera > Syrphidae > Cheilosia > Cheilosia soror. The sequence goes on from OX443564.1 coordinate 61,716,160, forward strand.
ACAATGAGAAAAGAAGTTTGAATTTTTTAGCTGCTGGAGCTGCGTACTGCTCGGCTAAAGGAATTTGCTTAATTTTAGCTTAGCTTAGCAAAATTTTAGAGAGAATTTTGTATGGCGTACTAGGCTTTATGGTGTAGGCAATTTTTGACTTTTCCATACCACATTGTGTAGTGGTGAGTCCAAAAGGTCTACTCGTCATGTACACGTGCTGTGATTTAAGCCTGTTCAGGCGATGCAAATTTTTTTTAGAACAAAGTGGGTAAGGAAAAAAATTTACATATATAGGCGAATCAGTAACAATTCCATCACAATATCAGGTTATATCGCACGACAGAATACACAAGAATGTTGTTCGATAGTAAATCCCTTGTGCGTGTTGCAGAATAAGCGTTCGATTTTCAGCATGAGCATTTTACACACCGAATAAGCTTGATGCAAAGTGCACACCCTCGGTCATTCACTCAACTACCCAGACTGTCGCCATTGATGGCATTACGTCATGTGGGATGACATTCACATTGCACAATGCAAATCAGTGAGGAAATCGGATCGTTGTCGTCCGATTTCTGGTAAACAGACAAATTTGTCGTAACAGAATATGCAAATTGCATACACACGATGAGACCAAAGTAGGTACATGCTGGCATCTTCCTTGTAGTAAACCTTAAAGTTTCTTTGGAACACTATCTTGGCCAATGCGATTGCAGGCAATTTATTAATGCAGCTAATCTATCTGCAGATAAAATGTAATCCTTCCTACCAGCACCAGCCATAAGCGGATTGAATAAAACGCTTGAACGAGTCCCATGGCTTTAAGCCAATTTGTTAGCACAAGCGTAGATATACGCTTATCTTTTGCCACAAATAAGATACTTGTGCGGGCTGGGCAGGGTTGGATTTATTAAAGTTTTAATTGCAGCCCGTTATACGATATTAGAGAAGAAAGTTCATGCTACTGACTCTGGGTATAGGGTAGGGGTTGCTTTATTTCTGACGTCTTATACCAGATGCCTGTGGAGCACTTGCAATAAAATTTACCAATGGTAGATAGGTGGTGCGGTTGTGTGCGCTTGCCTCCACGCTTAATCCTTGCTAACAAACTTTTACGAGCTGCGTAAAAATCATCGTAGGTACTGTTGTTGTTGGCAGTGGCTTTAGAGTCAGTCGTCTGTTCCTGATGGCAGGATGACATCTAAAAGCTGCATTTTGCTCTTTCCTATTCTCATCCTGTGTGAGGTTTTGTGAAATTTACACAAATGAAATTAATTTGGATTTTGCTTTCATTCGTGGAGGGAGTGAAAAGAAAAACACAACAACATACCGACACGTATAAGATGGGGTAGACAGTGCATGGTGGCATCCTAGATTCCTAGCAGTATACGATGAGGGGTTGCGAGACAAAACATAAAAGCTTCCTAGCACCAAAGGATTGTTCAGGCATGTTCAGGTGAAATAAAAATCCAACTTCGTCGTCGTCGTCGTCGTCGTCGTTGTTGTTGTTGTCGTTGTCTTTCCGCTGGGGTATCCGTTGACATTGGAAATAATTATACGCTTAAAGCACTTGTCGTTCTGTCTAACGAGTTTGTTGGAATTTCATTTGCAAGGGTGTTGGACTTAGAAGGGGTACACCGTACACCATACACGACGATACTCTGGGTTGTATTGTGTCTCTAAGGACTTATGAATCAGAAAAAGTACTGTTGGGTTGAGATGGAGGATATTTTTTTTTCATTTGCAAATGAAATTAAATTTCAAGAAGATAAAATATGAAATTGTGTTCCATCCGCAGATGGTAGAAAAAAAAACTCTCGAGTGACTGGTATAGATACTTGGCAGTGCACATATTTCGCTTACGTTAACAAGCAGCTGAGTCGATTTTGATTTATAATCTACCCAATCGAAGACTTTTCTTCTAGAATTTGCATTAGAACAATTTTGACCTTGCAAACTGGAAAATATATGTAATTTCAGTTTTCGAATCCTAATTAATGTCTGTAATCAGATTTAGGCAACAATCTAAGCCACTCATGCATCCTAAGTCATCAGCAAACACTGTGAGCATTCCCTCAAAATTGAGTCTAAAATTTATGTAAACTGAAAAAAAGTATTGGGCCCAACAGCGAACCTTGTGGCACACCCATCATAACATAGCTTATTTCACGACTTGATAGATTTCTTCATTGACAGTTTAGGGGACCTGAAGATTGTCAACTGTTTTTTTTTTTTTTTTTTGAATTTGACAATCTCTCTAATGGAGATGTTTTGAAGTTTTTTAGAATGAAAAAATTGTGTCTCCTTGTAGCTCATAGAGCCGTGCATTCATAGAGGGTGGGCCAAATACAAGTTTCTTTTTAAAAATGCAATAGAATGAACAAAATTAAATTGTTCCCATGTATTATGACTTCATTAGTAAGAGCAAACATTCCCATTCATTATGGAACACAATGTCGTTCAAGTGGTTGCCTCTGCTGGCTTCGCAGTTGCGCATTCTATCACTCTAATTTTCCAACACCTTGTTGATGGTTTCGGGCTTTAGCTCACGGATTGCTTGGATGATATTGGCCTTAAGTGCTTGAATCGTTTCCGGATTGTTGCCAAAACATAGATTCTTCACAATTCCCTACAAAATGAAAGTTCAAAGTGGTCAAATCGCAGCTCCGAAGCGGCCAATTGACATCGCCAAGACGGCTGATAAAACGATTTGGGGATTTGGTGCGCAAAAGATCAATTGTACCATGGGCTGTGTGGCATGGCGCGCCATCCTGCAAGAACCAGAGGTCGTCCAAATCGCTGTTTTAAATTTCAGTAAAAAAAAAAGTTGGTTTACATGGCTCTGTAATGCCCACCGTTGACCGAACAATGTTTCGGTCAGCCTCATTTTCGAAGAGGTCGAATGTCACTCTCTGCGGCTGCATTGACTTCTCGACAATATCGTGCGGGTTTTCCGAGCCCCAGGTTTCGTTTGTTAACATAGCCGCCGAGATTAAAATCCGTCTCGTCAGAAAAGATGATTTTTCGCCCAAAATCGTTGTCCAATTCAAGCTGCTTTAAGGCCCAAACTGCGTAGCGATAACGAAGTGGATGGTCGTGCGCCAATTGCTAAGCCATTTGGACCTTGTAAGCGAATAATCCGAGATCTTTATGCAGAATTCTCCTCAGGCTAGTGCGTGAAATATTGAGCCGTTGAGATCGATGGCGATTTGATGTTCGTGAATTGAGTCTCACACTCTCGGCTACAGCAGCCACATTCTCGTCTGTGCGCACCCGTACGACACGACGGGGACCATGAGTGTTGTCCACTAGCATACCAGTCTCACGAACTTTTTGCACAAACTTGTGTACAGCAGGCGCGGCGGGTGCTTCATTTCGGCCAATACTTCTTTTCAAAAAACGCACTGTTTGGGCTACACAGCACTCACTTAGGAATAACGTTTTCAATGTTTCCCAAGGTTGTCCAAGCTTAAAGCGACTCATTTCGTTCCGCGAAGGTATGATACTGACTTTCCGTCAAGATTTGAAGCGGGAGACAGCTGTCAGTGTCAAAATAACCTATGATTTAGAAAGAAACCACTAGATGGCCTAATTTTTAGAGTGCGTGTAGCGGGGGTTCGTTGTCTTCCACAAAGAGACAACATTCGGACGGTTAAATGACATCGAATTTGTGGCCCCTAATAAAACCCACTACCCTTTCTGATTTCATCCATCTTCAGGCTTAGGAATTCTCTTGATTTATTTCGCCATATCCTGTCAAATTCGGGAATATCTCCTGCTTGTAAAAAGTCTGACAGTGGTGTGAGTCGCAATCTATTTTTAAAATGACTTGAAGTGTCGTTAGTTCAATAAAAGCTTCTCTGACAGTTGTAGGGCAGGTAGATACAGAGATGCCGACTTAAACGACTTTTTGTAACCACTGCAGCCATGTGATGGAGGATTTTTCTTTAGTTTTGCATCATCATTGTTACATCAGATGAGTAGGTACGTTATGATTGGTTTTGCCATAATTGTGTATATTGAACTTGAGAGTTATACGCCGGGTTTTGACATACATGCGTTGACAATTCCACATATAGCTTTAGTTGCTTTGGAAATTTTGTAGCTTTCTTATCAAAAACAATTCTTATATAACTTACCTCATTGGAAAATTTGGTCGGCACCTATACAAGCCTTAATTTTGAGGTATTCTTCAATACAGCAGTTTGATACCGCCGCTGGCCGCCTTGAATATTTTCTGCAATTTGCTGCATGCTTGTTTCTAGTGACTTCCTTTCACAAAGATAACTATGTCATCGACACATCTAATTGCTTCCTTAGCCAAGATTACTTACTTTGATCAGTATGTCATTAATTACGAGTGACCATAGCAGGTCATAGCACCCAATGTTGTGGACAGCTCATTGTTTTTTTTTTTTTTTAAGACTAAAGCTGATGTGAGTATGTGACGCCGAGAGTAGCTGTAGCTGGGATTTCTACACCGGGTACTCAGCTAGTTAAGTATATTTGCAGATATCTCGTGCTCTAGTTTTTTGGTTGTCAGTTGATGGTTAGTACCCGCATTGTATGGTTTAAATCTGCTGCTCTGTCCGAAGCTTAACGTAGTAGATACCTACAGACAAAAGACGCAACATAAAACAACACAGGATACAATTTTACTTGAGGTAGTTGGCCTCTGCTTTGTCCAAATCATACCTTTGCCCCAATAAATCAATTTTAATTATTGTAATAAAACTTTGCACCTCTCTTAATAGCAGCAAAACATTTCATTAAGTTATCTCGTAAATCGTGTACGTAATTATTTTTTCCGCCATAGCCAGATACGGTTTTATCTTAATTGGTTTATCTTTTGTGCCTCTGTTACAAGCTTAACCCCGAAGGCACATTGTTTACCAGTGGCCAAAAATAATATTCGTTACATAAACACGCCTAACCATTCACCTTGACTAAACACAAGACGATGGGCCCCATGGCCCGTATGATGTTCAAAACCCTCAACCTTTTTGTTTCTTTTTAACTTATTTTGGGCAAAAACATTCGTCAGATCAAAAAGAAATTTGCATAACCTTGACATTGGTTGACACGCATCGCGTCACATCTCATTATCTTTGAGGCCGCATTCCAGTTGGATTGAAATTTAATTGGCACCTTTCTTTGGAAACTCCCGTCTCAAACATACACCACTGCAGAGCATGAGTTTTCCTATTGTTTGCCAGTGAAGAAAACTCTTCATCCGTTTGTTTGTCATCGTCGCGTCGCGTCGCGTCGTCGTCGTCGTCGTCGCCGTCTGAGTGAAGTGTTTCTCACGCTTTTGTCTGTTTTTCTTAGTTTTTCTTCTGTTCCGACAGTTTGCGCTGCATCATCAAATATGCATTCGGTGGAGGCAAGCACATTGAACTTGGTTGGCCTCTGTGCTCCTATATACGGGTCTGGTGGTGGTAATTTTCTTCAAACGGCTTTTGAGTTTAGAAAATCGAAAATATTCACTAAAACCGTCCAAATCGCTTCTGGCTTCGAGATAATTATAATGAACCTCGAGATAATTACCCGTCAGTGCGGAGATGGATGCGTTTAAAGCAAATCTGGATGCAAGCAAAAATCAGGTTTTTATGTGATTATATACAATTGCTTCGAATTGGTTGCCACGGCACTATGCCGAGGATGTTACGTTGCGTGACGATAATGATTAAGTATATGCTGTTGGGGAATGTCGATGGCGAATGCAATTATTTAGGGGGAAATTAATGACTTTTACAGATATAGAAATATTTTTTAAAAGGTGGTTGCGTAAGTTAAAATGTCGAGCTTTGACAATCTGCTGTCAGAAATTGTATCTGGGTTACCGGTGCGAAATGTGAAATTTGCTGTACAACTCGTGCTTGTGACAGAGTGATGTGAAGTGAAGGAGATACACTTTCACCTTCAAATGAAAATACCTAAGTAAAACCCTTTTTGTTTTAAAAGTTGTCTGGCATTCAAACTAATTTAGATTCTGTTCCAGTTTCATATATATGTATTCTCGACTATCCTTCTTAAAGCTTAAAACTGTGAAACCCTTAATTGGATGTGCCGTTTGGTGAGTGCGCCTTCCTTTCATTGTTTGTTCCCAATTACCCCTCCAGAGTTAGAGACTCCTTTCGAACTACAATTCGCAAGAGTAGACAAACACTTAAGATAAACAGCCTACATCCGATCGGAAAACATAAAGCAAATATCTGCGAGCATTATTCACCTCGAATGGTTCGCGAACTTCCCAACAAATTTTTGCACAGAAACCCCTTATCGCCTTTACGCAGTCTATTATTATTGTACCCTTCGTTTTAACGTAATATATATTTCAAACGACAAATGAACAGCCATGCGATAAGCAATTACGAATATATTTGATATCACACCACAGGGTTGACAGGGTTGACGAAAAAAAAAAGAGGGAAATTCGTTTCTGAAGGCGCACCACCCCCAGCGCCCTTGTGAATGATTTACATACAAGATGCTTACGCAAGTGGGTGTCCCATTAAAAAAAAGCAGGAAGAAAAATAAAGCACCTAACTCATCAAAATTAAAATAATACAAAAACCTTGTACAAGGGACGACTGTATATACCTTTATTTCCTTAAGGGTCCATTTCAACAGCGAGTTAGATTCATCTAACGAATGTATATAATTAGGAAAAAAATTAAGCACATTATATCAAACGACTGACGTAAATCAGCAAACGGTCATCGTTCTTATGGATGATACGATGGGTCCCGGTCTACCCTGTCCAACAATTGCTTTCGCATTAATGTGAAATTGGCATTTTATTTCTATTCCTCACTGGTTTCCTAAGGGCCGGGTATTGGGAACATGAAAGTTGTAGTTAAATTGCATTGCGCCCTCCTGGGCCTACGCCCTGTGCCTGGGCACCGCCCTATTTACGGCACTGCTAATAGATGGCATTAAATATTAAATATTTGGTAAAAATGTCCGACGTTTGGTTAAGGTAATGCACAATCATTAGATTTTAAATTAATAACCCGCAAACGAACCATTCCATGCGACCAAGATGCTTACTTTATGTTTTTTTTTTTTGTATTTATTTCCGTTCTTTTATTATCCTCATTTGTACGAAAAGGAAAGCTAACGTTGTTAATAAAATTTGCTGCTTGCAAGGGATGATATTGCACACCCCTACAAAACTACATTCACATTGGTAGGTATATAACATATATATAGACGGAGGTCTCAAAGGGCAATGAATATGCCCAACACTGGAAATGAATTATTCAAACGCAGTACACAGTATATACCTACAACTCGGCACTGAAAAGCGGGTAATGCGGGAAATGCATATTAGATCCTTAAAAAGGAACATAGACTGTGAGACACATACGAAGTGGGATGTGTCAGGTCGTTAATGCAAAATTCACAAAGGGTGTTGAGGAAATGCCAGTAGCATTCGTATGTTGAAGAGCACATGTCTAGGTCCGTAAGGTATACGCGGTTCGTAGTGGTTGAAGGACTGTGAAATTTCTTGCAATTATAGAAATGCATTTAATTTATGCTGTTTATTTTTTTATTTTTAAACGTATGCGTAACGAGGTAACGAACCAATGCAATGCAAATGTTTTGTTTCCAATTATTTATTTCTGGTGCAAAAGTTTATTTTTAAAGTAGAAAATATTTCATTGAGGTGCTGTTTTGGAAAACAACTCCATAAATTTAAACTTGTGTTTTTCTACTTAACATGAAATGTATCATTGATTATAAAAACTTAAATTTTATTATTTTATGTTAATTTTAATTTTTCGCCAAAAAGTGGCTTACTTAATTGACTTTTTTAATTAGAAAAATGCCATATGAATACAATGCTGCCAAAAATGTTAAATTCAAAAAGATTTAGGAAAGTAGTAGAATATTTTTTTGAGCAGAATGTACAATTATAATAAATAATTCTTCTTCTAAATAATTTAAATCCCTTTGGCAACTAGCAACTACTGCCAATAAGCAATCAGCAATCAATCATATTTCAAAACAAACACTTTGGTTCCCACGACGCGCTATGGAATCCGTACCATCGGGCAGGCGTCCTCTAGGTAGACCCAGGATGAGATGGTTAGATCAAATTCATAATCTCTCCTCTACCCGTATGGGGATTGCCCTTGATGGTTTGGAGTCGATGGAGGAGGATCGAGAGCTATGGAGGGTCCACTTAGGTAACCTACACCCGCGATCCACTTAATGGATAAGCGGGCCATTGAAAATGTATGTATGTACACTTTGGTTGGAATTATGTATATCTAAGTCAAACTCGTATAACGCTCCGTTTAACGCCACATTCCACCGCCGCGTTGTAATAATACTGCAATACATTTCCCCTGTCATACAGAACGCGTTTTCAACGTCGCGTTGAACTCACCAAAGCGGGCGGTAAAACGCGCTCTTGTAAAAAATAACAGATTATTTCTCTGAGCCTCATTTTTGTACTGTCAAAAGGGAAAAATTTATCGAATTTATGACATGTCTTTACGATATGGCCATAATGGGTGATGAAGTGTAAAAAAAACATTGTTTTAAAGGGTGAACATATTGGAGGCAATTGCAAAGGGATTAAATGAGATTCTCCGACTTCTTCTCTCTTTTTATTTATGTCGTGCACAAAAATTCTTTTACTTTTTCGCGAATTTGGTATAGCACGGCAAATAAAATCAATAATTCATCATCCGAGCTGCTTGACATTTTGAGAGAATTTAATGATCGCTATCTGTTTGACGTCTTCTAACGCGCGTTGCGTCAAAATAATTTTAAATAATCTCATCGCGGCGTTAATAACAAAGCGCTTTCTGTTTAATTAAACCTTTTATCACACATTCCTCTTTGGGAAGATATTTTATTATTTTTAACTGTCACAAAGTACACCTGTACTACGATTCGCCGTCAATTGTCAAAGCGAATAGTGCTTGCGTTGCGCCTTCTGAGATTTGAGCACTAGGCCATCAATTATTGAATACAACAGAGAGAAGGAGAGTTTGACGCCATAATGCATTTTGTTATAGCTTACAAAGTTTGTCGATCTTTCGAGTTTTTTCGAGAACATATTGGCTCGATCCTATATTGTCATTACAGAGGTGCGTAGGTGTGGCGTTAGGCAATAACGCCCAAATCGGTTTGGAAATAACGTCCAAAAAAATGCATAGCGCCCAAAAATAAACAAAAATAAAGCCCAAAAATAATAATACGTACACCACCCCTGCTTGAGGTTACTGTCAGATTTGGAGTATGTGCGAAATTGGATATATTGAAGGTTTTTTTTTGCAGTACGAGCTCCCACCTACTCTAAAATCGAGCAGAAATCCTAAGCAGGGGGGTTGCCAGTGGGCAGTCGACCCCCATACTTATTGCACTGTTTATACATTTTGACTTAATATTTTGTGCCTTACTGATTGTCAAAAAACGAACATGGGAAAGGAAATAACACCCAAAATGACGAAAAATTTCGCAACAACAAGTTGTACCTCCAATTTTTTTGGGCGTTATTTCCTTGGGGGTTATTGCCTAACGCCCGTAGATATGTATCGGCCATACTCGTAATGAACGAGAAAGTTTCATGCGACCCAGTCTTGCACATATTTTTTATTTTACGATTTCATAAAAATTTAACTTTTGCTATGCTTTTTTCCGACAAAGACTAAGCAATTTTAATATATACCTACCTGTAGGCTGAAATTGGGGTTTCTAGTTCCAAAATCAGCAAGCATTTGTATATAAATTCAATTCAACCAAAATAAAATTCTAACATATCTTCTGTTTTTCTAATTTTCTTTGCAGATTGCTCAGTGCGATTATAAGTGATGGTATGTAAAACTTATGAAATCGTAGCCTATTTATTGTATTTTAGGCGAATTTAAAAGGTGGCGCAAAATTTGTCACCCGATGTTCTTTGGCAGTAACTTTTCTTATAAATGGAAATCTTTGATTCTTTGCTTTTAGGCGGCTCTCAGATTGAGACAATAAGCAACTAAGCAACTAGCAACCTATTCTCACATCGAAGCAACAGATTGCCTGAAATTTCTAGCTATCAGGGATATTTCTACTGCGGCACCTCTCGCGAACGTCTGACAAACATCCGAGAGTATGACTGTCCTGAAAAAGCTTCTCAATGTAGCCGTTCGGACTCGGCATAAAATTGTAGGTCCCTCCGTTCCATTCGTCCCAAAAATAGAAACTCACACAAACGAATGGTTGCGAGAAGCTAGGCCTAGGGTGTCTACCGCCGGTTGCGCCACCTATTTATTGAATTTAGGGATATTTTTTCACAACTTTAACAAATTTTGTGTTTAAAACATAATCGTCCGACATATTTTCCAAAACTTTATAGAACGTAGTAGGTATGCGTATGCGCAAATGTGTCAATAAATCAGAAATGTTGCTACTAGGAAGCAATATTTTGTTGCGATACTTATTGCTGCAATCAGCAACAATTTTCGTTCGACCGATATTGAGTTGCTTTGATGTGAGACCTCAAATTAAATTTAAAATAAAATAATTGTGAGCGATAATATTGCGAGATTACTACTGCCTTGCTAGAGTCAGTTGCTTATTGATTGTTGCCTCAATCTGAGAGCCGACTTATAGATTATGTTTGTTTGATGTCTTAAACTTTTTTCCATTAAGTCGAGAAAATGATATCGGCTAAATGGCCGCTGCCATAATTGATGACCATTCGGTCCCGATTTATTGGATTTTTTTGCCAGAACTTCCGGCGATAGGTCTTCGCATTTTTGACGGATACCTATTCGCTTTAAGTGTTTCAAGAGTCAAAGGCTTGACACGTGACTTCAGAAAAATCCCACAAAAATAAGTCTGCAGCGGTTAAATCAAGCGATCTTACCTTTTAGTGTAAATCGAAAACAAGAACTTAAAGGCGACACGGAAATGCAGCCGTCAAAATTTCTGTTGTGGCTCGTGCAGTATGTGCTGTTGCTCCATCCTTTTGGAACTATACATGTTCTTCAATCAATCTTACATTCTTTCACCAAAATTTTCTGCAAAGACTGTCAATTGATGCCCAATTGTTTGGCACGTCGACGTGCGTTGCGTCGTCTGGTCGATACCCCGGGGTCTCTGCCTTGGGACCGGCCGGGCCTTGCAGAATCTCGTGTAGTCTCATAGTCTTTTTAGCGAACAGCGGCTAAACTTTGTAGTATTTTGTCCTTATCGGACGACCGGGAAATCTTCGCCTAAATTTACGTTACGCCAACATCACCAAAGAATGATTCCGCCAAAAAATCGAAAAAAATATTTTCCCACGTTTTTTAGAATTATATATAGCGATTTATGTCTTATTGACGATTATTTTGTATCTGTCACCGTTTATACATACTTCGGAAATGTCAAAGTAGAATTGACATTTGCCGCCATTTGCGAAAATGAAAACATCTTCCATTAGAGTGATATTGATATATAACGCAAGGTGCTTTAGATGCAACTGTATAACTTTTAATGCATTTTTAATTTAATTAACTATATTTCTAAAAATTAAAAAAAATTTCTCCCAGTTCTGACTTAATTCTTCTCCATGATGTACAAAATAATGTTCTAAAAGTTGTGCGTGCACTAATAACACCTTGACTGTGGATGCGCTTGAATAGCCAAGAATGCGCTACGTGCGCTCGAGCCGCACAACTATCAACTGTCATTAAGCAAACATTGTTTGTGCATAAGTAGAATTTGCAATAACTTGTTATATCTACTCCCTGATGTACAGCGCACTAAGTTCAGCATCAACCTCGCTCTAACAATGTAACCCCGCAACCATCCGTGAATAGTATCATCTTTCAAATACACTTAATTGCAACTACCACCAGCGGCGCGGCACAAGTTGGCGCAAATTGTTCTCAGACACTGTTCGGCGCCCGGACCACCAAATGCTTGTGGTCCAGAGTATACTATACACCATTTAATAACTTTTATCGTTATGAAGCTGTTGATGAAACTGAGTGCTTGTGAACAGGTTGATCTGCCTGGTTTCACTTTAACGTCATCGCCGTGATACAAATTGCTGACACGGTGAAACGCAATGAAGATTTGCTAAATCAGGAAGAGATTTTGTGATGGAAAAAAATGATGAAAATTACACTTGCACTCGCAAAGTAGTACTTATCTGTCTGTGTACAGGAGGGAGATGAAATTACTTGCTTCATCGGATTGCCTCAGAAATATCCTCGTCCTCTTTGTCTGTTGATACACGATAACGATACTAAATCTAGGTTGAGTCAAATCGGCCAGATACAGTTGTTTAAACTGAAAAAAAAAAAAAACAGACAAGAGACGTATATCTACAGAACTGACCTACCTAATACCTTTCTCAAAACGAAGCAATATACTGGCAATTTGCTCCCTTCAATTATTCAATTGAGGACAATTGGGTCTTTGTGCAAAGTATTCTTGCAAATTGTCAGTTCTTCGTCTCCTTTTCACACTGCACTTGTGAACCTATAAATATTGGCTATCTATAAATCTGAATTCAGTGGAAAAGCATAACTGGGACACACCTGCGGCAATATACTAGTGAAACAGTCGGATTCAGTTGAATGCTCCTTGTGGCAGATTTGAGAGGAAATTGTGTTTTTTTTTACCTATTTGTGTTCCCCTGGGGTAGATTTTTCTCGATATTGGTGGTGGAAATTTTATTTTAACTTTTAAATCACTATGGGTTTGACCAACAGTGAGGGACGTTCAATAAGAATCAGCAGGGTTTTCGTTAGTTCGGTTATCTGGTACACTAGATTGGTACGAACGACAAGTAGACCAGTCCCCCCGAATGGCAATTTAATTCGGGTACTCATAAAATTTCGTCCACTTAGGCCTGAAACACACATGCGATTTCAATCGCGCGACATTTCAATATGAATGCGCGCACATAAAATCCAAAATTATGTGCGCGCATTCACATTGAAATGTGTGTGTTTCATTTTTTGCGACTAAGCAGTCGCGCGATTGAAATCGCATGTGTGTTTCATGCCTTAGTCAGTGTGACTTATAAGTGACGAATGAAAATCTCTTATGTCATGTAAAAGTGTGACGAACGGGGACGTTTCGTTACAATATAACATTGAAGTGGTTAAAGATTTTGTTTACTTACCACGCAAAATTTAATTGACGCAGCAATCAAACGAAGACGCACTTTTGACAGTCTTCGTACTAAAAATACTCCGTATTGTAAAAGCCTCTTTCATTCCGCCTCTGATAAACTTTGCAGAAACTTTATCGAAAGTGCATATTGTGTCTATTTTGTATCATAGCGACGAACTTTACAGGTTGTATCGAAGCGACCTTGACCTATGCTCAAAGAGCTAATATCTAATTGAAAGATAGAGGTGGCTAGATCAAGTGGAGCAAATGGACAATAACGTACCAGAGCGAAGGGCCTTTGATTATACCTTTGAGGGTTGATGAAGCAGATGAAGGCCCCACATCTTCATCTAACTGCAGGCAGCTAGCTAGCCACCGATCTTGTTGGAGGGGCCTACTGTAAGCGCCACATAAAAATTTAAATTACATGTAAGAACTTTGAGAATTAAAAAAAAAAAACACGACGGCGGTCTGATTATGCTTTCGAATTTTGGCGAGTATCAACAGTCCAAAATTTGGATCAAAAACGCCTACAAAAAGTGGGCGTGTCAAAATTAATATAGACGGATTGTTAAGGTGGAAATTGCCTACATATTTTGTGAAGATCACCATTTGTTTTTTTCAATAAGATTATCGGTCTAAAAAGTGGGCGTGTCAGTGAGTTGATCGTAGAAATGTTTAGAAGTCAGTAGGTCCCTTTTATTGTGATAACAGTTTAATGAAAATTGGTTGAATGTGGAAGATACAGGGAGTGCTAAAATATAGTGTACCTATGGCATTTCAAACTTTGAACAGATTTTTGGTCTTCTTTATTCAAAACCCTAAAGAAAATTTCAAAAATCATTCGTGTGCACTTCATTTTGACGGTACATCCATCAGTTTGCAGTGTTAATTTAGCTAAAGGCGCATTAATGTGACAGAAATTGACTCCACTTTCGTTTATTGAAAAATGAAGTGGAAATAAAAATACATTTAAAAACCTCTCTTTATATGCATCAAAATAGACTTTTCGAGAAAATGTAAGCCTATCCATTTGGTTTATATTTTTTTCTGTTTATAGGAACTGTAAACGATTTTCAAAATCCACCCAATCCATTTCCCCGTTCGCTCAAATCAATCTATGGTCAACTTTGTACCAAAAAAAATAGTGTATCTATGAAAACATTCCTCACTATGAACTAAACTTTTTTTTTTACATTTGCATACTGCAGCAAATCTAGTATCTAGGTATCCTCAAACCTCTCTATTCTTCACAATAATTGCCTGTCCTTTTCTTAAACTGAAACGTGCACTTTTGTTCTTCTTCTTTCAGGTGACATGCACCAGAGAATGAAGTCATTAAATTGTTTCACAATTGAGCGGGTAAGCAGAATATCGGTTTGTTTTATTTCCTTTTCTCTTCCTATAACGAAAAAACTGTTTCCGAGAGATAGTTTCATATATGAAATGTGTAAAGGATAAAAAATACGTCCCACATCTACATAAGAATAAGAATTAAAATTGACCCATGTTGACCCCGCCTCCAGTCGTTCCAATGGACAATATTTATGACAATTGCACCCGATGCAACCTCAGATATTTTATGGCAAAAAAGTTGACTTAAATATTAAAAAAAAAAAGTCCTTTTGCTTACTCCATTCATCATTTTGTTTACCCTCAAGTTCTCCGTTCGTATGAGTTAAAGTTAAACAAAGAGATAATGTGCCTTTGGCTATTTTAAAGAATAAAAGGACATTCCATGGAGGAAGCTCCGCATAAATACTTTTTTTGTAAATTGAAGAATGGTTGGCGCTCCATCTACTCGAATGGAGTAAAACATTTCTTTTGAAAATACTTTTGGTAAATGTGCAAGCATGAACTGTTGCTGCTATATCAAAGGATTACGAGAATAAAAAAAGTTGTTTTCTCTCTTTTCCTACATCCTTTTTGCAAACACATAGATGGAAATTTATCAGCAATACAGAACAACTGTGGTTGGATATTGCGTCTGCAGGAGTAGAGTGAGATATCAATCTGTACCAAAGGTTACAGGGTTCAATATCTTCTTCCTTTTCTTGTTTTTTTTTTTTTTTTTTTTTTTTTTTGTGATGGGGAAAATTGATGGCATTCTGGGGCGAAGGACTCGGATTGTTTTAATCGGATGCATGTTGCGTTTTTTTTTTTTGTCTCTCTTCAGTTTTATCTAGCCTGAAGACTGTTTTGGGATTGTTATCATGATAGCGATATCTATCGTCTGTTTAAACAGATGTGTGTCGATGTCGAGTAGGTAGCTGGAAATAGGGTACAAATGTGTGGCTTACCTGAATGACCATGGTCATTTATTTATATTGTTTCATTCATTCATTTAACCGATCAATTTCGTAAGGGAATTTTTTCCAATTCAATCCCATATTTCACAACTTTCCTAAAGATTATATAAATAATCTTTCGTATATCCCTATCCATTATACACAAAATAGTGTCATCCTAAATGACACACCTGATTCAAAGCAGGTCATAAAGTCGAAACAAACTTCACTGGCATAAGCATCAGTTATCCCATTTCCTACAACTGTCAAAGTTTAAACAGCAAACCTTTGCAAAAATAATGATACCTAACCCACAGCATACCATAACCAGCTGTCAAAAAAGTTAAAAAAATATATATTTCAAACTGTGCTAAGATACTTTTCTTACACAAAATCATTTACCTCCCTCCTTTCTTTTTGAATTCTTCACAAAGAACTATCTAAATTTTTTGGCTTTCAACCACAAGAAGCTAACACATCCTCGAGGGGTTTGATCCTCAGGATGGCATGCCTTAGATACTTGGCTCTTTAGATAGAATTTCCCAGGCTCCCTGAAATTACGCCAAAAGAAATTACGCCAAAAAGTGTTTTGGAAAAAAGACCAAAATAATTGCGGCGTAATGGTTTTGGCAAAAACGCCAAAAAATGAAAACGAAAATTCACCAGAATGCCAGGAAATTACGCCATATTTTTGGAAAAATAGCCAAAAAGTAAAATGGAAATTACGCCACAAAAAGTTTTTTTTTGGCATAATTTCCAAGTTTAGTTTGGAAATAAAACCAAAACACAATTTTTTTTTGGCTTAGGTATATAATTTCCAAATTTAATATGGAAATTAGCTCCAAAATTCGTTGTAGAATAAATTACCCGCTCCGATAGAGTTGTTTAGAGATAAAACTAATGATGCGGGAGGGGGGGGGGCGGGAGCGCGCGCGGCCCGTCGCGCCGCTCGCGTAGCCGCCAACCGGCCGGCGCGCGGTCGCGGACAGCGCGCTAGCGCGGTCAACGCGCGGTCGCGGGCAACGCGTAGTCGCGGGCAACGCGCGGTCGCGCCCCTTTTTTGGACAATTTATATTTCATTTATATTTCAGAGTTTAGCCAGCTAACACATTTAAAACAAACCAATTATAATAACTTTTTTTTATTTAGAGTCATGAATGTAATTTATATGTACATATCACTGTATTAGACGTACACCTGAAGAGTATCGGCGACAATTTCCCGACAGCACGGACATTTATAATTGTCTTCTCCATCAGCCACTGACTGGGCTTGTAATTTGATGTTGCACTCTGAACATACCTTTATATGTTTGCATGGCAACATTATAATGTTTGGGTGTAGCACTTGACAAACTACACATAAAACAACGGTTTCCAACTCTGCGCTTTTCGTCTGGTTTCCTACTTCGTCATCGTCATTATCATCCGAAAAATCTTCACTTTTGTACTGATCACGCGTGATCACACGTGCTTCAAAAATGCTCTTGAAACTAGGTAAAAGCATGTAATGTTATGTTATTTTGCGAAAAAACAACCATACATAGAGGGAGTCAAAGAATGCAACCTTTTGGCGCTTTTTTCTTTTCTATTAAAAAAAACAACAACTTTTTGGGCGTTTTTTCCTTTTCAATTTTGGAAAAAATACCAAAAAGTTTTTTGGTGTTTTTTCCAAAAATGTTTTTTTGGCGTTTTCTCAATTTTCTTAAATGGAAAAAAGCCCAAAAGAGTTTTGGAAAAAATGCCAAAATTAGCGGCACTTGTGTCAAAATATTTGGGCGATTTTTCCTAGGAAAAAATGACACAAATTTGTATGGAGGTTTTTGGGCTTTTTTTCCATTTTATTTTTTTGGCGTAATTTCTTTTGGCGTAATTTCAGGGAGCCAATTTCCCAGTGTCAATTTACATCACCCCCTAGAGGCGGAAACTTTATCTATGAGAAAACGGGTACTGACGCAAGAAAAAAGAAGAAGCCAGGAAGTCAACTGACTTTGACAAAGTTTAGATCACAAAGCGTGTTGTGCCCCACTTTGCCTAATTAACTTCGACAAAACTATATGCACCCCATTCGGAAAATTGTCTTCGCTTATCCCGCACCTCAGCTTGGAATGCAGAATTTTACACTTTCACATCGATTGCCTTGACTGTTCCTCCTTTCAATTAATTTCTGCAAGTCAAACAGACAGTATGGGGGGTTGCCCTTTCTTGTGAATTTGTTACCAATCGCTTTTTGTGAGTCAAACTGTAATTAGGAAGCCATTCACAGGAATTTGTCTGGTCACACAAAGAAAACGGTTTAGGGGATAGAGTTTCTAAGACAAAGTCCGCTCGCAAACAAAAGTCTATAGATATACGCGTGCTTTAAGAGGATTTACAAGCTTGCCTCCGAGGCCCCACTTTCGACACATTTATAACCCTTCCTAAGCGTTGCACTTTGTTTTTAGTTAACAACAAACCCAGGAGCGCAACAGAAACAGGACAATAATATCCAGTCGACGACGAGCAGTGGTGGTAAGTGAAAGAACAAAGTACTTAAGAGGACACTCTGGGGTGAAGTATGTGTGTATATAGTATACATTGCCTCAGGATGCCAGAAAGTGGAAGGACGCCACAACAAAGGATCTAGCTGTACTCAAGGCAAATAGTTTTGCCCGTTCGTGTTTGTGTCTTAATCAAATGAATAACACAACATTTAAACGGCTAGAACGGGAATGCTTCCCGCTTCCGACTTCAAAGCGCTTGCAGACAATTGATTAAGTGTATGGAGTAATGGTGGTGGTGGATTACATGCGATGTGAGCTATACACGCGCGTGGTGGACCCATCTGATGGTGATGGCGTCCTGTCTAGACAAAAGCAATTTGCTGGTGTAACTACGGATGTAGTGCGCATTCTTTTTGGGCGAGTTAAAGTAGTCGTCTGTTCGGCTGTTGGTCTGTTAGGGGAGGTAGCTACAATGCAGGGGTAGTTTTGTTATAGTATTCCTCAAAGAATTGGCGTTATTTTTTGTTTAATTACTGAGAAGTTTTGTAACCAAACGGCTGGCAAGTGGGGTAAGGTTACAGTGATGTAAGTAATCTTCATTTAAAAGGCTATACAATCCTGTTTCACAAAGAAACAACTATATTGCTTTGGGGATCCCCATTGCTCATTTCTTGCGAATTTTAATTCGAATTGTAATGAAGGAAAGCCATTTTGTACGAAAATAAAGAAATTTATGTACAACCAGAGTGAAACTATATAAAAATGAAAATAAATGGGGGGCCAATCACATTGTCGTCTTATGAAAGGGAACTACAATTGCCTGACGAATACGAATGACTGAATGAGAAGCCTTCTCAGGAAAGTTCCACTTCCTAATATTTGTCAAACGTTTAAGAGATGGGGCAGTAGAAAAATCCTTAAGATGATTGATTTTTTTCGCTGGGGGTTGTACCAGAACCCCTCGTTGAGTTCTTATAACACTCTAGGAACCTACAATCTCATGGCATATCACAAAGGCGAAGTTGAAACGCTTTCCCAAGACAGTTTCCCAGACCTTCGCAAAAGGTGTGGCAGTTGGAAAAATTGGATTTTCTCGCAGATTGCATTTGGAACTTCTTGCTTTTGTATTACCGACTGAGCCCCTACGTCCATATGCATAAACAGGATATATCCAAGATTACTTTGTTGGGTCCGTTGTTGTTCCTTTAAGCGACTTCATTTCAGAGTTCCTCTATAGTACCCCGCTTTTAAAGGCGTCACCTTCTAAAAGTCTTATCGTCATAAGGTGATATCTAAAGCCACTATGACCTGCAGCTACTGCAACTATACCCACTTAAGTATTCCTTGCTAGAATTGCTTGGCTTTTCCAAATTTGTCCCAGTGTTTCGGCGTGGCTCAATTTTTGGCTGTTCGTCATTTAGTGCAGTTAATGACGCCGGATCAAGAAATTGCGAGGCTGATCCAACTCTCGAAATACTGTCCGTCGTTTTTATTCATTTGATCTTTGCGTGTCCTTTCATTCAAGTCAAAGTCACCTCTATCTCTATGAGCTGTGCATTTCTGTATACGATTTAACGCTCGAGAAATGTTGATGCTTGCCTGCTTCATGCGCCTGATCATTGACAAATTTTCTAGCGCTATAAGAATGTTGTTCCCATGCAGCAGATCTACATTTCGGCTTGCTACACTGAGGTACAAGACTCAGATGACAGGCTGTCGTACTTTTCAAAAGACACCTTCTCCAGCTCTACTGTCCATAAGGGGTCCATCCATGTTCGCCATAGTACTGCAAATTTTTATGGTGGCCATGGTGTAGTGGTTAGACTATTGGCTTCCGATCCAAGCGGCCTTTGTATATGCTCGAGAGGGAGTTGTCAGTCAATTCGCCGTATATATTCCTCTTTAGGGAAACATTTGGTTACCGTGTGTAAGTTATCAACATTAAGTGGACCCTCAAAATCGGCATTTTATAAGCCGAAATCGATATAACATCTGTTTAGACGCATTAGTCGCCAATACGGTTGGTGAATTTAGTTCCGGTCCTAGTGACGTGAAGAAATAACTAGGTACTCACTTTTTGTTGGTTCCGAGTATCAGATCTAGCCCGACTAGAAGAAATTGCCCGTTAAAGGCGCTATAATGGAAGTAATACCTACTCCCCGAACCTGCTCATGTGGGAACAGTCCATTGAGACAGGTATATGATCTCGCGAAAACCACATAGACGCATCTGCTCATGTCGCAGAGGCGCGCATAAACAAAAGTTTCTGTTCACTCGGTCCCCAAGCAAAGACTTAGGTCCCTGTTTACGAGAAAACGGCAAAATTCTCTTCAAAAACTACTAGTGCACTAACCGCCTACACATAATTTCAGCCGCAAGTTTCGAAATAAAAACATCTCTGGGACACTTGAAATTCCAGGTGTAAGCGTCTCCATTTACTTGAACGAGGCATAGCTATACTTTCACAGCTTGTAGGCAAAGCCGTTTGCTGATATGGCAGATAGAATTTTGTCTTAAGTAAGGGGTGTCTCATAATTCACGCAAAATCTAATTTTGATAGAAAATACAGATTTTTAATGAGAAAGCTTAAATTTTTTATTTATTGATTCATAGAGTATACTGTATACAGATTGGGGTTATGTATGGAATAACACATCGGATAAATGGCGGCCACGGCTTTGCTGTCAAGTACGTACTCTTTTATTTCGCATAAATGTACATTCACCTCCCAATTTCCTCTTTCAAGGCATTGGGGGTCGTAGGCTTGTTTGCATAGACCTTTGACTTCAAAAAAACTTCAAAGAAAAAAGTCAAACGGCGTTAAATCGCAAGATCTGGATGGCAAAAATGGCCGATTACACGATAAGGAAATGACTCATGCAGTAATTGAATTCTTTCTTTGGCTGTATGGTATGTGGCAAGTCTTCTTGAAACCACAAGTTGGTCATATCCATGTCTTGTAATTTAGGCACTAAAAACTGAGTTATCATGTCACGATAACGATCACCATTAATTGTTACTGCCTGATCAGCCGCATTTTCGAAGAAGAATGGTCCGAAATTGCCTCCAGTCCAAAATCCGCACAGTCACGCGTTGTGTATGCATTTGTTTCTCAACAATTACTCCTTAGTTTTCTGAATCCCAAATGTGACAATTTTGACGATTAACTAACTTCATCACTAAAGATGATTTTGTTCGAAAAATCAGCATCCACTTGTTCTTGTTCCAAAATCCATTCAACGAACTCTTTTCGCGCTGCATGGTCAGTAAAGTAGTCTTCAGTTCTTGAATCAATTGAACTTCGTAAGCATAAAGTTTCATTTTTTTCGTTTTTCGTGAGAATTCGCAGAGAACTTCTCGAAATGCCCAATTCTTGACTACGATGCCGAATTGATGTTCATGGACTGTCAGTCGCGAACTGCTTTGATGTTTTCTGTTGGACGATTTGTGACAGGACACCCAGAGTGTTTAAGATCCCGTCTCCCTGAATTTTTCAATTATTCTCTTCACAGTTGATGGTTTTAAATCACTATGACGGCCATATTGTGTTCGAAAATGGCGGACTGTAGCTGACAAACCTTCATTATTTTTAAAATATAGCTCAACAATGAAAATGCTTTGTACTTTCGTAAAGCGCTCCATTTGTCCTAATCCCGAACTGTCAGCTGTTACATTAGGTATGTTTTTTTAAAACCTCGCCAGCCTGCCGTTCATTTGGACAGTTGCCAGCACAATTGCCAGCAAGATGAAGCCACCCGAATGAATTTAGGCAATAAGCCTAAAAGCATACCAGAATTTCGTATAAAATTATGCATTTGATAGAAATATTAGATAAATTCTGACATTTTTCTCTGGAATGTTGTGTGCATGAGATAAGAACGCAATTATAATCTAAGCAAATTGTACGGAAATTCTAAGCCACTTGTTGCTTTCAGCGCCATCTGTTTGTTCATTGTGAATTGAATTTAGCCAGCTGAGTTGTTGCCAGCAGTTGCCACTTTGCCGGCAGGTTGTTGTTTTAATTAGCATATAAAATGAGCCTCAACTGCCAACTACTGGCAACTACTGGCTGGCGAGGATGCATAAAAACACAACTATTGTTATCTTTTTTTTAGTTGGCATCACTGTACTATGAAATGGAGCAAAATTCAAATTGTTTGTGAATTATGGGACATTCTTTACTTAACCCAAGGTTTTTGCTAAATATTCGTATATATGCTTAAAATCGATACGAATTTCTTTAGGGGCCGCAGCCGCATACTCCAAACTTTGACAAACACACATCACCGAACGAAATGTTAGTGCACAAAACGACACAGACACACCCGGCCCTGTGCGTGAACAAAGCAAGGCGACTGCCTTTAAGTCGCTCACTTTTAAAAGTCAGACTTCAGAGGAATAACGCAATCTTTTCCCCTATTAAAGAGCTGGTGCTATGATGGTGGGGTGGCGTTTTCAAAAATTGACAATTTTCCTTTCACAATTGTGACTGCAAATAAATAGATGTATGTATTATGTAAGTGCAAACAATATTGTCAAATGGATTCCTTCTAATGTACAATCCTTCTGAACACGAACCCTTTAAAAAATAAACACTTCTGCAATTGATTGCTTTGTAATCCTTAGAAAAGGAAGGCATTGATGTCGATCAATAGCGACCATCTGTAAAATTACAAAGCGCAAAAAGCGTGTGCCTAGTGCCTCCCTTTTTCTGCATAATTTCCCCTTCAGAGATAATTAATTTCCTTTTTTGCGTAAAGAATTTTCAACCCGAAAACAATCAGCAATAAATTAAGCGGCATTAGGACCGAAACCCTTCGTCTCACTCTCATTAATAGAAAAAAGCAAAACTCGCGACAATAGCTGCATTAACTCCTTTCCAGGAAAACCAACACAAAAAAAAAAATAAGGAAGAAAATTCATAATTAATGCGATGGGAATTTTTCATTATTTTAACAGATGAGCGAGTGCTTGTAAGGACCAAAGTCAATGGCTAATAAAGCCAACGGATGTAGGAACAACAACGACACAACTGACTCGTTTTGTTGCTACGCAGTCAAGCGTTTGTTGTTCTTTGAAAAAGTTAACAAACGATTATGAAATGAAAATTTGCGCACACGCAGGATAATAGGTATGTGAACATGTGTTTCGTGATTGCAGTCAAAATTTCAAAATATAATCTCTCTGTTTGTATTTTTTGGAGAACGTTTTCACAATCCCTGAGTGTTTTCTGTTTACCCTGTGCGGATAATCCTGGATAAATACCACTTAATTTTGATTGGATTGCGAAAACAATTTTGTTACAACGTTGAGACGAGTCAATTATGTCAAAAGTCCTGCGGGGATCGGCGAAAATGTTTCACTTGCAGTTTATTAAGGATACATAATTCCGTATTTATAAAATTTAATTTAATTTGTAAATATTTATTTATAAAACCGGATGATTTTATAAAATCCTTTGTAATTGTGTACTGTATATATGTCATTTGAAAATAGCAATTAACATGGCGCTTGATTCCAATGATTGCATGGTAATTAACATTTCTCGCACCCATGGGCAGCCTATAAAACACAGAGAGAGTCAGAGTAAACAAAAAAAAAATTACGAATAATTAATATGATGTACCGGCTTTTGCTGCGGTATATGGGTTTAATTGGGAGCCTCGATTCATTAGCATCCAAACAGTCGCTTCATAATTTGCTATGCCGAGTGTGAGAATGGGAACCGCGATTATTCGAGTCGGTTAATTGGTAATTGTTTAACATGAAGCGCCACTGTGAGCTACCGGTAATGGCAGCAACATCAGCAGCTTGGCTGGCTGTGTGCACTGTTTCGGAATCTAACACTTTCATGGTTCGTCGAGCTGAAAAGAAGTGTTAAGGAACCTCATTGGTGGCTGGAAAAGATATATCACACGCAATCAAGATAGGCGGTATATTAATTGGGGAGAGTCATGAGCTGTGGTGCTCTCGTCAGCTTCAATTAGTAAACATTTTCTTAGTCAAACATCTAGATAAGATGGGGCGCCAATGAATGGGGGAATTCGTACGAGTATCTAGAAAACCCATTTGGAAACAATGTTGTGACCGTGTATCAACAAATGTAAACATCATTTCGAGAGTTGTACCTTTGAAGACGTTGTGTGGTACTAACAATCATTTTTAGTATCCAAGATACATTTTTCGAAGGCAAATTTTCATATAAAATTATCTATTCCGACAATCGAACTTTGAAGTTCAAGGTTTAACATGATTTATTAATAAGGCCCGTTGCTTCTCCGTCAATGTAACTTGAGTTTGTCTAAGAGCTACGCCAGTTTTGGTACACTACGGGACATAACTTTTTCTAAACTCTTCCTTTTGCTAGAGGCCAATCAAACTTTGGAACTCGCCTGCTGAATACATATTTCTGAAGGAGTAGAACGTGCAGCAATTAGGGTCAGAAGTTTTACCTTTTTCGAGAAAAAAAAAAAAATAAATAAATAAATAAATAGGTGGCGCAACAGGCGGGTGACACCCAAGGCCTAGCTTCTCGCAACCATTCGTTTTGTGTGAGTTTCTATTTTTGGGACGAATGGAAGGGACCTACAATTTTATGCCGAGTCCGAACGTCTCAATTGAGAAGCTTTTTCATGACAGTCATACTCTCGGATGTTTGTCAGACGTTCGCGAGAGGTGGCGCAGTAGAAAAAACTTTAAGATGTAATTTTGGGTTTTTCCGGGGATCGAACATGGGATCCCTCGCACAGTAGTCCAACACACTAATCACTGCGCTACTGCGCACATTCTTTCGAGAAAAGTATTTTAAAAAAATCAAGAAATATCCACAGTAGTTAGTCAAAACGTTAGAAATTAAGAAATAAGTCGCTGCATGAACTTCCTTTCCGATCTTACTATGTTCTCTCTACATTTTCTGGCGCTACTGTTCGGCGGGAACCAAAGCTTCAACAAACGTATCCTTTTCTAAATCCTATAGCACTCACCCGGTCCATTGTACTACAAAGTAGAAACCCTTTTTGGTGTAGTGGGGGAGAAATTCTGATGTTATTCGTTTCTCTTTACGGTCGGTGGCAGAGTATTGGTGTCCCCGGCCGGGGCTCGAACCAACGCCGCTCATGCCTACATACTCATATAGATGGCGTTACAGTCCAGGGTGGGCCTTTGCCTTAACAAACACGCCTCTCCAGTTAGCCCGATCTTTGGGTAACCGCCTCTAGTTGTGCACTCCAAGTTGTTTGAAGTCCCCTTGTGCGCGTCACCTTAAGCGAGATCTTCCTCTACTGCGTTGTCCCTCCGAGTTGGGATGGAAGACTCTTCGGGCCGGAGCGTTGATGTCCATTCGATCTACATGTCCTAGCCATCTTAGTCGATTAATACGTACTTTTCTGACCAGTCGATGTCACTGTACAACTCGTAGAGTTCGTTGTTAAATCTCCTCCTTCAAAGCCCATCACCGCAAACGGGATCGAAAATCACTCGAAGAATTTTGCGTTCGAATCGGCCTAGAAAATCTTCATCCGCCTATGTTAACGTCGCCCCCCTGGAACCCCCCTGGTTGGGGTCACTGTAGGATTTGGAGTAGGTGCAAGGTTGGGTATATGCAAAGTTTAGTTTGCTTGTGGGAGATTTTGGCATAGGGGATTTCGTCCCGGCAGATTTTTGAAAAAGAGAAGAAAAAAAATGAGAGTTTATGTCCATCAAGCGATTTTGGAAAAGGGGATTACGTAGGGATCCCAGGGTCATCATATGGTAGAGCGGAAATCTGGCGGTCATATTTGACTGCGGCTATATCGGTTTCCAATCGTCTCTGGCAGATTCTTTTTCACACTTAACCTAAGCGTTGATTAAGCCAATATACAGAGAGGACGGACACTGCAAATTAAATGTTGACTGTTTCCCTGAGATTGATAGTAAAATTAGGGATCAACATTACGACCTGGTAAATATTCGACTCTACTCAATAGGAACATCGCGGTAGAGGAGGATTATGTATACTTTAAGTGATGCGAGGGCTGTTGATCAAGGTGCAGATCCATCCTGAGCTGATGCCAAAAAAACGTAAAAGTAATGCGAACAAGGCAAAACCTTTATTGAGTTATATTGGTCTCCTTAAAAACACCGCTCAAAGAGTGTACATAAAAGATGCTACAAATATTGTAGAAGCCATAATTAGTATTGTATCTGTTCCGTCCATAAAGTTCGAATATTCCAAATAATTTCCTTGTAACAAGTGATTCCTATAAACTTCCAACGTGCCCCCAATCGACCGATGATAGCCCACGTAAGTCATTCAAAATTACTTGATTACCTATATCCTTTCTGTTTGGTTTTTTCTTCCACATGAAATTTGATGCGAAGCCACATAAGGATCCAGTCATGACTTTCATTTCCTCGCTGTATTTTTAGCTCATGTAAATAAACTACCTACGAGTATCGTAAAGGAATGAAACGTGCAAATAATAAAATTTAAGCAACACACACACGCTGAGGCTGAGCCTCAGCCTGAGAACGGTGTGGATATCTCCTCGTATTGTATAGCCCTTCAATAAATGAACAGAAGCATCATGCTGTTTGTACACTCCTTCTGTAAGGATGATGAGAAGTAACCACATCCAAGTGGCTTATATAAATTATGGAATCCCTTATGGCCCGTATATGTAGTTAGTATCTCCGCACATAACCATGTGGGCATATGGACACTCTATATGGCAAGCGCCATCCTAAAGAAACCCATTGATAAGAGCAAGTTCCAAAGAGCGATTAAATTAAGCCTGCCTGCACTTAAATGCACTTCTTTACGCGTCTACGTGTGCGTGTATACACGAAGCACTTGTCGTTGCGTCGAAAACATGTTCAAATGGATTGAAATAAATAAAAGAAGAAGAGGAAAATAAAAAGCGAATAAGTGGGAATAGTGCGGTTGAGGAAGTTCTTGTCGGTTTCTCTTTTGTGTTCCAGATGCAGAAGTGCGTGCCAAGTGGATTACAACTGCTCAGTTCCTTTTTGGGATTTTTCTGTTTGATGTAATTGAAAAGGGTGGGCAGGGCAATTCAGGCATTGAGATGTTTTTTCTTCTTTTATGCTGCTTAGGTGTGCAATTTAGTTTTATTTTTATGTTTTGGAAAATTTGATTTAGTGATGTTCGAGTGCACACTTAAGTTATTCATTCACTTATATACCTCTGAGCGTTTAGTGCTTTTAAAAATGATGGTAAGGAACTTGCGATGAAATGATTGAAAATGAGGTGTAATGTTCTCGATTTTATACGATATTGGCTTATATAATTGAGCCCAATATACCTACAGAATCATATTTAGAAACTTAGTCTGGGGTATTATTTTTTGGTCTGAAGCGTGAATTACTTAAAGCTAGCCAAAGATATTGATTTTAAAATTAAAGGCCTAATATTGAGAGATGAAGCCCATTTTAAAGTTTCCGAGAGGTCATCCAAGAAGGACTTTCCTGGTTTTTGCTACAACCGGGTGTTTATAAAGAAAGTGGAACGTACGGGATCCCTACGTTATCCCCTTTTCCAAAATCCCTTATTGGATATAATCTCTCATTTTTGTGTCTTCTCTTTTTCCAAAATCTCCCAGAAGGAAATCCCGTATGCCAAAATCAACCATAAGCAAACTAAACCTTGTATATACTCAACCTTGCACCTACTCCAAATCATACAGTGACCCCAAGCAGGGGGTTGCAGGGGGGGCAGCATGCGCCCAATACGTATCTCACTTTTTAACACCATTTTCAGGTGTCGCGGCGACAGAATTAGTAACACCAAATCTAAAAATGGGGGATTCTGTCTCTGGGGATTTTCTTTTAGGGTCCTTTGGAGTAAGGGATTTTGGAAAAGGAGATTTCATCACCAACCTGATGACCCTACCGGATATCGCCAAAGAAACTATGGTCGCTTCCAATAAAGAGATTCTTTGTCAGGGTACAAGAAGTCAAAATCGCGATCAAAAGTGGAGTCCCACGAGGTTGCATTCGTCGGTGCCAGTAAAGATATGGTCAAGCTACGCTTCGACTGTGTCGTTCATCAGATGAGTCAGATATTACTTCAACCTGCTTGGCCCCAAGGAGCTTTTTCAAGAGAAAAATTAAAAAAACAAATAAGTCGTCGAGCATTAAAATAGAAAACGTAATTCGCGCAACAGGCCGTATAGTGCTCTTGACTCTGAGATCTTCCCATAGAATGCGATGTCATTTAAGTTTCATACAACACAA
This sequence comes from Cheilosia soror, assembly GCA_949372485.1. NCBI lineage: Eukaryota > Metazoa > Arthropoda > Insecta > Diptera > Syrphidae > Cheilosia > Cheilosia soror. The sequence continues at coordinate 61,744,264 of OX443564.1, forward strand.
TCCGGTCTTTCCGGTACACTTATATATGTGCTTAATTAGGTGGCGCTACACTCGGAGCTCGAACGAAACCTCAATCAACAAGCCCCTTCAGACAACGCGATCTAAAACCTATATTGATTGTGGTTTCCTGTCACTAGGGCAGGCCACCTAAAGAGATCTTTTTCCTCTATTCCGTTGTCCAGCATGGTTATACAAAGTCGACCAATTTAAAGTGTGGTATCTGCTAATGATATGATCATCTTCTTAGATAGCTAAGGGCGATCAAGTTCTATACTTGATTGACGCGTATTTCTAAAAGAGCTTGCGGAACAGTTCTTCAGTCACATTTGCTTGGATGACCGCCTAGGGGTATTTAAGGAAGAGTAAGAGGTTGATACAGGAAACGATGCTGACTCTTCCACCAGATAAACGTAACGGAACCGGAATCACAAAAACAAGCGTTCACACAAATCAGTGGTTTTGAGAAGCTACCCCTAGGGACCTATATTTTAACCTGTTGCGCTCACTGAAGGTTGTTTTTCAAAGGTTTATTTTTCGAATTGCCAACACTTTTTTTCAGCGACAACCAATTTGACAGTTGACAATTGATTTGTGTTCATTTTCATTTGCCATTTCAGCATGAGTAGGTTCTTGTTTGCCATTTTATGAGCTGCTCGAAAAACTAGTAAAAAATTGTACTTCCAGATTGATCTTACTCTAGATCTTACTAGATCTTTGAGAGTTTGATCTCTCTCATCAGCCCATTGAACCATGTCTCCTGGGCAAGTCTGCAAAAAGGCTTGACCTATATTCAAACACAATTTTGCTGAAGCTGCATGAATCAGTAGGAGGAGGAATTGGAGTTTCTTTACATGTCCGGCACACTATCCGAAAGAACCAAACTCCATCTTCGAGGTTTCTTCTACGACCTTAGCGATTCAACAAATAAAGACGGTAGCAGTTTCTTGTTTCAACTTTTTCTTAGATGAACTGTTGATGTCAAAATTAACTTTTGAACAGCCACCTTACCACTGGTGGGGGGATAGCTGTTTAGTAGTCTTTACTTTAATTGCTAAAGTTCAACTCATTTATTTTACTTTAATTACTTCCTATTTATACATAAATTTTGCTTACTAACATTAATACATTGCGGGTCAATAATTGCAATGTCAACTTTTGGTCGTATGCTGCCCTTTTGCTGAGTCCGCTTGATGGTAACATGTTGTATTATTGCTTCGTGGGTCATGCGCTGGGAGTAGGTCAACATTGTGCCTTGGTGGTGCTGAGTTGGGTTTTTTGGTCATGCACTTTAAATGGGTCGATGTGCAATAATTGTACATTCTGCCGCGCCAATTAAACACTGAAATCGGCTACCGTGAGATGTCTTCTAGCTGGTTGTGGTTGTGCTTCTGTTTCTTGCTGTTCCTCTGCGCTGATCTTGCGGCGGCGTCGCCAGACGATGTAACCAATAGTGCTTACGGCAAATACTAACATTACGGCATAAGTGATATTGTGGTGGATGTCGTGTGGTGTTGTATTCCCCGGTAGTTGCTCGTGCTTTTTTAAGTCTTCGATCCATTGACTTACTGCGTTGAGATTATCATGGTCAATTTTGAGACTCATCCTTGGGATTATGTTTGCTTTATTTCTTGTAGTATTTAATAATATGTGTGAAATATTAACAGATGGGATGAATGACGTATTAACACGACTGGAAATCTTATTCTTGGATAAGATTGTCATGGTGTCTTGCTTGACAATGCAATTAGGTTCTATTGTTAGTATTCCGTCGTCTTTAAGTGTGGTTTCGAAAATCTTCTGTCCACAAATTATATTGATAGTGTACTCCTTTTCCAACACGTAGATCCATTTATTTGCGTTGTTTAGCTGAATCCATACAGGATGTGGCTCCATACTTCGTAGTGTACAAAATGGTGAGATTTCGTCTGCATGTGTCAATAGTTCCATTTCGCACCTGCTTATGTTTGATCTTCTATTGTATGTTGGATGCTGTTGGTGGCATATGTATTTGTCATTATTCTGAATACATCTTATTAATTCGTCTTTTGTTATTGTGTAGTACGCTTCTCGAAGCAGGTTTACTACTAAGTAGTCAGCTGATGGTTCGATGAATATGTATTCCTTTTGATGAACAGTTGGTACAGGTATCACCTTAAAGATCTCATAATCCTCTATATTCGCCAAGGGTATCGTTATCTCAAATACAACGTTTTGTTGCATTACTCTGCCCTTCACAGTAAGAAGCTTGAAAAACTGTAATAAGTTCGGCTGTGACGCATCTCCTGCGATGGTTAATTGTGGCGGCAGATGATTCCTTATAGTGGTTAGTTGTGAGTGAAGCTGATCTGGCGTTAGTATGAGCGGATTCATTTTCCCATGGTGTATATCGATCAAGACATCGATCAGAGCATTCTGGGCTTGTTGGTAGTTGAGCATTGCTAGCGTGGCGAATGTTGATAGTGATAAGAATTCTACTTTGGCATTGCAATCTTCATTGGCTGCTAATACATCGTTTGCTAGGTTTTCGAGATGAGTATGAAATATTTCTAACTGCTGGGTTATTACTTCAGTGTCTTTTTGTAGAATGTTTTTTGTTGATTCTATGATTGATGTCTGATTTTTGACCATACCAAGTAGATGTTTTTCATTTTCCTTAAATGACTGTATTTGGTTTTCGTATTGCTGAGCAAAGTCTTCGTCCAAAACTCCGAATAGTTTGTTTGCTACCATACCTACGAAATCAAAGGGGGATCGTTTGGCCCTAGCCTCTGGCTCCTTTCCGACACCTTGTTTTAGAAGTAGATTATTGTTGTTCTTTATTATACTTAGCTGGTGATCGAATTGATTTGCTATTTTTATGCACTGAGTGTATTTCTTAAAGCCGTCCGTGTTTTTCCTCTTACAGAAATCGTTTAGTCCGTTGATGAGTTCTTTAAATCCTCTGTATTCGCGCCAATAATTTCCCAAGTCATAATATACTAGAATTTTCCACTCATTTGTTACTAAATTGACGTTGCCAATCTTCTCAAAATATATACCAGGCCGATGTTTGAAGGGCGTTGTTGTAATTTGTGTGGATCCTTGATGTGGCAGGGCTACTATCACGAGCGCTATAGATAGTAACAGTGATGGAAGGGCTACTCGTTTTATTCTGCTATCATGCTGTTTATTGGATTCATGTGGCCGCTTCCTCTCTTGATGACGTCCTATTAGCTCTTCGATAGGTGGTCTCGACGGAATGTTAGTAGGTCTAATTTTATTCCTCTTGGTGCTTCTATACTCCTCGACCGTTACTTGGATGTGGTGACTTGATACTGTTTTAGGTATATTTTTCAACGTTTCAATTCTATTCGTCGATGGCTTCACCTTGGTAGCTGGAGTTTGCATGATTTCTTTCGTTTTTCTGTCAAGGTTCGTAAACTCGTCATTATCGGTAATTGGTAACAAACAAATTTTTGTTACGGGTCTCTTATAGGTTTTGTTGTGCGTTTCTACCGTTACCACTCGTACTAGACCATCAGTCCCAGCGTGTGTTTCTACTACCTTTGCCAATTTCCACTTAGTTGGGGGAAGCTGCTCATCCTTGATAAGGACAATGTTTCCAACCTTTAAATTCCCAACAGTTTTCGTCCACTTGGATCGTTGTTGAAGTGTTGCTAAGTACTCAGTGCTCCATTTTTTCCAAAATTGTTGCTGCATCCGCTCTAAGAGATGCCATCGAGTTAGTAATCCCTTTTCACTGTCTAGCATGCATCTTTCCGGTGGTGCCAATAGGGCCGTGCCGATTAGAAAATGCCCTGGTGTTATCACCTCAGTCTCCTCTGGGTCATTTGAAAGTGGGCATATTGGCCTTGAATTCAAACATGCCTCTATTTGAGTTAGTAGTGTTGATAATTCCTCGTATGTTAATTTGTGCTCGCCGATAGTTCGCTTGAGATGGTGCTTGATCGATTTTACCCCAGCTTCCCACAAACCGCCAAAGTGGGGAGATCCTGGTGGAATGAAGTGCCATTCTGTATGATTGGACGCTAGTGTATCATAGATTTCTTCATTCCACTTCTTGGCATCTTTTACATTCAACTGTAGAATCTTGTTAGCAGCTACGAAATTTGTTCCATTATCACTATAGAGGTGTCCAATATGACCTCTTCTCGCGCAGACTCTCTTGAAGGCGGAAACAAATGCGTTTGCGGTCAGGTCACTCACTGCTTCTATGTGAACTGCTTTGGTCGCTAAGCATACAAATATTGCTATATATCCTTTATAGGATTTATTGCCCCTTCCTTTCGTCATTCGTATATCTATGGGTCCTGCGTAATCTACTCCTGTATGCAGAAACGGCCTGTTATTAGTTACTCTTGGCTGTGGGAGATTTCCCATTAGTTGATTGCTAATTTTGGACTTGAATCGAAAACATATGGCACATCTATGAATACTTTGTTTGACTGCGCTTGCTCCGTTGATGATCCAATAGCGTTGTCGTAAGTGTGCTTGTGTCAGTGTGTTTCCCCCGTGCAGTGTTGTTTTGTGAGCATCTTCAATTAGCATAGTGGTGAGAGGACCAGAATGTGGAATGATGAATGGATGTTTCTGCGTCGGTGGAATATCTGCTTCTGTTAACCGTCCTCCTACGCGTAGCATATCGTCTTTGTCCATGAATGCGTTAAGACACCGAAGTTTGCTCTTCTTTTCGATTTCTTTGCCTCTTTTCAGGTGTCTGATTTCTTTGCTAAACTCTTCATCTTGTACCTTTTTTATTATATTTTTTGTTGCTGACCATATTTCATCACATGTTAATGGTCCTAGGCGTTTACCATCCTCAGATGTTCGTGCGTTGTGAATGAACCGTTTACAATAGGCAAGTACTCTTGTCAGTCGCCTCAGTGTGCTGTATTGTGCTAACATCCCTTTAATACGATCTGGTTCTTGTTCGTTTAATGTTGTTAATGTTTGCGTCTTGACTTTACGTTCTTCTAAGTCCGTGTATTGTTGTTCAGTATCAGTGTAGGTTATTTCTAGTTTTGATAGCCATTTTGGCCCGTTCCACCATAATGCGTGTCCCTTGAGTTTAGAGGGACATATACCTCTGGACGCACAGTCTGCTGGGTTTTCTGTACCCTTTACGTGGTGCCAATTTTCTGCGCTCAGAATTGCTGTTATTTCCGTAACCCTGTTTGCCACGAACTTCTTCCATTTAGTTGGGCCTCCTTTTATCCAGGCGAGATTTATCGTGGAGTCCGACCAAGCATGCGTCTCTATGTTTTCTATTTGTAGTGCTTTTTTCGCCTTTTTTATTAGTTTGGCCAGAAGCACTGCTCCATTAAGCTCTAGTCTGGGAAGTGTTATTTGTTTGATTGGTGCCGCTTTGGTTTTCGCGCATAGTAACGTCGTTAGTACTTCACCAGTTTTAGTGATTACCCTACTGTAGACTGCGGCAGCATACGCTTTTTCTGATGCATCGCAGAAACCATGCAGCTCAATACGGTATTTCGTCTCGTATTGATTCCATCGTGGTATGCTAATACTCTCGATATTGTAGAGATTTTCTTTGAAGTTCATCCATCTTTTTGATATGTCATCTGGTAAATTTTCGTCCCAAGATTTTCCCGATAACCACAGCTCTTGTTGAATCAATTTCGCTGTAATGATTATAGGTGCCAGCCATCCTAGCGGGTCGAAAAGTCTTGCCATTTCTGAGATAATAATTCTCTTGGTAAGGTTTTTAGTGGACGGGTTCATGTTTATTTTAAACTCGAATGTATCGGAGTCGGGTCTCCAGTATATTCCCAATGTCTTTATTGCTTCACATGCTGTTACTTCGTATATTCCTTGCTCCTGATCTTCTCGTTTTATATCTCTTAGTAATGTTGTTCTATTTGATGACCATTTGCGGAGTTTGAATCCTCCTTTTTGCATTAGCTGTATGATTTGATGTTGGGCTCTTCTTGCCTCCTCCAATGTGTCCTCTCCTGATAGTAGATCGTCTACGTAGAAATCTCGCTGTGCTATCTTTGATGCAGTCTTAAGGTTGTTTTCTTCGTCTACGGCCAGTTGCTGTAATGTTTTTATAGCCAGGTACGGTGCTGAAGATGTTCCGTATGTCACTGTTGTAAGTCTATATTCCTGTATTTGCTTTGATGGTTCTTCCCTCCAGAGGATCCTTTGAAAGTCCCTGTCTTCTTCCGCTATCTTTATTTGGCGGTACATTTTCTCAATGTCTGCTCGGTAGACGTATTTATGTTTTCTCCAACGCGACAAAATGCTATATAAATCCTGTTGCAAAACTGGACCTGTAAGCATCGTGTCATTTAGGCTTAGCCCAGAGCTTGTTCTTGATGATGCGTCAAACACCACTCTTGTTTTGGTGGTCGTGCTATCTGGCTTTATTACTGCTTGATGTGGCATGTAGTAAACTATCTCGTTGTTTGACGTAGATTTTACTGGCTCCATGTGTCCAAGTTCCAGGTATTCTTTCATGAACTTCGTGTAGTTCTTGTGTAACTCAGTGTCCCGCGTAAATTTTTTCTCTAATTGGAGAAGACGGGCTAATGCTCTGTCTTTTGATTTACCCAATTTACCTGTATCGTTTTTGAATGGAATGCGCACCGTGTATCTTCCTGTTTTATCCCTCTTGTGTGTGGTTTTGTAGTATTCTTCACATCGCATGTTGTCTTCTGTGGTAGCTCTCTCTTCTTGTACCTCTTCCGTTTCCCAAAACGATTTCAGTTGGTTGTTTAACTCTACGTTGGATACGTGGCATAGTGTTGCTTCGTTTCGTTTGTGTTGACAACTTCCTGATAATATCCATCCTAATTGAGTGTTTTGGGCGACTGGAGTTCCGACGTCTCCCTTTACGACGCCTTCAAGAATAATTTCTTGGAAGATATCTGCTCCGATTAATACGTCCACCGATGTCTTTTTGTTAAAGGATGGGTCGGCTAGCGGTAAGTGCTTAACGTGATCCCATCCACGTACCGTGAATGATTCGTCCGGCAACGGCTTTGTAAGTTTGTTCAGTACTAACAATGTTCCCCATATTTTGAAGTCTGACGGGTAGATTGATGAGATGTTTAGCTCAATTTTACTTGTTGCTGTTGCTGCTTTTGCTGTCCCTAGTCCTGTAATAGAGGCATCAGCTCGAATTTTTTGCAGCTGCAGTCTTTGCACTGCGTCTTCCGTAATGAACGACGATTGGGACCCCTGATCTATTAGCGCCCTCAAATAGTGGTCACATCCTTTCCAGTTAGTTTTTATTACTGCTGTTGCCAAGAGTATCTTGTTACACTCCATACCCGATGCGAAATGGGATTGTTGCTGCTCCCTCTGATTAGTTGTCTCGTTTGAGTGCAGCAGAGTGTGGTGGCGTTGTTGACATTTTTGACAGGCTTTGCGTGACTGACAATTTGCTGTGACGTGGTTGCCTCCAAGGCAGTTATGGCACAGTTTTTCTGTTAGCACCACGTCTTTCCTTTGCGGAATTGGCATTTGAATAAATCTCCTGCATGTCTGTAGTCGGTGTTCCTCGTTGCATAACTTGCAACAAGGGTTACTTGTGGAATGATAATTTTTGTATACATTTTTCCTTGTGACTACTCCATTTGCTTTCTGCATGTGTCTTTCGTCTTTTTGGTATTCTGTTTTGTTCCGCCGTCCTTCTAGGTTGTCAAGAGCATGGAACTTGTTTTCTATAAACGTTAGGAATTCGTTTAGTGATTGTAACGCCTTTGGGTCTTTTAATGACTGCTCATACGCTTTTCTTGTCTCATTGTCCAGTTTTTGAGATAGTATGAATACGATAATTGGATCCCAGCTTCCAGTCTCCAAGCTTAAGCCTTTCAGTGCATTTATGCACTCTGTTGTTGTATCGTGTAGTCTTCTAAGATGCGTTGCGGATTCAATTTGACTATCTTTTTGATTTAGTAATGCTTGTATTTGTGCATTAACTAGTAGTCGGGTGTTCTCGTACCGATTTCTCAAGATTTCCCTTGCCTTGTCGTAATTGCAGTCCAATATTTGAAGATGTTGGATTATTTTTGCCGCCTCTCCTGTTATGTTGGTCTTGAGATAATGCATTTTCTGAGCATTTCCCAGTTTTCCGTTGTTGTGTATTGCCTGCTCAAACAGATCGTTAAATGATTTCCATTGCCTGTAGTCTCCATTGAATGTCATCAGCTTTAGAGTAGGTAGTTTGAGCTCGTGATTTGTTGTGGTGTCGCTAATCGCTTCTTGATGTGTGCTGTTTTGAGAGATCATTTCATTTATTTTCTCTTTTACGTTCACCATTATTTCATTGTATTTTTCTTCCAGTTGTTCGTACTCTGTGCAAATTTTAACGTATCTTTCACTTGAAGTTGTTTCCGTCAGCTCGACTATATCGCTGTGCGTCTTTGTTATTGTTTCCCATTGATTTTGCAGAACTTGTTGGCTATGTTGGTAATAGGCTTTCGTTCCCTGCCCGTTTTGTTCTACCCTGCCAACAGATCTGATAAATGCCTGTATTTGGGCTTCTTGTCTCCTAATTCTCTTGTCTTGTTCTCCAGACAGTTCGCCTTCTTGGTCTTGGTTGTCTTTTTCCTTTCTAATTGTTGTGTTTAGCTCGTCACTCGCGCCCTGTGTCGTCATCTGTCTCTTCTTTTCTTCCTTGAGTCTCTTCTGCTCTTCTTCCAGGATTTCGTCTAGTTTGGTTTCTAATTTCTGCCTTAGGTTGTCAACAGTCGACTTCACAGCTGCATAAAAGTTCGACTCCGTATATGGTTGCCTGTTTGTACAGTTCGGGTGAGCCTTTATTTTGTTGTCCGTCTCCTTGAACTCCGTCCATTGGTACTCCAGGTCTGCTAGTCTTTCCCTCACGAACTCTTTTGTTCTTCGTAGTATTGGCTCTTTGGTGTATTTTTCACCAATTTTCTTAATCCATTCCGCCCTCTCTTTCTGTATCTCAAAGAGCTCTTCCAGTTCTTTCATACTTGCGTTGATCTCGTTCGACTTTTGCTATTTTCTTCAATATCTGCTGGCTTTGCAGCTTCCGTAATCTCCTTGTAGTTCGTTGTTTCTCGAAGGACCAAATGAACAGCCACCTTACCACTGGTGGGGGGATAGCTGTTTAGTAGTCTTTACTTTAATTGCTAAAGTTCAACTCATTTATTTTACTTTAATTACTTCCTATTTATACATAAATTTTGCTTACTAACATTAATACATTGCGGGTCAATAATTGCAATGTCAACTTTTGGTCGTATGCTGCCCTTTTGCTGAGTCCGCTTGATGGTAACATGTTGTATTATTGCTTCGTGGGTCATGCGCTGGGAGTAGGTCAACATTGTGCCTTGGTGGTGCTGAGTTGGGTTTTTTGGTCATGCACTTTAAATGGGTCGATGTGCAATAATTGTACACTTTATATTGGTCTAAGTGTGTCAGCACTTCCTGTCATTCTAGTTTCAAAGCCTCTATGGGCCGTAGCTTCGTTTTATTTCAGCCTTCACGGGGTAGCAAAATGCGGGTTCACATTTCGAAAGGTCTTTCTCTAATATATGCCAAGCAAATTCAACTAATATTATGACGCTAAATACAGTCGATGCTAAGTACGTTTTAGCCTCCTACCTGCAATCAGTGAGGATTTCACCCCCATACTCCTTTGAAAGAAGTATAAAGATTGAGCAAAGTTTTGAGCGCATTAAGCTACAACTACTGTTGTTAATGGGTCATATTTACAAGACCGGTCAAAAGGAAAACACTCTTAATGCACCTCAATTACTTTTGGGAGGGAATGAGACAGAATAAGTGGCCAGAAACTGTGGGCCGGGAATTACAAGTAGAAAGCCTGCTATTACATGCGAAATTCCTCTCAGAAAGACCTCGTAAAGATGTCTTGACTGAAGGTTTATTTGAACCTACTTAAATTGATGCAGTTAGCAACTTCAGGTGGCGGTTAGTACTCGGGACGGCGAAGAGAGTGATAGAAAAAGTCTAATACCCACCCTGCCTCTAAGGAGGGTGGGTGGTACGAATCAGAAAAAGTTGTTTGTAGCAAGCCTGTCTAAGTGTAAAAGCTCTAAAAGGTCTCTAGCACGTGGCGAAGGAAGTTCTATAAAGACATTTGCTTTTGAAACCAACTACATACATATCCACCAAAAATCATCATAAGATTTATTTAGCCACCATAGGAGTGTGAAAATGTGCTGATAAATAAAGTTGTTAAACCTCAAAGAACTCTCGATAAAACACTATTCCTAAAACAAACAACGCCATGTTGTGTTCTAGTGAATTATTCCACCCCTCCCGCTCAAACTTGAGCAATGGCAATCATCTCTTAGTATAAACCGATTATGTACATTTAATTTCATCTCAGGCACAAAGCCGAAACGCTTAAATCCAATCTTCAACAATCTGTCCGCCCCCATTCACTTGTAACCCTGACATAGGTATACTACCTTTTTCGCAAAATTATTCCGCCCAATTTATTTACAAACACTTCATTACAACCGTCAGATTCTAATTTTGTCTAATAAAGAATCCAATTTTCCATGCGACAACCTCATGATTGTGTTCCATCAACATCAACATGGTTGCTGCCTTCCCTCATCCGCATCCCCTAAAAGTGCTCCTGCTATTTATCTGATATGTCACACCTGGCAGCAATCACTACCCACCTGCAGCTGACAAGGCGTTCATTTTTCATTCAATCTACCGTATAGCACTACAAACTTGTATCCCTGTACCCTCAATCAATATAAATTTAAATTTTTGTGAAATTCTCACCTCAATCACGCGGTAGATAACATCCATTCATTCCATCTACAGAACAAAGATAAATCGCTTGCACTATAGCAACGATAGTGACACAGCCACTTCTTTTGTTTAAGTGTGTGTGTGTTTGGGATACCGTTTCGCAATAAACTCAATAAATAATCAACGTGCTACCAGCCAGCACATTTTATTAGAACCCATTTTCGCACATTTCCGACAATAAACTCTGGTCCTATGAATTTTCCATTTTCCTTTTGGTCCTTCAATTCTGATGGGGTGCACCTCGCAAGCGTACACCCTACCACCCTACCTATACCACCAGAGTGCTTTGTTTCAATGGATATGGCTGGTAGCTCGCCTCTTTTGGTGTGGAAACTCGTTACCGCGTCCATGAACGTTCGAAACGGAACACAGCGACGACGGTGTATATAGTACGGCACCGGATGAAGAGCTGCGGAAGAGGTTGATTAATCAGATTAGGTACCGCTAAGCAACTCAAACCGCACCCAGTTAGAGCTAGTAGTGCGACTATGGGCACAAGCAGGAGGTGTTCGGGCGCAGTTCAGGAGTTCATGTTGTGTTGTGGTGGTTGTGCAACACGTAGAGTTCTGGTAATGTCGGCTTGCCAATGCATTTTGCAACAAGCGACCGACTGTAGTTGGCCTTTGGTGCATACGAAAGAGGTTAGTTGTAGGGAAAGGTGCTAATACGTGGTGGAGCAACTGTTTCATAAAAACGTGTTGGAAGGTGTTTTGTGGACTTACCAATATACTTTGGTGCATATGGACAAGGGGTAATTGTCGAATGAAAATCGAAAGTTGCAGTGGAGGTCATTGGCAATCCATGACACATGCAGTCAGCACCTTAACATTTCACTCATTTCAGCCCATCAAGCACTTGTCAAAAGCCTGATTCAATTAAACTTACAACAGCTACACTAATTGCTGCTCCTTTCATCGTCGCCTTGTTTAAATTCTCTTTCGAAAGAAACACTGACATCCTTTGGAATGTCATAACTTAAACTTTCATTTCCGAGCTGTTGTTGGGTGGAAACGAAAAAGACGACACAAATATGGAGCAGCGGATGCTTGCTTAATTATTTACACTCTTTGTTGTTGTTGTACTCCTTTTAGTGCAGTTTGTTTCAGAATGTTAAACATTTCCACTACAGATCTGACGTGGAAATGCATTTTTAACTATTAGCTCTAGTGCCATATACATACTTCAGGGTTCACCTCGTAGGGTGAACGTGAACACCTTGTTAGTTGTTTGTGGGAAAATATTTCCACAAGGAGGAGCATAGCATCTAGGATTTTAGGTGCAACTCGTCTCTTATTTTGTATTTTCTTACATTTTTGAGATAATTTACTGAACAGCGAAGAGGGTGGGGGTTTCTTAATTCAGGTTATTCCATATGCACAGAGACCTTTAAAAAGAAGAGACACTGTAAGGACAATAAATGGCGAAAATCGAGTAGGTATAGGTACATTCTTCGACACTGAATATTATTTCCGTTGACATAAACGCTTGCTATGAACTGTCTTACTAAAGGACTTGACAGTTTAAAAGGTGGTACTACATACAAACTGACGAAAACCAACACCCAGTTGGGGGTATAGACTTTCCTGATCTTCTGGGCTTTAGTTCCTGAGTTAGTTTGATCTTTTAAGGACTTAGGTTAAGACTTAAAATTTAAATTGTTGTAATTTTAAACAATTTCGAAACGATGCTCTATCATGAACTTTGCCATATTAAAAATCTAAACCTTGACTGACGTTTTGACATTCATGCAGATCATGCCCCTATTGCCGCCTTGTGTTATAGCATAGGTCCTTTTGATGATCAAGGCGGTACAACATGCTAATTGTCTGGTCTGCAATGAAAAGCAACATCAATTGCTACTTCAGTCTATAGTTCTAATTTCAGCTTAGATATGATTTTTAAGAATTGAATCGAGATGGTGGCCGAATAGCTCCTTCGACATAACTTTCCGTACACCAAGCCCTCATGAAAGAATGCAATGATGGCACAAAAACCAACGATTACTTTTCCCAACGTTTTTATATAACTTTAGAAACGATTTCAAAATATAACAAAATATTGACGAATTGCATGCTGAGAGCTGAGACTACAATTTTGGGAGACATAAAAGCTGTCCGTGCGACACTAATTCTGGGAAACTGACACCATATGGCAGCCCTATCAAATATTAGCTCTAAGCTTGTGATATTTTGCGGATTGTTAACAGAACGGTTAAAAAGGAGGCTGTGAGAAATAAAAGGCAACTAAAATAGGTAACCCGATCAGAGCGATCTAAACTGACACCATCTATATCGGCGGACCTATAAAACTGCAACAGCCCTTCGTCTTCAGATAGGTACATCTTTTGCACTTAAAATATGACATTTTTTGTCAATGAAATTAAAAATCCAAGTGCGTTCCAGACTAAATTTTATGACCTACTAAGTATTTAAGCTAATGATTCAAAATGATTAAGGCTTAAAGAATATTGGATTTTAACAAAAATTAACCAGATCACTAATATATATCTCTAAACTACGAATATGTTTTAAAAATTCTTTGAAATGTACATCACCATGTTCACCAACCAATTGCATTGTCCCATACTATGCTAAGGCGTTTGATAAGTAAATACACAAACCCAACGAACAGCTTCATAGACTTGACACCTCGATATTTAGTTTCCGTGATAAAACTGTGTTTTTCCAATTAATTCTTCACTTCGTCTATATTTCAATATCCTTTTCAAAATTTTCAAAGAAAAACTCACGACAGAGCAAACGAAAAACGCATACCAATCTGACATTTGTTTTTTAATGACAAGTATTATTTTACCTACTGCTGGTTTTATGTATCTTTTCTCAGGAGAACCACATTGGCGCAACGATTATACAGATCCATGCAGTCCTTAATTATCATCCAAATAGAATGTACACGTATTGATGTTTGCATACCTACACACTTATCAGCGACGAATATAAAGAAGAGCAGTGCAAAGTGCAAGAGGAAGGCGGATAGAGAACTTATTACATTCAATATGGATGTGGAATTTTGATTACTGTGCATGGGTCCACAAACTCAATTGAAAATTTAATAAAATTCGCAAATTCGCCATCAAAGCATGTAATTGCAAAATATTCTTCTAATTAAAAAAAAAGCAACGTTTTTTCCACATTTCTTTGGGACAAGCATACAGGAGGAGAATGTTGTATTTCTGCTAATTGGTTGTAAAAGATTCTTTTTCTCAAGTTTTGTTACATCATAAAGTGAAAAGGCAACGTGCTGGTGATATATACTTAATTTCGAACAACACCGCTTGCGAAAGGATACTAAAAGTACGTGCAAGGTCCTCTCTTTAGTTTATGATTATTTGTGGTAATTAATTCTTACTCGTGATGTTAAAATGGCTGTTGAAAACTTTGTTACATTTTTTTTAATTACAAATTGTATTACTTTGCATTGCCAATTATTCTTTGAGCAGACTGATTGAAATTGAATTATGTCGTCAAATTAATTTAACAATGTCCAACAAATGGTTTGTATATATGCTGACAGCTTTATTTGATATAAAAACCAATGACAAATTAAAGCTCATAGAGGTGCTGACATCTAGCGAACAAAATCAATATTTCAGTAAACAAATACACAGTTCCTAATCTTGGTCTGGATTTTATGTTATTTGGGAAGCATTTTGGCGGTCCTTTCTTTTTGCTACTCCTCAAAAACGATTTGAAGTTGAACAAGTCGCACAGTACTTACATATACATGGTTACAACACCCGATAGAAGCTTGTGGGAATGTGTGTTATTGTAGCACAAGCCAATAGCTTTCATTTACCTTCTTCTAAGCAAAGTAGACACTCTCCAAAAACTCTTTCTAACACTGATCCTCTTTTATCTTTTCAGATCATGAAATAGCCGAAGCGACAAAAATCATGTTCGCCATTGCACCGGAACCACCGTCACAAAAACAACACTCGAACACTGTCGAGCACACAAAAGTCATGTTGAGCCATAGACGAGGGTCACGCATTCAGGGCTCATTGCCACAAGTCTTCGTAGTTAGCATAGTTCTAAGCCTACTAACAGTACAAACGGCCTCATATCTGATAATCGTCAACGAGGCAATTGAACCGGGCGCAGTGATATTCAACGCTTCGGTTTATAAGCTCGGATCGGAGCGGCATTACAAAATTAACGCCCACAAGTCGGCGCGCTTCGTGCATCATCTAGTCGAAGTGAACCACCGGGATGGGCAAATCAAACTGAAGAAGCATCTGAAATGTGATGGCATTTACTATCCGAACTTGTTTACGTTTTATGTGGACTCGACGTCGAACCGGTTGAGGAGTATTGATTACTACAGTTTACCGATTCGAATTTTCGTATCGGGCAGCGATTGTAATGACGATCGTCGGGTGGAGATGTATGGAAGGCTCTTCGAAGAGGAGGACACTGGATATTCGAGAAGACGTCGAAGACGGTACATCCAGGTGGAGGGGTACGAAGACCCCGATGAGCGGTTCTATGGAGAGTATGTTGGTCATAATATAATCAACGATATCAATCACAATGACAGTCGCAAGTTTCAAGATGGCGATCTGATATTCGGTGACAGTTATGACAATGAGATGCGACATCGGATCCTGAGTCGTAAGAGGCGGTCGAAGGATTTCGACACAGAAGAGGGGTCGATGCACCGGCGGGTGGCTGATGCCAAGCAATGGATCTCGGAGACGTACGCGTCGTATGCGATCCACACAACGGATAAGTGGAACAAGATCTGCCTCAAGAAGTCGCAGTTTATCAATAATTTGAACGCGTTTCTGCCGAAATCGGTTTGTCAGAACTGTAAGGTTAACTTTTTGGACGTGAACGACGAGAGGTTCCTGATTGAGCTGCAAAATCGTGATCTAGTGGCAAGTCGGGATGTGTGCATCCACGAGTCGATGTGGAAGGTGATTATAACGTTCAATATACGTTGCAATCGGAATGATATTGTGGACTCGGATCATAGACTGAAAATCGTCTATCACCATCAAGAGTTCAATGACACGGACATTGCAAGGCGAGTTCGACGGGAGCTGCGTAATCAGAGTCCGTACTTTGAACAAGCTTTGTACGTAGCTTCGGTTCTGGAGGAGCAGCCTGCTGGAGCGACGGTGACAACTGTGCGTGCTAGAGATCCCGAAGACTCTCCGGTAGTTTACTCGATGGTGTCGCTGTTGGACTCACGATCGCAATCTCTGTTTAAGGTGGACTCCCGGTCGGGGATAGTGACCACATCGGCCAGCTTGGACCGGGAACTGATGGACGTGCATTATTTTCGAGTAGTGGCCACGGATGACAGCTTTCCACCGCGATCGGGGACGACCACGCTTCAAGTGAACGTTCTCGACTGCAACGATCATAGCCCGACTTTTGAAGCTGAGCAGTTCGAGGCGAGTATACGAGAGGGGGCCACGGTAGGCTCGACAGTGATCACGCTGCGCGCTACTGATCAGGACATCGGAAAGAATGCCGAGATCGAGTATGGAATTGAGAGCGTTACAGGTGGTGGCACCACTTCGCAGGAACAAGATGCTAATACCTTTAGAATTGATGGGAGAACGGGTGTTATTTCAACAAGGAGCTCCTTGGATCGAGAGGCATCGGAGAGCTATACACTGATCGTGACTGCCACAGATATGGCATCGCCACAAAGTGAGAGAAAGACAGCTACCGCGACAGTACTGGTGAAGATCCTGGACGACAATGACAACTATCCGCAGTTCAGTGAGAGGACGTACACAGTCCAGGTGAATGAAGATCAGTGGGGTGATGACAACACTGTGGCGCATATCAAGGCCACTGACGCTGATCAAGGAAACAATGCAGCCATCCGGTATGCGATTATTGGCGGCAACACACAATCGCAGTTCTCAATAGATTCCATGAGTGGAGATGTATCTCTGGTCAAACCGTTGGACTATGAAAGTGTGAGGAGTTACCGGCTGGTAATTCGCGCTCAAGACGGCGGCAGTCCCTCGAGGAGTAACACGACGCAGCTGCTGGTAAACGTGATCGATGCAAATGACAACGCACCGCGATTTTACACATCCCAGTTCCAGGAATCTGTTCTCGAGAATGTCCCTGTTGGGTATAACATTATTCGAGTGCAGGCCTACGACTCGGATGAAGGCGCCAATGCGGAGATCACTTACAGTATCTCTGAGCGGGATGATAACTTCCCACTTGCCGTTGATCCCCGCACTGGATGGGTGCAGACAATTAAGCAGCTGGACAGAGAGGAACAGAATCGCTACACATTCCAAGTGATCGCAAAGGATGGTGGGGTTCCGCCGAAATCGGCGAGCTCCTCGGTGGTGATTACGGTTCAAGATGTCAACGATAACGATCCAACATTCCGGCCGAAGTACTATGAAGCGAATGTGGGAGAGGATCAGCCGCCAGGTACTCCGGTCACAACTGTGACTGCAACAGATCCCGACGAGGATTCGAGACTACACTACGAGATCACCACTGGCAATACAAGGGGAAGGTTCGCGATCACCTCGCAAAACGGTCGAGGGCTTATCACGATTGCGCAGTCATTGGACTACAAGCAGGAGAGGAGGTTTCTCCTTACGGTGACTGCAACCGATTCTGGAGGCAGAACAGACACGGCTACGGTGAACATTAACGTGACTGATGCCAACAATTTCGCACCGATCTTTGAGAATGCCCCGTACAGTGCGTCTGTTTTTGAAGACGCCCCTATTGGAACCACAGTTCTTGTGGTATCGGCTACTGACAGCGATGTGGGAATTAATGCCCAGATAACCTATTCCCTCAATGATGAGAGCATAAATGGATTGGGAGCACAAGATCCCTTCTCGATCAATCCTCAGACCGGCGCTATCGTCACCAACGCTTTACTCGATCGAGAAACCACCAGTGGATATCTGTTGACAGTGACAGCGAAAGATGGAGGAAACCCTTCGCTGAGTGATACCACCGATGTGGAGATCAGCGTGACAGATGTGAATGACAACCCGCCGGTGTTCAAGAACCCGCTGTACCAGGCATCGATCTTGGAAGACGCCCTGGTGGGGACATCGGTGGTTCAAGTTTCAGCCACAGATCCTGATATGGGCTTAAATGGTCGCATTAAATACATTTTGAGCGACAAAGACGAGGAAGATGGGTCGTTTGTTATCGATCCAACATCAGGCACAATAAGAACCAACAAAGGCTTGGACCGGGAGTCTGTCGCAATGTACCATTTGACAGCGATTGCCGTTGATAAGGGCTCTCCGCCTCTCAGCAGTTCGGTGGAGGTTCAAATTCGATTGGAGGATGTCAACGATTCCCCGCCCACATTCGCGTCGGACAAGATCACTCTGTATGTACCGGAAAACTCGCCCGTGGGATCAGTGGTTGGGGAGATCCACGCGCACGACCCTGACGAGGGAGTCAACGCCATCGTTCACTACTCGATCATTGGAGGAGATGATTCGAATTCATTTTCGCTGGTAACCCGCCCGGGTTCCGAGAGAGCCCAACTGCTGACCATGACTGAGCTGGACTATGAATCGTCCAGAAAGAGGTTTGAGTTGGTTATCCGTGCGGCCAGTCCACCACTTAGAAACGACGCACATGTGGAGATTTTAGTCACGGACGTAAACGACAACGCACCGGTTCTGCGGGACTTCCAAGTGATCTTCAATAACTTCCGCGATCACTTCCCGAGTGGCGAGATTGGTCGGATACCGGCTTTTGATGCTGATGTAACGGACAAGCTTACTTATAGGATCCTCTCTGGCAACAACGCGAACCTATTGCGGCTGAATACGACATCGGGAGGACTGATCCTCAGTCCGCAGCTTAATACGAATGTGCCCAAGTTTGCGACGATGGAGGTGTCTGTCTCGGATGGAATTAATGAAGCTAAAGCGATCATGCAACTCTCTGTACGTCTTATCACAGAAGACATGCTGTTCAACTCAGTCACAGTTCGCCTGAATGAGATGACAGAGGAGGCCTTCCTTTCGCCATTGCTGAACTTCTTCCTAGATGGGCTGGCTGCGATCATTCCGTGTCCCAAGGAAAATATCTACATGTTCTCCATTCAAGATGACACCGATGTAACGTCGAGAATTCTCAATGTAAGCTTTTCCGCGAGAAGACCCGATGTATCCCACGAAGAGTACTACACGCCGCAATATCTGCAGGAGAGGGTTTATCTAAACCGTGCCATTTTGGCCCGCTTGGCAACTGTCGAAGTGCTACCTTTCGACGATAATCTATGTGTTCGTGAACCATGCCTCAACTTTGAGGAGTGCCTGACTGTTTTAAAGTTTGGCAATGCATCTGACTTCATCCACAGCGATACCGTGTTGTTCCGGCCCATATACCCGGTGAATACTTTCGCCTGTTCCTGCCCGGAAGGCTTCACAGGCAGCAAAGAACACTATCTCTGCGACACTGAAGTGGACCTGTGCTACTCGGATCCTTGTCTGAATGGAGGGAAATGCCATCGAAGGGAAGGAGCCTACACCTGTATATGCAGCGCCTCTTTCACCGGAGTCAATTGTGAAACGAATATCGGCAAGTTGAAGCCATGCACTGCGGAACTCTGCGATGGGGGACATTCTTGCATGAATACCCTGCTGACGAGTTCGCAGCCTCCACCATACACTGCCACATGTGAGCTAAGATCGCGATCGTTTTCACGGAACTCCTTCCTCACATTTGAGAGCCTGAAGCAGCGACACCGGTTCAATATTAAGCTCAGCTTTGCCACCGTGAACGACAATGGACTGCTACTCTACAACGGACGTTACAATGAACTGCATGACTTTATCGCTCTAGAGATCCTCGAGGGCTACGTATCGTTCTCGTTTTCGCTCGGCGATCGTATCCAGGCGGTGACTGTGCGGCACAATCCTAAGGTTTCCGACGGAAACTGGCATCAAGTGGAGGTGTCCTACTTAAACCGGACCGTCACCATATCTCTGGATGAGTGCGATACCGCGATCGCTCTGGCAGGCAATCTCGGTGATCGATGGAGTTGCGCCAATCAAACAACTCTCGTGCTGGACAAAAAATGCGCCTCTTTGACCGAAACTTGCCACAGATTTCTGGATTTAACGGGCCCGCTACAAATAGGAGGACTTCCGAGAATACCTGCCCACTTCCCGGTAGAGAATCAGGACTTTGTGGGCTGCATATCAGACCTGAAAATTGACGACCGCTTTGTGGATCTCAACTCGTATGTAGCTGATAATGGAACGATATCAGGGTGCCCTCAACGAGCGCCGTTGTGCTCTTCAGATCCCTGCTTCAACGGTGGTGTGTGCCGAGAAGGATGGAACACGTACACATGTGAGTGTCCAGAAGGCTTCGCCGGAAATGCCTGCCAGGAACCAATTCCTGCGCCGTGGAGATTTGGCGGAGATGGTAGTCTAAGCTTCAATCCTCTTCTAAGGCCGATACAGCTGCCGTGGATCACGTCGCTGTCGGTAAGGACACGTCAGCGAGACGCTTTCCTTATTCAGATCCAGATTGGACAGAATAGCTCAGCGATTGTGTGTCTTAAGGACGGCATTCTCTACTACATCTACGACAACGAACCGATGTACCTTGCCGGAGCTGATTTAGCCGACGGCGTCTGGCATCGCGTGGAGATTAAGTGGCTTGGAGCGGAAATTCAGTTCTCCGTAGACTATGGCCAGAGAGCGGGAGTAGTCCCGATGTCCCAGAAGGTTCAGGGGCTGTATGTGGGAAAAATCGTTATCGGCAGCCCCGATGGGTCGCTTGGTTCTGTGCCAGAGCTGATGCCATTCGAAGGGTGTATCCAGGATGTTAGAATTGGGGCGCCGCAGTCGGTTTTGAGCCGTCCAACTATTCGAGAGAATGTCGACGATGGCTGCATGTCGAGAGCAGAGTGTCCCGAAACCTGTCCCATGCACTCGAGTTGCCTAACTAGCTGGGACGAGGCACATTGCGACTGTTTGGCCGGTTATGTGGGTCCTGACTGTGCTCCCATTTGCACTGTGAAACCATGCCATGCGGGAGTGTGTCGAGCAAATGTTAACGAGGCGCGGGGATACCGCTGCGAATGCAACAGCACCCTGCAGCATGGCGAATACTGTGAGAAGGTCGTTCAACAACCATGCCCGGGAGGCTGGTGGGGCGAAAAGGGTTGTGGACCGTGCAACTGCAACTTAAAGCAGGGCTACCATCCCGATTGTAACAAAACTACTGGACAGTGCTACTGCAAAAACAATCACTACCAACCGCTGAATGAGGCAGCATGCATCCCGTGCGACTGCTACCCCACAGGGTCCTTCAACAGTGCATGCAACCGCTTAACCGGACAGTGTGAGTGTCGCGAGGGAGTCATCGGACGAAGGTGTGACTCCTGTTCGAATCCATACGCCGAGGTGACGCTGAATGGATGCGAGGTGGTATATGACGCCTGCCCTAAGTCCTTCTCTGCTGGGATTTGGTGGCCAAGGACAACGCTTGGAAGCACTACCATTGAGAACTGTCCAACACCTAGCAGGGGGAAGGGCAGCAGGATCTGCGACATCACATCAGGCGGCTGGGGCCATGCTGACATGTTCAACTGTACATCGGAGCCATTCGTGGAACTTCGGAAGCAGCTCTCCCAACTGGAGAAAATGGAACTGGAGCTCAACTCTTTTGTCTCAGTCAAACTGGCTGAAAATCTACAACACGCATGTGAAGCAGTCGATCGCTCAAGCACTGTGAAAAAGCCGAAAATCAAAGATGGCCGCCGCTACAAGATGGAGTCGTCATTCCTGTTGAACGAAGGGAACAATATGTGGACGGACGAGTTCGAAATGGAGTACCTCTCCGATGAGATTAAGTTCACCCACGACAGGCTCTATGGTGCCGATCTGCTGGTCACCGAGGGAATCCTTCACGAACTCATCAACTACGAGCTCATGCAGAGCGGCTTAAACCTCTCCCACAGCCAAGATAAGTACTTTATAAAGAATCTGGTGGACAGCGCAAGTGTGATTTTGGACAAGAAATACGAAAATGAGTGGAAACGGGCTATGGAGTTGATCCAGCGAGGTCCCGACGACCTCATCGATGCCTTCAATAAATACATGATCGTCCTGGCGCGTTCCCAACATGACACCTATACGAATCCCTTCGAAATCGTGCAGAAGAACATGGTAATGGGCTTGGACATTGTCACCACCGAGTCACTCTTCGGCTATGAACCGGAACAACTCAGCGAGTACCACAAGACGAAGTTCCTCAAACCAAATCAGTTCACCACTGAGAGTGTAGTCCTGCCAGACACCAGTGGCTTCCTACAGCACTCAGCAAAGCAAAAGCCAGTGATCACGTTCCCCAAATACAACAACTACATCCAGGACAAGAATAAGTTCGACAAGTACACAAAGGTTTTGGTGCCGCTGGACATGCTTGGCATTCAGCCGCCAGAAAAGAATGAAGTTACTCAGGGATCAAGTGACTATCGAGCGATTGTCAGCTACGCGCAGTACAAGGACGTTGGTGAGCTCTTCCCGGAAATGTTCGACGAGACCATCACTCGGCGGTGGGGTGTGGACATCCAGGTGGCGACACCGATCCTCTCCCTCGCCATATTGGTACCCAGCAACGACGAAGACAAGCGTGTGGAAATTCCCTCTCGGAAGATATCCACTCAAACGATGGCCAAACCAATGCCTGAATCCCCAGTCGAAGTCTTCGATGTTCCCGGCAGCAAGGAGAGAAGTAGTGAAGAGCAGATGAATGAGAACATCAAGATCATCGCCCATGAGATTGAAGCCTCCGAAGAGGTTGAGGTCGAAGGTGATCCAGGCATTCGGGTGCATTTTGACGAGAGTGACATCGAGTTTCAAGGATCCAGCGGTGAGGACACCTCGCACATAATATCCTCTAGCGAAATTGATAAAACAAAGAGCGACACAACTATGTCGCGTGAGAATGAGTCCACCTACCGTGACCGACGTCTGGTAAAGCGACAAGCCGAAGTGATCTACCCCTCAGAGAATCAGCAAACTGACGAAAAACATTTGACATATCGGTCGCTGGGTTCACCACACCTTTCACAGCCGATCAAGCTGCAAATGTGGCTTGACATCGATCCGGCTAGATTTGGCCCGCGGTCCAACCCACAATGCGTGCGCTGGAACACTTTCACCAACCAATGGACGAGGCTTGGATGTCAAACCGAAATTCCCGACTTCGACGAAGTGATCGTTGAGGGTGAGCCGATCATGATTAATTGTTCGTGCTCGCACATCTCCAACTATGCAGTAATCGTGGACATCATCGATCCGGAGGACATTCCGGAGCCGTCGTTGCTGGTGCAGATTACTTCGTATTCCGCGTTTATGCTGTCCCTGCCGATCTTGTTCAGTGTTCTGGTAGCTCTCGGGCTACTGCGCGGAATGCAAACGAACTCTAACACAATCCACCAGAACATTGTGCTGTGTGTGTTCTTTGCGGAGATGCTATTCTTCATAGGGATGCAGTCTCGAAGGAACCTCCTCGAGAACGAGTTTCCCTGCAAGCTTATTGCGATTTGTCTACATTACACATGGCTGGCGGCATTTGCCTGGACCACTGTGGATTGCGTACATCTGTACAGGATGCTGACCGAAATGAGGGACATCAATCATGGGCCCATGGGATTCTACTTCTCAATGGGCTATGGAGCACCGGCGATTGTCGTCGGACTGTCAGTTGGAGTGAGGGCGCATGAATATGGAAATAGCTTGTTGTAAGTATATACGATGTGTGGTAAACTGCAATGTAGACTAACTCCTCACTCTTTTTTTCAGCTGCTGGTTGTCTGTCTATGAACCTGTGGTTTGGTGGCTAGTCGGTCCAATCGCCGGAATGTCAGTCATCAATTTGCTGATTCTCTTTGTATCGGTTAAGGCAGCATTCACCCTGAAAGACCACGTGCTTGGCTTTGGAAATCTACGTACCCTACTCTGGCTGTCAGTTGTTTCTCTGCCACTTATGGGAGTAATGTGGGTATTGGCAGTTCTGGCCGCGTCGGAAAACTCGCAGCTGCTTAGCATTCTCCTGTCCGCTGTTGTAGTCCTCCATGCAATCTTCTGTTTGATTGGCTACTGCATCATCAATAAACGGGTTCGCGAGAATCTTCATCGAACGTTCCTTCGGTGTATGGGTCGGAAGGTTCCGCTTCTAGACTCATCGCTGGTGGTAAGTAATAGTTCTCACAATGTCAACGCAACACGGCCGAATAACTTCCTAGCCGGGAACTACGACACAGCAAGGAGAAACATAGGGATCAGTGCATCTAGCACGACTTCGAGGAGCACGGCTAAGACTAGCTCAAGTCCTTACAGGTAAATAGAAAATATTTGTTTTCTTAAGATCTTGTTGACTCTCTTATTCATTTCTCTAGTGATGGCCAACTGCGGCAGACCTCAACGTCCACTTCGAACTACAACTCGGCGAGTGAGGCACCGAGCTACCTACGCGGCTTTGAATCATCCAGCACTCGGCGTGAGGACAAGCCCCGACGCCATCGAAAAGATTCCGATTCAGGCTCAGAGACCGACGGCCGCAGTTTGGAACTGGCCAGCAGTCATTCGAGTGACGACGACGAATCGCGGACAGCACGAAGTACCGGAACCCACCGAAGCACTGGAGTCAGTGCCACACCGTCTTACTTGCCCAACATCACGGAGCACGTTCAGGCGACCACACCGCCGGAGTTAAATGTTGTCCAAAGTCCACAGCTGTTCCCAAGTGTGAACAAGCCGGTCTATGCACCTAGATGGTCGAGTCAACTTCCCGACGCCTATCTCCCATCGCCACCGAATATCGGCAGGTGGTCCCAAGACACCGGATCGGACAACGAGGTGATCCACGCCCACAAGACCAACTCACCGAATCCTTTGCCAAACCCCGATCTCACCGATACATCCTATCTCCACCAGCACCAGAACAAGATCAACATGCCGCCATCGATCCTCGAGAACATCCAAAATGCGCGCAATGACAATGGCTACGAGGTGGAACGCGAGAGTTTGTACGGCCGCCGAAAAGACTATCAAGACAACTATGGACAGTTCGACATGGCGGGACAGACCAAGCCCCCCAGCCACTACGGCAGTGAAAAGGACTATGGAGGTGGCAACGGAGGCTCACAGATCGTAAACCACATGCGTTCGTTCCACCCCGACAACGCGTACCTCAGTGACACCATCTACGACAAACAGAGGACACTGGGTAACACCTATCTCACCGCAAAGTCAGACTCGCCCTACATGTCCAAGGAGCGAATTACGCCCGACATCTACGGATCCCGTGACAATCATTACACGCTCAAAGCACAGCCGCTCTATGGCGATTCAATGCACAGCGTCCATTCCCTGCTCAAGAACGACTACCAACAAAACCAACAACAGCAGCAGCAACAACAACACGCCCAACAAATCCGCCAAATGGAATACCATTCCGACCGACTGTCTGATGGCTCCGACAAGAATGGCTATCATTTTCCCTACACCGCTGAAGAGGACCACCTTTCCACTGGATTGTCTCGCAAGTCCAACCATCACATAGTGAACGACATCAACAATCCGGGCATCCCTCAAAGTCGACTGTCGTCGCGCCATGGCTCCAGAGCCTCCTCCCCACCGAGTATTGTAGCGCCAATGCAACCGCTCGCGCCACTCACCAGTATTACAGACACAGAGTGAGTAGACCACCTCTCCACGCGTGGAGTAGATCCGTTTTCCTTGTCACACAATATTAATACTCTTGGTGTTGATTCGAATTTTTTTCATTTCTAATCCCAAATTTGTGTTTCTTTTTCTTCCATTCCTCCCGGTATAAACGAATCAATTCATTCTCCATTCCACACTATTCCACATAATGTATACAGGTGGTCATGGGAACGGCTCAAGCAAATCTAATTTGGTTCTTTCTTTTTCTTCTCCTTCCTTTGCTTTCTGTCTAATTTTTTGTATCATATTCATGAACAAAATTACAAAAAAAAAACGAAAAACATTAACAAAACAACATTAACATTGGGATTCAACACTTCTTCATCTACATCAACAACTACAACTATGAACAGATCAGAGGTAAAGCTTGTGTGGAACGAATTGGAAATGATTACTTTTGTTGTGTTTCGTTTTCATGTACTATTTTTCATCTGAGTGCTTTTTCTTTTTGAGTGTTTTTTTTTTTCATGGAATTGTTTGCTTGGATATGTAACACATTTTAGTAATAGATTTCAAAATTTGCACTGACAAGAGAACTCGTTTACCTACTTACCCATCAAGTCGAAAATAACCTTTATCATTGAATTGAATTGGTTGATAAAACCCAATCGTTCCTTCGTTCCCTTTCTTTGGCAATAAATTGGACGACGACGATCGATGAGATTACCGAATTGAATGGCAATTTTTAATCAAAATTTTCAAAATTGAAAAGCATTATCCAACCGCTTATTCTGGCATTACGTATAATCTTTTGATGTTGCCTCATTTTCAGCTGCATCAACGTCCACGTCATCAACATTTTGTAAAGACAAAATAACAGTCAGAGGTTTTGTGTATTGACAGCTATTTGAGAGCGAAACTTACAACACTTTCGTCTGTCTTATCTTTACCATTGAATAACTACAAATAGAAGTGGACACAGCTCATTTTGAAGCGACATACGGACCTTCATTGCGGCGGAAATTTGTATTAAGCTAGTGTATGCATTTACCACCTTTTTCTAGGTTCGTGCATTAAATAAAAATAATTTCCCAAAATATTCCAATGTTTATTTTTCTTGTGAATACCACCCCCTTCTTCTTTTCTTATTCGTCTTATTGACAACATGCAGATGAAAGAGATTGCACCGATTGCATAATAATGGTTGTGGAGCAGAAGTGGAATATGCAAAGGAAAATTAAATCAATGATCGGGTACTTTTCGCAAATATGTATAGGAAGTTAGCGGTGGTGTGTATGGTGGGGGAGGGGTAATTTTAGCATGAGGAGACGAGTGTGATGTGCATTGGGATAACAATGTGGAAAGGAGAAATAATATGAAATCACAGATCAGATATTTTGTATTTCTTCGATTTATGGGCAGCAGCGGTGGCATGGTGGTGGCTTTTGAACTTAGGTGTCAAGGCAGGTTTTGATGATTTGAAAGTTATGGGGTGGGTAAGCATGTAAAGTTCATGGTAAGTGTACTAGTAGGGAAGCTTGATTGAATTTTAGGAAATAAAATCACGTAGGTACCTAGATCGATCCCATTTTTCAGTTTTCTCATCATGTAGGAAGTATTCTGGTTGATCACAGAATCCGTCGTATTCGGAATTTAATTCGTAGCAAAAATTTCCACCACAACGGAATCTGTGATAGCTCTTTCGGGGTTCGTATAGCAAAATTCCGAATACGACGGATTCTGTGATCAGAAAGATATTGTTTTAAATCCAAATTTAGATCTATTAATTGTGATATTAAGAGGATTGTAGAGATCAAAAAGTGAGTCTCGCAATTCTGTCTGTCTGTCTGCATGGTGGTAGGTACCTATCTGCACTCTAAACGACAGGGCGGATTCGTTTGTACCTCTAGTAGGTAGTTTGCTTCAAACTGTGAATAAGTAGGTATGCGATTTGTGGGCTGACAGTTCGAGTTCATTTGCGTTTATTTTAATTTTAAACCCAAAATTAACCTTTTGTATTTAAATATGTACAATTATTTTAGGAGCAGCTGTATGCATTTCAGTGCTACGCTGAATGCTATTGCAGCAATCAACCAACTCATCCCGATAAATTTCAAATCTGGATTATAGTATGTAGGAATATTAAGAATATTTGCAGTTTACATTAGATTCTTGCTACGAAATTATGTTATAGTACTTTTACACCTCGTCTGAATTCAACATTTCAGCATACAAAATTTCGAAATCCAATTCAAAATCAAACTTGGCACCTTAAGGAACGCCGTCCTTTTCTTAATTCATACTTCTATTTATAGTTCCGTATAAATCCCGTGAATATGTATGTATCTATCTAATATGTAGTTACAAATTCCGGTATTTTCGGGACCAGAAAACAGGCGGTCTACAAATCGCAGGATTGGATTGGCTAGTAGTGACAATGAAATTGTCAGGTTGCTAACGATCGTCGGAACAAGTCTGAACACACAATTTTTATTATTGTCAGACAATTAGGACATTGTAAGACTCATCAGAAATTGTCAGATGTCGTTGTTTATGGAAGCTGACATTAGCTTGCAATTTTTTCATTGACAGACAGTTTAACCTATGTTATAGACGCGAAATCGAAGTTTACTTTTATACACAATGGAAAATAATTTAATCGATGCAAACAACTGTGCATTGGAAAAGTCGCCAGCATTAAAAAAGACTAAAAAAAAATGTATGGTCTGAGGTTTGTGATATAATTCTTGTTTTCTGTGTGTTTTTTTTTAAAACTAGGCAGTCGACGACACTTCCTTTTTATTAGATATTCATATTGGCGAAGGATATAGGTATACCGTCAACATGAACATACCGTGATCATCAAATAGTTTTGAGTACATCCGCAAAAAATTGCGATAGGGTTTTGGCTCC
Organism: Cheilosia soror; assembly: GCA_949372485.1. Taxonomy (NCBI): domain Eukaryota; kingdom Metazoa; phylum Arthropoda; class Insecta; order Diptera; family Syrphidae; genus Cheilosia; species Cheilosia soror. The sequence continues at coordinate 61,772,639 of OX443564.1, forward strand.
TCAGGTCGCAATTCGACGAGTAATTTGGAGTAGAATCCCTTCTGCTGACGACGCGACGGTCTATCGAATCCTTTGTATAAACACGACGTCGTTTTTAAGGAAATTCATCTTCCTCGTTGTCTTCCAACATGTAGGCAGTTAAAATAGTTGCGAGTGCAATATTTTAATTCATTATCCTTATTACAAAAAAAAACCACAAGACTTTAAATTTATCTGCCAATGTCTGACAACAGATCGACCAATGTTTCATATTCAAATATCTGCCGAGTGCCGACCGTGTGAACACACAATTTTCAACCTTACAACATTGTCAGAAAAGTAATTGTAAGACCATTGTAAGACATGCATCTGACAATGAAATTGTAAGAATTTGAGACAAAATCTTACAACCGTTTGAAACGCACAATTTTGTATTGTATGTAAGGTAGTTGGCTGTTGTAAGCTCATTGTCTGTCATTGTCAGAGCATTGACAGATCTGACAATATTGTAAGATCTTACAATCATGTGTACTTAGCTTTACACACTTTACAGTGACATTTGACAGGATAAACAAAATAGGTATGTATAGTTAAGTGGTGGACGAGTGTTGTTGTTCTGGCACAGTAGGTAAACCAAATTAATAAATAATAACAATTAATATCTAAAAAAATATGACAGATATGTGCTCAAGTGTGTTTCAGTTCAGATGTTCAAAATTTTCGAGCTTTGTTCAGAGCTCAGATAAACCTAAAAACAAAAACGCCATGTATAGGCATAGCTAAGCTACTTTACCCCGTCGGCTTTGCTCGTGCCTAGGAATTGTATTGCCCAGATACATTTTTGTCTATCAGCCCAATGCATGTTCCATATTTTAAAAAGTGCTTGAGTTTTTTTTACCTTTGGGCCATTAACAAACATTTTTTTTTAATTTGAGCTTAATCGGGTAGGTGATTTTTGTGATACCAATGTAGGTATGAGATTCCTATGGTTTTTATTCAGTCCGATTGTTCAATTTTGACCAATCTTCACAGGAGCAATATCGGTCCAATACCTAAGATTGCCTGGAAATTGGAACTCAATCGATTTGGTAGTTTGCGAGATATAAAATTTTTGAATTACATAATTAGAAAAAGAATCAATAAAATCTATGCATATTTAACAAAAATATAGGCAAAATAGTGAGACTCTAACATAGAACATTTATGCACAATCTTAAAATCTTGTGTACCTATATAATGTCAGCAAGAAAGCCAAAATCATTTTTATTCAATTTATCCTTCCCAACTCACCCCTTGCATCACCCTCCCTCTCCTAAAGTCATAAATCCTACACATTGCTTTTGTTATTGATACTTGTTTGTAATATTGCATCTCCTTTACTGTCTTCCAAACCAAACTAGTTCCCTACCCTGTTACGTCATATCAGAAAGAATTTTATACTGATGGATGAGGATGGGGAATGAAGAAAGAGAAAAGGCAAACCAGTTTGTTTTTGTTTTTTTCTTTGGTTTTCTCTATATACATTTCGACAGCAAAGCTAAGCATGAAATATCCTACCTCAGACTGGTTTACAACAAAAAATGACCCATCCAGCATTCCTTAGAGGGATATTTTTGTTGGGATTTTGTTTATCCAATCTTCAATCCCAGATATGCCCAGATCCATTTCACAAACCAGCACAAACGATCGCAGCGACGTATGGACCGCGTAGCGGATGATTGCATCGGTGCCGATTCTATTTGTAGTTATTCAATGTCTTTACTTAAATTGAGCTGTCACAAGTGTCAAAGCTGCAGTTTATTTAGTTAACAATGGCGGCATTGCACCCCTATTCTTTCTGATTTTAGTGTAACAAGTTCTGTACATGTGTTTTAAGCAGAATGCTCATGTTTATCAGTTTCAAAAATTTTTGTTTTTAAAATCAATCTTGTCAGTGCTGCCAAATTCAGTATTTTTTTTAGAGATACAAAAGTATGTGATTTACCTTCTCAATGTTGTTTAAAAATCTTGATGCATGGATTACATACTTCTCATAATTTAATCGCATCGTATAAAAACCTTTGTGACACCCTACAAAATATAATTTTTAGGCGGGTCTATAGCATTTTTTTATTATCCAACAAAATTTATATATTACACAAGCAATTCACTAAAATGTGTTACAAAATCCACTCATTGTGTGCATTTTCTTTCTAATTTTTTTAACAACACAAACAAACACAACACAATCATCAATCTATGCATAGTTATGTGTTTTATTCTATAAACAAATTCATTAGTTTTTATATTTAATTTAGTTTGTAAATAATTTTTGTTCTTTATATTAACATTCATAAACATAAACTTTCAGTTATCCATCATATGGCTGCACAGGCGACAACGTTATCCTTGGTCTTTAACAATATGGTAGACGAATACTAATCAAATCACAAATCCGAATTTTCTTCACTCTTTCTCCACACCCATCCAAATGAATAAATCAAAAAAAAAAAAAAAAAAAACATGTTGAAAAAAATTGCATGCAAACTTAGACCCAGAACAGCTTTAACTTTAATAGTACCTACTTCTAGTCTCAAGATGCTGCTCGGAAGCTGGGTGAGATGCAGCAAGCACCCCTAAGTCAACGTAGTATACCACACCCACCCTTTGTGTGATGTAAATACAATTTGCTACACTGCTCTCGCTAATTAATTATTCTAACAAAGTTCACTTGAGGTCCGATCCGTATCCGTGCTAATAATGAATTGGATAATAAATTAAGAGAGTTTGTTTCATTGGATAAACTTGTCGTTAGTTTGCCACCCCATGTTTCGATATTGATTAATGTCAAGTGATATTTTTAATCAAGTGTTTGCACTTGAATTGAAAGTCCAAGCGGTATCAAAGTGTCCTCTCTGCTTTTAGTTTCTTCAGCTGACTCTTGGCACTTAGTTAACTTTGGTAGTTTATTTGAATTCACTGACGTTTCTGTTTTAACATTTAATCAACTAATTGCAGGCACGTAAATGTGTTAAATTTAACTTAGGTTTTCACCTGACAGAAATTTAAATATAACTCGTCAGTGCTTCATTCAGATTTTTATTTATTTTTCACAATATTTGTATGCGCCTGTCGTACTACACATTACGTTATGTCCTTTTATTGTTTTTATCACAATTTTCCTTATTTTTTTTTTTTTTCGTTAAAAACAAAACTCATTTAACTCTTCCGGTTGGGTATTCTTTTTTAGTATAATCTCATTTTAGATGCAACAATAAAAATCCTTAGCTTATACAGTGAACTCGTATAGTGCACTTTTTGTATAGAAAATGCACAGCCACCCACACTCACACACCATACTGACACAATAACACTAAACATTTATTTTTATATCTCGTCTCGCTGTTGCATTTACCTACACACAATCACATCAAATTGCATTCATTCTTTTAGTGCTTTCATTTTTTTTGTGTGTATAAAAAATAAAATTGTGAAACAAAAAACCGTATCCTCTACTATAATGCTCCCCCATGACTTTTTGTCTCCCTCAAGTATAATTCTTTTCAATTTTCAGTTTAATGCAATTTTTAGTTGTCAACTGTAATACTCGTAGTTTTTCTTGACAGCTTGGTGGGAGTCACTGCAATTGTTATTTTGATCGTTCAATAAATGAAATTGAATTTTAATAATTATCATTGAAAATCGCTCTCTTAGGCCCTAGTTATAGCTATCATTGAAATGCATCATTGGAACAAATCAGTGGGATGGTGGTTTCATTTTTTTGACAAGTCGGTTATAGCAATCATTGAAAAATTCCTCTCAGTGAAAGAAACTGTCAGTGACTTTTCAGCAAACGAGTCTAGGCTTTGAGGTTAGAGTTGATCATTGAAAGCAAAACTGACAGCTGAGAATAGAAAGAGAATCGAACACATCACTGAAACGATTGGGTTCCAAATTGGAGAAACGAGAATCAGCTGTTCATTGAAATGATCAGTGAAATAATAAAATTGAATTTAAAGAAGAGTTTTAGTCAAAATTAAGTAATTTCTTTCTTAAAAAAATTCCACAATTGATTACCTTTATTTTGATACCAACTAAAGCCAATATTGTTTGATTAATCGTCTTAAAATCGGAAAACAAAATTTTCAATGATGCATTTCAATGATAGCTATAACTAGGGCCTTAGTCTAGATGGTTTTACCGACAGGCTTTCAAACTCAAATATGGAATTGTGTCTGAAATTAAAGTCATTTTAAATAAAATTCGATCATCGAACAAGTGTATTCACTTAAACGCGTAAAAGTCTCATAAACTGCGTAAACTGCAGAAATTTACCACCTCGTTGATGAACTGTCCGAGTTTGTATGGAGAAAAGTTTACGCAGACCGCGAAAAGTTCCGCAAATCACAAATGTCAAACTTTGGCAGACAGTCGTATCTCGTATGAATTGTTTGTTTGTTTCCAAAGTGTTTTTCTTTAGGATGATCTCAAAATGACGGTGAGAATTTAAGGAAAAAAATAATTTTGATTATTTGACAGTCAATTTACGCTATTTACGCAATGACATTTTCGAGGAGTGTTCACTTAAAGCACTGCAGAAAAGTATACATTTACGAGCTGCACAAATTTATCAGATTACGTGATTACACTTAATGCGAACATTTCAATTTTTAACGACCAACAGATGTTTTTAAAAATATTGGAGAATATATGATGTTTGAGTTGGCAGCACTACTATTTAAGTCAGTTCTTTAAATGAATAAATAAAGATGACAGTCTAGTTGCGGTCCCATCCTCACCGCTACTATTCTTCGGTATAGAGTGCCATCTTTATTTGATTTAAAGAACTGAGGTACAAAATAGAGCTGTCAAGTTAATAAAACAAAAAACGGAGGTACAAAAAAGTGCTGCCAAGTCAATAAATACCTGATGGTAGTGCAATTGTTTTCAGTGACCAAAATGTGAGCAATTTTGTTGTCCCCTGTTCAGAACAATCAAAGTTCTGTTCATCACCATTTTCCTGATCAAGAACTCCAATGTCTCATATATTTTCCAATTCGTTGTGACAGACAATTTTTCTTCAGAGTTGACAGCAACTGGTTTATAGCTTGTTGCAGCAAAGTTGTGTACACTCCATCAGTTCCAGGCGCCTTAAAGCTATAAATAGATGCATCAGCACATTTCATAGCCTCATCTGTTGCCAAGGCCCGATTAACTATGACAGCTTAGTTTTGAAAAACCAGCGTTTCTCAAAGTGTCGCTGTCAAAGTTAACAATGCTGTTCGCCAATCAATTCTCCAATTACTCAACATTGTTGTATGTAACAATTTTTCAACAGTTCAGTGACTTTTTCCCATACTTTTCAAGTAAAACTTTTATTTTTTTTATACTTCCTTGTAGGATAACTTTATATTTACCTTATGTCTGCATTCTAATTATTTCGCTTCATTATGCTTAAATAAAATAGAGAATAAAAAAAATATACCTCATCTATTATCTCGCTTCAATAACATCCTTTTACTGAAATTGACACAGATAAAGTTCTAATATAATCCTTTTTCTTCCTTTTCTCTCTTTAATCTATTAAAATAGGAGGAATATTGATGATGATGAAACGACCGTGTGATTACATTGAACAAGCAATGGAATAGGATCCGTATCTTCTTTCCAATTCATCGAGAAATGATTTCCAATCCCAGTGCTGATAAATGATATGGTAGTAGATTTGCAAAAAAAAAACAAAAAGTTGGATTAATAGTAGTGTATAGTGTTAGAGAAAAAGGATATATTTACAAAACGATAGAAAAGAGGCGAGAGAATGAATAAAGCGAATTGAATATTTATATTGTAGAAAAGTATAAGTTTACATTTAAAAAAATATAAAGAAAACTCGAAAAGGATACCAGAGAAAAAATGCATTTATTTACCCATAATTAATTGGATTCGAAATGATATTGAGAAATATTGTGTAAATAGAAGTTTTCAGTTTCCAATTAATCTATGAATCTACCCATCTGACAAGTGTACTCCTGTAATGTAATGTATAATGTAATCATTTTGTGCTATTAAAGTAAAAACATTACATTTAGTATGAGATTTTTGTTGTACATTCTAAGTTTAGTGATTAAGTTTAAGTTAAGTGTAAAAAAAACAGCAAAATAATATTAATGATCATTTTAGACTGATTTTTCTTAAAATGTAAAAGATATTTCCTTTTTTTATACTGACAAAAAACAAATTTTGTAAACATTTAAATTAAGTGTAAAATGTGTTTACTGTATATACTGGACTGCGTTCATTATGATATAAACTAAGTTTTAAGATGCGCTTTGGATATTTATTTAAAATCTTATATCAACGGCAAATTTTATATATTTGCAAATTGTTTGCCTTTTTCTATATAATTAAAATCTGGTCTTTTTCAATGAGCTGAACCAAATAATTAAACTTTTAAATTAAATGCCTTCCGTTTGAACAGATTTATTAAATAATAACAAGGTTGGCTAAAACTACAAATATTGGAAACGGGAGTAAAACCTATTTCATATTCCAAAAATTTATTTTCTTTCGAAGTTTTCTATTTACAAAGTTCTGATATAGCCGCAATGGGAAGTTCATGTTCCTTAAATATTAAAAAATATTTTATAATCAATTCGCCTATTAACTCAGCAATATTGAACATCTGTGTGCCTCTTTTTAACCGGGTCACAATTAGTATTTCAACTTAATTTGGGCCCTATGTCATAAACATTGACAGGTGACAATTCTAAAAATTTTTCGTACTTGCCTGACAAATTTTTATTTCACAAAATATTGAGAGGTTATACAATTTTCAGCTAAATACAACCACAAATTTGTCATGACTATGTTGTCATTGTCATATTTTGACAATTATGTCCATAGTTATAGATATTTTGACAAATTTGTCGTGGGTCTTATCAAAGGAGTGATTGCTTTTTGTAGTATGCTCTAGATATCCACCAATTTTTTAATACTTCAATGCTGTTTTCCGGGCTTGAAATTTGTTCTTAAATTTGAAATCACTTAATGCAATAAAATATTATTATTTATTCTTTCTTTAAAGTAGCGAGTGCTTACTCCACGAAATTCGATTTGAGATTCTTCATCATTTCGGCTTAAAGAAAAAATAATATTTAGCATTTTGTCACTTCACTATCAATACTTGACCGAAACTCAAATAGTAGAGTAGATTTTTAAAAAGCATCAATGTACAATGCAATGCAAATTGCAAATAAAATTTCGCGTCATCTGTTAAAATTGTCAGGCGACTGACAGTTTTTGTCAATTCTTAAAATTTGTTGAGTAAAAATTAGTAAGATTCTCAGTGGTGAAGTAATATCTTGCTCTCTAGAAGCCACTCTCTTTTATGGATTTTTCAAGTTCAGGAATGGCATTAAGTAAAAAATCGTAATAATTAGTAAAAATTCATAAGATTTAAAAATAAAGGAACAGACCTATGTACTGCCTGTAGATAACTTTACGTTAGTCCCAAATCCATAGCAGAGAAAGCCAACTTTGCTGTTCGAGCTTAAACTAAGCTTCAAGCCAAGAGCTGAACGAACTTTATGTTAATGCACGAATTATTTTTGTACATTTTGGCAGATCAAAGAAAAAATAAGCAAAAATACTTCAGAATACTTCCCAGCAAACGATTCTCTTCATTAGAGAATCGCAGCCGATACCCTTAGCATGCGAAATTGTTTGTCACTCTATCGGTGGAACAGTTCCGACTCACCAAAATCCTCGCGAAAGAACAAAATGCAAACATCCGGAAGAACTTTATGGGTTTGCATACATACTGCAAATTTAAGAACATTGATTATCTGATCACCTTCATCCTTAATCACGCATAAGCTATAGTAATTCGCAGCAATCTTTGATTATAAAGTTATAAAACTTCTTTTTCACATTTAAGGTTCTTCTAAATCTACGAGATTTACTCATAGCCACGACGAAACTTAGAACGCATTCGCCTAGATGTTTGCTGGGTTTATAGAGGTACCAGATACTGATTTACAATTATTTTCGTACAGCAACTCACAGGGTTGTTGAAGTATAAAATGGGCACTGCAATTCAGTTTCTCCTCATTTGGAGTTCGCTATGTTACCTTCTAATGCTAACATAATCTTTAGCCAACTTATTTCTTTTCAATCACTTCACCGAACTTCTGCATTTGAATTCTATAATCCCATTAATCAATTGGCAAACGATCAGAGAATGCGTCCTCTGAAGTCTTTCTACCCGGAGCTAAAAAGACCTAAAACCTTGTATTTCTTTTGTTTAAACAAACAAAATAAATAAAGCAAAACTAATATATCTTAAAACCTTGCCATTTTTAGCAAATATTGATTCTCATATCTGTTTAAATATTATTTGCAAATTTTCGTAATATACCGAAGATATACCTTATATATTGCTAATTTTAATGAAAATTTACTTTAAAATATTTAAACAAAAACAAAGAGTGCCTGATATTCTTTAAAATTTTTCAAAAAATAAATACGTGTAAACAAATTATTTTTTTTTTTAATTAAAATGCTTTTTTTTCCCCCACCACCTAAGTAACTATAGTTAAGAAAATATCTGAATTAAAATTAAGATCCCACGCATGACTTGATGTAATTGTTGAAACAACATTTAAAAAACAAAATTATCTATTATATCTAAATAAAATGTATTTACTATTGAATTTTGTGAAAAAAAAAAAACAATCGCATCGAAATCGAACGTTGTATCAATAAAAATGAAAATTGTAATAAATAAAAATAATAATTATGAAAATTACATGTACAAAGTAAACCATAGATAAAATAAATATTTAAAATACTATATTTAAACACAAGGAGTATTATCACGGTTAATATTTATTGATTGTTAAACGGACAAAAACAAAAAACAAATACACAGCCTATCTAAGAGATTATCATGTAAAATAAAATCATTTTTTCCCAATATCCTATTCCATTTGTATAATCCCAGTGAGTAAGTTCATTAGCCACAGCATTGACGGCATTATTTCGAGAGAATCACACTTTGCCATCAATGTGGACCATTTCTTATTTTCATTTGAGTTAACGAATTTTTGAGTTGTGATTATTTTTATATTATAATGTTTTGTAATTTTTTATTTATATTTATTAAAAAGAATTTAATTCCGAGAAAAGTTTTACTAAGAAAAATACTCAATATTTAGTTGAATTTTAAAATAGTTTCTATTGTATATCATATATACAATTTTTAGTTTACATTGTAAGTGTCGAATTTTTTGTATCCATATTTATATATAAAATATATATAACTGAAATAAATGTAATTTGTAATTTAAAATGATGTGCTATGGCGTTTTTTTTTTCTTATTTATTTTGTGGTAAAGAAAATGAGATGCTGGATCTTTTCGGATACCATCACGATGTGTTGTTGATTAGTGAACAATACCCGCCCAGCGACTATCAAGCTGTTATTTTCAAGTTTCACAAAGAAAAACACCTAGAACGGGTCCGTGCGTAGTACTATCCAACTGATACCAAAAGCAACATATAACCAGCTGAAGGATATGGTGAACTCTTCTTCTATACCAAGAATAAAACCCAACCCACGGGACTAGCCTGTCTAATGATGGTGCATCAATGAAATCAAATCTCTTCGGTCATTTTGTCTCACAGCGAGGCGATCAAGGGAGAGTTCGGATTTCAACCAGCTAAGAACGCGAGAAAATCATTGAAGATTGTCAGAAAAGCAAATGTTTAAAAAGGCAGCAATATCGAAAACTACTTCTGAAAAACATCTATGTGTCCGATCATGTTAAAGGATGTCGTGATCGTCACTAGACTTTTTTCGCAGCGGTCCCGACCTATAATTGAAGCGCCCATTGTCGATATCCCACCAGTTACACAAAAACAATTGCTGCTGTCGTGTAAAAAGATTGACGACAAGAAAACACCGGGTCCAAACGGAATCCTATACAGACCACTGAAAACAGCAATTATATCTATATCTGATAGCTTTATAAAAATAATACCGGCTGTCTAAAGTAGAGGCATTTCCAGACCACTGGATGCATCAAAGGTTGGTGCTTCTTCCCAAAGGTCTCTAGTCTCCAGGATTTCCCTCGTCACAATCGGCCCTAGCGAGGGCGAGGTATCCGTCGGTCGGAACAGAGAATTCACCGTAACGCTTTTATCTGTCTTCGGAAAAAAGTAATTCAAATACGACGACGCATTGGCGTGATGCGGAGTTAGCCTATTTGTTACTGGTTTTTTCTTTTGCTCAGATCACCGACAGTTACGTCAGCTATTGAGGAAAAACGAAAGAGTATGGCCATTGTCACCTTAGGTAATGTAATCCTTTCTATGTCGCTGACTGGTCCTGCATTATGGATTCTCCAGCTATATTATTTTTGGCTTATTTAAGAACAGAAAACTAACGAAAGCGACAAATGCAGAAAGTATTAGGTGCAAAACTTTTCTAGCTGGTTACTTATCTACAAATTGTGGTATTCCCATATCTCAATCTCAAAAATACGCCCCTTTAGTTAAGGCGACCTTTATAGCTAAATGTCTCCAGTTGCGCACATCAAGTTAGTTAAGTTTACCACCAACCAGTTGCATGTGCCACCTAAGACGAGATCTTCTGCTACTGCGGTGTCCCTCTGGGTTGATGATTGAAATCGGAAACTGTTTAGTCCGGAGAATCAGTATCCTATGTTCAATCTGCCTCAGAGGGTAGATTGATCACGAAATCTAAAGAAATCCGGTTAAGTGTCCAATGGAGGTTTGGAGACCTTCTCTCTAATTCGTTCCGAAAGGCAATCGTATTCCAAATTGCTTTTGAATTCGTACTCTGGGGGGTTACTCCCAAATGCGCGGCGTATCGTATTGAAAGCGATACTTCGATTTCAACTGTCTTCGCTTTTGCTTATTCTCAAATGAGTACTGTGCTTTCCAGTTTTTCCATTTATTTTCCCAAAAGTTTGACAGCTTTTTCCCGTCACAAGAATTTATCCGTCACCTAAATAGCTATCGCTATTGAATTGATCGAATCGCTTTTGGAAATACAAAAATACCAATCCGCCATGAAACACATTTGGGAATAAGCCCGCTTTAATACTTTAGATTTTCCGTATGTCAATGTCAATGCTTTTGACAATTTCATTCCGATTTCGAAATAGAGAGTACCAAATATTCGGTTTCGAAAAATTTCACTTTCGGTTGGATTTCTAGAAGCGCCCTATCTGATTCGGATTGATTGTGATTGATACGAATTCGATTAGTATGTAAGGACCCTTAGGACGTATGTGTTGGGGTTCAACGAAGCCAGTTAGACTTTGTAACAAATTTGCAACATCAGTGTGAGACAAAGTCACTAAAGACTTTAAAGAAGTAATTTCCTAAAATATCTTGAGCAAAGTAGCAGCAGACTCCCATTGTACTGGTTGCCATACCTACCTATCAAATATTGACAGGCCTATGCTCTCACAACGGAACGTATTTTCTTCCTACTTGAATTTGAATGTAGTATCCACAGAAAGAAGTCTACTCTTTCTTTTGGCATCTAGTTTCGTCCAAATTCGTCTGGATGCTATAGAGGGTGTTAATACCTTTTCCACCAAATGTTAGTGACGGTCCCACACTAATATCATCCTTACTCCACAGAGTACAAAGAAACCTCATTTCATTTTGTGTTTATTCAGTTTCCATTTTTATTTTTCATTTAGGTAATAATAATAGTAATAATTGTTAACAATTATTATATCAATGTATATGCACTTTATGTTCGAATGGCTTTCCCCTCATAATTACTTGTTTGTATATTATACAGTAAGAATAATAATAACATTTTTTTTTGTTGTTGTTTAAGAAATTCATTTGTATTAATTTTTTTTTCACTATATATGCAGTTTTCACTTCTTATTTATTTCAAGTAATCTCATAAATCCAGTTTGCTCTTCCTCAAATACTAAATTTTTATTTTATTGCATTTAATTATGTATATTAAATAAAAAGATGTATTAATAAATTCTGATATTAATTATTGTATACAACAAGTTAATGAATATAGGAATTAAAAAATGTTCATCAAAATGCACTTTGATTGGATCAATTCAATTGGAATGGCATTTACTCTTCTGTTCTCGGTTCAATGACAAAACAAAAGTGAAATTATCAAATTACAATTATTTCACTTTCTTTAAATGTTAGACTTACTAAAAATTCATTGTTTGTTTTTTCTCTGATATACATATACATTATATAAATGGGTTATAATTTTTTTTTATATTTAAAATGACGACGACAGCAACAAAACATTTTCTTTCATCTGTTTTTATTTAATTGCATAATTATCTAATTTAATTGTAGTTTTTTTTTTGTGTAACTGGATTATGAATAATGATATAATAATAATGTTTCTCTCGCATTAATAATATGAGGTTTTACATCAAGTTATACAATATATATTTTTGCTATTTCTCCAAATGTTAAATATATATTGAAAGAATACTTTTGTTTTATATATAATAATATATATATTTTTTTTTGGAATGCAATTAATAAATTGATGAGTTTTTATTTATTAATAGATACATATAATATTATATAACTTTAGTTTCATTTAATATATAATACACAATCTGGATATTTTGTTATGACTAAAAAAGAAAATTAAAAGAAAAAGTTTTATATTTTTAAAGACCTTCGAAAGAAGCAGTTTTTATTTTTGGGCATATGGTAGTGTACAAGTAGTATACAATTTATACGATGTTGTCGTTAAGGCCTTTTTTATTAATTTTTACTTTGACAATAATTTATTTTATCTGAAGAAAGAGAACAATTCTATTTTTTTTTCTCATGTAAAACTACTATAAACAGTCTTTTCCACAGAAGTATTCCAAATTTTAAATACCATTTTACAATCAATTACGTGTTTTTTTTTTTTTTGTTAAACAATATCTATATACTTATGAGTTTTAAATATTTTGTTTCTCTTTTATTTTCTTCAACTGCAATCGATGTAATGTGCGTAGTTTTTGGTTTTTTAAATGTATAATAAATTACAGAAAATAAAATTAAACAGAATTAACGAAAATTGCAACAAACTTTATTTTTAATATTTTAATTACATACATTAACATTAATAATTTATTTAGTTTTTTGGATAAATAAGTATTTTTTTATATTCTTTCGGCATTTTCTTTTGTTATTTTTTTATGTGTAAAATTGTATTTAATACACAGATATGTGAACAGAAATTAAGTCCAAAATGAGAAGGTAGGTAAAAATTGTCTTTTCTGATTTTTTAATTTTATTTAGTTTTAAATTTTGTAGCCGATTTTGGAGATTGTATTTTTTTTCTAATTTACAGAGACTTCTTTTTATGTACAGAATATTTTAGTATCTTAGCGCAGGAATGCATTTATAGATCTACCAGAAATGTGTGTGTGAATTCCTTAAATTTTAGGGCCAAGGACATTTTAAAATTTGAAAACCCTAAAGATAGTTAATAAGCAGGGCAGTATATAATCATTTATTCTAAATGCAGACATATTACAACTGATGATTGTCCCCTAAGGGGAAGGTGTACTACCAGCTAGGTTCTGGAAATCGAGTGAAATCGAAATTGCAAATCGAGTGAATTCGTTTTCAGTGTTTTGCTTTTCGAGTGATTCGGAAACTCCGAAATTTTTTCGAAATCACAATTTCACTAATTCACGAAAATGTTTAATTCGAAATCGAATACAGTGAAATGTAGAACACAAAAATTCATTTCCAATTTTACTTCGAGTGAAAGTGAAATGTGGAACCTAGCGGTATTTCTTGTTTTTCGTAAAAAAAAAACTCTTCCCCGACTGTCAATACTACTGACAATTTGCCCATATCTATGGTTGTTTTTCTTGTTATTATAAAAGCTTTAAACAAGTAAAAAACATAAACAAGAAATTGTTTTTCCTAAAAATCGATTAATGGACACGGGTATTTTATAAAAAGGAAACATTTCGCCGACACTATAACCATGCACTCCTTCCCAACATGCCCAGAGACACAAGTAGATTTTGTGTGAGTAGAAAGGCGAAGGGTAGATGGCTCAGAAAATGCGCATGGGCATTCCACTTTCGATACAAAACCTCATTAGATAGATGCATTGATAGAGGGGATCATTAGGTGATCTCGAATTCTAAAAATCTCGAAAGGTTTTTTTTTAATCTCGAATGCAAAAATGTCGAATGTACAAAAACCTCGAAAGACTATATCTCGAAAAAATCTTTAAAATAAAAAGTAAATTTGAGATTTTTTTTTTGTAGATAACAACATAATATAAACTTTGAATATATCCAACCTTGCACCTACTCCAAATCCTACAGTGACCACAAGCAGGGGTATCTCACTTTTAAACAATATTTTTAGATTTGGTGTTATTAATTCTGTCGCGCGCAAATTGTTACCAATTGTCTCAAAATTAATATTAATTCGAGATTATGATTTGTACATTTTTTGCTTTCGAAATTTTTTTTCGAGATATCGTGGTAAACCCTTCATAGAGTGAGGAAATCGAAAACGGTCGTCATCATTGGCATACAAAAACATTATAAAAACTTAAAATAAAACCAGAATTTGCAAAAACAAAAACAATCACAACAGTCAAATCTCAAAATGCGGTCATTGTGTTGAATGTACCTACATAGAAGTTCGCGTTTTAATAACGTATTCGACTTCGAACAACTTAAGGATCGTTTACATGGGAGCGAACGAACAAATTGATGAAATGCGAACAAACCACTTTTTATGCATTTATGAACAAGAAATTGCACATTTTATTATTCCAAGAAGAGGAAAATTAATTATCCCATAAAAATGTACTAAGAAAACGAGTTTATAAACAGTTTAAAAAACGAAATTTCGAATTAAAAACTTTTTACCGCGAACGAAAAAACCCTTGGCGCCAATTGTCAAAGTCCACATCATTTAATTCGCGTTCCATAAACTAGCGAATAAAACATTCGGTCGAACTTAACCTTAAACTAGACATTGTGGGTAGAAACTGATGCCTGAAATTCGGGAACTGCCGCGACATAGAAAAGTGTTCATGTAAACGGACTGTCAAAAGTTACGAATATTCCTTCGTTCGTATGTAGTTGGTCGTTGGTACGGATCTGACAGTTGATACAAACTAGCCCGCAGAAATTTAATTTGGGAATGGAGTTTGATTAAATTTGGCAGACAATTTGATGTCACTTAAATCGTAGAGACAGGGGCAGACCATTATGGACCATCTTTTTAGTAGTTCACACTGTACATACTGTGTAACGTATACTTGAAATTTTATAAAAACGATTTTAGAAATCAACCAAGAGATCACACTCTATAAATATTCAAATAGCTATAAATCCTACAAATTGTATGATAATCCTTACGTTATGCGGACTGTAGGTATGGATTATGACGTCTTTACTTTAGGTGACTTAAAATATCCAATTATGTATTTATCTTACAAATTTCAGTGCTTTCTATTGGTTAGTGTTAATAATCTGTCAAATAGTACAAATTAACTGACGCTTAAGTCTGGCCTTAGTAAATTTTGTACTCTGTCTATATTTATCATGTTATTTTCACTCTTCAAAATTTGACAGTTTACAATCTTTTACTGTGAAAAGTACGCGAACAGAACTAAATTTTAAATCGATGAATTGGGCACACAGGCAGAATACGATGCCTACAAACTTCTGACGATAAATGATTTTTGATTTAAAGTTAAAAAAACAAACTTTTGTCTATGCAGGATTTTGAGTTGCCACCTAATGTTATCGCCATGAATTAGCCCAAGAAGTTATCCATAAGATTTAGTCAATTGTGATGCTCTATATAATTTCTGGGTTCAAATAATTTACAGCCTTGACAGCTTCTCCAAAAAAATCTCTAAACTGAGTTATAGTAGCACCCGAGATTGGGGAAGGGGTTTAATATCCACCCAAAAAAGTATTTTGTCTGATTTATGGACTTTTTGTGAAACAGCAATTTTTTCTTGCATTTCTATGTTCCGAATATATCTTTCAACTTGAAGTTAACTTCGCTTTGATTAACTCGTCACAATGGACCAATGCTGGTCTAAGTGTGTTGGCGTTTTCAGCTGGCAGCCACTTTCAAGCAACTCGTCCACTGTTTTTTTTTTTTTTTTAATATTTCTCCCGGGAAAGGCGAACCTAAGACGCTTCATCAGCGATTGGTGATCAATTAGTCAGTCTAAAAGGTAAGAGCTTGTTTTAAACCAAATTTACTTTAATGGCAACTTAGGAGCGGTTTGGAGAAATTCGGACACCGAAAAGGTGAAAAGGGGCGTCAAATTTGAGAAAATTCTTATTTTTTATCCGATCAACTATAAACTTGAATTATGTACCTACTCTATATAAGAAATAGAGCAAACTAATTCTTCCGATTGTAGAAATTTCACTTGGAGCCCGAGTTATTGGGAACTGTAGATGGGACGTCAGTTTGTATGGGGAACATTTTTTTTATCCTATGCGAAGCCCCGGATAAAGGCTAGTTTTTTTCATGAAACAATACACGCTTCATCAACATGTCTGCAGTCACCAACTAGAAATGTCATTAAATTGCATAATAGAACCCTTAATAAAAACAAGTTACAAAATGATGCTATTTCCGAAAAGCGTTGTCATGTAAGTTTTTGGACTTTTGTGTGGTGAAAGAATTCACACCATAACTCTCTCAATTCCATTTACATTTTACATCCTATCTCGCTATTGTGATTGGGTTTAGAAAGTTGTTATTATGGGCATTTTTAGTCACAATTATAATCCGCGTTTATACAGTTAAGGTCGAGTAGTAAGAGTGTTGTATTCTGTACTATAAAAATTGCTATACAAATTCTGCCAATTGACACTCTTTTAAAAATAAAAAAAGGCAGTTGTCACAACAATTTTTAACAGATCGTTAAAGACTACAAAAAAACAAAACTAACTAAACACACGTTTTCTATTATTTAACATTAGTTTGCATTTTTTTATTTATATGTCGCATTAAGTCAATGAAATAATTTGTATTCTATTTATCGGCAAGTGAATTTCGATTATGAGATTTTTTTCCCCCTCCATTTTGTATATATTTGAACATTTTGAATTATAATGAAAATCTGTTGTTTGTTGTAAACGCTTTGCGAAAGCATTTGTTTTGTTTTGTTTTTTTTTTATTGTCTACTATAATATATAGTACCTTTCGCTTTTGATAAACTTTTAATATTTTTATTACACGTACCGTACATATATATATTTTTTTCCGTTTAAATCGGTTCACTAGGCAAACGTTTCTCCTATATTTAGATATCAATATATAAACGCCGTTCTTCAATTAAGATGATAGTATATTTATGTACGTATTTAATATATGAACGCTTGTTTCTTTTTCACCTAAAAACAACACACATCTATACACGTTTTTGTTTTTGTTTTTTATATATATTATATTTCCATTTAATTTAATGTTTTTTTTTTAAATTTATTGTATATAAACAAAGCAACACACTATTGTAAACTAGTAAATATTTATTTAAATAAATAGAAATAGTATCGAAAAATGATAAATGTATTTTTGTTTTTTTCTTCTAATCCTGTGTTGATGTCCTTGATTGTATGCAATGTCAATTAATTATAGAGAATTTTGCTAGTTTTTTTTTGTTGTATATAGAGTGCATATAGAAGATATAGAAAAAAAAATTCATCAGAGATGACTTTTTATAGCTAAGTTTTGTAAAGAAATTCTTTTATTTTGCAACGCGCGTATAAGAATTTTTTTCTTTATAGTAAAAAATTATACATAAGTCTTAAACTTAAAATGTAACCTTGTCTTGTGTTTGTGTTTATGTTTTTTTTTTCTGTTTTTGCTCCTTTCTCTTAAAACTCGTTCATTATAATTTAAATTTGTTTTCTTTACTAAATATGCATATATAATGTATTCTTTTTTGTATGTATAGATTTTTGTTTGTTTCTGAATTAACATTAAAAGTAAATTACAAAATAAATAAATGACAATAATATTTATATTTATACAATAATATGTATTCTTAACAATTGCAATTAGAAGTAGGCGTTCCTTGAGGTTGATCTGTCAGTCGTTGGCCTTTCGCACCGCCACCCACTAACGTTGGATCTGAGTCTAAACTTTCGGACATTTTGTCACATATTATGTCGACAAGTCGCTCGAAAACAGCCTTAAAATTTATAAGTATTAATTTTTGTCTATTGGAATTCAAAATTTGGTATAACTTACCTTAACATTGACATTCTCCTTGGCGGATGTCTCAAAAAATTCAACACCCAATTGATCGGCCAATTGTCGGCCACGTTCAAATGAGATGACACGTTGATCTTCCATGTCACATTTGTTGCCAACCAGAATCACTTGTGCGTTGTCCCAGGAATAAGTTTTGATTTGAGTTACCCTGAAAATTATATAGAAAGAATTATCCAGCCGAACATTCATTGATATAACCAAAATCTAAAAAACAATAATTGCTATTACTTTGACAGGAAAAATGTTTACTTTCCCTTTGACAGCAGAAATATGTAATAGATTTCTGGAAAATTTAATTTTTATTTACAAAAATAAATGATAAATTTGTTATCTGCAGATTTGCTGATTTACACAACTGAAACAGATCCAGAAAACATGGCTGCCTATCATGAAATTATGTCCACTAAATACTTCTTTTTTTCTTTCATCAATTGGTCGAATTTGCAACTCAAACTACCTATAGCAGGCAGCCAGATGACAGATGCAAACAAAAAAAATACCCCTCTCACGATAAATTGGCATTTCTACAGGCAGCAACAGAAGCAATCACAGGCTTGTTTACGTTCTGTCGTCAAAGAGCCATTTTTCTGTCGATAAATTCTGTTGCTGAAAAAATTGTCTGTTCCTAATTTGGTTTATATATTGCAAATATATGGGATTCTGTTTCTGCTCTTGGTCACTTGGTATCTTTACTTTGCTTAAACTGGCTGTCATCTTTAGATAATGCGTCTCCATACATTGTTCAAAAAATGACAGATTGTTACGTTCACATATCAATCATTTTTTTAATGTCTGCAACAGATAAAATGGATAGTCTTCTAATATTCGTACTAAAAAGTGATCAATTTACATTTTATATATTTATATTTATATCTACGATCTGTGTAGTGGGTATAAAGATATGCGTTAGTTGGTGGTACGAACGAATGAATATTCGCAAGTTTTGACAGTCCGTTCAAATGAATACTTTTCTAGGTCGCGGCAGTTTGCGAATTTCAGTCATCAGTTCCTACCCGCAATGTTTAAGCTTGTTTGTGGAACGTGAATTAAATGACGTGGATTGCGAATAAACTTTGACAATTCGCGCAAAAGGGCGGTTTCGTTCGCGGCAGGAAGTTTGTAATTCGAAAGTTTGTTATTTAAACTGTTTATAAACTTGTTTTCTTAATATATTTTGATGGTATAATTAATTGTATTCCTCTTGGAGTAATAAAATGTGCAATTTTCTGTTTATAAATCCATAAAAAGTGGTTTAATCGCATTTTCATCAATGCGTTCGTTCGCTCTCATGTGAATGGTCCTTTAATGTTGATCCATGGTAAACATGTACGCGTTCAATTTAAAAGCGCGTAGAAATTGACTGAAATACACGTCAAAATCAATGCATACTTTCGGAGTTCAGAAGTCTTCATATATGATGGCTACGACCGACTTCATCTAATGTTAATTTCGATTCGCCAGAAAAAAGCACTTATTCTTTCCCGAGATCACTTTTTTCGTTCGTTTGGTACAAAAAAAAGCAATCTTTTTCAGAGTCGAGAGCACTTTTGCGAATCTAGATTTTTTCTCAGAGACGCTCGAGATTTACCAATACACTTACATTATGATGAAAAAAAAATCTTCACAACAAAAAAGGTAAACAACTTTTGGCAGCCACACCACCAACACCAACAAAGAACAGCGCAGTATACTTCTTTTTGTTCGATTGGCCAGAAGAAATCTAGAGAAATCTTAAAAAATCTCAGATTGCCAATCGAATTCAACATAAGACAGAAAGCTGTATTTTTCAGCAATCTTCCTCGGTGACAAGTGTCACGTAGTAAAATGCGTGAAAGTCCCTTCCCATAAGAATAAAAATTCATTGACAAGAAATGGCAGTCGCTAGCAAGGCACAATTTTGTCGATTCTACAGGAAAAAAAAATGTACTTTTTGCTACATGAAATAATAAAAAAATAAAACAAAAAAGGTGGCGCAACAGTCGGATAGACACCCTAGGCCTAGCTTCTCGCAACCATTCGTTTATGCGACTTTCTGTTTTTGGGACGAATGGAAGGGACCTACAATTTTTTCCGAACGGCTGAGTTCAGAAGCTTTTTCAGGACAGTTATACCCTCGGATGTTTGTTAGACGTTCGCGAGAGATAGCCCAGTAGAAAAAACCTTAAGATGTAATTTGTGTTTTTCCGGGGATCGAACCTGGGATCCCTCGCACAGTAGTCAAGTACACTAACCGCTGCGAAATTTGCATTTGGTGGGCCACCGCGCAGTTTACATACAGAGATTTGATATTTATATTATATCTTTCTACTGAACAATTACGAAAAGAATATTATGCAATGATATACTTTGAAGGAAATAAACGTCAAGAATACCCAAAAAAAAATATTTAACATGAGTACTTTTATTCACTTTAAACTTCTTGCGGTCTTGTCAGTGCATAAATGATAATCTAGCTCAAAAGTTTTAATTCAATGCAGTCTAACTTCAACACAGTTTGTCGGGGAATTTCCTACCGAAAATGGAGACATCTGACTCAATCAAAACCCAAATTTATTCAGAAATGGCATTTGTCGTAAACAAATAGTTCAAAATGACTGTAAAGTTTTGTGATTCTCTCGGAAGTCAAGTTAACATCTTGACTCTAGGCGAAACCTCTTAAGCGTTAGCTATTCGTTTAAGTCAAAGATCGAAAAAAGTAGTTGCAATTCATTAAAACTTTTTGTGCAAATTGAATTCGATCCGAAAGGATTCAATTTAATTTAGAACTATTGAGTGTATTACCACACAGCTCTGTATGCCACAAGTGGAAGACCAAAGACCACGCTAAGAGGGTAATTGGTTGAGACCGGATCCACCTGGTAGTAAGCAAAACCATTACATTTTATCTCCCCCTCTAGAATGATGACCTAAATTACATCATTTTCTGGCACTTTCAATTATGAATATTGCTCCAAGAAATTTAACAAATTATATACCATACCTATTCTCATTATTCTTCACTCAATCTCATTTACATAAAATCATACTCGCTGTATAATATTTTGGATATACATATTTACTCACCAATCCTGTACCGAGTTAAAACTATCTTCATTCGTTACGTCGTACATTAGGATGAATCCCATAGCACCACGGTAATAGGCGGTAGTTATTGTTCTGTATCTCTCCTGGCCGGCAGTATCCTGTAGAAAAATAAAATAAAATATTTGTGTTATGGTTACGTCCTTCTTTTAATAATATTCAGCGGAAAGTTTTGATGTAAATGTACATAAGGAATGTAGAGCTCAGAAGCCACACCATTAACCACAAACGTCGGAATGGGATCATTTTGTTTAGAAATCTAATGAAATCAGAATTTTCCTTGAAATATTTTACATTTAGATACGTATACTTGTAAGTGTGGAATAAAGTTTTCGCATTATATTTTGATTAAATCATGGCGGTGTGGTTCTATGAAAATGGACTCCTAAATGCAAATTCGTGTTCAAATGGGAAAGTCGTTAAATAGTTTTATTATTGGGTGTATATTAAATGTTCATTAATTAGAAAACTTTGCCCTCGGAAACTGAAAGACAAAGGTAGGTAAGGTGTTTAGCAGATGTTTTTTTTTTTAATTTTATCTTTATCCATTTATCTCACTGCAAGATATAACAGGTAATGGAATAAAATATGCTTTACGACAAAAATGCATTAGTTTTGAGGTGTAACTACCTAATGCCATGTTCCCACCGCGAGGTTTTCTAAAATTTTATCAAACCTCCGATGTTTCGCCATACATTGTAGAAGTGTCGAAACCTTGGGGTTTCAGCGAAACCTATTTGAAACCCCTCTAAGTTCATCCGTCCGTGAAAGGTTATCAAATCGAACAAGTCCACAGAGTGAACTTTGGTTTATTTTGTATTCATTTTTGGACGCCAAAACAAATGTGACAATCTGACAATACAAACGACAAGAAGAAGATTATCTGTAGGGTAAGTAATTTTTTTAAGAGAAATATTTATAAATTTTTTAAATGTAATTTGTTTTAATTAAAGATCATGGCAAAGCAGTACAAGAAAAGGAAATTGTGGAGGCTCTTGTGGACTTAAAAATTGACAGCTTATGACTTTCAAAACCCACTTTAAGTCGGTGGGAACGTTTCACAAGGTTTTGGGTTTGGTGAGAACACCATAGCTCAAAGTGGCTATGTCCTGAAGAAAAATTCGTCAATTGGGCATATGAATCGCAGTGAATTCCGACAAAAAGAAAAAAAATGGTAATGGGCAAGCAAGCAGTCCGTTGGTATTGGTGCATCGGTGAGCAAAGGAAGACAGAACTAATTTTTCTAATTTACTACACAGTCGCTCCTTTTTATTATGCAGCAATTTTTAGCTGGGTAGTAATCATTGTGGGCGCAGTGGCTCTGTGGTTAGTGTGATGGACTACAATCTACAACTATGCGAGTGGTTTCAGGTTCGATCCCAAAAACACAAATTACACCTTAAAGTTTTGTTCACTACGTCACCTCTCACGAACGTCAGACAAACATCCGAGAGTATAAATGTCCTAAAAACAAAACTTCTTAATTCCGTCGTTCGGACTCGGCATTTGTCCCAATCATATAAATGGATGGTTTTGAGAGGCTTGGCTTGGATCACAAACCACATAGAACTAGACCGCCTACTTCCTTGCACCTACCCGATTCGCCCCGGAATTGATTCCCCTGTCTGTGAATACGTGTGAAATGTCAAAATCAATGGCGGCAATGATTTTGCGTGCGTTAATGGCGCTCCTTTGATTGTGTAAAGTACCAATACATGAAAAATCCAGGGCCCGCAGGCAGCTTGTTATGTGGGAGGAGTCGACGACGGTCTAGTTCTTGGGGTATTGAGAAAGAGGAAATGGACTGGACTGAATCCAAGATACGAATGCAGATAAGCAACTCATCTTAACAGTTGCAGAAGCAGCCTGAAGATGGACAAACGCAACTGGGTTATCGTGTATCCAAGGCCCTGTGGTGCAAATTGGTAAAAGAAGCAGGACAAACCTGAGGACATCAATAGGATTTCTGTGTAGTCACTGTCTTCTTAAAAAGCATGCCAGATAACTAGGGCTGTCGGACACAGATCTGATAAATTCTGTAACGACTCAGTAGTCGGGAAGACATCAAAAGGCCAGTACCAAAGCTGCTGGGTTTCACATGTCACTAACTAAGAACTCGAGAGTTTGACGAATAATGTCGACAGTAAGCAAAGACAGTAAGACCAGAGCCGTTAAAACAGTCCTACAGAAAACAGAGCCAAACTGATGGATTGAATTGCGACATCCCTGAATAAAAAATACACCAAGCTTCTGTGGTTTGGCCACGGAATTCTTGCCATCAGACAGGCGCCATGCAAATAAGATTAGATTCAGTTAGATGGTTAAATCTAGTCTGATATGAATCTTGTACTCGCTTGGTCATTGCCCTCGATGATATAGAGCCGGTGGCGGAAGATCGATCCACTTAAGCATCCTTTACCCGCAACCCTCATAACGCCAAGGTGCGACATGGAAATTAAAAAAGAAATACAATCCCACATATGTTTCCAGCTTACCAACTTTTCTTCTTAACCATATGTCATCGTGGTTGTGACATAAAATAAACAATCTATCGCTTCCATGTGTGCCCCGAAAACAAACCACAAAGTCGTTGTTCCACAACTCAAACTAAGGATGGCAAAACTTGTGTGTGTCCTTATCACCACCTAACGATGAAAACCGAATTTAATTAAATTCCAAAATTAATTCAACACCAAGTTATCGTGAAACTGAGAGAAATAAAAAAAACAAAAACACTTAACTTCCAGTTTATACGTATTTAATGGCCAACAACACTCGTATGTGTGTGCTCAGATAACAGTCTCTGAATCCACAAGGTTCGTTTGATGGTTGTAAACAAAAAAACATGATAATTATTTTTGTTTACACTTTGGTAGGGCTTCTCTGGTAATTTCATTCTCCCCCTTAGTCAACGCAAAAGATATTCACCATGGGATTCCAAACGTTGAGGACTTGTTGAGCACTCACTTGAATTCAATTGAGGCCACCAGATAAAATTATATCATCCTACCCGTCGTCGGTCGTAGAATTCCGACTTATATCAGTTGGGGTTATTCAACGACAACACGGCTAATGTGCATTTCTCTAGGACAAATGGTGACCAAAGCGAGCTTGTACTCTCTTAAGTCGGTGTATACACAATTACACACTTACCCATATTTGTAGTTTGACGCGTTTGTCATGGCGGAATACTGTTTTCACTTTGAAATCGATTCCAACTGTTGACACAAAGGCTGAGGTGAATGAGTCGTCTGCATAGCGGAATAGGAAACTCGTTTTGCCCACACTTGAGTTACCGATTATCAGCAATTTGAACATGTAGTCGAAATTCTGATCTGCTGCGTCCTTTTGCCATTTTGGATCACCACCGCCAGCCATCTGAAAGAAATAAAAACAAACAAAATAGTGTTATGACAGTTGATTTTGGTTAAAATTCTAAATGTTCATTATTAACTGAATTATGTGGGCTTGAGCTATATAATGAAACAAAAGCTATAGAAGTTCAGTTAAACCCTTGAAATAGGTAAACAATAATACTGTTGGTGCCATCTATGAACGTATCAGAAAAGCACAGTCTAAAGATCTAGTACATCTAGTACGTTTTTTCTTACTCATTCATAGATTTCAAACCCCAACCAACTTCAACGTGAAAAACGGCTAGCTTCCGGCATCTTGGCCCTTTTTTCTCTTTCTTTTTGTGACAAAATTGGCCTAAATTCCCACTAAATCCTTCTTAAAATATGGGAGCAATTTTTGTTGAGAGAAAAAATAGTGACGCATCATGACGATGCATTTATTGAGCGTGTGTAGAAGGGTGAAAAATGCACGGTTTCTTAATCGGCCCCACGTTTTAATCCATCAGTAGTATTAGTAGAATTATGTGGTCCGTCGAAACTCTTACAAAAAAACATGCGGCTTAAGTGAATCAATTATATATTAAAAGGGTTTTGTTCGCAGACATTAGATTTGTCTTGAGATGTAGATCATCGATGCTGGTGGATGTGAAACAAAGACGCTGCTGATAACTACGGAGCAACTTGTCGCAGGTTAAGGAGGCCATAAGGCACAGCCCAATAAATTTTGGCGGCTAAATTTATTTCTGAAAGATGGTCTGAATTAATAGCTTTAATGACAGACATGATATTCTCTTAGTTAGACCATTGTTGGCCTCTTTCGCATTTCGTCCAAATCTGCGGAGATGTATAGGTACTGATCAACTCGACGACACTTTCTGCTACTCAGGATCAACGTTCAGTTTTGGCTGTATGGACCAGTTTACGGCATCACATACTAAACTGACTGCTGTAGTGGCATCTGCGGGCTAGCCTTTCAAGCTCTTGATAATGACTACGGAGGAATAAGTCTCCTGAATGTCGCATATAGGATCTTGTCGGGTGATTTATGTGAACGTCTAAAACCTTTCTCCAACAATCTGATCAGCCCATATTAGTGCGGTTTTAGGCCAGGAAAGCCGACCATCGCTGCTGGAAGATCGCAGCGATCTATTAGTGGCGCATTTGCAAGTATTTAAACTTAGGCGGCGAAGATGGGTCTGGCTGTAACTGAGGACACAATTAAGTACCTATATATGCTGTGAACGAGAAAAGAGTCTCAGTTCGACAACTCGGACAAACCGTCACGATGAAGAGATACAACTTCGCAGTATGTCTTCGCAAAATGACATCAGCGCAGAGATCAAGCGAAGAAGCAGAGGAAAACCCAACCTTTGGTGGTGCACACAATTGGAGGGTGACCTCAACCAACTTGGTGTACGTAACTGGAGGCAGCTATATAGAGACCGAGCTAGCTGAAGGGACTTGTTGGGCGAGGCCGTGGTCCACACCGGACTGTAAGCTCCCCCAAAATTTAACTAATGTAAGTATCGCCGGTAGTCCCGTTTTGGGGGTTACTCTTTTTTTCGTGACTTTGCATTTGAGATTATTTTCCTTGCCTTCGTTAAAAGTGGGATTAACCAGAAAATTACCTTTCTAGTTGGTTGGTTCTGAAGGTAGACTGCCTATTATGATATTTTGGTTCACTATCGTGCTGTTGAGTGGGACCTTTCCTTATCTACCTCGTATCTGACTTATTTTTCTACTAGTATCAGAACAAATTCGCCAGAAAAAAGGAATCCTAAAATAGACAATATCGTCCTTCAACATGGTAAAACTCAATTACCTTCACTACTTCAGTCACGTAGAACTAATGTGAACTGAAAAGGCTTTTAAAAGTTCTCCTTATCACCTTATCTCAGTGCATCGTCATGACACTAATATGTCTATTTCCACCATGTTGCCAAACTAATTTTAAGCAGATTTACCAAAAAGGGAAATACAAAGTGAGTGTCTTTCATCATTACAAAGTTATTACAAAGTCCTATATCCCAGTCAACCAAGCAACTAATCAAACATAACTCAGTTCAACACTTCCCATCACAACCAGAGTGCCAAACTCAATTACAAACAAATAACAAAATCAGGAATTTGCAAATGGCTTCGTCGGGATTTTTGATGTTTCACATGCCAAATTAGGCAGGATCAAGAAGTATTCTTCTGGGGAAAATTTGCATACTGATTCGTTAGAAGAGATATAATCTCAATTGAATTATTCACACTTAGATACACTTGAGTTCGACAATGATATCCTTGTTGCGACAACGATGGGTGGTGGGCATTTGATTTATTTTCAGAAATATGGCGTCCTTTTTCCCAAAAGATGTGGTTGCGAATAGAAAAGGAATTTCCGCTCAAAGGATGAACAAATTGCAGCGACATGTGACGCCAAAGGAGAATTGCCAACAATGCAATGATTTATATAAACATGTGCAGTGCATTCATATAGCCAGCTTGCATGTGCAGAATAGTGTTGAAATTAAGTCGTTTCCTCTAACAATTATCTTCTTGTGATGACGGAAATGTTGGGGTAATTTTCTTTTAAATTTGTTTCCTTAACAATGTCCTCACATTCAAATGGGGGGGGGGACAAAAATGCAAAGTACTTTCAGTCATGAGAAAAATGTTCCACATACGCCCCGTATACCCGTCGATGTCCATTGTTCCATTTTGGGAAATGCCTTCGGGATAGTACTTGTCCTCGTATTCGTTGTATGTACATATGTGTCTACGAAGACAGGAAACCAATTTGTATATACATATTCCATGGTCGTGTGACTAGTTAAAGTTGGGAGGGAATTAAATTTTATTCATGCGGCTTCTTCTTTAATTCGTTGTCCATTTAGTATGCCTGTCAGTGAGAACGGTATGCACCTTGAGGCTATTTGAACTTGATTTGTATCTTTTTTTGCGGAGATCTAAGAGAAGGGACGTAGTTTTTTTAATTAAGGATTCGTTTTACTTTGAACTGGTGCAGTGTGGTAGCATAGTTTGCTTTCGGGAATAGGAATTTTATTAAAACAGACTTTTTCGCCAGTCGTCCTTTAGGAACACCGGAAGCGTGTTCAAAATTAGAAAGTACTTACGTACCTGTGGAGTTCGAATTCATGTGACTCTGGACTATATTTCGTCTTCTGCTTGAAAGCCAAGGAAAGGGAGAAAATCCATTATTTTACGGCCTCCTTGAGTGCTACGAACGTAATTATCTTGATTTGCGTAGAAACATACGAATAAGTAGAAAACAATAGTTATGCAGAGATAAGTATTGTCGTTGTCCAGTGACTACTTTAGGAGCCACACATTTAGACACGGCTACATCAAATTATGCCCTAATACAAAATGAGCCCAAAAAAAACAACAAAGAAGGCCCCACATTATATAGCAATAAAAACAGTTCGGGTTTAGGGCCTCCGCACACGAGATGATTTTTCCCAGCAGAAAATCAGTTTTACACCATACTTCGAGCGCAGACGGGATGATTTCTGCCTGCAGAACAAATTATATACATGACCCTCTTTTCATTGTAGTAGTATTATTTTCACAATTGAAATATTTTGAAAGTTGTGTATGGATTAGTTTTATGCCTTGTTCAACTACTCAAACTCGGCAGAACCGTTTTTTTCTTCCGTTTCTTTTCACTCACTTCAGTCCCCGCGCCTACAAAACCGGTTTTATGCCGGCAGAATTAATCTCGTGTGCGGAGGCCCGGGATTATTTTTCATTATTTTGGAGTTTTCTGTCATTAAATTGGAGTAAAATTTCATTTTTGTTTGTGAAATTTTCGGCTCATATATATCTTACGTCTCTCAAATCCAAGGAACAAGTTGGCATAAGCCGAGCAGAAGACGTATGAAAAACCCTACCATCTGCTAAGGAGATTCCTATAGTGGAATTGAATATTTCACTGGGGAAATTTAGACATGTAAGCGATCGCCTAATGACAATCCGTAATCTCCTGATTCCAATATTTTTTTTGCTTTCATCCCCGACTCTCAATCATCAGGAAAAACCATCGACCATCTCAGCACTAACCCAGAGCAGATGATGCCTATTTGATGGGAACAACACCATGACATAAAACAAACACGTGGCAATCCGCAAGAATAAAAGTCTAATACGCGCGAACTAACCGACGCGTCGGAGGATAAAATCGACCGTCCATAAAAAAGTGCTGCAACGAGCTCCTGGACATTGGCGGACCCCTAAGGGAGGTATTAACATCATTAAAGGCAATTGTTGGAGCGAAATTTAAATTCCATCAACATTTACATTTTCGAACATAGCTATTCGTCTACTTACAGAGAGACAAACACAAGTTCTCCTAGGTTAGGTTAGGTTAGGTTAAAGTGGCAGTTTGCAATATATGCAATTTTCACCCAGAAGCCATTGAGGCCTATTGTGATTACTTTTTTTATAATACATTATAGGGCATGCAACTAGCCAAACCATTTGGATCTGTTGATGAATCTTCTTAAATCTAATATAGAGATATAGTTGCTAGATCTTCCAAGCCGTCAAAGAACCGAGCTCCCATATAAGAGCAGTGGCCTTTTTTGAGGGCTGGGTAGTGACACAGGAGATATTCCACAGATTCTATTTCCTCTTCATCCCCGCAACTTCTGCAGAAGTTATTTGTAAAGATACCTAGTCTTTTGGCCATGTTTCCAATGATGCAGTGTTCGGTTATTACCCCGACGAACACGCAGATTTGGTTTCTATCAAAAGATGTTAGTATCTAGAATGAAGTTCGACCACCAACACAGAAAGAAATTCCTTTTGCCATTCTCTTCGGATTTCGACGTTAACGCAAGTCAGTCAAAATTCTAAATGAATGCCAAAATATATACCGAATAAATACACCACCTTTTGTTACGATTTAAAAGCGGTTAGCTATTTTTCTGTCGAAAGGACGAATCTCGTGAAGGTCAACCCACATCCTCGACCTACGATACAAACATGGCCTTGGTGAAGACTAAAATTGACGAAGATGACACAGGAGATGACAGCGGTCGAACAAGACTTGAATGCCATGGCTGTGTCACGACTTTTAAATTATCAACTGATATATTCGAAGAAATCAGCTCAATGGGTTCTGAAAATTCCAAAGAAAAGGGACTCTTTCTCGTTTGGCTCAATATTTCCTGAATAAGTTTCAGGATGGAGAGTCAATCTGCTTCAATAAGACCGTTGCAGGTTATGCATCTTGATCTTACTAGTACGATGCGGAAACCAATCAACAGTCAATGGAGCCCAGAAGGT
The DNA here is from genome assembly GCA_949372485.1 of Cheilosia soror. Classification (NCBI taxonomy): domain Eukaryota; kingdom Metazoa; phylum Arthropoda; class Insecta; order Diptera; family Syrphidae; genus Cheilosia; species Cheilosia soror. The sequence goes on from OX443564.1 coordinate 61,802,647, forward strand.
GCAAGCCAAAAACAACAAATTTCAACAAAAGTTATGATGTCGATGTACTTTGCCAGGGCGAAAATGGCCGCCGTTATCCCGCTTAAAACTGGTCAGACAGTCTGTTAATGGTTGTACTAAAACTTGCTCACCACAAGTTTTCCTAAGTTTACTAGGACACTGACAAATAAAAGGAGCTGTGCCGCAACTTTTTGCCTGCGCACAGTGCTGAAAACCAACAACTTTCTTGCGCTCTCGGGATTCAATTAAATTCGCCCAGTACCTTATTCTCCATTTCTAGCGCCGTGTGACTTTTGACTGTTTTCGAAAATTAAAAAAAAAAAAAAGATTTGAGGAGAAAAATCTTCACATCTAATAAGGAGATTGTTAATGTCGTCAATGTCAAAATGAAAAAGCTCCAAAAAGAGGATTTTGAAGGCTGTGTTGAAAGATTGATCCATTTATCGGCTGAAGAAATGAAAGAAATTAAAAAAAATGCAGATGAAATATCTAAGTTAAAGTTATTTTTGTGTTTTAGTATTTAGTAAAATAAGGGAACTATTGTTAGTCCCCTCATATATGTTTTGTGCTAATGTAAGAACTAAAAATTTCGTTATTTGTATTTCAATTTGAATTTTGCGCCGCTAAACCAAGTTTCGCCATATTTTTTTTTATTTGACATTAGACACTCAAAAGTCAAAACGGAAATAAAATCAGTTGTCTTTGTCACAAACCAGAGTTTGTGGTCTTTGCACTCTTCCAGAAGAAGGAGCTTCTGAGTTTTTATTTGTCGCCATTGCCGTACATTTGCTTTCGCTATTTTCCAAGTTCTATCGGTCCGACAACATTTTCCTGAGGAACAGTTTCAAAACACTCAGACTGTACAGCGATATCAATGTCCAAATAGGAGAGGATGAAGACAAGGGCTAATTAGCTTTAGGCCCAATGCACACGGAGCAACTTGAAAAAACCGGTTGGCAACTCGGGTTACAGACCAGTTACAGACTCAACGGTAACTTGACTCCACACACGAGGAAACTTATCAGCAATCAAAATCTCTAGTTCAATCAGTGTCGTCTTTAACCTCCCCCACCAGCAACAGGTTGGTCTGTTGATCGCTCATCTTCGACAAACTAGAAACTGAAATCAATAGGCAACCCGAAATGCAAATCAACAGACGACTGGTTACAAACTGTTTTTTGTGAATCGCAAACGAGTTTTCAACCAGTAGCGTCGTGTGCGTCGGTCGTCCCATTTGATTACACAGGGTATGACTCAAAGTAAACTAGTTGCCAATTCGCATTGCTGATCAATTTTTTTCCAGTTTCTTCGTGTGCATTGGGCCTTACAACGGGGAGGAACATAGCTTAAAAAAATTCAACCAGTATTTTAAGCGCCAAATATTGTGGAGATCAGATCGAATCAGACATGCGAAAGGGTTTTCCGTCAAACATCTACTTTCCATTAATGTCTTTGAATATAATAGAGCTCACAATGGAGATGATTTTAACCTAAAAAGCGAATTCGAAGAATATCCGCTACTATCAACTCATCATACAGTCCCATACGAATTTGAGCAATCAAGAAATCTAATTAAGCAGTCAACAAAGTCACGCGTAGTAGTGATGGTACAACTATAACTTTTCCATATATGAAAACATGATATCCCGCTACATATTCATAGAAATGGAAACCTCAAACAACCTCGCTTTGGCTTGATTGCCCCATTATACCCTTTGCCACATATCAACCACAATCAATTTCAATAAATTCTGAAAGTATCCTTTCACCTCACGCTCCAGCCACACACAAAGTAGGTATCATACTAGGCATTGTACCGTCAATGGTAATATACCAATCATTTTATCGCACGACTCACAACGATAATTGACACAAACAAGAGTATGAAAGCATCGTCACATCCGCCATTCTTCCCACGTCCCATGGGATCCTTAACCAAATAGCAATTTACATAATAAAGTAGATGGTAATTAAGATTGATGCGCCTCCGGAAAGCTCCAATGTGTACAAAAGGGGATTTTAAGCGCTCGTGTTTAATCTTCGTAAATCGCTTAACTTCTCCTACTACAGATACATACAAGCAATCGCATATACACCTACACCTATCGAAAAGGGGATCCGTCATTCTGGGCGGTGTGCTGTGTTAATTATTTAGGACGATACAAGTACGATGACGCCCTTCAAGTTTCGTTTATCTATCGGGTTCGATATCTATACAGTGGGTGCGTTTGCGTGTAAATTGCCGCGTCTCGAGAGTTTCATTACCATCATTGGCATTCTGTAGTCATGTCTGGGTATCCTTTTTGCTCTTAAAATGTGCACTCGTACCAAAGATATATGGCATGTGATTACAAGAAGAGGTCACGTAGTGTACGTTGAACGAGTGAGAAATGACGGTACCATCAACGTGCTGCAGCACTTTGAAGCAAACAAATTACACGTTTTCTTCGTTCGGGGGTTTTTTTTAAGGACTCGTTTTAAATATTCTTCGGTTGATGTAACTATTGAAAGAAGGAAACAAAAACAGTGGGTGGTGGTGATGGTGTGAATGGGGCACTATCTTGACGTGTGTGCATTTGTTCCGCATGCGAAAACAGGTGACTCATGTCCTGAAAAGATTGTACACATAAATGAGGAGACACCAACCGGACGGAAGTTCTTTTAGTCACTTCTAAACAATAGGCACTTAAGCACGATACAAGTTTCTCTTCGTTACAAGTGTTTTACACTGGAAAGCTCTGCTGGAAAGGAAATGAGACTAAAGTGACTTTTAACACAGAAAAACTGTTCAGGTGTTTTTCCGCTTTGTTGTTGGAAAGAAAAATTAAGTTTTACGCTTCGGAAAGTTTGTGTCAATCTGAATTGGCCTTTGTGAAAGAAGAATGTCAAATAGAAAGGATATAACTACTCCATAAAAACTAAAGTGAAAATTAGGTGTGGTCTAAGGGGCCTAAGCGATATTCCAAAACTTTGCAATATCGGAGCTAAATATCAATATGGCTACTGGTACTTTTAAGAGCAGCTATAGAAAACTTGGTACAGAGTCTGCACGAACTTATTTCAAAAATTTGGGCTGATGAATGTGTGCCTGATAAATTGCAGATATTACAGATCGTTTGGCCGATCCATCAGAAAGGACATCTTCTTCTTCAACTGCGCGATCTACAGAGGCATCCACTCTCTTTAACATTACGTACAAGTTCCTATTTATATTCAGTCCTATCGAGGAATCCGTTCGAAGAAAATTCGGAATCAAATTGCGTTCGAGATATCCGTTTCGGAACAAAATAAATGGAGTATATAAACGCATTCCTCTCTTCATCGATTTTAAGGCCGTCTATGGGAGTTCGTGAGTATTTAGACGGAAGCGGCAAAGATGGGTTTTGCAGTGAATGAGGACAAGACAAAGTATATGCTGTCAGCAAGAAAGAACACCCAATACCGAAGTCTAGGACAGAATGTCACTATAGATATTTATAACTTTAAGGTGGTTAAAGACTTTGTCTATACCGAGGCTCCGAAAGATCTTCGAATCCACACCCCAGAGACGGCGCAATAAAGAAAGACCGCGATTCAGGTGGTGCACGCAAGTGGAAGGGGACCTTAACCGACTTAGTTTGCGAAACTGGATATAGCTGGTCAAACATCGTGCTAGCTGGAGACGCTTGTTATTCCCAAGCCAAGGTCGGCCCCGGACTGTAGCGCCACCTAAAGTACAAGCCGGAGAACATTCCGTTCTGAGCGGTTACCTCGATAGGCCCTGAGTGACTGTAATCAGTGTGGTTCTAAGCCCAAAATGATACTTATCAATGGCATCACCCATATAGATGAGCTATTTAGAGCCACTCCTGGCTTAAGTATCCCTCCTAAACTCGTGTGCATTTGTACAATGGACAATCGAGTAGGACTTCTGCTACATCAAGCTCGAGACATTAAATGCAAAAAAAAACGAATTATGAAAGGCTTAGTATCTTCTTAAACATTGTATTTGAAAGAACTGTACGAAACTCAAAGTCTGCCCTATAACTTTTGAATTCGCCGACGATGTTCCCATAACTGGTAGAATATAGCGAACTGTCACATAGAAACAAAAGTTTAATCAGGGCATAACCTGGGCCCAGATTCCGTAAAATGAAAACGATCGAACGATGTCATAAGACAGACAGACAGATAAGACAGCACGCTACAACACAATAGACAGATTTAAGAGCAAAGTTTCGCACAGCGTTTGACTCTTACCGGTAGCTTGGAAAATATTGAGAAATATGACCGGTGTTCAAGCTTGGTTGTAAGAAGAATATCTCTTGCAAAGGCTGAGAAGACAACTTTGTAACAAGGCTTCCGTATAACTAATGGAACTCTGTATAAACTAAATCCTGCTCTATGGCTTCGAGGCATGGATTCTTTCAGCAGCAAAAAAGGTCCGTCTGAGGAGAACAAAATATTGTAAAATATTGAGATCAGTTTGCGTTGGCGGCTCTTACCTCAATGCTATAACCTGTAGCGTCTTTGATTCTAACACAAAAGGGTCAACGCCGCATAAGTAGAAAAGGACCTAATCGACTAAGAATCGGGCTGACTAAAGAGGCTTTGTTTCACCCCTAATCGGTGCCACACAAGTTTCGCATTGTTCTACATAATTTAAACCTTTTATATTTACAAATTGATGCAGTTGTTTCTTCCAGAGAAATGAGCAGTATGATTTCGTAATTATTTTCCACAAATGGTTGAGAATTATGTTCTTCAAATTACCGTCATTTTAAGCCCCAAAAAAACAGAGTTCTTTAGAGTATACATTTTATGTTACATCATCAAGTATTCCAACATTAGAACGTAGATCCCTTGGATGTGAAAAGTAAATAGTAGCACAAGACCGAAACAATTTAGAACTCCGCAAACACTCCTTAATTTTGGGCTCATCAAATTTACCCACCCATGCATATGGTAATTTTTCTCATTTTCTCTTGACTCTATCTGAAAATCTCGTAATTTCACTTTCCGTACAGAAACCCGACATCAGGATAACCAAATAAACCGAAATAGTTTGAAACCATTTAGCACACAGACACAATCAGACCGAAAAATCTGGCATAATTCGTCCCTTGAGAGTTAAGTTTTGATTTTTATGATTTAAGGATAAACAAACATGGGTGGTTTTGTTTCGGCTCTAGAGGTTTCAGCCGCAGCCCCTTTTAGAATTTGCCTGCCAAAAACATTCCCCTGTTGACCGACGAGTGTCTTTTTTTCGAAACTATAAGACAAATACTCGCAATGGTGCCATTTGTTTGCAATCGACAGTCACACAATGAGTATGAGTTGGGTATACCAGGCGTATACTTGTTCTTTTTGTTATTTCAACCAAACTAGGTCAACGGTAGTGATAGGCCTGTCTATATATATTCACTATTTTCATATCAAGCGATTTTCCAATTTCATGCAGTATACAGTACATTGTTTGTGTATCGGTATCCACTCGGAGTCAGATTTCCCCCGCTGAACCTTTGAAATAAAAAAAAAATGTTTTTTCATGGGCAATAGTCGGAGTATGTGAGGTGAGGCTTATGTGGGTAGAAATTCCAACCGTCGTCGTCGAGGAACTTGTACACACATATTGTTTATGTGTATGTATTTGCTGAGTAAACAGGGGGTACGACGCACGTCAACTTGTGTCAGCCTCCAGATATAGATAATGTGTGTTAGATACATTTCCAATTTCGACCTTAACTTTGTTACATCAACTTTTCCTTTCATCGAACCGTATATCGGATCTCGCTTGAGATGGATTTACCTTTTTTTGTTGGATGTTGTTGTCTTTCAGGTAATGAATTACTGCCAATAATCCTTCAAGTTCTGTAAATTCAAACGAAAAATGTCTTCTTTTGTAACATTGTTTAACATTTATTCAGGTTTACATTTTCTTGACATTTTTAGCAAGGATTTTACCCATAAAAAAGTTAAACCATCTGTCAAGAATATGTCATAAGACTACCCACATATTTGATAGGTTATGAGTCTGTATATTTGGAACGACCTTTTATTATGTTTAGGTATTTTTGTTGCAGCAAGTACACGAAAATAAAATAGGATACAACTTGTTTCCAGATGAGTGACAAGTTTTCATGTAAAAAAAAATTGTAGATAGTAAGGCCGTGTGTCAATTGGGCTAAATTATTATCCTCCGATAATTTTGCTAAACTCGCTGAATGTTGCAAAAGGTGTGTCTGCTTCAACAACCCAACGATTGGAAGTCGTTTTCGTGGCGTTTTCATGAAACGCCAAACAATTCCTTTTGAAAACTGCAATATGTATGGGAAAACTTTTGTTTTCAATAAAGTTTTCGAGTGTTTTCGCGACTAGGTGTGAATAGGGTAGTTAAAAGCACCCAAAACCGTTTGTCAGTCACAAGTTTAATTAAGTGCAGAAAGAAGCAAGTTCGTTACGACCCAGTCGTGTACCTAAATTTTTTGTAGTATACAACCTTAAATTAAGTAAATTTCAGTAATTTGTTTCCAAATCTGGTTTTGTAAAGATCTACATGATAAGAACAAACAAATTTTCGAAAATAAGCCTAGTTTACTTGTAGTCTTGTTTCCTAGCTTTTCAAGTTTGTTATACTTGGCTAATGAGCCCACTCTGATTGAAAGTATCCTGAAAATGCAAAATTCGCGGAACATATTAGATAGGTTTAGGTTATCATAATACAATCAACGAGTATACCGTTCGCTTAGGGTGTGCCTTTGCAAATGCCCTGGAAAATATAATAGGTTTTTCTGTATACGAAAATTATGTCTCCCTGCTTTGGCTGGTTCCTGTCTCCCCTTACATAATGTAGATGTAGGTAACATTATAATATGTAAGTATATTGGTTTTATAACAAGCTACGCATTTTTTATTGGCATTGTGAAACACGTGCAAATATTGAATATTAAGAGGGTGGTGATTATTATCATTCCAGCTTCACACCTTCGATTTTATGTTCGGTAAAATGTATTCTGGGGAAAATGTTCAAACAACACTGTTTTCAAAGTGGTACATGGTATACTATATTCTGTGCTTTAGACGTCACTTTTGACTTATTGAATATATACTTGTATTCCTGGGTATGTACTACGATAAAAGGTATTTTTTGTCTCTACTTAAAATTGTATGCGTACTTTTACGACAAATCGAAGGATTAGACCCTCAATTTCGATGAAATAGTATCCAGGCTAAATATTACTCCCATGCACAGTGCTAGTTAAAGTGAGGTCTTATTTAAGAAAATACAACCAAGTAACTAATGGGCTTCAATAAAGTACAAAAAACTAAACTTTTGAAAAACTGTATAAACTGTTACGAACACGAACACCCCTAAAGGGAAGAAGAAGTTCGTAACGAGCGGATACAAACAAGTTAATGGTTTCAAGCTGAAAATAGAAAAACTTAATTTGTTGGACAAGTACATAAAATAGTTTTTGAAGTAGGGGGTCAACTATGGAAACTAAACTATACCAGGAACAGAAATCTGTTTAAGTTGCTATAAAGAGATGGAGCTCAATAGCGACTGAGTTCGCAGGGATGTTAATAGGCAACACCATATGCCATTATATAGGTACCTCTCAAGAATAACTGGTGTCACTATAATTATCCACATAGACGTCACACGATGGCCCCTTTTTGTCTCCTTAGCTTCAGGGAATAATTTTCTTCAGTTCAAGGTATAACTAATATAATCCTAACCTCTGGCGCATCATACCCACATTAGCGGTTGTTAGCAGGAACATTTTTCATAAATATTTCCATTCTTTATGACCCGTAAACAATTTCCTCCCAGAGTGTAGCTAAATCTGAAATAAAAACAAAAATATTAATGCTAAGTTTGCCCGTGGGATGTCAAGCAATCTGTCATCATGCTTGCGCAAGCCTGATAACTCCCCCAAGGACATATACACATATATCTCGATTAGGCAAGCTCAAATATAAAAGCACCATCCATGAGAGGGAAGGAAATTCCTTAAGTGCAAATTCCCTAAAGATTTCACATCACATTTTATTTTGTTGCTAATTTTTTTTGTTTTATTTTTTTTTTCTGGATTTTCCTTTGTAATAAACTTTTCTATCGACGAGCTGCAAAAGGCAAAATAAAATAAAAGTATTTATAGGTCACTTGGGACGGGGATGATGTAATCGATGGACGTTATTTGTTTTATCCGCTGTTCTGCATTATTCCCCTGTGTGGGTAGTGAAGTGACCATGAGCCAAAGTTACGATATTCTTGGTGAACAAAAAAAAAAATATATACTACAAGGATATCCTTACATTGCATGAGAGAAGTTGTTTCCAAGAGTATAGTTTCAAGTTTCCATAATGTGCAGACTTTGAGATTGGAGGGATATTTATTCGTTCCACAAACACCCACGAGATTTGGTTTAGATATTCTAATCCCATTTGAGGGAAAATTCAAATAAGGACTAAAACAGAAATCAAAGCAATTTATATGACTATGAATTTATAATGGTTTTAAAATTCAAGCAAAGACAGTTCCTTTGAGATTCTCAGAATTTCAGTGCCTGAGATTTTATGCTCATTAGATAAAAGGCTGCGAAGCGTACATTTTTTAAACGACAAAAAAAATTCAATTCAGGACTGACATCAATTGGTTGCCTTGCTTCGTCGAGGTGGTTTCTTTTTTCATAAATCCTTGCAAGAACGAAATGTGTTTTATTTATGTTTGTCGTTTAAGGTTATCATTTTGGGATACCGAATGCATATAGGTGCTCCACTAAAATTGTCATTACACCTTGAATAGGGAATGATCGAGATTTGGCTACTAAACCAGTCTTGTAGATCTACAAATAGGGAAAACTTTAAAGCAAGGCGCGCACTTAGGTGGTGAGCATGTGGCGTGGTGGCCAGGTGGCAGGTGCCATAGGAGTAAGTGAACATTTGGTGTGGTGATAGAATGGCGGCGATGTGCGGTTTGTCAGAATGAGAATTCGCTTTAAGTTTATAGTGCGTGATCAATTTTTAACTGGAAAATCAGAAAAGTTTCTTATTTAAGGTTCCGTTCCCATAGGGGCAAAACGGAACCTTATTGTTTTCGGTTTAATTTTGTTCCTAGGTCTATCAAATCAAAGAACAACCGCCACACTAACGTTTTCAAGACATCAAATCTGGCCAAGTATGGAACCTTGGCCAGTTTTTTTTATATTTCTTCCGGGAAAGACGAACCCTGCTACGTGTTACTTGTAACTTAAACAGTTTTAAGGTTTAACATTAAAGAAATATCTCTGAAGGAAGCAAGTTCTAAAGTTTCCTTGTCTTGTAAAGTGAAAAACTTTGAAAAGCAAATTTCTCGAGGCTGTCAAGGGTATAAAGTGATGTACATTTGTTGTCTGTCTTGTAGTGAGCTCAAATGTTGCATTTCAGATAAGACTTTCACTAAATTCCTCCGAACATCTGCCGTAGAATATGTATAGGTCAGCGCCACCTGTTGCCTGTTGGAGATGTGATGTCAGTATATATCCTGTAAGTCGAATTGGTCGTCTTTGGATGCTGTCAAGTTGAGTGAATCAAACAAGATTTAGTAAAATTCTATCCAAATAATCCTCCAACCATTCTCTTCTGAGAAAGGCGGATGGAACGTGGACTGAGAATGCAGAATCAGTAGAGCTCTTACTTAATACCCACCTTTCAGAGTGTAACAACTCACAACGTTCGCAACCCAATGCCTGAGAAAACAAGACATGCATTATTGATGAGAAAAAAAATTTCCTCGGCCATATTTCGCTTTTTGATGATTTACACCACCAAGACCAAAATATCCTATACTTTACACTTCCTCACGTTAACGGCCAACCGCTCTCCTTATCGTCCAATGCTAGATATCTGGCAGTGATCTTGGCTCCCAAGCTCACCTGAAAACTCAAACAAACGAACAACGGGTGAAGAAAGCATGCATTTGCATAGCTTTGAACATTTCAAAATCCTTTACGGAAATACTTGCCATCCGCGAGGCCTACTGGCCAAATCAAACTATCTACACACAAACATAGTTCAGAGACAAAAGATAGACAAGACATATTCATTAGGCAAGTTTTTTTGAAACCTCGCCAGCCAGCCGTTCATTTGGACAGTTGCCAGCACAATTGCCAGCAAGATGAAGCCAGCCGAATGAATTTAGGCAATAAGCCTAAAAGCATACCAGCATATCGTATAAAATTATGCATTTGGTAGAAATATTAGATAAATTCTGTCATTTTTCTCTGGAATGTTGTGTGCATGAGATAAGAACCCCATTATGGTTTAAGCAAATTGTACGGAAATTCTAAGCCACTTGTTGCTTTCAGCGCCACCTGTTTGTTCATTGTGAATTGAATATAGCCAGCCAGCAGCTCTCCGACTGAGGAGAAAATCAAGAGTTGTTGCCAGCAGGTTGTTGTTTTAATTGACATGTGAAATGTGCCTCAACTGCCAACTACTGGCAACTACTGGCTGGCAAGGTTTCATAAAAACACAACTATTAACAGTCAAGCTGCCATTAAGTCTGTTGCCTGAATCCATATAACCTCTAAATTAGTATAAGAATGTCGAGACGAGCTGGCCTCGTTTCATGGGTTCAAGGTTATCCTGATTTGGGTTCCAGGTCATAGCAACATTTATGGGCGTTCGCGAGAGGTGGCGCAGTAGAAAAAACCTTAAAATGTAATTTGTGTTTTTCCGGGGATCGAACCTGGGATCCCTCGCGCAGTGTTCCAGCACACTAACCACTGCGCTACTGCGCCCACTTCTTCTAAGTAAAAAACGAAAAAGATATCGCCAGAGCAGCATCACCACATGCCATTGGCCTATAGGGGATTGTGCGGTCAGAATAATTTTAAGACCGCTGATCTTGTGATACGGGATGTGGGCCTGCCATGTACTTCTTGAGTTTGCCATGAATCCAAGAAGATATGCGTGGATTTCTTTAGATAAGTAATGGATTGGTTGACCATTTTCACAGTCGATACATTTTAAAGATGTCTTCTGTGCATAAAAGAAAACCACTTGAGGATTTTCTTGATCTTCATTGAGAAAACTAATTTGCTCGAATTTCTTACTGGTATTTCTCGCTACTGGTATTTTTCGCTGACCAAAGTTTATTATTGACATGCAGAAGAAATAGGGTCGAAAAAGGTGTTATACCAAAAAAATCTTATGATACTCCATCTACTACAACTTTAACGAGCTTGACAAGAATACAAATTTGCATCCATCTATGTATATACAGATATTGTGGTAGTAAGGCTATAATGCCAGGGCCTATAAGCCTCTGAGATGCATCTAGACATTTAATTACTTTGGCATTATTTGCCTTTTTCATTACTTTGAAGAGCATGGACAAGCATTTACACCTTTTGTTCAGAATCAACTGTCTTTCATCAAGACGGAACGTTGTCTGTGAGTATCATACCACTACCAATTGACCAACTTAAACGACTCATCTACTACAGACAACTGAACTTCAGGCCAACTCGTCTATCAGACATTCATCTTCAACTATTTTCGGGACGGTTTTTTCACCCAGCAAAATATTTAAACTCTAGAAAAGGTTCTAAAAGAGGAGTCTCAAATGTTTATATTAATATCGAATAGGAATATACATAACATAGCTCTATAAGTGCTTCTGGTTCTGTTTCCGGATGGGAATGAGATCAACTTGTCATATGTCCTCATCACTACTCGAAAACCTTGCTAGACTATTCATTCCCAAGGTAAAACTTACTTAACTTTCTTTTAAAGAAGGTCAATAACAAAAACTGAAATCGCCATTTATCTTTTAGCGTCGTAGATCAGCTGGTTTGGATCGTATGTGGAATGTCAACTACTTGCTTATACCAACGATGTCGTACCTTCTCGTCAAAGTTATATATAATAGCTCTTCTAAAATGAAACGCCTTATATAACCACAATCGTCATGATTCATGAAAGTAAAACGCCTCTCAGAATAAGGGTAAATATTTATTTTCGGTTACTCGCACTTCGCACACTGTATTCGAACATGTGAGAACTGAAATGAGTATCACATCGGTTGCTCGTGATAAGGGAACTGCTGACGAGAACTCCTTATTCCTTAGGACTACCAATCATAAAACGTACCAACGATTTCGCAATATTGTCATCAGTTTCGAAATTTTATTACTACTTGTTGGTTAACCGAGACCGAGAGAGTGCAATAGCAATTACTATACGAAAAAAAAAATAGGTATCATTTTATTATATGGGACCCTAAAAACCGATTTGATTGCGCATATGCCTTTATTGTTCCATTAAAAGTCTACCAGCATTCAGCATACCAATACCATCCGTAGATGTTACTATTGCACATAAAGCACAAGTGTACTTGCATATTTAACTGCTGGTTGTGAAATCCATTAAACCATATCTCTTAACATGTTACAAATGATATAGCGAACGTCATCAAGCACGTATACTCCTACACCACTCTGCCACGGCCACAAAGGATACCATCATTCTTATAAATATTTATGCAGTCTTTGATGGGGTGTCGGTGAATTTCTCTGTCTACCCTATATTCAGTTCTCTGGCATGTTATGGCAATTTATCATACAAATATGTGCGACGTGTTCTTAATATGCAAGGAACGTCGCTCCATGTAAAACATTAATATTATACACCTCAGTCTGGCCACCCCAACCAAAAACGACTCGACTGACGGGCATTCGCAAACAGCAAGAGATAAAAAATTTATGAAATTCCCACAGTGTAAGGAAAAACAACAACTGACAGAAAAAAAATCACAAATTCATTTAATTGTTCCCTCATCGTCACCACACCATCCCCTAAGCGCTATACCTACACCTCCTGTGGGCAGATGTAGAGCGATTTATTAGTTGTTTGCTAATAACGCAGAGTGTATACGTAACCCGCATTCGGGCTTAATTGATATTGACGGGAACACACACCTTGTTGTTGGCCAGAGAAGGCTCTGCTCTGATGTGACGCTCCTCGTTCTATTGATTTTATTAGCTTTGTCAGGGTACACACTACTACACATACCTACGTCACATTTACGAAGCTCTTTATCAATCAACAATGCTGAATGATTAATTAGTGTCCATATTTGCGTAATTCCCTTGCAGACACGAAAACACGCAACAAAATAAAATCCCCCAATAAACCCAATGAATGTAATCACAAAAACGAACCTAAATACAGCGCAACACCCACTCACTAAAGGGCTGGGGAAATGTCGCCTACACAAACATTTTCGCTTTCGAGGTGTCAACCCATCCCAGCTCCGGGTTAGTAATATAAAAATTGTGTATCACTGTCAACCGTTGTCGTCCTCCGAAATTTCATCACCGTCCTCACTTTTGGCTGTTGAAAATGTGCCGTGTATCATGACTGCCCCCCCTTACCCAGTACAGCTGTTAAATACAATAGCACGACGACGCATAGTAATTTGGAGCAAATAAGAATACAAGGGCCAGTGAGATTTATAACAATGTTTATACAGAAGGTCAGAGAATTGTTTGTAGACGTTTGCACTAATGCAAATTATTCACGGGCAATTTGGCATTACGAATATTAATGTTTAGGTTAGGGTAGTCCGCAACTCTGAATTTTCAATTAAAGGGGATTTTAATTTGCTAAATTTTTTTATATTGTTGATAGATTGATGATGGTATATTATGTCTTATATCACACTGTCATAGAACTAATGGCCACGTTACATTAATCGCTAGATGACTAGCGGCATGACAAACTGCACACACAAAAAAAACTGAAATTTCAGCATTTGCGCTAGAGATAGTGTGAATAATCCTTTTCAGGTAAATTTTACAATCTAGCGCAGATTAACTGCTAGATTGAAAAAAAATAACGATCTGCCAAAACCAACCTGTCAGGAGTCTAATAAGCAAAAGTTGGAAGTGTAGAAGTCAAATTGGAAATAAGCTAAATAAAATAAGAATTCAAACTTGAATTTTTTTTTTTTTTTGGAAACTTTTTTAAATAATTTTATATGTCCAATCTTAAAATTGTCAGAAAAGAACACAAAACAATCAAAATGGAATTTCACTTTGCCGCTGACGCTAGATCTAGCGGAAGCGTTCCTCTATCAGGGATGTGCTAGATGTCTAGCGGTCAATGGAATGCGGCCATTAGTTCTATGACGGTTCGATATAAAAAATAATATACAGTAGACATAGTTTACATTAGAAATTCTAGTTTACTAATTATGACAGTTATGGATGTCAAAATAATGTCGGGGATTAACTCACCCTAAAAATGAATTTAGAAATAAAACTGCTTCTGGTCAACTCAGCTAATGAGATATCAAAAAGTAGTCCATAAACATTTCGCCTTACCAATAATCATTTTTAACCTTCAATTTAAATATTTTGATAGTCACAATAGGAAATTTTATATGAAAATTTTCGTTATTGTGACTTCGTAGAAGTCTGGACACTAAAAATGTTTATGTTTAGTACCGCGCATTGTAAAAAGGGTTTTCCCAATAGGGACGGGTCGATTTTGGCAGTTCATGGCGGCAGTGTTCCTTCATTTCAGACATTAATATGAATGCAGCGCAACAGGTCCATATAGGACTTTAGGCCTAGCTCCTTACAACCATTAGTTTGTTTTTATTTTTAGCTGCCATCAAGGCCATCGACTCGGCTACCATATCCTCCAAACTGGTGCAGAATTGCCGGAACGAGCTTGCCTGTCTGAGCGAACGTTTCAGGGTGACACTTCTACAGAGCATAGTGACATAACACGCAATGAGCGCGCGGATGAGCTGGCCAGGACGAGGGTCCACACTCCACATTCCGCTAGGAGCGGTAAGGGACAAATACATTCACATTTTCTGCAGAAAGCCAATCTATCATGGTCGGGATTGACAAACTGTGTCATATCAAGGAAGATATGGCCTACCTACGATCAAAATAGAACAAAGAACCTACTAAATAGAACTCGCCCAGATATCGCCAGAATCACGGCAATAACCACGGGGTATTGGCCAATTGGAGAGACCATACGCGTCCAAACTAGGTATCCCATACAACTCTCTCTGCCGCAGTTGCGGAAATACAAACGAGAAAGAAACTCTCTCTCCTTTCCTCTGCAAATGTCCAGAGTGGTAACAAAACGGCACATACTGGTGTTAATTGCGAATTCAAAGGCAAAGGAAATTTTCTTCCCAATTTCGTACCAAATGAGTCGAAAAAAAATTGCTGATTAATCAAACGATGACGAAAGTCAGACCTCCCTTTTTTAGATCTTGTTAAAGTCCCTCTCTATTGCAGAAGCATCCCTCGCGTACTAGCTCTGCGGGGTCTTTCGATAATTTTTCCTGCCATTGAACCTCCCAACACAACACAAAAAAATAAAAAAAATTGGGATGAATGGAAGGGATTGGTGTGGTGACATAATGTCCATAGGCATGGTAAACAAAGACTTAAGCTACGATTACACGGCCATTTTTCCACGTCATTTAAATGGCGCTCTGACGTAAAAATCGCGTCACAAAGCTGTCATTTTAATGTCGTTCTGTGTGACGCAATTTTTGCGATAACATTTTCGGCGTCATTTAAATGACTAGGAAAATAGCGGAACAAATGACATGAATTTTGTGCCATTAAAATGACAAAAAAAAGGCCATGTGATCGCTCTTTAATGACGCCTAGGACAAATGACTAATCTTTTTGTCTGTTACGTCATTTTAATGGCAGCCTCCAAAAAATGACATTGCAGAATTCACGCCATGTCATTTTTCTACGCAAATGACAAATGACAAATTTTTGTGGTTGTGTTCTTTGGTACCTATTGAGAGAAATTGAATACCAACCATTGCCGTCAAGTGCCGACAATTTGGACTATTCAGTTGTGAACTTAAATCGTACACAAGGTACATACAACTAAGTCGAACAAATTTCCCCGCGTTTGTTTGATTGTTGCGATGCAAAAGCAACGGGCGCTTTGGGATAGCTCAGTTCCAGAATACAAACTTCAGCATGTCAAAACCGATTCTTGGGAAATTGTTTTACTAGACCTGGCCATCGACGCAGTGATTACCAGTCTAGCTGCTTCCGCTGAAACGCACTCTCGCATATTTGTGCTCTGTTTTTCGATGTGTGGCTTAACCAACCTCAACAAATAATCGAATTGATTGGCTGACATACGAAGGACATTGCGATATAGTTCAGGTTCTTCTTCGCGCAATTCGAGTATTAATCACGCACAAAATCCACTCTTCTCGCGACGCGACGTCTCAACCACTTCTTTTGCCAAAAACTCCGTTTCGTCGCGTTGGCTCGTAATCAAGTTCGTCTTCACTGCTTTCCAGCACACACGCTGCTAAATACGCTGTCTTCGCAATTTCCAACATCATCGCAAAAGTTATTTTTGACATTTTTGTTCTTTCTTTTCACTGCTATTCAATTTAATTAGCCGAGAGAAAAACATTAAATGAAAGTAGCTATATATTTTTCATTGGTCATTCATTACCGTCTGATCGCAAAACAGATAAATGACGCGAAATCGAAATAATAGAAAAGGTGGCATTTGCCGTTTTTAAGTGGCAAGTCATTACCATGTGATCGTCATTTTTTCGCTCGTCATTTAATGGCATCCCAACAGAAAATTCTAAATGACTCGCAATGTCCATCATTTGATTTTGGGACAAAAATGACGACGATAGTCATTTCGTGTGATCGCCATTTTTTTGCAAATGACCAATAAGGAATTGTAGCTTGAATGTCACTCTAATGCGACATTTTTTACTGAAGTCACAGTGTGATTTAAATAACTCGAAAAAATGGCCGTGTAAACGTACTTTAAGAATCAATTCTTATACCCGATTTCACACTGCGAGCTTAAGTGTCGATCCAAGGACAAACTAAGGATTAATACAAATTTTGTTTCCACAGTGCAGGTTTAACGAAAAACTTCACTTAAATAATGCCTAAAGGTAAGCCACCAACTTCCGTGGTTTAAGTATCAATCCAGAGAATACATTATTGCCAAGTGCAATAACATAATATTTATCCCAAAATACGCTGAAGAAAACCTAAATAAGCAACAATACAATTATGTTTGACAATACTGTTCAAGAGAAATGTCATATTATCTCTTCGTTATTGGTGGAAATACTCTCTAATATTGAGCATGCAACAACCGCGATATGCTTCGCTTCCAGACATAGTTTACAAGTATCATCCTCTCTAAGGCCCACCTTCCTACGGTAACCGAAATTAACATATTATCCTGTAGTTAACGCCACCCATTTCAATGTTCCTCAACTCATGCGTAGAACCCTTCTTTCGAGTGAAGCAAGTCGACCATTTTATTGCCTAGGTACTGTCTACATTGTTCCACAGTTTACCGCTTTCTCAGGTGTTCTGCCGTGATCCACTTGTGAATCAGCTATTCTTCCATTCCTCTACCAATTGAAGAAAATGGTTCTGGTCCCCCTGGTTTGCAAAAAGGAGTTGACAGACACACTTGTCAATTAACTGACGAACGATTTTTTGCCAATAATTGACACAAGTGGAAATGAACTGACGGTGGTGTCGTTCAATGACATAAACGAGAGCTGTCAAACTTTGTCAATCAACCGACCGACATGTGGAAACCCACTTTAAGTTTGGATATTAATTTCGCTGCGTAATTGATAATACAGTGAGCGTCAAAAGTGAGTGAACACCAATGCGGTTTTCATTTAACTTTGGAGTTTGAATACAGTTTTGTTTAAATATTTATAAAGTATTTTTTGGTGTGGTATAAGCCATGTCGCTATAAATAGGTAGAGCGATCTCACTTAAGTAAGCGTCTGGATAGAAACCAGCCATTTTGATGTCATACTAACATTAGCATTATTTGTATAGGTAGCGAGTAAATTATATTTTTGGAATATAATTATATGTTCAACTGATATCAGGGATGTAAAGTGTAAATTCAAACCCTGACCTGTATTTTTAAGTCAATCCGCAACAAGAACCCACATTCAATTACAAACTGCATGATTTCATCGCTACTCCCTGCCCCCATTACCTACACGCAACTTTCTGTATCAAATTACTACCGACCCACTGTACACTCAAGAAAAAAGTCAACCCACAGACACACATTCTTCTACTTTTCTCCTTAACATAGATACTTTTCCCGACCCAGAGTATTCTCAGATTTTTCATCATAGAATTATCGATTTTCTGTGTTGCTGGCATACATTTTTCTTCTACCATTCCTCACCAGCTGCTCCTTTCTATACATTATATTGCAGTGAAGATTCGCTGGGGGGGGAAGAAAAAATGAAGTCCAAACTTCTGTCGGTATCAAATGACTAGAGGCTGAATAAAGAACAGCAAGACCCCAAAATTTTTAATAAAGAACTGACAACTTACATTTCACAATTCACGAAGAACGACTTTGTATCCTTTATTTGGCCTTCGCTGTCAGCTACGACGACGACGACGACGACGATGACAATATGATTACAATTCAATCGCGATGACTTAATCCCACAGCTGCTGTTGTTCGACTACAAGGTTGAGTTGAGGCTAACCGTATGTCCAAAGTGGGTGGAAGAAGAAGTTAAGAGGATATTGCACACCAAAAAGGAAAAGAAAAGCAAAACAAAAACTTTAGTTTGACAATTATTATTTTTTTCTTTGTTATTAACTAAATAAACTTTTATGCGAGACTTGATTTAATTTTGACACCACAAACACAAATATGGACACCACACAGGCACACACACACAACTACATAAAAGACACAATAGAGAGAGGCACACACATATACATATGAGTGAGGGATGTATTATGTATTAATCGATACTAAAGTGCTAAAAATAGCAGCCACCCTGTAGGAGCAGGATGCTCTTTTTCGAATTGGTCCTTGCTTACTCGCTCAGATATTACTTGATGTAAAAAGAGTTTTTTTTTTTCTTTGTATCCTTATAAATCCTTGGAAAGATTTTCGAAGGAAAATAATTTGAGACAAAAAAAAAACACTTTTTCTTGTGACGTGAAACGTTAAAAACTTGATAAAGTTATTTATTTGAAATTTTATTACCGTTATTCCCGAGATAAACTATTCACAAGGACTCTGAGTTGTGTTGTATAATTTTATGTGTCGAATTAAGTATGTATCCTTTTTTGTCAACACTGCGATTTGAGGAATTTTTGAAAAGTTTTTCCTTTTTTTTTTGTAGAAAGCGTTTAACGAAAATCACGAACTAATGCGGACTGGGGTAAGGATTTTGTAAAACTGCCTGCGAAAGGACCTGATTAAGTATTCAGCTTTCGGGTATATTTGGAAATCTGTTTTTTTTCTGTAGATTATTTTGTACCGACGACGGCAGCACACGCAAGTCTTTTCGTCGTTTGTTGAAAATCGATGTCGCTGAATTGTACAGAAAGTAGTTGTGGCTGGGTAAAGTAGGTGATTTCGCCGTGAATTGAATGGGGGCCATGGCAAAAGAGGCGAATTGGTTGTACGCATGAGCTCCACCGTGGATGGCGATGGAACAGTTGTTTTTAGTTGGTGTAAATTTGGTAGGTCACCCTTCTCCAAGGAATACAAATACTTTTACATGGCATTATGTGAGTGTGTGGCTGGGTGTTGACAGTTTCGCTGTCAAACTGGGTCTTGTGTGAGCTTTTTTTCCGAATACTACACCTACATGTTTTGATAGAAAATTCGAACTTCTTATCAGGGCTAGTCGAATGGCAGTGGTTTTTCATGAATGAATTTAAATTGTCACAGTAGAAATTTTTGAGCTTTTTTGACGTGGTGGTGGGTTTGCCATCGGTTGGATAGGATGGGTACCAACAGTTGAAGTGGTCTGGACACGGACAGTGAAATCAGTTTGAATGAACTTTACACACTAAAAAAATATTGTTACATTAGTGAACTCAAATTTAAAAAGTGCGCTAATTTAGAGTGAAACGCCATAGAAAGCAAGCGGTATAAAGTCCAACTTTTAACTTAAATACTTCTAAATAAATACGACGATGTGTATAGTACATTGTAGAATATTTGTCACACTGTTTTTCAGAAGCAATTGTCTAAATAGCGTTTAAACGATATTGACAAACTCTGGATTGTTCTTGTCATCCTTGGGTCCTCTCAGACTGAACTTCAGCGCGCACTCGATCGGTTTGTAGCCGTTTGTGTTGAAGCTGAGATGAAAGTAAATGTGAACAAATCTGAAGTGATGGTCGTCTCCCGAACGCCTGTTCAATGCACTTTGCATGTTAGTGGAGTCCCATTGAAACAGGTGGAGAAGTTTAAGTATCTCGGGGTCTTATTCACGAGTGATGGAAGGAGCAATGCCGAGTTTTCCTGTAGGATTGGTCAGGCTGGATCGATTTTGAGACAGCTTGGTCATTCTGTTATCAGGAGGACTGAACTTGGTGTCAAAGCTAAGTTGTCAGTCTTTAATTCGGTGTTTGTTCCAACTCTTACCTATGGTCATGAGGTTTGGGTAATGACCGAAAGAATAAGATCGCGAATACAAGCTGCCGAAATGAGATTTCTCCGTAGTATTGCTGGTGTGACCCGTAGAGATCGCATCAGAAATACCAGAATACGTGAGGAACTCAATGTCGAGCAGCTACTTCTCCGGACGGAGCGATCCATGCTTCGGTGGTTTGGTCATGTTAAACGCATGTCCCCGACCAGGATTCCACGACGTGCTATGGAATCCGTACCATCGGGCAGGCGTCCCCTAGGTAGACCCAGGATGAGATGGTTAGATCAAATTCATTATCTCTCCTCTACCCGTATGGGGATTGCCCTTGATGATTTAGAGTCGATGGCGGAGGATCGAGAGCTATGGAGGGTCCACTTGAGCAACCTACACCCGCGACCCACTTAATGGACAAGCGGACCATTGAAAATGAATGAATGAATGAATGAATGGATTGTCCTCAGCACCTTGTCTCAAAAAGTGATCGACCGTTTCCTGAACAGCTGATTGGTTTACCATCATTTACGCAAGCAGTTTATGTTGCATGCCTTGGCACTCATTCCCTAACTCTGCGAACGATAATCCTCCAACCAACAACGAAACTGCATACGATAACACAAGAATTCTGAACGCAGTGGCGCCTGCCTGTATGCAACTAATAACTAATGACGCATCGTAGCCTTTTTTTGTTAAAACGACAATTTGCAAACAAATTGCAACTCAAATTTAGCACCACAGTAGAGCCAAGAAGTATGCAAACAAAAATGCTGTTACAAAGTTTGAATGCTATTTAGCAGGAAATGGATGGTTTTGGAAGCACTGGTGTTCCTTTCAAAATCATAATGCGTCCGGTTATTTGCGTTATCAATAATTGACAGGGCTTTTTGAAGCCTATCCATGGAATACAAAAAGCTTTTCTAATTATCTATAGCTAGTTAAGAAAAGATTAGACATAGATTTTCTTTAAATAAATTTGTTGACACTAGCAACATCAGTTGTATTTGCTCCGTCTTCTAATACATATCGTTGTGTATAGTTTTTTAGAACCTACAAGAACCGTGTTAATCCAGTTTTAAGATAATTTTCTCTTCCAGTCGCGTCTAATTTCATATAAAAAATGCATTTAGGAGTATTGGGCTGTGGCATCATTGGGCTGACAACAGCTATTGAATTGCAAAAAGAATTCCCAAATGCACAAGTTTCGATTTTAGCCGATCGCTTCATTGAGGATACTGTCAGCTATGTCGCCGCGGGTATATTTCGGCCAGGTACCAGTTTCATGGGACCATCCCTAGACATTACACAGTGCGTATACATAAATAGTCATTAATTATCAAAAAAAAAATATTCATTAATATAAAACTTTCTTGTTTAATTTAAGAAAATGGATCACCGACGCATTCAACTATTGGGATGATATTCGTAAAACAGCTGATGCGCCACTTGCCGGCGTTACTCAACTATCGGGATACATTTTCTCAACGACTAGTCCGTCGATAGTTAGGGTGAGTAAAAGAGACCGCTAATCACTTTATATTATTATTGTGGACGTCCATTGTTGCTGCTGATACTTGTAGGTTATCACATAATCACTGGGTAAAAATATCGAACATGTTTATAAAATAATAATCAGCGTGCTAAGCACTTGTTTATTAATCTTATCGCGATTGTAATTATAAATCATATCTTGACAGGGAAAGTTTTTATAACTACCTATACCTAATTTAAAAGGGCTTGCCTTATTTGAAGGCATCAATATTATGGTAATTTTAATCTCGAAGTTTTGTGGGCACTTTCGGTATACATGAGTTATCCGTAACATTATTGAATAAGTGTTAAACATTTTTAAAACCTAAAGCTTAGTACGCTGCTCGAGCTAAATTCTAGCTCCCATACAAAATTCTCTCCAAAGGTTAGAGCTAAATTTTAGCTTCAAAAAATCAAACTTTTATTTCAGACTGTACCGAATGTATTTATCAAAATTTAGCGCGCCCATTAATGTTTGGGGAATTTTCTCAGGCTAAATTTTGACAGATCGTATTGTTGTTTTTTTTTCTGTTGTATTTTTGTGTTGCGGAAAAGTAAATAAGGACGTGTTCTACAATGAATACACCGACGAGGAATACCTTGTTGAAAGTTGAAAGATTAGAGATCAAAGAATAGGAGACAAGAAAAAAAAGAAAACCGCAACGAAAATAAATAATTTTTCGTGTCGGTGCATATTTGAAGGAAATTATTTTCAACGAACATCTGTTCTCTGTGACACCTGACTTATATTCACAACGCACTTCATGTCAAAATTTAGCTAGGGTTCTAGGTAATGTTTGGAGAGAATTTAGCTTGGAGAGCATCTAAAATTTAGTTTCGCTCGAGCAGCGTACTTAGCTTAAGAAAAAACAATTTTTAGTAACTTTGTAAAGGTGGAAATATTGACGAAGCACATACCTAAAAACTTCTTTGCATGCATTTAAGCTGGTGTCAAAAATGTTTAAACCTATCGAGGAACTGGACCAGAGATGGCCGAACTTTGTGAGGTAGAAAATTCTAAACGGATAGAAATATTTTCAAACTCAAAATGGCTCATTTTAAGCACAAATTTTGATGATAAAAATAATATTTGGCACAATAGTTACGGCTTCCCATAATTCATTTTTTGTGTGAGTTATTTTTTATTTTTAGATTTATGTCGAATTCAGACAAATACATTGAGAAGATTTGTCAGAACTGTTGTACTCTTAGACCTTAGTCTGACATTCGCAAAATGTCGTTCATAGAACCTTGGTATAATTTAATTTGTATGTTTTCCGACGTTTGAACTTGAGACCCCTCGCTTAGTAGTCAAATAAATAGGCGACAATGTAAAAATCACCTTTTTCGTATCAAGTAAAGATGGACAAAAATCAATAAATGTAAAACTCAACCCAACTAGACCAAAGAAAAACGTTCAAATATTTAGTTTCAAACTTTTATATTTACAACTTCTTCCAGAATCATTTTATCGAGAAGCTCCTCCCAGTCTATCGTCAAGCAACAGAAGAAGAACTCACATTATGCCATGGGGGATGGAAGTACGGGTCATTCTTCACGACTGTTGTAACCGAAGGTCGACTTTACCTACCGTACGCCACTAAGAAGTAAGTAAAAATAATTGCTATTTATATGGCATTGTGTTTTTTTAAGCTAGAAAATTTATTTACAATTATTGCCAAAATAAAATTATTAAAAACTGAACTTTAATCTTCAAATATTTTGCAAAACATTTTTTTATCTTTATGACCATCTTTATTTGAACAGATTCCTCGATGCTGGTGGTAAAATAATCGAACAGAAAATAAAATCATTCTCTGACGTTCAGCAAAACTACGATGTTCTGGTCAATTGCACAGGCATGGGTGCAAAAGAATTGTGCAACGACCAACAATTGGTTCCAATTCGAGGACAAATAATGAAAGTTCGCGCACCATGGGTCAAAATGGCTTTTTATGGTGACTACGATACGTATATCATTCCTGGATTTGAAAATGTTACTTTGGGTGGTTGTCGTCAGTTTGACAGTTATAACACAGAGTTGTGCAAATATGATGCACTTTCGATTCGTGAACGTTGTTATGGAATGTTGCCAAGTTTGAAAAAGGCTGAGGTTGTCCGAGAGGTAGTCGGACTTCGTCCTCATCGATCAATCGTTAGAGTGGAACCGGAACTCCTAAAGATGCCATCGGGCAGAACAATGAAGTTAGTGCACAACTATGGTCATGGTGGATATGGTGTGACAACAGCCCCTGGCACTGCGTTGCATGCTGTCAAAGTTGTTAGGGATGTTCTTTCGTCTAGTAATATTAGCAAGTTGTAAACGGTTTTTATGTTTTTAATAAATATTGCATTTCTAGAATATGTATATCTATTAAATGTGATTTTTATTTAGTTTCATTTTCATATTATTTTTATTTATTTTTTTCATTTTGAAGTCGATAATTACAGAGACAGTTGGTGTTTTACTTTTTGACGTTTAGGTATAGGAGAGATTAGTAGTGGAATTAGTATGGCATGGGAGGATGAATTTTTTTTATTTATTACATATTCTGTACTCATTTTAAAGTTTGCCAATGTGTCACTTATCAAATAGGCAACAAACAGTTTTTTTTCTGAAATAAAGTAGTGAGATAGAAGTTGTAGAGTAAGGTGCCTTGTCTACTACACTGAGCGAGGGGGCTCAGGTTCGATCCCGATAAAAGCTTCATTAAAATCATAAGGTTTTTTAATTTTTGTCATCTCTCGCTAACATCTGACAAGCGTCTAAAAGAATAACTATCCTGAGAAAACCTTTAAATTCAGCTGGACTCGAATTCCGTATAAAATTTCCATTCCTTCCTTACCATTCAAAAAACTCACACGAATGTATGATTGAGTGTTCTAAATATTTAGTTTTACACATGTTCCAGATTTCTTATGACATTATGTCCAAACGCACGACTAACCATTAAAAAAAATTCCTATTTTCTAAACAAAATGTCAAACGTGCAAATAACTAAATGTAGTAACTAATGTGATTCAGACATTTCATTTTGACACAGCAGCTTTAAAATATGTATTTGTTGTGCTACAAGGAATAAACAGAATGGCTAGTATTGTAAACCGTAAATGGACTTTAACCTGGCTACGCCGCAAAAGTGTAGGATTTTCTAAGTTTACCAAAATAAAAGGAAATCGTAAATTTATTGGATTCTAAAAAAATATCTTTCTTGCTATTTGAAAGATAAGTAGGTATATAGTGTTATTATGGGTACAATAATATTGGTGACGTAAAATATTTGCAATATTAAAATCAGGCAATTTGTATTTTTAAACTCTAATAAAGGCAAACGCGTTCTTACGATACATACAAGTATTTAAGTTATGAGATTATTTTTATAACTTATTTTGGAGTTTTCATTACCCGGGCTGTAAAACATTGAATTGATATTGCATTTATGGCATAATTTGGAAAATGGCTTTGGAATCCGAAAGTTTTAATTACCTACGAATATATTGTGGATTTTGGATTTCTAGTTTATTATTGTGGTAAGCGATTAAGCAAAAATTAAGAAATTTGTTTGCTGGAATCGATAGCCCTTTTTCGAATCTCGATTTATTTCTTAATTATTAATTTACAATGTTTTTGAATCAGTTAACTGGTGCATGTTTCGAATAATTAAATATAAAATGTAACCAAAGAATAGAAATAAGTGAAACACCGTCAACATTATACGCACATTCCAATATTTCCAAACACACTAATACTAGCTACAAAAGAGCAACAATTTGAGTTTTTATGTTTGATTGGATCCGAGAAATTTGAAATCAAAGAAAAGAAATCTCAGACAAAAGAAAGAAAGAAAATGTGATACTTTATTGAAACACAATAGGTAGTTCATAATGATCAATTTCAAATAAGATTTGACTGTACGTTCACAAAAAAATACATTCTGTCGGAGTAATAAATTCTTGTGTTTTCATAATTTCCTAGTAAGTATGTACGTACAATAAAAAGAACTGTTTAATGGTGGATTTACATTACCACGCCACGCATTTTTGCATGACTTCAGAGAGAAAGATCCGTTCCCTACAGTCAAGATCTGTAATAGTGAGACCACAAATCTCCAAAAAAAAGTTATGGCGCCCTAAATTCAACTGTTTAGGCTTGTGTCTCTCTCTTACACATCATTAGCCTTGACTGTGGAGAAACGGATCGCTCTCTCTCTGAATTCATGCAAAATTGCGTGGCGTGGTAATGTAAATCCAGCATATACTAAAAGGATACATTACTAAGTTTTAATAAATGTTTTATTTTCCCTGTTCTTATGGTATCCGTTCTGCGGGTGAAGCTGTCAAAAATAAAACTAAAAATTAAAGTGTCTACTTAACAGATACCTACAGCCTTATTTATAAACTTTATACACTCTCTATAATAACTCTAAACGCAAAAATATATATTAGATTTTTGTATTTAGAGTTATTATAGAGAGTGTATAAAGTTTATAAATAAGGCTGCTATACTTAAAAAAAAACTAAATAATTCGATTCATAAAAACATTTACCCCAACAGTTTACATAAATCGAAGTCGACAAGATCTGATTCAAATTCCCCTAATTATTGGTGCTTTTAATATTTACTTTACCTTTCCTTGCATTCAATAATCAGCAGCACTAATTTCACTTATCGAACACAGTCCTGGGAACCAAAACAAATAAACGTCAAATATGTCAACATACAAATTTGTGTAAATGTCAAATTAGAGTCAAAAAAGATAGGAAAAAAAAATTGTGTGAAAATTTGTGTAAAAAAATGTCTTCGATGTCCCCTTCTGAGGTAAGTTTATTTTCATAAATTTTCTTTAAATAACAATAATGTTCCATGAAATGATCAAATATCTATATATAAAGTGAAAATCTAAACAAATTCTACTAAACAAAACGCAAGTTTCACAAAAACTTTTGAGAACAACCCACCAATTATTGCAAGTGCTATATTACAGAAAATTTTATTTGTTTATTTTCACATGTAACACAACAGAACTTTGTTCAAGTTATCAATTAAAATTGACTGTATACCTAACTAGAGTGAATGTTTTGGTCCAATTTGAGTTCGCGTCATCAAATTGGATTTAACTCTAATGTCCTTCCAATTGGCCAGAAAGAATACAAGTGCAAAAATGTATTTTATCCAAGGACGTCTCTGTGTTTAATTTTCTCTTTTAGTTTTCTTCAGAAGTTAATTCAATTTGCATATTGGCAGCTACATAGTTGTGGAGAATTGAAATTAATTTTTCACCAAATAGAAATATAATATGTGTCTACATTTTAGCTGTCCAATACATAGGTACCTAAACAAGGCGTCTGTCAAATCAACCAACTAAAGTGCAAATTAAACTTAGTTAACATTTAAAATGATATCTATTTGTTGCTGCTGCCGGTGCAGTTAGTGTGATGCTATGCTGCTGTCGACGTTCTAGAAATTGATTGTCATGCGATGGGCAAGTGAACATCAGGCAGGAACAGATGGATGATTAATTCAATTTAATCGATTTGTGCAAGCGAATGGAAACTGCTCCAAGTGCGCTCCTATTACCAAAATCAAGTGACCACTGACCAGCAAAGTATTTGATTTTAATCAAAACAATAGAATGTAAGCTTGGTCGGAAAATTTTGTTTACATGCTTGCGGTGGATTTTCACAAATTAATCCATAAATTCATAGATTAGATAAATAAAACATAAATCACGTAACAATGTTTCTTCTCTTATTCACTTTGTATTCAAAGCATGTTTTTGTCGTTAATATGTTGATTAGAGAAATAATTGATCACTGTCCACAAAAGGTGTAGGTATCTACGCACTCACTTTGGAAGTGTAACTGTTTCATATTGACAAAGGGGCTAGCAACTGAATCGTTATGCAGGGATTTGAGGTAAACATATTTTGGCATTTCAACTGATACTCATCGCACTCATTATGTCCTTAAAATTACGTTTACCCTGATGCGAACTGAGTAATGACAATCTTTCAATAGACCGTCAGTACTTGTTCCCGATTCATTTATTTTGTACAACCATAAATCTTTTTAATTCATTCACATCACCTTTCCTATAAAGTGCTAGCCGCCTATGACGGTTCTTTTACGACAATCCCTACAAAAAACAAAGAAAAACGACGCAAATTTAATCAAAGTTGCGTAATGCTTCGCTGAACACTATGCAAATTAAGACTGATAACCAGGAAATTGTTACCGTCTTGCCTTATCTACTGCTGTGTCACATTCAGCTGAGAATTCGTTTGTTTACTTTGCCGAATTGAGATAATGGTTCAGAGAAAGCATGCCAAAGGCTTCTGTAAGATTGTAGTCTTATCAGCTTTCTACTTCTTATATCGCATGATGCTATAATTATTAATATAAAAGCACTTCCGCGTCGAGTACTGTTAACTATGCATCTTGTTCGAAAGATGTGAAAAGAGAATGAACTACTTGCGTACCTATTTTCCTCTGTGGGTCCTAGTGATCTTTCTAGCAGTATGCGGTATGCCTCACGAATTCAAGATGGATAAAAATTTAATCCAGAGTTTTTTTTTAGAGTTTTTCACGAGTCAAAGTAAAAAATGCTCAGTTAGTATTCCCATTTCACCATGGATTGACTTACGCTCGCACAACGTTTGCAAATTATTGAATTTTATTACCAAAAATCGTGCTCAGTAAAAAATTTGTTTAGAGTACTTCGTCCATTTTATGGTCTTCGTAATCGTCCTACTGAGCAGGGCCCAGATCTCGTAAAATGAAAACGATCGAACGCCGTCGTTTCGATACTATACTTTGTTCATTTTATATTTTCAGTACAGGCCTTATGGGAAGCCGTATATGTTCTGTAGAGCCATAAGAAGCATTGCAAGAACTGCCAATGCCGAGTTACTTAAACGTCTGCACCTTTTTCAATGGGATTTTCTGACAATTTTGTTTAAATTTTTGCTTCTGTAGTTTTTACTGCTTGTTCGGTACTTTTCTTTTGCGCCTCCTCTGAATTTGCTTACTACAGATTCTGAGAATTCTCTATCTCTATGATTACTTGCTTGCTGTACACTGGCTTGTTGTCATTATTCACCTCTTTGCCATAATTTTCGTTTCTCTTTAGAATAACCACTTATGGCATCAGGCCAATGGTCAAAGCAAATTAGATCTTAATTAATTTCAATTAATACAGCGAGCGAGAACTTATTAAATTGTGTAATATCTGTATATGATCAGTTGGGGCATGGTTTTGTGTTGTAGAACTTAATTGATATTTATTAATTATGCAAGGCGATGGAACAGTCGATAACGGTTCAAATATGTATGCGTTTAATATATTCCATGTTCGGGATAACTTTCTAGAAAATATTTAATCCAAACTGAGAAGACTGCGGTCTGGTGCTGTCTGGTGTTTGGATTAGCAAGGATGAGACATATCAAATCACTATCCAAGGATACTTAGAGTACACCCTATCTCACTCAAAACTATCTTAAGATACTCGTTGTCAAAGAGAAAAAATGCGCTAAAATTCAATTAGTGATTTAAAATACACTGTACCTCTGGACATTGTGTCCATTGCGGTAAGCTGCCATGTTGGAGACAAAATTAAACCGGCACAGAAATCCTCCTTTTCTGTTTGAGGCACTTAGATGTGCATGAATCTCAAGTGCTCTTAATAGTTCTATTATATCCAAATTCTCAAGTTCTCTGTCGGAACCACACAATTTTTTGTGTAATCTCATTCAGTTCATCAAAGAAGTAACTGTTGATAATCCACAAGGATGCTGTCTTCAAAAGCTGGGAATTCGCAAAGTAGGTGACGCACAGATTCGATTTCTTCGACGTCCCTAAAGCTTCTGCAATAATCGTTATGCTATGCAGTATGTCATCGAATTCCGCGCGTCTTCTTGCCGCACAGTTTCTATAGTAATGACTAATGACGCCTGTGAGTATTCGAATGTCTGCGCCTCAGTCCGATAATGAATTTAATTCCCTTTTGAGTCAGGATAGATTTGTTCTACGCTTTTTTTTATCATATTAGCGTCTCTTCCAGTCCTTCGCAGTTATAGTATAGCAGCTATCTGTGCCTAAAAGTCACTGCAGTCATCGCTGATTCTAAACGATTTTCGAAGATCCAGAATTTTGTTGAAGATATACCAGCGCCTGTACAGATGTCCATCTTAGAGCCGTCTCTTGTTGTGCTCATTTGTAACTACTTTGTTCTCCCATTGATTCGCTTCAGTTAGGAACTTAAGCACGCTTAAGAGTTATTCCTCTACTAGTGAGATTTACCCTTACAAACTACTTGGCAACTTTTGGAAAGTCTTTCAATGGTTAGGACGTGACTATGCTGGACGCCAAATCCATAGGTCCATTTCTAGAGATAATGTTGTCATCGATCACTTTCTTTCCTAGTTTCTCCGGCAGTATGGCCAGTGACACCATCCTGTAGATGTTTTTTCGTATTTTAAATTGAACAAAAATCTATAAACTTACAGATTGTTTACAGATTCGTTCATTTATGCTATACGAAAGGCTGCAAACCCCTTTCGTAACTCAGTGAGCGTCGAAATCCTTCGGTTGAGTTCGAGTCTTTTCGTATCCTGAATATACCCACTATTATTAAGGAACCTCTTGCGAACGTCTGACAAACATCCGAGTGTATGACTGTCCTGAAAAAGCTTCTCAATCAGCCGTTCGGAATCGGCATAAGATTGTAGGACCCTTCCAGTCGTCCCAAAAATAGAAACTCACATAAATGAATGGTTACGAGAAGCTAGGTGTTTACCGCCTGTTGCGCAAACTATTTATTTATTTTTTTCAATGGCAATAATATTTCCGTTAAAAAATTGGTTTCCCTTTTTCACGTGTAGGTACTTAAATAGACAATGAAGTCATTATGATTTTTCCCAAACAAGTTTTCTCCGTTCGTCACTGGCAACGCTCAGATTTGTTTGTGTCATCTTTGATCTAGGCCAAATGTTCCATTTAAAAAAAAAAATAAATATAAGAACGGCCTTCGATAATTTCTTGGCCCATCCTTGCCCATCAATCAGGTGAATATTTTATGACTCATTAATTCGTAGAAAAGTTCTCCAACTGTCAGCACAGTAACATTGAACTTAAAAAACGTTCTCAAAATAAACCATCGTACATAACCTATTAATCATAGCTCATAGAAAAACAAAAGAAATGAAATTTGGAACAAAAATTGAACTACGCTGACTCAAGTCGTTTTGTTTTCATTTCTAATTTGATCTTGTTGATGATCTGAAGAGACTTGTAGAAGATTTCTATATCAATTTATAGAGCACTCGGTGTGTTTTTTAATGTATCAAAAAAAAATGTATATTTCAAAAGATTTCCACTAAATCGACTGTCCATCATTGTGGCCTGTGGGCCGTCTAGTTGAGTGAGAGTTTGTTGAACTTCCACTGTTGGTTAATGCTTGTCCTATTTAGCAGTGTTTTTTCTATAACAACATTTAGCAGATGTGGTGACAGGGCTTAGTTGATTTTATTTCCAGACTGACCTAGTCGGCACGACTCGCGCTCATAAATTGAATGGCAAATTGAAATGTCCATCAATTAAACTTATGCCAGCGAATAATTTAAAATTTATTTATAAATCTTTTTCTTTGGGAATTATCAGTTGCACTCTCTACGTAAGCATCGTAATACTTTGAGGTTAAATATAGACTTATGTTTTACTTATTGTTTAATCTTTTCGCTTGGAAACTTGTGGAAAAATGTCGTATTTTTGAACTGTTATTAAGGTTGCAATACAACCTTGCAATCAACCTACAAGCAGTGTCTTCATCGAGTTATAAAGCTATTAACAATCTTTTATCAAGTACATACTTGAACTGACTGTTTTTATAAATTGAGCACATTTGCGTTTTCAGTTTTTTAATAATATTTTTTTTTGTAAATACTTCTCCCGGGAAAGGCGAACCTATAACGCAAGCTCCACATATGTGAACAATATTCCAGACCTGGTCTAACATGTGCTTTGTAGAGAAGGAGAAGTTGCTTGGGGCTAAAGTACCTCTTTGTCTAAATAGGTAGCTCAACTTATCGGCCGCCAATCTTGCGACATAGGATATGTGATCCTCCCATGTGATTCCTGAATTGACTGTGAATCCTAGAAGGTGCATTGAGTCCTTGGGATGGATTGAATGGTCATCCATTTGGATCTGAGAAACTGTTGATGCATTTTTCCTAGAAAATGTTGTGAGCTGTGTCGTTTGCATTAAATACAACCAAGTTGTCTTTTCCCTCACTTCAAGATTGTCCTGATCACCATTTAGAGAACTTGTTACGTGTTGTTAGAAAAAGAAGCGGACTTAAAAACCTTTTCAAATAAAACTTGATTTTTTCCACAACGTTATAATTTTGTAGTTTTAATTTTCGAGGTTAGAGGCGATGGGAGTACAAAAGCGAATTTAATTTAATTTGTTAACAACTATCTTATATACAAAAACAAAAAATATGACATTTACTAATAACATTTCGATAAGTGACATTTGACATAATTGGTAGGGATGTGCATTTTTTTACGGCGTTTACATATAACGTTAAACAAAATATACTCATAATTGGAATCGAGAATTTACATTAATAACAATTAATAAATAATTATGACTGAACAGAACTAATTTGTTCACATCTCTAACTGTGTGATGTAGCCGCATTCATTTTGTTACAGATTATCTAGAGAATTTAGCGATATTTTCATTTTTATTATGGCTACTTACTAATTGCCTACAGAAAGTGCCAATGACAGACGATCTTTGTTGCAGCGATAATTAGTGCAATGAGAACGAAACCAACCTCTGTTTTCGAGCATACAGTGCCAGAGATGTAAATCTGACTACAGGCTGTCTGGTATATCACAGGATGCACATAGTATTATTGTGGACATCCAAAACAAATGAGCGTCATTGCACACGTATTTAAATAAGCCTGTGCTTGTGGACTAGCTAGACCTAAGTCTCTTAGTGCATTCCCAGTTTCCAAAAAAGCACGGCTCTAGGGAACGATGTCTCTCTGCGTGGACTTCGATAGACCATTCCCGAATGAACGCAAATAAACCCACAAAAAGAAAGTCGTTATCCACCAACACAGATGAATCAAAGATGTAGGTACTGTGAAACGCGTGCTTCTTTATTCACGGAGGCATTCAATATACTCAGTCTTTTTCATGCAGAAGTTCTGGCAGTTCCGAAACCGATCTGAATGGTGTCAATGGTGACAATGATGATACTGTATTTATTGACAGCCAGGCGGCCATAAAATCAATTTCTGCTACTGAAATTAAATGCAAGCTAGTTCAACGCTGTCGGAAAGAACTCTGAGTTCTTGACTGTTCCTGGAAACAAGAGTCTACAATACGATGCATCGTGACCAGGCATTTCAGTCGTACAATAAGATTAGAGTGAAAGGCTATCCACCACAGTATGACAAAAGCCGGGCTAACAACCCGTTATAGTTTAATTGAACATAGGCTCTTCCAGCTCTAGGCCCCTTCTTCGCATTGCAAAGCGACTATCAATTTGTAGAATCACATAGCAGGTGACGCGATATGCCAAACTGTACTATACATTGAAGCGGTTTAATCCGACTATAAATTTCGTCTATCTCCTAATATACAACGTCTATCTGCGACTTAATGGGTTAAGGAAAGTTTTGTATCATTCAAACGCAATTTAAATGACCTTTCCATTGATGCCAAAATTTACATGAAAAAAGTTTCAAATTAGGAGCAGAATTAACTTTAGTTTTGTCAAAATACTTAAGCCGACCAGTGTAATTTCAGACTATTACATATTTGGCTTGTTGACGTCGATCTTCTTCTTCTATTTGGGAATTGAAAGGTTTCATGTCCTGATGGACCAGCTCATCCCATTCGCCTCTATTTGCCACTTCCATACATTACCTTACGAGTCTTTTGAAAACCCATTCCTTTATGCAATAAATTCGTCCAATATGAAATGACGACCTGCTGTGTTAACGACAATTTTTTTTTACTGTCCCTGTAATGCATTTGGGAATAAAAATATAAAATATATTTTCATAGAACGGTCATTGGCCAGTCTTAACAAATGTATATTTCTTTGGTCATACAATCAGTAGGTCTAGGTATTATTATCAATTTAGAGTTTTTATCACTTGTTTTTCTTTTTAAAATTTTGCCGTTTCGTTGATTGATTGAATGTGCTTCTCTATTTAATCAGCGAGATCTCCCATTACAATGTTGTTGTCTCCAATAAGCAATTATTGCTTCTGCGACTAAATTGATCATGAAGCCCTGACCTTAACCCGGTGAGAAGCGGCGCTTCTGACGACGCAATACAAAGTTCATTGGGAACATAAATACATTTGTAAGCTTAGTACTCATATTTTGATATAGAATTAGAATTGAATTGATGAGTAGAAAAACAATACATGTACAAAATATCACTTTTGAGAAAAACAGAAAAAACTATTTCACAGAAAAACTATTTATTTTTCTGTATAATAATGTATGAGGGATTTGAAGTATCCCTGTTCCCAATATGTTCATGAATGAATAATTCACAAAATTCTATACTGACAGGAAATATTTAGACAAGAAGTCCTTGTACTTGTACTGTTCTTCCACTCAATTACAAAAAACTACACATTTAGATTTTTATATTATTTTAGTATATCTAATGAATTATAATTTAAAATTTTTTATTGAGTAATACTATTATTCTGCAGCATCATTAGTAGATTTCCGGGATATTATATGAAAATAAAATTCCGACATCTCTCCAGAGGAATATTGCATTACCTTCTCTATGGCGACAATCTTTTTTTCATTTATAGGAAGTGGTTCTTTATATAATCTTGTAGTTAATGATTGTAAACTAACATTTGGCCTCAGTAGTTTAAAATTATGTGACGTGAAGCCTCCTACAAGTTCGGTTGCTGTAACATACAACGGTATAGCCACGTGATTTGTACTATTCTTCCACACAATCAGCGAACAACGTGGCTATTTTTGTAAACATTCGGCTTTTAAATGGACTGTTATTTTGCTGGTTGGTAGGTTTACATACGTAGATCATTTTGGCTATTTCAGGCTAAAAATCAGTTTTTTGGCGCTTGTACTGTTTTTCCACTCACCAATTCAATTGATGTAGCATACGTATTTATATCGAATTAATGCACTCACCAAATTTTAAGCAATACCTACCTATACCTACTGGCTAATTTCATTAATTAACTGGTTTAGATCAGGTCTAACCAGTAGAAGAGATAATTTTGTATTTTCAATCGTGCTGCCGCTTTGCATATTTTCAAAACTGAATACAACCAGATGACAGAGAAAAGAAAGCACGCTACTTAGTTTAGATATTGACTCCTTGGATTTGGATCATATGAAGCACCTACATGGCTTCTACTTTGGATAAGAAAATTCTGCTCAAAACGTGAACCTCGAAGTCATCTCATGACTGAGCAATAAGTGTTTTTTTCGGAAACGAAATGAGAATAGCTCGTGATCACAACGACATGAAAGTGAAAATTCATTGCGAAATTGAACGTCGCTCATTTATCAGAAAGACAAAGCATTGGGAAGACCTACAAACGTTCTATCGAACCAAGCTTAAAATATTCACTTTCAGTGAATTCATCAAAAATGTTGAAACAGACATTTTTCTGGCTAGTTTGTCTGCTCTTTCATTGCCGTCTTAACAGTGCTCTAGCATCTAGATCAAGTGAAATGGGGCACTATTTTTAAGGTTTTCTCAAAAACGTCTATTCGCGTGAAAGACAGTTTTTTTTTCTGCGGCGCTGTTCCAAATCCATTATTTGTTTTGGCACAAATTTTGACTTTAGATGTAAAATCGGGCAAAGATCTAATTACACGAATATTCGAAGGAAGGCTATTAAACAGTTTACGAGATACAACACAGTAAAGAGATCCTGGCTTAGTCTCACTATAATAATTCCCAATGTTCTACCTATGAATTGCAAAGGTTGCGGTCTTGATCTTCCCCCCGCGCCGACTAAAAATTATCAGGGTCAATTCCTATAGAGAGATTTTGCTTATGATCCGTATTCCATGGAATGTCTTGGAATGGTTGATGGCTTGCCTTTAATATGACCAAACCATGAAGTATCTACAAATTATATTATCTCCTCGACATTATAGGGGTGTTCCTTTACTTTTGTAGTAAAAATGGAAAAAGACTGTCAAAATGGCAGAGGTGAGAATGAATTCTGTCACAGAGAGAGAAATTTACAAAAAAATTACGGATCGCTCTTGTAGTAATCTATGAAAAATGGCAGATCCATTTTGTATTTGCATTTGGCAACCCCCCCTGCCTGTGGTCACAGTAGGATTTGAAATGAGTGCAAGCCCGGGCTTTTTGAAAATGTTTATTTACGGGCTTCTGTATCACAGGCTTTAATTTTACGGTCAACTTCGAAAAGATAGGTCTGTTCGTTTACTTTTGTAGTAAAAATGAAAAATACTGTCAAAATGCCAGTGGCGGTGATGAAGTCTCTCTCAAAGAGAAAAACTTACGAAAACGTAAGGGAAGGCTTTTGTTATGAAAAATTACAGATGCCTTTTGTTTTTCCATAAATTGCATGTGAGTATGAAGTACATAAATGGAAGAGTTTTTACAGACTGAACTACATGCATTCGCGAAGAGAAAAAAAAGCTACATTATTTTCCCGCCTTGTGAATCTGATACTACTTTCATACCAATTTGTTTCTCATATCGCAGGTAATCAAAAGACAAAATCAAATATGTAGTCGTTACACGCGTTTCAAATCATCATCTGCCAATTTTCAGGCGACAATGTCGTTTTCCATTGGGCAAAAAGAAGCGTCCGGGAGCGTCCGGATCCGGAATCAATAAAATCACTTCTGAAACCGTTCCATTGGCGCAAAAAATACTCTTCGTTGATTCTGAGGAGAGAATTTCGCTTCTCGATTTCAAGTCAGAATCCACTCAAGAAGCACTAACACAAGTGCATTTAATGTATTTTATACAAGCCAGCTGGCAGCAGCCCCAGCCATACAATAATTTTTGACGTTTCACCAATACGTGAGTGTAGTCGCCCAGAAGCAGTTTTCTTGTTCCATTGGATTTCCGAATGAGTGAATCCCCGAGTGAAACCAATGGAAAACGACATAAGATTCTCAGTGGAGGGGTAAAATCTTGCTCTATCAAAGATGTTCTCTTAAGCAAATTTTTTGAGTTGAGGAACGACATTGAGTAAAAATGCAAAAAAAAAAAATAATAATTCGTAAAAATTCGTAAGATTTAAAAGTAAAGGATCAGACCTATTGTGTTTAGATTTACGGGTTTCTATGAATACGGGCTAAAGTTTTACTGTCAAACGTTCCGGCATTTTGTTTTTTAATCATCTGTCAATTTTCAAGTGATTGACAGTTTTTTTTTTTCAATTCTCACTACAAGGAATTTTTTGAGTAAAATGTAGTAAGGTTCTCAAGTGACCGCTCTTATATCTTGCTCTCTCAAAAACGCTCTCTTTAACGAATTTTTCGAGTTGAGGAACGGCATTGAGTAAAAATTCGTAAAATTTTAAAGTAAAGGAACAGAGCTTACGAGTACCGACCGCACTTTAAAATGCTCACTAGACATTCTGTCAAATAGAAAAATCTGGGGTAAAATCACGTAAAATAAAAACGATCGAATGATATCGTTTCGACAATAGCAGTCTCTGTCTATTGCCACAGATATGAAATAGACAGGTTCAGTGAAAACGAAAGCGGTTTTCGTTTCGTATTTTAGAATCGCACCTTGATTAAGAATCTATCGCTCATCTACAATGCCCTGGTCTTTGAATCGTAGATTTGGTCTCCTTTGTCGTCTCGATCCTGGGTCTGTGATTCGAGTATCGAAAGTCCAGTTGAATGGATCAATATTGTCAATATCCACAATAATTCCTACGTGTTTTTATTATCATGTTAAACCACTAGAAATTTGACAGTACTGCCAGTTTATTAACTTACGTTTTCCTGGGAAATTCGATGCATCAGAGCGAAATAGTTGGAAATAGCTCAAAAATAGTTATCCGTGCAATTTCGTGGAAAATTTTAATGGAACTATGTATGTATGTATATAATAGAGACATTAGCACAGGCCTCGGCCCTCATTGAAGCTAAGCTCTGGGCCTCCGCGTATCGTAGAATAGCGCCAATACAAATGGACAAACTAAACCCGTAAATAAGCTGATTGAATAATTACAGAGACGTAAATATTCAAGGTTCTTACATATAACCATATTTATCAGGAACGTAGGATGTGGAGGTCCCATTTGTTGCAAATCTTGAAATTACTTCGATCGAGTTCTAAATTTCTTCCGTATAGTTTCTTCATGGGCCCGTTATGACTTAAGCGAGTTAAGGGAGCATATTTCTGAATGATTCCCTAATTTGGGAACTTCCTGAATCTTGACGCTGAGTTTCATGTCTTTCTTGAAGAAGTGTTTTTCCTCATTATTCTTGTAGATTATTTCAACTACCGGAGCGAAGTCTCCAATTGTCAATAATAACAACCAAAAAATTTAAAAATTTACATTTTCAAAAAAAAATAGAAAATTAAATTTTTATGTCTTATTTATTTGACATGAAAAACACGGCCGTTCTTTGTAAAATGCGAGATCGTGGGAAATTTTAATGTAACTTAAAAAAAAAAATATTCATCTCTATTTCGAACTTTGATTATACAGATAGATGTATCTGCATAAATTTAAATTGAATTCTTCTAAATTCTGCTGTGTTTATCTATCACTGCAGTCTGAATCCATGGGGGCGCGTCAACCGATTTGCATAATTTTTCGTGTAATTTGCACAATAAGTAGATAGATTTAATTTTTGGGTCTCTATCCCAAAACAAACGAAACTTAGCATAAAATAATTTTTAAAGAAAACGAGTTTTTCAAGATTTTTACTTTGATTGTCTTGAACAAAAAAAGCTGGAAAAAAATC
Source organism: Cheilosia soror (assembly GCA_949372485.1). NCBI lineage: Eukaryota > Metazoa > Arthropoda > Insecta > Diptera > Syrphidae > Cheilosia > Cheilosia soror. Next base: position 61,841,634 of record OX443564.1, read on the forward strand.
TTGTGGAGTCAAAATTTGGTTAAATCTACAACAATTTAAAAAATTGTTCACATGTATCCTTGCTTTTTAAATTACCTAGTGAACAAATAAAGGGCATTTCACCCAAAAAAGGAGGAAATTCGAACAATTATAGCAACACTGCTACAAATTACCCGTGAGGATTCATGGGTCATGTCTTGACTGAAGTAAAAATCCTAATCTCTTTTCGTTCTGCATACATAAGCCGTGTTGTATGCATATGCCCATTGAACCCCAATAGCACCAGCGTCTGTAGCTTCCAGAAAATTCTTTCTAACCAGCCAATTTTGCAGTAGTTTACACCCACCAAAAGTGCATTAAATCCAATTTAACAAAACATGCACTATACCGTCCTTCAAGGCACAAACAGCAGCGTTTTTGTAATTAAATAAGCAAATCCGGAAACAGCACACAAAACCAACCTCTAGAGGAGTCCTCGCCCTTTTTTAATGACTCCACCACCTAATTAATCTGTTGGCTCTTGACAGTGGATTATTACCTTACCTACCCCATCACAAGTTCACGATGCCTCACGTTAATGACTTCTGCCTGCCGCGTTGCATTCACCAACAGCAACAACGAAACAAAGCAATGCTTTCGAGCTAATTGCACTTTGCCTCGCACAGGGCGTTGAAGATAGGTATACGTAACGTACTCGCGTACACTTGTCGGTCTCGCGTGCATGCTAAAAGCACCAAGATTTGAAAATTAATTCGAGGAAAAGCTTTTTCATCGCTGCACTAGGAGGTACACAGAGGTGAATTGCATTCGTAGGTATGTCGAGCCTGTTTATGCTAGAGATGATTTCCTCATCTCTCTGAGTTGAAGAGCGCCAACTCTTGGGCAATTTGTTTATCTGATTCCACGTCTAGTTCTAGGATTGGGAGGAAAAACTGAAAATTGTATTTCACGTTTCCATCATGTGTAAACATCGTGTCACCATGCCATAGCCAGGCTAGCGCCCCGCACACCAAAGTCAGCTTTCTTCCCTCTCATGCCCTGTTCGGTTCCAGCTTCGGCCATTTATCCAACAAACCAAACCACCTCCGCGTTCACTTTTGTTGTTCGCCTGTGTATACTGTATAATTCGTTGCTTCAGCTACACCCAGCTGTTTTCAGTTAGACCAGTCGATTGCCTGGCGAGACTTCAAAGTTTGTCAGACGTGCTATTTGGCATCAGTTGTATTCGACGCGTGGATATCATCGAAAGGAGTTTGCCTTGCGCTCGTGGTTTGGTTATTTTATTGCGATTAAAATAAGTTCGCGTGTGGACTATAAAAAAAAAGAACAGATAATCAGCAATTTGCATTGCAAAACTAATATCGTATGTTAAGTTAATTCAGAATTTGCTACTAGATTACTAAGTGTGTGCAAATAAGTTTTTATTTTCCGAATCTATACACAAAATGCTATAATTTTGGTTACAATTAAATTCATTCGGCTCAGTTTAAAATTCCTCTTTGAATATTTAATGAGAGACCGTAAGATTAGAGACCGTAAGATACAATTTTATCTGCATGTTGGGGGGGATATTCCTTAAATATTTGGCATTGAAAATATTTTTCTTATATTTTTTTGAACGGCTTCCCCCGGAGCGTGCTTATCAAAGAAATTTCAATTTTAAAATACGCTGCATTTGAATTTGTGACTTTTATTGAGTCATGCCTTTTGTTTTGCGGTCGTCGATGTCATTTGTTTATATTTTCTCATAGTTTTATTGCACAAATAAATTTTACAACTGACACGAAAATGACGTTTAACGCACTCATAATTTAAATTGCATGTTTATCGGCGGTAATGCACTTGTATACCCTTGATCGTGGTTAACTCATAAGTTGAGGTTAGGAAATCGGCACTAAACTCATCCGTAGGTCATATATTGAATGGTTGTTAAAATCGAGGATGATCAGACAATAAATTCGATTTCTGACAAGTCCACCTTCAGATTTTGCGTCCACACCCAAAGTGGATATACTTTTCGGTCTCAGGAGTTTAAATAAACAATTATTCAAGGATTTTTCCGTCTTTAATGTATTCCTGTTTATGCTGCCTGAGTATCTATGCGGGTAAAATGTGCGCGCATTTGAGTTCTTATCTTTTATGCAAATCATCAGATCATACCAACTGATGAAAACTGGTTTCCGCGATCGTGTGCCAAATGCCGAGCTGCTGGACTTGTTCCTATTATCTCATAGAGTGTTTTGCGTCACGCATGCCATTAAACTCGTATAATTAACTTGTATATATTATATTCATGTCTTGCCGTAGTTTTCTTTGGCATAAAGAAATTGCTGGACTCTAGGCATTGACATCATAAATGGTGAACAGGAAGCCAATGATCTTGAAAATTTTTTACATACATTCAGACCGCAGCGCAGGAGGTTTTTTCAAAATATGTGTCACACCTTTTTTTTTTTATAAAGCCTGCCTTATCAGTTACCAAATCTTACCCAAATATTTGCATTGATGTATAGCTGCGGGAGCGGGAGTAACCTAAGTCTGGGACTAAGTAACTTATTCACGACTCCTGAGACATCCATTATAAGGTCCCTTGCGATACCACATGAAAGTAGGGAAAAACATTTCAGCCTAGGTACTCGTTGAACCAGTTTGAACTTCTAATGAAAGTTCAAAAATCAAAGAAGCGTCATTAACGCACGTATACTTGAATAATCCTAGGCCCATTGAGAAATGGAGGGTGTACCCTAGCGGCGACAATTTGAACCCTACTAGACATACAAATTTGACAGATAAGCGAAAAAATATATGGAAAAGAAGCTAAGCGCCACTAAATAATAAAATATTGTGAATAATAAATACATTTTTCATGTAAAAACATAAAAATAAATGCCTAACTAGTTTACGCTAATGGAAACTAAAGAAAAAGTGTTGGATCGAGCGTCGCAATGTGGTGCAACTCATATAGACAAAATGGTTTAACCATTAACAAGATTCTTAGTTTGATTTCGTGGGGGTTTGAAGTCATCGAGGATGCATTTATGACCAGACCAGTTACCTCACTCTTTCCTGGATCTTGTATCACACAACCAGCCTTGACGAGCTCTTTCTCTTCCTAAATGGAGCGTTTTATGCCGCTAAAATATTCTGCAATATCGCAGATGGTTATCGAGAAAGTCTGAGATAAATCTCAGTTAGTTGGGTCCGCTATTGCACAATAAATGGAATATTAACAATAATTTGAAGAACTTTAAACAGTTAAAAAAGAGTCTTATAAAAAAAAAACAAAATTGTTTACACGAAACCAAAACAAGTTTTTCATTCCACTTTTAAACGATTTAAACATAATTTTATGGACCCGGGATTATTTTATTTTTCATAAACAATACTTAAATTTTAGACCGACAAGGCGTTTACCTCGATTACAATAGTTTTTCATTCATAAAATAAATAAATTATCTGTACAAAAATACACGTACCGCTTACCGATGACAGATTTCTGTATGTCTGATAGGGTTCTTTTCTTCACTACCAGATATCGCAGGCCAACTTGTACATTTGTCAATGGTATAGCATGAAAATAATCATTGCCGCCATTGATTTTGACGTTTCACACGTATTCATCGACAGCGGAATTAATTCCGGGGAGAATCGCGTAGGGTCACGGAAGTTGGCGGTCTAGTTATATGTGGTTTGTGGGCACGTTGGTTGGTGTACAATTGATGCATCTGTCAAATGCCGGTCTAAACACTCATTCCAATAAACGTCGTGTCCAGAGACACAGGTAGATTTTGAGTGAGTAGAAAGGAGAAAATAAAAAGGTAAATGACACAGAAAATGCACCAAAAATCCACTGTCAGAAATAATTCTGGCATGGTCATGAAGGTTCTGTTCTGCACCACTGGCCACTACGCTTTCGATACATATCTTCATTTTATATTCGCGTTTGATAGAGTGAGAACGTCAAAAACGGGCTTTACGATAGAATTTCTTTGTGTTTTCGATTTCAATATTTCTCCTGCCAAATTCTATTTCATTCCACTGACGCCTTGGTTTTGTGTGTAGCCAAGTCGTTGAGGCATGGGTGGTCCAGCACTAATTCCATTGGTCGCTATATGACTACTGTCAGATCAAACTTTAAACAAACAAAACTCAATTTTGACGTTTGACTATTTCCTCAAGCTCTATCACAAGTAGTTACTTTGGGCCTTGTCAGTAATCGTTTTTTACCTTCAATTTAAATATTTTAACGGCCATAATAAATACTTTTAAATGGAAAATTTTCCTCAAAATACGCCGCTAGAAAAGTCGTCAACATAATTCGATTAAAAATGAACAAAGTGGAAAAGAAAAACAAAACACGAAGAATCTAAAAAATTGCAGCGTTTGACATCTTTCTGATTGTGAAAAAATTTTCAGCTGAATTTTATGGATGTGTATAGAGTATAGACGACAAATCATGTCAATTAGTTTCTGCTGTCATTTGAATGTGTCAACATTTCTTAACAATTCAAAATGGTTTATGGCATTCAAATTAACAAACAACAAAAACAAAACAAATCATGATTATTATTGCGAAATCGTTTTGAGTTAACGCAAATTTGTCAAAACAATTAAAATATTTGACAAGCGACAAATCCAGTTAGTCAGTGCGTTCATGGAATTTTTAGTTTTGAAAAATCCAATAAAACTGACGATTCGAATTTACCTATACTATAATGAAGTAACGCAAAATCGTAAAATCGACAATATTCTTGGTCATAAAGTGTGTCCCATAACTCACGCAAAATTTTAATTTTGCGGCATTTAATAGTACAGTGATGCCAACGGAAAAAAATAAAAATGTGACAGGTGAAAGTTCGGGGCTAGTAAAAATGGAGCCCTATACGAAAGAACAAAGCATTTTCATTGTTGAGCAATATTTTAAAAATAATGAAGGTTTGTCTGCTACAGTATACTCTGGGTGTCCTGTCACAAATCGTACAATAGAAAACATTGAAGCAGTTCGCGAGAGTAATGCTGACAGTCCAGGAACATCAATTCGGCACCGTAGTCAAGAATTGGGCATTTCGAGAAGCTCTCTAGAGCGAATTCTCACGAAAGACTTGAAACTTCATGCTTACAAAATTCACTTGATTCAAGATCTGAAGACTACTGACCATGCAGCGCGAAGGGAGTTCGTTGAATGGATTTTGGAACAAAAACAAGTGGATGCTGACTTTTCGAATAAAATCACAAACAAAAACAAGGCGTCATTGGTCCGAAAAATATTTTGGCAGGTAGGGTAAAGTCAAAGCGGACCCCGGGGCTGTTTTTTCTGTGTCTCCTCTCTCAATGCAAATACCAAATGCATTTGTATCGAAAGCGAAGTTTGTTTTGAACGTGGAACATAATTCCCTTTGCACTGTTTCCCCTTAGGCGGTCTTTTTTTTTTTTAGTTCAGAGCAGAGTCTGAACTGTCAAAAAAGGTAGATTTTTCTTTATAGATCTTAAGATCATGTTCGGAGTGCACTCTATAAAATCAGAGTAATTTGATACTGACCAGTCTGAGTAAAAAATGAGCACAGCTTATTTTGACAGCTATAGCCATATTAATAAATTGATGTCAACTTTCGAGAACTAAACCCCATAATACTTTAGTTTATGATTTAAACATTTAAAGAGTAAAAAACGAGTACACATTACGAATGCCCGCACAGAAAATATGAAGTCCTTGAAATAACCCGCAGTTATACTCGTCATTTGTATCCACCAATTTCTCAATTCACACCTGTCAATATTATTATTATTATTATTATTATTATTATTAAGAAGAAACCCGACTGTGGACTGTACTAAGACCAACAACTAAGGTCAAGCTGAAAAGAGTTTCAGTTTAATACAGTTTCTTGATATTTTTCGTATAAACAACTTGACAGATCATGCACAATGACACGTCCGTCAGATTGTCTGACGGCACAATGCAGTCGCCTGATACTACTTGTTGGCGCTTTAAACTGCAACAACTGATAACGGGTTAAGCTGTAGTCTTGCTTATATATTTATTGCTTATTAGTCTCATTTATGCTGATTAATTAATATAATTATTGTTATAAAGTAGTAATGATTTTTATACCCTCCACAGGAAGGTATATTCACTTTGCCATTACGTTTGTAACGCCAAGAAGGATTCACCGGAGACCCTATAAAGTATATATATTCTGAATCAGGATCACATTCTGAATCGATTTAGCCATGTCCGTCTGTCTGTCTGTCTGTCTGTCTGTCTGTCTGTCTGTCTGTCTGTCTGTCTGTCTGTCTGTCCGTCTGTCTGTCTGTCTGTTGAAAGCACGATAGCGTCCAAAGGAATTGACCTAGGCGAATGAAATTTTGTGAGACGACTTCTTTTTACCGTCATCAGGTTGGTATTGAAAATGAGCTATGTCGGTCAAGTAGTTCTGGTACCTCCCATACAAAACCACTATTAGACCCATGTGTCTCTCTGTCTGTTGAAACCACGATAGCGTCCAAACGATTCGACATAGGCGAATGAAATTTTGTGAGAGGACTTCCTTTTACCGTCGTCAGGTTAGTATTGAAAATGGGCTATGTCGGTCAAGTAGTTCTGGTATCTCCAATACAAAACCACTATTAGACCCACGTCTCTCTCTGTCTGTTGAAATCACGATAGCGTCCGAACGAATCGACTTAGGGAACTGAAATTTTATGAGAGGTCTTATATTTATGGCCTTCAAGTTTGTATTAAAAATGGTCCATGTCGGTCAAGTAGTTCTGTTACCTCCCATACAAAACCACTATTGGACACACGTCTCTCTCTGTCTGTTAAAGCACGATAGCATCGAAACGACTCGACGGTAGTTTTGCTACCTACCATATACAAAACTTTTATGCAGTGGAGGGTATCAAAGCATCGGCCAGGCCGATGATAACACTTTTACTTGTTATTGTTTGTCATTACTCTATCACGTGCAACCGGCATGCAACTTATTCTAGAATTTGATATTTTGTTTACTGTTAAGTTGCTGTTTTTTTTGTTTTCCTTAAGAGTGAGGCGTGTGTCTTTGTTCCTTCCTATTATATAAAAAAACAAATGCAAACTGAGGCGAATGTTTATGCCAGCAAGCATTTTAAGAACGCATAAACAAAAACAAAACAACAACTTTCGATTTTTATAGGTACACATATTCATCGTTCACAGTTTAAGTGTTTTTTTATTTTATGAAGTTTGCATCGTTTGTATTTAAATTCTAAACAGTAGATAGGTACATTCTGTAAACAGAAGAAATTCTTGGAAATTCACACTTATGAGCTCATGACATGGACATCGATTTGACACAAAAAATTCTTTTAATTTAATGTAATTTTTAATAGCGTGTGTCAATTTTCTAAAAAAAAAAAAAAAACAAAAGGAAATGCTGATAAGTGTATAGGGTTTTTATCGGCAAATATTTCTTAGTTTTCTAGTGTTAAGGGGAAGAACCTTAATGATCATTTCCGTTGTACCTACATCATGTGTCATATTTTTCCATGGGCAAAGGTTTTAAATTTAACTTCTGGGTAGAGCAAAATCATTATTTAGGGGACTCCTAATAGCCCTCTCATATTTTCGTAGAATGTGGTGGCAGCTTATTGGCCGTTTTCTACTCGCAAACTCATTTCACAGAGATTTTGTTTCTCTGTTTTCATTATTAATTTTCAGCTTAACATTTATGCTAAGCGTTACTCTGCTATAGCGTGGTGGAAAAAGGCATATCAAACCTCAACTCAAAACCACTTTAATGAGTACAGACTGTCTTTCGTTGATATCACAGGTGCAATGCGCTCCTACCCGACTGTATAGGCTTAGAAGAACTCCACTAGACATATACGACTAGAAAAGACAGCCGCAGCCTACACTATAAAAGTTTATCTCGTCCAAAAATATGTACCAGAATATCTATAAGGATCCTTAAACCAATTAATATTATGTGAAACCCCACACTTGAATTGACTGACATCATGCCTTCGAAAGTCAGTATCTATCCTAGACCGGTCTCTAACACAGACTGAACGGTTAAAAAATGCCCACTGGTGTTGGGGCAGGGACCTCACTGACGATTTTCAAAGCTGAAGTCTATATGCGCAGTTAAACTCTGTCGCTGTACTGTCAGACAGCCAAGCATCACTTAAGGCTCTCGACTCATACAAATTCAACTCCAGACTTGTCTGCCTAAACTCTATAGAACAGCTTGCTGCCAACAACAAAGTTATTCTACCAAATGCAGGGTTCTTCAAAACCGGACAGGTAGGACATAACTCCATACTTAAGGAAATCTTTTTCCAACATCCCTGATAGAGCGGATGAAAGTTTGGGTGCATTTGACTTCGACACACCGACCGTACGAAGTACTATACCCAGATAGGGAGGAATGGCAAATGAATGAAGTCTCGAATGAAAATTAAATTTTGTTTTGTATGAATGGTTCCAAAACTAAGGAGGATATGGGTCGGGTTATATACTCAAGTGATATAGACCTACACCACGTGTCATTAAGACATCCGGACACATGCAGTGTGTTCCAGGCAGAGGTTCTGGTCGTGCACAAAGCTGCGGATCTACTTGATACGGGATCAATATCTAGCAACAAGAATATCGCTATCTTCATTGATAGTCAAGCTGCGCTAAAGTCAAATCTGAACTAGTCAGGAGAAGCCGTACAATGCTCCCAGCATTATTGCGCACTGATCCACGTCAGATTGTGTTGGGTACCCTAGAAATAGGGCATACCTAAGATGGCCTTATATAGAACGCCACATCCATTCGTCCCAAAAATTAAAACTCACACAAAGGAAGAGAAGCTAGGCCTAGGGTCTCTACCTTATACGCCTATTGCGCCAACTATTTATTTAGGTAATTATTTATTTTTTACAGGGTCTCAAAAGACTTGTGGCCTAAGTTAGATTGGGAAATATCTGTATAATTATTTAAACTCAGGGCCTAATATGGTGCCTAGTCCACTGTGATGAACTCAAATCCTATAAAACTTAACCTAACCTAGCTCGCAAAGGCTTAACAAGTCTCTTCATTTCCTCATTACCTTTTTGCGGCCTGTCAGCAACCAGCAATATCAAGGCAAAGCTAGATTTTTGGGAAGCTCCAAATGGGTCGATTTGGAACTCCAAAAAGCTCGTCAGCTTTGGTAACTACAAACGAATCCTTCAAATAATCTTCATGCGCTGACTGAGCTGCTACTGATTCCTCAATTATCGTCTTCCCTAAATTGGCAGAAGTTCCACTGAAATGTGCTGACTCTGCCTCGAAGAGCAAGTGACAGCGAAGCTCGACAATTTACCAAAACTCTCCAATTGAAGCTTATTATAACTTTAAGACAAGAAATCAAAAAATAGCAGTGACAAGAATCGTAAGGTACCTTCAGGTCTTGATTTAAACAGATGGCCAAACCAATCACTAATCACAGTGATTCGAAAGGGAGCAGTTACTTTATTTGAATGTACAAAACACTAGCTTTTATTGAGACACGCTAACGTGTCGCAGTTCTCAGGGATTGGTGTGTAATTTAATTGAAATTGCTCTCAATTATGAATCAAATTATCCCTAATTCCAACGTCATCCATAAGTTTTGCATGTGGTGCAATTTAAGCAATGCTTATATTAAGTGGAGAAGCAGACTGTAAAAGTGGCGCTGTAATCAGTAAGAAGTGGTATACCATCAACAATTCCCGAACGTAGTAGGTATTCCAGTGACAGACGTGTGGTATAGAAAATATTGCTATCAATACCATCAGTCTGTCTCCAATACCACATACAGAGTCTAATCGTTCCCTTATAAAAATACAACGTGGGCGTTAAAGCCATTTCCCAAACGCGTAAAGTAGAAGTTGAATGAACTTCATTAATTTATCCTCACGAGTAGGAGGTTTAGGACTCAAATACACGCATACCTATGCGTATTCGCAAGCATTACTTAACTTGGTGGAGGTAATCTAAAAATAATTGTCAGTTTTGTTTCGCAAAGAAAAATATTTACATTTAATATCTACTTTCAGAATTCACGCACTTCTCATACTCACTACTCACAGTTAATCGTTATAGTATTGATATTGCTACCTACTTCAAAGGACATGGTTTTTTTTTGTGCCCTAGGCACTACCTACTTCTTGAGTATATTTTTTTTTAACGTTGGTGTCGGTCTTTTTTGCAGCTTTTCGTGGGCGTGAAAATAAGCGCCATATTTTTGTCATGTTTGACATAATTACCTCATTAAATAGAATCTCTCATCGCAATTTTGTAATAATAACAAAATGGTTGACATTTAGGCCACAGAACAAGCTCCACTGGAGATTGTTGTATTTATAAATATTTACGTTAAAATTTCATTTATTGGGGAAACATTTTTTCTACTAGAGACACGAGTGTTACAACTGCTGTAACAAAAAATGTAAAATGTGAGTAATTTCATTGCTTCATTCAATTATTACGTTCCTATTCTAATGTCCTAATTTGCGACAATTAGGAATCATGTTCGTGTTGTCATATATTATTTTTACGTTTGATAATGCTAAATCTAGATCGATACAACAAATTTAAAAGCAAAATATGATAATTACTAACTCACTCCAAAGTTAGTAATTATCATTTTGTTACCATTGCTTTGTATTTAAATTAATGTAGGTACTGTGTATTTTCAACTCTGCTAACTCTAGAAATCAAGTCAAGAGTTTCTCGACTAGGTCAGTTGACATTTCGATTATAACCGTACATAGTAAAAGTGACGTTAACAACCAATCTGGTTTTTGCATTCAGGAAAATCTAGTCCAGATAAAAATAATTGGCTTCCCTGATAATTAGGTGTTTTGTTTAAATAATTTTGACATACGCACGCGTCTGAATTCAACTGCGATACGATCAAGACCGAATTTCATGTAAACGTACTTTGAGTTCAGCGGCAAATAGTCAACCCAATTTAGAGGAGCAGCAGTAAAAACGTGAAACTGGTTATATTGCGAATGTTCAATGTAGCCACTTGAAGTGAATTGATGATTTCGCGTTGTTATTAAACATTTTTAGATTTCAACCATTCTCTATGGATTTGTTATTTTTTTTAGATTCATTACGACAAATCTAGTCCAAAATCCATTCCTGTGAACTCAGTTGACATTTAATATAGTTTCAAACCAAATGATTGTCATTACAAGTGACATTTTTAAATTTTAATTCGAATAACTCAATACGGGTATTCACTTAAACGCGTAGAAGCCTCATAAGCTGCGTAAAATGCAGAAATTTATGTACCACCTCGTAAATTAACTGTCAGATTTTGAATGGAGAATAGTTTACGCAGACCTCATAATTTTCCGCAACGGTTTATTTATTTACGCAAATGTCAAACTTTGACAGACAGTCGTATGAATTGCAGCCTATGGGCCTATACCCGTTCACGATCCAACTCATCCAGGGTAGCTGAAATTTAATGGTAATGATAATGACCATAGACACATCATCTTTAGCAACGAGGCATATTTTCGGATCAATGTCTATGTATGTTAAAAAGCCAAATTGCCGTATATGGAATGACGCCAACCACACAAGGTGGCAATGCAACCATAAAAAGCAGTTTGGTGCTGATTTTAGACCGGCCGGCGTGGCAGCGTCATTGCTCTGTACATTTTCTTGAAAATGACGTTGGTAAGGCCATTACCATCAACGGCAAGCGCTACAGAATGATGCTAACCGAATTATTTTGGCTCAAATTGAAAGATATGGAGGTAGACGACATGTGGTTCCAGCAAGACGTGGTTAGGGCTACGTGCCACGCAGCAGACGCCACTGTGGTCATTTTGCATGAACGCTTTGAGAGTATGGTTATCTCTAGCAGATGTGACGTGAACTGGTCACCAAGATCGTGCGATTTAACTCCGATAGACTTTTTCGTGTGGGGTGGCCTGAAGTCGCAGCTCAATGCAAATAAACCTCAATCGACTGATATCCTTAGACCCAACATAACCAATACCATCGCTCAATTTCAGCCGGATCTATGCGGCAGATTGAACCACTCAGATGTGTGACAACATGGGCCTTTCAATTAAAAGAAGGATTTCGTTAATAGCTCGCACACAGCTTTTTTTATTCCATTTCAACCTCAACCCATCCTTATTGAAAAACCCTTCAGTTAATCTTCAGTAAGCTCAGCTTCTTTTCACATAATATCTGTGCTTTGTTCCCTTGGATTTTATAAGGGCCGGGCGTGGCAAAAATATTATAAAACTAACTGGACCCGTGCTCGCCTTGCCCGCTCGCACAAAATTATATTTGGTCTCTCTTCTTATGAAGATTATTAATATACCCCATGCCATACTGTAGCACGCACCCCATCCGCATCCGGCATCGGGCATACGATCATAATATACATATGTACCTACATATACAACTGACCATAGCATTTACTGCGAAAACAAATCAACCCTCGAATGTATATATTTTCACTTCAAAAAATACATTTTGGCTAAAAACTGTTCCTAAGGACATGGCTATAAACGACATAGCCTATAGAAGTCTCACAGTCCTAAGGAACATTTAAAAAAAAGTTTCATCGAAATCTGTACAGTAGTTTTCGAGTTTTTAACGGCTAAAGAAAATTCCTACAGTTTTATTATATGTATAGATATAGATTTCACAAACTGGCTGGACAGAAGTAAGTCACTCATACACAGTAGGTACCTATCTGTTCAAGAAAAATTGCTTTCGATGTGCGACAACAACCCCAAAGTAGAACTACGGAATCCAAACAACTACCCCAACCCTACCCTGTTACGTCATATCAGAATAAAATTCCTACTGCGTTGCGTGGCGATATGCGATAATGGATGTAATGCATTGGATATATAATGTGCACCCTCTGCATCGCCCTCTCTCTCATTGATCTTGCTACTTGTTTAATATACTGCATTTCCTTTCCTTTCCTTTGCTTCCCTCTTCCTATAGAATCCAAACAACTACCTATCGGATGAAATTCTGAAATGAAACCTGTTTTGTATTATACATCTCTTCTCTTATGAAGATTACTAATATACCCCATGCCATTCTGCAGCACGCACGCCTCACCCCATCCCCATCCTTCTTCGGACATACAATCATAATATACATACCTACATAATATACAACTGACCATAGTACTCACTGCGAAAACAAATCAACCCTTATCGAATGTGTTTGTTTGACGATCGCAAAAGTATAAACATCCATTCGTAGCAAGGTATATGTGTATGTATATATTTTCACTTAAAAAAATACATTTTGGCTAAAAACTGTTCCTAAGGACGTGGCTATAAACGACATAGCCTATAGCAGTCTCACAGTCTTAAGGAACATTTAAAAAAAGTTTCATCGAAATCTGTCCAGTAGTTTTCGAGTTTTTAGCTGACAAAGAAAATGCCTCCAGTTTTATTATATGTAAGGATGTATAGGGAGTTGCAGTATGGAAAAGATTGTGAACCCCTGCAATGTGCAGTTCTTGAAAAAATTACACAATGTTTGTCTAATTTGCTTTAGTTTATAACAAAAATGTAAATTTATTCGGCTCTCACATTGAGGCAACATTCAATAAGCAACTGGCAATAGGAAACCCGCAATATTATCGCTCACAATTATTTTGCTTTGAATTAAATTAGAGGACTCACATCAAAGCAACTAAATATCGTTCGAACGAAAAATGTTGCTGATTGCTTGCTGCCTCAGTCTGAGAGCCGTCAAAGGCATTGGTATACGGAAATTCGAAAGTATTACAGAGTACGAATTTAAAAGCCGAACGAAAAGCAACGAAATAGAGAGTAGGGCCCTGATCTATCAAATCATGCGTTTTCATGTTATATACATGCTATAATTTCGTCTATCAGCACTTACAATTAATATAAATAGTTTGACCGCTAATTTCGATTCAGTTCTCTTTAAATCAAAAGCAACAGCTATAGCTGTCGTAAATTATTTTTGACAGATATCAACTGGTTTTCGTTGCACTAGTAAAAAAAAAACAACTTGTAATGTATAAAACATGCGCATCTGATTCACTTCAGATTTTCCCCATTATTTATAAACTAACAAATTTATACAGCACTCGAAATAAACTACAATTATACAGATCATTTGCAACGTAAATTATATACACAATCTCGTATAACAATTTCAATGCATTTAGATTGAATTTTGTACGTCTAATTATAACTCACAAGGGGCATTTGCCAAAAGCTACTTTAAATCAACCACAAACCCTCCAAAGAGAAACAAAATCTACTATAAAAAAAACAAAACAAATTTATTTTTGTATCTAATTGCTACAGCATCTATAACATCTGCGGTTTGATTTTCTCGTAACACTGAACAAACTGAAAATATATATACATAAATGTATTAGAAACAATTTCAATTCGAACAAATGCGTTCGATGATATACTAATTGTAAGGCATCCAAGTACTGTTGGTTTTAATTCATTTTTGGCCTCCCATTTATCGTATTTGTTTAAATTAATTACCCCAATGGGATATTATACAGTAGTGTTAAGAAGTGTTGACATAAATATGTAGTTCTATTTGATTTCTTTATTTCCAGTGACAGTGACATTATTGCCATTATTTAAAACGACATTCATTTTGACAGTTATACTGACATTGACTTAATCTGTCACAATTTCTCGATGCTCTAGATGCGCTTTTCTTTTTTAGTTCAGAGCAGAGCCTGAACTGTCAAAAAAAAAGTTTGTGTTTCACACATCAGAACTCAGAATTTGTGTTTCTTTTTTCGTTCAGAGAATGATCAGAGCGCGCTCTATAAGCTCAGAATAAGTTGACTGAGCAGGCTGAGCAACATTTGACAGAAAAAAAAAACAGGATAAACAAAATATTTGAAATGACGGACGAGTCTTGTTGTTCTGTCACAGAAGGTAATCCAAATTAATAAATAACCATATGACAGCTATGTGCTGAAGTGTGTTTCATAAACAAATCAGAACGATCTAAGCACGCTCGGTTCAGATCACACTCAAAATGCTCGAGCTCTATTCAGAGCTCTTTCAACTAAAAAAGAAAAACGCCTTTTGTGAAGGTGAGATAAAACGTCAATCGAGCTTGGATGCCAAACTCTCTTGTTTGTCCAGCTTTTAGGAGATTTGACACTGACTTGCCCAAATGCGATGTATTTTCTTATTTGCGATTTTGCGATATGGTGGCAAAGTTCTCATCGTTCAGTTGGCGTCAGTGAATTAGTGTGCTAAGCTATCTAAGTAGTGTCTTTTTGAACACCTTTTTTTCTAACTTTTTTATACTAAAGTTCGCGTTTGATTGCGACAACTTTACTTGCGCTAATTTATTATTGTCTGTTGTAGGCGAACAGGGAGGTTGCATTTTTTTTTGGTGCGGCTTACAAAGCTGTTGTTCGTCTCTCGGTTTCGACTCTTTTCATCAAAAATGAGAGAGAAAGAGGGTACTCTTCGAATTTCACAAAAGGTGTGTTCGATTTAACTTTGATCGAAATATCGATAAATGTAGATGATATCGAGATTTACGTGAAGATTTAGCGAAATCTTTAAATTTGCTGCTAAATCTCTTTAGCTAAATGAAAAAAAAAGCAAAATGGCGTTCTACGCTTTTAGCTAAATTTGCTGGGAACGCGAACCCTGTTTCAATAGAATGGTCGAGGGGAACATTGTTGAAGAAAAAGTGGCCAATGATCTCTCTTTAATGAATGTCCACATTTTAATTTGCAAATGCACTCATATTTCCCACATTTCTGAAAGGAACTTTATGAAAGCATCAACATTATCTGCACTATTCAGCAATTAAGACCCTAGCAATTTTTTTTATATTCTATTACTTCTGCACGAGGTTAACCTAGTTCATTGCCAACCAGTGCGAACTTCATTCCTACATCAACAATGACGCTTCCATAGCCATAAGCCGTTCTAGCGATTAAAACGCGGATACGCAGAATGCGCTGCGCAGTAAACAAAAGACGTGCAGAACTGCATAACCAAGGAACAAAAGACAAAAAAAAAGAAAGAAAAAAGTCAGCGATAATGCAACAAAAACGGAAATGATCGCCCACAATTGACTTTAGTGACGCGTACAGGGTTTTACTCAGTCATTTTGTACGATAAACGGATAAAACGCACAAAAGTGCCCTACGCCGCAATTTAATTATTGGAATGTGTAGATAAAAATATAGCAATTTTGGAATACCACACAACACTATAGCAGGCAACATGTAAATGAAGAGACGCGCATTTAACTCTTTTCAATTGACAAATTATGTGGTTCTGCTAGTGGATTGTGGTGTTTCCTTAACCGGCTGGAGTTTAATAGTTCTAGCACGTTTCTCCTCGGGCCAGCATTACAATAACAAATGAAATAAAAGACAGATAGATAGCCATATGCGCTAAAGCTGATGATAGATGCTTACATATGCCTCTTATTCCCGATTTAATTGATATTCCACATGCCAAAGGAAATCTTTGTTTGTTTTAATTGCTTGTGGAGTTGTCGGACAAGGCGTTTATTTTGAAGGAAATTAATCAGGAAAAAAGATTAAAGATGAGTTTCGAGTGGTTTATTGATTAAGATTAATGCCACTTGGTCTATCTTGCGAAGACATTACTGTTGGTCATGCGAATATCGCTCTTTGAACTTTTTTAAGGACGTACGTTTGGTGAACGATTTTAGAAAGTTGCGTAAACATGTACTTTATAAAAAGAGGGGCTTATTTTTATGTGATCAAGATCTGAGAATTTTTGTTTTTTTGTAAATCTAATATTTACTCAATTCTGATGTAGGTATAATTCCATCAATTTAATTTGACGTGCGCATTCACCTTGTATATTTGTACTGTCCATTAACACCCTATCTCACAGATCATTTCGATAATATAATTATTAACGCCAAATTGAGTTGATCAACATTCGTCTGATAGGCCAAAACAAACACCATAGAGTATTGCACTCTGGGTGACACTACGCTGCACCCATTCTTAAATTATTTGCATTCATGGCCATTGAACAGACGCAAATATTAGGTTTGTTCGCGTTAAGTGAATGTGTTCACAGAGAGTCACATGTCCTAATACAATCTCTAATCGAACAGGTCGTTTAACTGTTCATGACTCAAGAGTGTTGTTCAATTTGTTGATATTTGTTCTGCATTACTTAAATTTAATTTTGTTTTCTTTGTAGATACTCGGGGAAAATATATGGCATCGGTTGCCAATAAATTGAATTTATTTGAATATTTCTTTATTTATTCAGAGAAACATTCTTAACCAAAATAAATAGAATGCAGCAACAGTGTCGGCAATTGTTTACTTTATAAAAAATATTTCTCTATATAAATCAACCGTTTATTACACGTAGGGAATAAAATGTTTATTTGTTTTTATTTTACTATTTTCTGGGAAATATTTCAAATATTTTCATGGGAATTTATAGTTAAATTATTAAAAAAAAAATGTATAAATGTGCTAAACGAAAAATGAATACTGATTCGACTTTGGGATATAATATTGCGACTTTAAAAAGATCTAGTGGCTTAATACATAGTTAGGCATCGGTAATAGCCATCATAAAAGTCCATCCGTAAAAACACGAAACAGAAGAAAACTGAAACATTTAACCAAAGCACATAGTTACTCAGTGGACAATGTTATGGAATTGGGTGAGAGGTTGATTTAGAAAAGTTTTACGTAAGGAAGAATTAATGAATTGATTTTCTAGAAAATTTAGACATCAACTGCTCAATTTTTTTAATGAACTTTATAGTTGAAAGCAACATTTTAAGACAAAGATAAAGTTTAAGTGGTCCAAAAAAGTAAAACAATTTTTTTATGGATGCATTGGGATCTTAGGTGATTCATTGTTCTATACCAAAGAATTTGTTGATGTAAGCGCATCCCACTCCCACTCCGTTCCCCACCTGACATACATCGCAATCCCCACTAGGTAAAATAAATTCTTTAATTCTCTGAAGGATCATTCAATTGAGAGCGAACGAACGAATTGTTGAAATGCGAACAAACCAATTTTGATGCATTTATGGACAGAAAATTATACATTTTACTATTCCAAGAGATGTATAATTAATAATCCCATTAAAATGTATTACGGAAACAAGTTTAAAAACAGTTCAAACAACGAAATTTCGAATTCCAAACTTTTTGCTCCGACCGATCCTCAACATTACAACGCGTTCTACAAACGAACGAATAAAACATTCGTACGAGCTTAACCTCAAATTAGAAATTGTCAGTAGAAACTTATTGCTGAAAGACCTGCGTTGACCAAGAACTTTCCAAGAACTGTCAGAACTTGCGAATATTCGTTCGTTCGTAGGTAGTTGGTCGCTCTCTCTGTACCAAAAACTGCGACAGACAGTTCAGACAGAAAGTGATGGCCGAAAAAAGTAAGCCTGACAATGATTTACAAACTCTATAGCCTCTTCTGAGTCTTATGAAATATTTCATAAAAAGGTTCATCGAAATTGTTCCAGTAGTTTACACGTCAACTGGTAACAGACAAAACTTATTTCGCCTAATTTCCTTAGCATCGGACAAGAGCAATAATAGACAAAAGTAGGCTACAATAAAACCTAGGTTATGTTGAGTTGAGTGACCATTTGACTGACTCTGCATATAAATGGTCAGTGGGATTACCTACCATTTCTTAATTTGTCGCAATAAGTCACAAGTTAAATGCTCAGCTGACAAATTCCTCCATAATTTCTATCTCTGCACATACGTTTTAATTCCAAAGAAATAATTGTATGTCATTGCAGAATAGAAAAGCTGGTGCTAATTAAACACAAGCTAAATACAAAAGTTCAAAGCATAAACCCTTTGATCTTTTCAAGAAACAACAAAGCCACAGCGCGCGCAATTATAAGTGCCGCCGCACAATTGTCGTCTGAGACAATCCCATAATAGGGGTAATAAAACAGTAAACTGCTCGTCAAATGTATAGATTCTTGTTAATTTATTGAGATACGATCGGAGAAAATATACAATTGCAGCATACATCTTGGATCTTGCACAAAAGACGCGGTAATCATTCGTTTAATTTATAATAACGATTGATCAGTTTACGATGCAGTTCATATAAAGAGACTTCATTCTAGAGAATTGTTCACGCTTGCACTAGATGGCAATGGGTAAGACTCAATTTATTGCCATATCTCACAATCAAAGAGGGTCTCGTTAACTAGACCAGCTGTTGAAGATGTGGTTAATTGGTGTTTCAGCGAACCCCTCGAGTGATTGTTGATTTTTATTTATTATTGACATTTTTTGTCATGCAATTTGAAGGAGTACACTTTCAATTGATCGTATCTATAAGTTGTCAGTGGAAATTTTTCAGATATTCATTTTCATAAGTATATAGATACTTATTTCAATAGGGTGTATGTTCAGATTAACTGAAGGACATCCGTGCACACATTTGTATGTGGGTTAATTCTTAGCGCATACTACTAGAAAAAGAGATTCGAAAATATCTTTATACCAAATGTATCCATATAACTATGCCTCATACATTTACAGTCATCAGAGTCAAAACTGCTATTTTGTGAAGAAATAAAACTAAACGCACACCCAAATTGAAAGAGTGCGGTACAAATCGCACCTCAAAAACAGACCAAATTAGCAGCATCAACGAGTAAGCCCTTTGTACCCAAAAATAATAGCCTAACTCGATTGTTTTCATGCAAAAAATTGTACATTATGTGAGCTAATAAAAATATCGCACACAAGATGTGCGTTATGTATTCAGTGCCCATTGACTTTCTTGTATTCACTTTTTAATACAAAAAATCGCATTTAGTAATAATAGGCATTAGAAAAATGTGACAACATAAATTAGGAAAGCGCACAATTGTGTGCGCTATTGTGTGCGCTATGCATTAAAAAAAATAAAACATTTTTCTTTCTTGAGTAGTTTGAAACTTTCATGAACTTGCATTCGGCTGAAAGGAAAATGTGTTATTTTTTTAATGCATAGCGCACACAATATTGTGCTCTCAAATTTAATGCAAGTTCATCAAAGTTCCAAACTACTTAAATAGTGCCTGTGTGTTATGCTGCTTTTACCACATTCGCGTGCGTTATAGTTTCTTGTTAATTTTCGTTCGCTCTTCAATCATGCCTTTACTGTACATTTTTCATAATTTTTTCCCCTCTCTTTTTTTCAATTATTCTCACCTCTAATTGATACCATGCGCACAGCTTGGCAAAACTAGGTATTGTAGATAAGGTTATCTCTATATATAATTTTTTTTTTTTGTAAGTGAACAGTTATCTACTATAAATTAAATTGCAATTCAATTTTCCTCCCTCTATCCATCCCAAGTAACACAATTACAATCAAGAGTGTATAGAACAATATAGACAAGGTATAGAGGAAACAGGAAGCAGTAGCTATTATCAATTACAATCTGCAAATTCGGAAAAGGGTTACATTCGAGGTAACCTTTTGTTCTGTCGCCTTGCGTCAGTTGGTCATTAAAATTTATATGTTCGCCTATCTTATCAGAGGAAAACTGTTTTTTTTTTTATTCCTATTTTCATTATCAGTGAATTTGCACACACTTGAGTAAATATAAGTCCTACCTGATGTTACAATTTGAAAAGTATATTATTTTGAAATCAACTAAGAACGAATGAATCGATTTCTAGTCTAGCTGTCGTTTGGCATTACTTCAGGAGAACAGTCACATTTTTGAAAATGGCTCTATAAATATATCAAGTGATACATAAAAAAAAAACAAAGTGATTCATATAATTAAGAAATAAATAAGCGAACAAGCAAAGAAATACAAAACTCTTGTCAATATGTTGAAACTATTTAAAAAGAAAGATGTAATCAAGTCTGAGATAATAACAACTTCACCAACATCACCGGTTCCGACAAATGGCAAAAAACTGGTACTAACATGCCTGCAATTGGAAGTAAGTATATTTAAATAAGTTTGACATATAAATTATTACCAAATTGGAAACTATTTACTAGAAAGTTGGAATGTTGTTGAGTGTATTTAGTTTTTGCTTAAATGCAGCTCCATCTGTTGCGTGACTAAGCAAATACAAAATCGATAAAGTCTTACGATTTCTTCACTTGCTTATGCCTCCGTAAGGGCTTATCGTAACGTTTGCTATCGTTACCTTATCAAAATAAAAGCTTAACCCTAGGAATATTTTTCAAGTCATTATGGCAGTACCATATCGTCATGTAATATGGAAATTGCGAACAGTATGAGATCTGATTTTTAAACCATGATCGGTCTTATTAAGGAACAAAAGGTATTTTAGAAAGATTTTGTTTTGTTTATTCATAATAACAACAAGCAAAACCAAAATAAGTCCACCTCTCTTCTGTGGTATAATAGGTACCTCAAAGTCTACGCTTATCATATCAAATTTCGTTCAAAAATATTTTTATCTATCACTAACACCCAACAAAATAAACTTACCTAAGCTTATCTATCATAGACCAAACAAGTAAGCACTTTGGAGCCTGTATTACAAAAGCTCCTGGTTATCTATGGATTGTTATCGCAATTCATATTTTAGAATTAGTTTTTGCATCGAAACCCATCATATAAAATTTTTTTATTTCACACTAAGTTGCATTTGTAAAATGTCGCAAGTTTTGACATTTTCGTAAAATCTTAAGGGAATGTCAAAGAGAAGGAGCCCCACTCTGTATTTCGTTCGGAAAGTGAATTTTTTCGAAACCGAATATTTGGTACTCTCTATTTCGAAAGCGGAATGAAATCTCTAAAAGTAAGCATAGCAAATGAAGCATAATATGAGCTGCTGAATTATTGACAATAAGCTCGATTTTGTTCAATGTATTTTCAAGTTTTTTCTTATCAGTTTGTAATTTTACAGAAAAAATGTATTTTCATTCAGAAAATGATGATTTGCTTGTACTAGTAATGGAGCTAAGATTTTCCAAAAGAATTTCGCAAACAAACTGTCAATCTCTTGGTCGGCCAACATCCTTAACAAATGTATTTTTGTCAAAGCTCCACATTCGTCGTCGATATTCTGATAGTCCTGTCAATCAAGTCGTCGCATTTATTGACAAATAACAAATGTCAGTCTGCAGGCCGACTGGGCATTACTCCGCATTATCGCCTCATCAATAATCGTATCGCATACCATACCTCTAAAAGTGTTAAGTGGTTGCATTGTTGTCATTCCAAAAATTTCGTGAAGAGTGACAAAAGTTGCGATAATAAAATTTGATTTGATTAAAACTGTCAGTCGCCTGAAAACTGACAGATAATTTGAATTTTGATTTGAAATGCGTGTAACGACTATTTGCTTTTGTCTTTTGATTTCCTGCGATATGAGAAACAAATATGAAAATGGTATCAGAAGGCGGGAAAATAATGTAGCCTTTTCCTCTTCTTGAATGCATGTAGTTCAGTCAGTAAAAACTCTTCCACATACTTGGATTCAGACTCACATGCAATTTATGGAAAACCAAAATGTATCTGTCATTTTCATAATTCCCTAACGTTGTCGCTAGTCTCCTACTCAGACAAAATTTCGAAATACAATTTTGCGTTCCCACTGAAACTTCAACATTCCAAATGACAGCTAGTGTCAGAATTGATTACTGATAATTTTTGTTTTTATTTCTTCTCCCCTTTTCTCTAAATTAAAAGGACATCTCTTAATATACCTACGTGGCTATTTTTACGGTTGCCACGGAGCTCACGTATTTAATCCTCCCAAAGCTCAACAAAAAATTCTTTCCTTCTTATTTTGTAGCTTTTACGATTGTTCTTATTTTAAAAAGTCATTAAAATTTGTTTAACAGCTGTTTTTTTCTTCGATTATTTTTGTCAGCGAGCTGAAAAGTTATCAAATGACAACGTGTGGAATTCGTAAAGGGGTTTGTTCGATTTGCAAAAATATAAAAGCATCGATGAAATTCAATAATTTGGCTTGAAATGCTGAATTTGGCCGAAATGATGAATTTAGGTGCGGTAAAAACGTACTTCAAGCTGCAACTGCATATGAAACTGGAGCTATATTCCGTATCAATGTGCTCGCAATATTTAATCATTCTTTGTGCTGGGGCGTATTGGGTCTTATTGGGCGAGAACACGTCTCGCCCAATTTGTAGGTTAGTTGATAAACGAAGGGTAGATTACACCGAAAATTCTCTTTTCTACTCACTTAAAATCGACCTGTCTTGTCTGAAACTACTTTCATGGCAAGGCTTGTGTGGGCCAGCACTTTTTTTTAATATTTGACAGTAAAATATTTTCCTCCTTTATGAACGTGACGATGTGTCTAGGTCTACCTCTACATACTATAAGTATCATGTTATGAATCCATTAGAAGAACTGACAACGCATTCTGATTTAAGTGTTAATGAAGCTATTTCCGACCGCATTTTTGAAATATATATTGAACAACTTTCCATACACCTTAATCTGAACAACAATACATCATTCACCTAAGTATGGTGCTTGTCCTGATAAGATATAGTAATTAACCTTGTAGAGCAAACAATTCGTCAGCTGCGTAGTTGATAGATAGAGAGTCTTTGGACACATTTCCTTTTATTTTTGCCATATTTAATTGTTTCCTTGCCAGGTCTAGTGTATTGCGTAGGATATGATTGGTAATCCCCCAAACATTTCGTCTAGTATTTGACCCTAAATAGTATGTATTTCTAATCAATATATCCCATTTGAGTTGCTGTTCATGCGGAAAAGATAAGCTAAATTAAACAAGAAATATTATTTTCAGAAACAATAAGAGAATAACCTCAAAAGGCTTATTGTTTATTATATTTTCATACCACAGTCGCAACGATAAGCGCAATGAAGATAATTTTTTACAACCTTTATCGATTGTACTGATAGCTGCTAACGCATTTAATCAAGAGACAGAAAGCTGTTAGGCGACTTTTTTTCCCCCCATCTGAGTATAGAAACCCTCCAAACCCGCTATCAAGTTATAAATAATTAATGCGGTTATGAACATGTTTTTGAAGAAACAATACAAAAATAGAGTCAGAATGGAGAAATATACAGGCGGAGTTTTGGCCGTTTGCTGGTATTTTGCTTAAAACGGTTTCTCGCATAAACTGACACTTAAAGCTAAAGTCATGCAGTAAACAACGAGCCGGACGAGCGGCCTGAGGAATTGAGCGACGAGCAATAGCAGTCACTCAATCGCTCTTCGCTCACTGCTAACTTTGGCTTTATGAATGTGAAGCTTAAATCGCTAAGAGCCGTATCAACAAATGGCCCTTAATGTCAAAAGAATTACTGTCCCTATGAAATAGGTTAATGATCGTATGGGCTAAGTGGTTAGTGTACTTGACTATTGTGCGAGAAGTCCCAGGTTCTATTCCCCTAAAAACAGTTTTTCCACTGCGCCACCTCTTGCGAACGTCTGACAAACATTCGAGAGTGTAGCTGTCCTGAAAAGGCTTCCGTTCGAACTAGGAATGGTTGTGAGAAGCTAGGACATGTTGCGCCAAATATTTATTAATTTTTTATGATCATATGTTTAGTGGGTTTCCCTGACAACATTAGACTTGGCTTATTTCTCATCCAAATTATAAAAAGTAAAGCCTAATCACAAAGCTTTTAAGGCGAGGTTTGTCAAACTGATACGCTGATTAAAGTTTCGCAAACTATATCATGGCCACAAAATATAACACCTGTCAATATATACTAATGACACTAGTTTAGCAACTATTGAAAATCTAAGGTTTCATTTCCTTTATCAACCTAATACCAATTAGGTTCCACATTCAATTTCTCGCAATACATAACTTTTTCTATAATAATTTTCTATTTCTATTTCAATTTCCAGCGGAGACTACATAAAGAACTGATGTCGCTTATTAAGGAACCCCCACCAGGAGTCACTGTTGACGCCGAGAGCATTAGCCAGAATTTAGCAGAGTAAGTTCTGCATACAAAATGGAATTGCATTTTTAAAATCACGTGACAACGTCACATGATTTTTAAACCCTTTATTGTACAAATACCGTCAATTCACATTATTGTATGGTTTCAGATGGAAAATCAATATTGAAGGCTTTGAAGGCACCCTATACGAAGGTGAACATTTCCAGCTACTATTCAAATTCAATAACAAATATCCATTTGACTCGCCAGAGGTAAGTCCCATTTGAAGATTACGTCTTCAGTCGTTATGCGATTACTTCATGTGTATTGTTTTTTTTCTTGTTTTATAGGTAACATTCATTGGATCGAATATACCAATCCATCCGCATGTATACTCGAATGGACATATCTGCCTGTCAATTTTAACTGATGACTGGTCACCGGCATTGTCGGTGCAATCTGTGTGTCTTAGTATAGCGTCAATGTTAAGTAGTTGCCGTGAAAAGAAACGACCTGCAGATAATACACTTTACGTTAAGACGTGCAATAAAAATCCTAAGAAAACGAAATGGTGGTATCATGGTAAGTTGAAAAATATTACATTGAAACAGAATTGGATCAACTTGGACATGCGTATTGGGACACAGCTTTGTAAATATGTAGAAGGAAATTCAGTCAGTCCTATTAACCGCAAAAGATTACGTTCAAGTTTCAGGAGAAATAGCAGCAAAAAATTAAACAACGGCTTAGGTCAGAGGGATTTGGCACATTTTCGTTTCAATTGCGTGCCCATGCAGGGGTAAAAAATACGCTTAAGAAAAAGAAAACTCTCTAACCCTATCCTGCTGGAACCCCACAACTTCTCCTAGTCTAATTCCTAAAAAAATCAGCTCGAATGTCTCTGTAATGCTCTTCGTTGACTGTAACGCTGTTGACGTCTTGTCTCATACGGGACCGAAAATCACTAGAAGAATTTTGTGCTCAAAACGCTCAAGAAAATCTTCATCTACCTTCGATAATGTCCATGCCTCTGCGGTATATAGCCAGGACTGGGATGATAAGGGCCTTATATAGAGTTTGCCTAATTTTTCCTTTGCTACTTATTTAGCAATCGTAATTTTTCGCTTAATTTTTGATGTCATATCATTTATGTCGCAGATAAAGTCGCTAACTACTTCAAAGTTATATTCTAAATATGAAGTTTCGCCCGATTCGTCGAAATCAGAAATACAACAAGTGACTCTTATTTCTGTAGCTTGTATCCGCGATCTTATTGTTTGAGCTGAGCTGAGCCCAAATCACATGACCATAGGTTGGAATAAATGCCGATAGGTTAGGTTAGATTAAAAAGGCACTATAAAGGGCCATCCCTAGGGGGAACCAATTGCAGTGACCTACAATGAAAAAACACCTAAAGTTTCCTTACTTCTTTCTTTTTTTAACCTATCTCCCTACTCCACCATTTAGGCTGTACTCTTTTTGGTAACTTGTTTTCCGAACATACTTTCTTAAACGCCGTTGTCAGTGTTTTGTTAATCAGCTCCATCGCCCTATCTAAGTCCTCGGCAGTATTGCCAGGACCAAGCTGGGTGTCAAGATGCTGATTTACCACTTCTGCATATTTAGCCCAATCTGCTTTTTTGGATTCCTATGAAAACTACATTCCCTACTATGGAAGTTTATTTTGAAGCGTATCCATCGATGATCCGACATTGACACTTTCTCCACAACCCTCCAATTTCCAACTAACAACCTATCAGTATTGGAGACCAGCGGTATATCTAGAACCTCCTCCCTATTTCTAACTACAAAATTAGGTGAACTCCCTGTGTCACATAATATGAGGTTGGATGATATAATTAAATCATAAAGACACTCACCTCTTGCATTTATGTCATTGCTACCCCATTGAGAGTGATGAGCATTCGCATCATAGGTCATTACATGCATCCAGTTTGTCTGACCAGCCAGGTTCTTCAAATTCTCCGGAATCACTACCTTAGAGTCATATGGGAGGTAGGCTAATGGTAGACATAGCGGTTTCCAGTCTTTCCTTTCGCATATTACTGTAGTCAAGTCTCCTGAAAAGCCCTTATATGGTTTTAATTAGGATACAAGTCCTGATTTTACCTTCTCCTTTATAGAACAACGTGTTATTCCTGTTCTTGAGACATTGGCCGTCCGTCGTTGCCCTACTATGATGCAGGTTTATCTGCACCGCTTCCATCAACAGGGGGTTCTTCATCGTCCTTGCCCTTAAAGTTAAAGACCGATTAACACCAAATTCGGTTATTTTTTGTTACTTCCAATTCAAGCTCTGTTTATACGCATTGACTTCTGTCTGTCGTTACAGACGACACATAATTCCATCCGCTGCCCACCCACATCTCAAGACTCTCTCTTCCTGCTTTCACAACTGTTGCCAACACCAATTTTACACATGCTGGAGATAGGTTATTTAACAACCTATCTCCAGCAAATGTCCAAATATGATCGATCCTGTCCCATGCTCTCAGACCTCAAAATATCTCTCAACCTTTCAAAAACACTTTAATTTAAATACACATTTCTTCTTATTTTTTTCAGATGACTCGGTGTAATCTTCTTGATCTCCTCCCTGCCGTCTCCGCTCATAAAAAGCGATATGGTTTCCCTTGAGATGCATCCATACAAAAAATCTTCGAAGATTTTCCCGTTCAAATACTAAATTTACTGTTGAACCGCTTCGAAAAACAAACAAAGCAACACATAAACGTATTAATCACAACGTCGACGATGATCCGTCAAAAATATATTCGTTTCTTGTCCTCCTCTTATATTTTATTTTGTAGATCCTAGAATTTCCGTAACGCAATCAAACACAAAAAGATATTCTTTTCGAAAAAACAATTGCAAAAGTATAAAATAAAACAAAATGTGAATCTGTTTGGCCTTATCAAAAAAAAAAAAAAAAATAAAACAAATCTATTTAGGAAAATAAAACCACTCAAAAATAAAGATATGTATATATATATATTTCTGAATTAATAAACAAAAATTTATAAATCATAAACAACAACATTCCAAGAAAAAAAATTACAAATGCGTTACCCTACAAAATTGCTATAAAATATCTATAACCTACAACACACACACACAAACACAACACTAAAAATGATCTCCTTCTCTATGTGTACTGTAAAGAAAAACAAAAATCAAGAAAATGAGAAATTGCGAACATTTCTACAAACTATTATCGATTGAATATGAGCAAGTAATAAGTAAAAAAAAAAACAAACATACTTAACATTATTTTATTTTTGTGTTAATTTATAGTATAGTCACATTTACGAATTCACAAACGGAAGGGAAATAACACATTTGTGGTTTGTGCCTCTGATAAATTATTATTGATTGTTTATACATATTTTAATCTTAAAAATTACTTATCTATTCAAGTTTCTAAAACATCGTGTGTATGAAGAACGTATTTGATTTTATTTGTTTTTCTTCGAAAGAGAAACAATATAAATCATTTTTATTATAATTTTAAGATTTTATTTAAATTAAAAATAAACAAACAAAAACAACTGGATGTGAAAATTTGTGAAACACACGTAATAGTGTTGGATTCAATATTGTACTGTATAACGTCTTAATTATATTTTAAGTAGTTGTTAACACAAATCGTATAAAATTTTAAAAATATTATTATTTTAATCAAAACTTGGTCTTTTATTTACAAATAATCATTTTTGGTATCCACTAGCACTTCGGTACATTTAAAAAGTTCACTGTGGCAATGTCTTTTGTAAGAAAATACCTATTGTGACCTACGACCAATTAAAGGTGGAAATGATCCGCGATAGGTACCAATAATCATTTTTAATTCATCCATTCATTAATTTTCAAATGGTCCGCTTGTCCATTAAGTGCGTCGCGGGTGTAGGTTGCTTGAGAGGACCCTCCATAGCTCTCAATTCTCCGCCATCCATCGACTCATTTTTAATACTCAGGCAAACTTTTACGAAGTCACAATGGCCAACATTTTTTATATAAAATAATCGATTGTGACCGTCAAAATAATTAAGTTGAATATTAAAAACTAGTTAGTTGTACCCGCTTCGCTGGGTATGCAAAGTAATACATATTTGATAAACAAATTGATTTTATTTAAAGAACTTCTTTGAAAACTGCATTGCGTGTAAATTGTCTCTGGTTAATTAATAATCTTCCTTGCTGTGGATTAGATTCAATATACACCTTCTTTTGTCTTGCAACTCTTGATTGTGATAAAGCCACATACAGTTGGCCGTGTGAAAATACTCCGGTCTTCAAATGCATGCCAACGTGATCAAATGACTGGTCTTGAGCCTTGTTTATTATTATAGCGTATGCTAGAATTTATCGGAAATGGAATCATTGTTGTAATTTATGCTCTTATCAAATTTCGTCCAGGCTCTTCCACAATCAATCGAGTTCCATTGCAGTCCTTTTTTAGGGTTCAAGTTTTTCAGCAACATGATGATGACACCTTGCTTAAGTACAGCACATGAGGTGGCTTGCTGGATGGAGTTTGCTGATTGAGGAATTCAACAGGGAAATTTGGTGCATCATTTGGATCTTCAGTCTTCACTGATAACAGAATCGCTCCTATTCATTTCTAATGTCTGCACATTTGTCAGCGCGGCAATGACTCGTTCTGAAAGTTCCTGCATTGACTTTTGCAGCAGATCGCCAAAAATTGTCTTAATTAAGTCTCCTGTTAATATAATTTCCGTGGGAATTTCAACAACGTCGTCTTCATACATTTCTGCTACCCGCGGCAATTTTGCAATAATGAGAAGACTCATATTTTAATAGCCCTCAGGATTTTGTCCACAGAGATTCCTTCACGATCGGTTAGTTTTCTCTTTTATATTTAAATATCGCGAAATAAAATTTCCTATTAAAGTACCTGAGGAGCAATTAGTAAATCAGTGATCTTAAAATTCGTAGCAAAGTACATATTGCCTAAAAACGGTTTCTATTTTTTTTGTATCTATTGATTTAGAATTTAGATTTATGAGTATAAATAATATTTTACTTCTTTTTACTTCTTTATTATCAATGTACAAAGTTTCATATTGATACGACAAACTCCTTCGTGAGTTATGAAAAAGTTCTCATTAAAATCATTGCCAATAACTCGAGCCCAAAGCAAAATACCTAAATATTTCTTATATAGAGTACACAAACCGAGTTTGAAGTCGATCGGATGAAAAATAAAAATGTTCCCGTACAAACTTTGACCCCCTAAGAAGGGTTGGTTTTATTTGGCAATTTCCTTTTGAAAACACTTGCCGAGCATTACTATAGTAGAGTTTAAACCTTGAAGAAAATTAAAATATATGAAAAATAGGCGGTGCATATTTGAATAATGAGAAAACACAAACATTGAAAATTTATTCAAATACCCACCGCCTACTTTTATTTAAAATAAGAAAAATAAGAAAAGTAAGGAGCGTTACAGAATCAGTAAGGGTAAATATATATATGATGATGATTATTGGTAAAGCAGAGTCATCGATTATGCACATTAGAGTGTATGAACATCAATGTCCCAGCCCGGAAAATTTTCAACTCTCTACTCCAAAGGGGCAACGAAAAATATGAACTATCAACCAACGGTGGCGCACTCTGTTGGAAGAGGACCTCAACCAATATGTCGTGCTCAATGAAGGGCAATACGTTGGTTGGTGCGAATGCCGTTTCAAGACCGTATCGCAACCAACAAAAAACGAATTAAAACCAGACACCCTTGATATGGAGTATTTTTTTTATAAAACTTACAGAGCTCAAACTTATATTTGCCTGCCTGCAGAAAACATCTACATACCTACATATTGAGCAAAAAATTAGCGCAAAGCCAAATAATTACTATTTGCATTGTCACGTAAATGGCTTGTAACATACATACCTAAATGGACTTTGTTTAGAAACCGCTACTGTGACTAATTCTGCAAAGTCGGCGAATTAAAAAGATACTCAAGCTGTACTAAAAATCAAGAGCTAAGCAGGTCCCGAAACACTTTTTGAAACCCGAAGAGTACGCTATAAGTACGGTCGTGTCTGGATAAAGTGAAGTAATTTTTGCAAGGTCTGTGCCCTGTTCGCTAGGGACATAAAGACATTTTTTTGTAGAGTTCATTAGAATAAATTCTATTGACAGAATTCGTGAAAAGATGTTTGCTTCTTGCGTTCAGAAATTTACTCTTGGACCGCTTTTTCGCGAAGACTTTGCAATGCTAGTATGCACTAATGTCTTTTCTAATTTTTTCAACAATTTCAGACATTTCCTCTAACGAAAGGAATTTCTTTGAAGAAGAAACTTTTTAATATACATATGTACGCTAACGCCAAGTAACAAGCGCATTTGTAGTAAAGTACAATTATTGAGGTCCATACCTACCTAGCTGCTTTCATTTATGATTCATTTCGGTCTTTTGTTGCTTTCTTCCTGAAAGTGCTTTCAAAACCTTGTTAGGCTTTCGATTGTTCACTATTTAGATTTTAGAGTAGGTACTCCGTTTAAAAATGTAGGTGGTCACTATAATTAAGATGTTCACTATATCGGGTGTTCACTATATCTAGACACGAGTGTAATTATAAAAATAACAACCAATTTAAAATTTTGGTAATAATTTGTTAACTCTGGAAAGCGTCCGCCGTTTAACAAAGACCCAAATCAAATTGTTTTGTCAAACACTGGAAATACATAAGCTAAAATGTTGAAGTCAAAGTAATAACTGTTTAAGTGCCTTGCAATAGCGTTTACCTACATATGTGGCCAAATGGAAATGGATCACAACCATGTTGTGCCATCTATGCATGCAATAAGTAAATTTTCAGTTGTAACATTTGAAAAATTTCTTGCAAATATTTACCCAATGTTTTGCTCACGGAGGATTGCCTTGTGCATAGCTGAGTGCGTTTATCAGGTAAGATGATTAAAATCGATGATCAGAATGAAAATAAAGAGAAAATTTCAACGGAGGCCAATATCGACGAATTTTAAATGAAGTACCTGAATTATGGAGACAGTGATAAATAATCTAGAAGTGCAAAGAGAGAAATCAGCTTGGGAGAATAAGGGGGATTAGTGCACTGCGACCTTATGATATATTGCAAATCCTTGGAAAGCTTTGTTCTTTTTTTCAGATCCCCGTCGCTTTATGATTTTTGGGTCTGTGCTGGTAAGCATATCCACTTTAGAGCACATCTTCCAGCCCAGTTTCTTTTATGAATCTGAAAATGAGTAGCGGGTATCTTAAGGTGCCGTCGATATATCACCTCCGTCTTAAGGTATTGCCTGAAACTTTGATGTTTAGCCCAGCTGTATGGCACCATTCACTTTACACCTCCCCCTATTTGACATCGACGGACGGTTTTCCCGAATTTTCCCCTTGTAATTAATACTAATACCTACATACTATGTCGTCGGCATATGCCAAGGCTGGCTAATTTTTAAAGGAGTTCGTCAGCAACTAAGCTTCATGTTAGAGAGAATTCATAAACGACCAAGTTAAGTTTTAGAAACATTTTTATTTTTTAAGAAAGTAATTAACGTAATTAATCGACCGCATTAAATCTAATGTCACCCACCATGAAACAGGCCTTGAAGTGCCTCCTGCAAGGCTCGCTGACAGGCCATTGTTGCTCTATAGCCACCTGCACGCTCTGCCAAGTTCTCACCACGAACATGAGATATGTACCCTTTTACTTCGATATCTGTAGATGGTGGCGGTGCTGGACCCTCATTGTATAATTCCGGAACTCGATGTACATACAATGGGCCTTCGTCCTGTTTTGGCACTGGCAAGAACAGCTGTTCGCCGCCACGAGTAAACTTAATACCAGTTGAGAACTGTGTAGCTGCTTTTGGTGCCGGCACCACTTTCGATTCCTCCCGTTGTTTCTCGGCTTGCTCGGCAAACGCACTGACAATCTTACTTGCATCCTCATAGCTACTCATCAGTTCATCGATTAACGCTTCCTTTTCTCGGATTTTCTTTTTCTTATTCTCTTCTTCAATAGCCAGCAGCTCAAGGCGTCTGGCTTCCTCTTCATGCTTTTCGATTTCCAACATCTCCTCTAGTTCGAATTCTTCGCGACCCAACTTTGCCTTGTTTCGCATGATTGTCTCACGGTTTTCTTTTTTGTACTGTTCAATTTTTTTATTCGTATTGAGTAGGTCAATATTGTTGCACAGGTTGTAGATAATGGATTCGATCTCTTCCAGGTAATCGTTGAATTCCAGTAGGGATTCAAAGTCATCTTCCTTTTTGTTGTAGTCACGAAGAATTCGTTTTCTTATATCGACTTCTTTTTCTACCTGTGGATCATCGAAGAGCTGAACACGGAAATTATTTCGTCGCAACGGAACATTACACTCAGGGCATGATCCGGAGCCTTTGAGGAAAAGCAGATCCACGCAACTTTCGCAGAGAGTATGACCACAAACATTTACCATCAATTTGAGTGATGGATTGCGATATTTTGTTGTTTTACAACGGGGACATGCTTGTTCGTCCATTTTTGAGTTGAATTTATGATTTTAAACACTGAGAATAGGGAATATTTACAAAAATCTTAAGAAACTTTGGTAAATTTGGTATCAACGATACCCAAACAAATTACAGACAAATGTCAGCTGTCAAAAAGAAGAAATACCGGCTAATGTCAAATGACTAGAGATGTGCCATGGAGATGTAACGATATAACGATGACCGAGTTGAGGAAACGAATGGATATGTTCAGAAGTACCTATTCACTTTCCCAACCGAAGTTGCCTATTGAAAAGATTGAACTTCAATTTATTTATTGACGAGAAACTTAAGAAAAAATCTTTTGAAATAAGTTCCATATATATATGTATGAAATGGAATTACTGATGAAATTGATATCACCTAAATTGATAGTCCGACTGAACGCCGCAAACAAGCATAGAAGTGCAATTTTGCCATGTAGATAGTGGAAGAGAATGGTGTTTTTGATTGGCATTCTCAGATTTCAGATTCCTCGAATTTCATTAATACAGCATAAATAATGCAATAACTTCGCAAGATATTTAATACAACCATTTAGGCCGTAGGTATGTCAGTCAATTGGGCTAAATAATTATCCTCGGATAATTTTCTGACACTATCGTGGTAGAAAACGAATTTTTCCGCTGTCAAACCTGCTCCTAAAGCAAGATAATAAATTATACTATAGGCTAATTTTTTTTAATGTTTTCTTTTGCTTGATTTTAGACTTAGAATGTTGAAGAGGAAATAAAACACTGAATTTTAATTAATTATTAATAGCGTGGAATTCCACAAATCCCTGTTTTAAGATTGGAGTGAACTTATCTTTTCAACACTTTCGTAAATGTCAGCAAATTATCCGATTGTTTAGCCCACGGCCATATATGAGTAATTAGTATAAGGAAATCGTCGATTGTCATTCAGCTGACGTACGAAGAATTCATCAAGTCGGTGTAGGTATTTTGCATGATTATACCCGGTACTAAATAAATCATTTCTATTGTCCAGGAGCAACTTTTAGGAAGTCACAATGGCGAAAATTTCCATATAAAATAATCTATTGTGAGTTGTGACCTTCAAAAATATTTAAGTTGAAGGTTAAAAATGTAAGGCCCAATATGTTTCATAAATTTCAGTATCTCTTTAAAATTCTCTACCACTTCTCAGCAGGTACCAATAATCATTTTTAATCTTCAACTTAAATATTTTGACGGTCACAATCGATACTTTATATGAAAATTTTCGCCACTGTGACTTCGTAAAAGTTAACCCGGACACTAAAAATGATTATTAGTACCGCGGAATATTTATTAATTTAGTACAGATTGTGTACGTACATTATGTAATATAGACATTTTTCTTAGTGCGGTACTTATTACAATGGTGAAATGTTCCATACAAACCTAATATTGTGAGCTACAAAATATTTAAGATTACCTAACACGATACATTTTCTATCACAACCACGACATAGAACTAGAACGCCAACTTCCGTGCACCTACCCGTTTCACCCTGGAATTAATTTCCCTGTCAGTGAATACGTGTGAAATGTCAAAATAAATGGCGACAATGATTATTCCGTGATAAACCATGGGCCTAGAATTATTTAAGTATGCGTGCGTTAATGGTGCTCCTTTGATTTTGTACAGCATCAATACATGAAAAATCCTGGGCCCACAGGCAGCTTGTAAGCAAAGTCCATTATGTGGGAGGAGTCGACGGTCTATTCTATGTGGCACAAACCAGTAAGAATAGACCGTCGACTCCTCCCACATAACGGACTTTGCCTACAAGCTGCCGGCGAGACCAGGATTTTTCATGTATTGGTGCTGTACAAAATCAAAGGGGCGCCATTAACGCACGCATACTTGAAAAATCCTGGTCGCATGGTATTGCATAGAAAAACATTGCCGCCAATAATTTTGACATTTACACGTATTCACAGACAGGGAAATTCTTTCCGGGGGGAATCGGGTAGGTGTACGGGAAGTCGGCGGTCTATTCTTACTGGTTTGTGCTATGTGGTTTGTGGCATACCTGTGAAGGGAATAGTGCACTAATTTGATAGTACATTATTCAATGCACTAGGAAAATCAAATCCAGTGCTAGTGAAGGTTGGATTACACTAGCGCATGAGTCATGACATGAGTCATTCATGACGTAAAAACAACACACTGTACACAGTACACATTTTAACGTAACATCTGTCAAAGGGGCATGTTTTTTCATAGAACTAGGAATGGGGCACATTGGTCGCGTTCCACTGACCGCTAGATGACTAGCGCGCATGCCCAACTCCACATTTCATCACTTGCGCTAGAGCTCTAGCACATATTGTGAAATGTCAGTTTTTTTATATGGAGTTTGGCATGTCGCTAGTCATCTAGCGGTCAATGGAACGCGGGCATTGTCAGCCTTGAAAACTCATGCGCGCGCATATTATTTCTATACGTTTATTGTCCATGGTCACATAGGTCGCCATTGCAGATGCGCAATTAACCTTTAATATGTGTACTGTGTGTCCGCACACGGCAAAACCCAACTTGAAAACTGTACTTCAGTCACTTCTCGATTTTTTAAATGAGACGTCGACGTGTCCTTCAAAAGTATTTCTCCTAAATCAAGCTATCATTAGGTATATCATATTAAATTTTAAATATGAAAAAAAGAAGACACCAAATACCCTTTCAGTATACTGCGACCCCAATATATACTATCCGCTGTACATTTGGGAATTGCACCCCCAGTATAAGGTCCTAAAATAGATTTTCTTTTAACTCTTGTAGGTACGCCGTCCGCACTACAATTAAGCCCCCTATCCAAATGTATCTTCATTTTCCTTAGCTTAATTTTTATATCTCAAGGGAAGCAGGATACAGGCACATCTTTCATTACTATTAATCTTTACTAGCTAAACTCAATAGTTGCCCTGTTTCACATCCTATCCTATGCACGCGGCTAGCCTTATATCAGCTCGTACAAAACCATATCTCGGAGAATACTTCTTCGACAACCTCTGCGAAGTCGCTAATGCAAGCATAAGTTGCCTCCAATGCTTTAATCTCAGCTCCTGCTGGTTCAGCGGGTAGTTGTGAGATCATTAGATCCTGTGGCATAGTGTTCGGGATTTTCATTGTCAATGCGAACTCAGTGATATATCGAAAGCGTTAGGTGTCAACTCAACTCAATCCGCATTAGGATTAGGGTTCACGTGAAACAAAGCTAAGTAAACTCTTTTCTCGTTTATATTTCAGAATTTGTTTATTAGATTTTTTTTCTGCATATGAGCGCAAGAATTTTTATAATAATTGTTGTTGTTGTTTTTTATAGTATATTAATAATTATAATAATAATTAGAATAGTAATAGCATATACATTTTGTTTATATTAAATATGCAAACGATTATAGTTCTATATTCTCTAGATATACATAAATATTTTATTTATATTTAATTAGACCACATTTTAATATAGTAGTAAAACATTTTTAATTTTAAAACCTACTTCTGTGTGTAACTATCTAAATCATAAAAGCATTTCTTCAATTTGTTTCAAGTTGCATTATACAGTTCTTTTTGTGTAACAATCGTTTTCATTTAAATTAAGTGTCCTTACTTAGTTAGAAATTAAAAAAAAAAAATCTACATAATATATATTTATTTATATATAATATTATCTACATTTTAATGTAAAAAGAAAGGATGGACTTGGACTTCTGTTCATCTAACCATGTTTTTTGTTTTTCTAAATTTGTATTACACAATAAAATTTTACATTTTTCACCATCTCTGTATTTTTATTTTTTATTTTTTAATCGAATCACTGTAAATATCACAATTTAGTTAAATGTATAAATATGATGTATTTATGTATATATAATAATATGTAGATATATTTTTGTTGCAACCCAATCTAATGCTTAAACGTTAATAAGTGTTATACGTGATTTAAATAACGAACTCTATCTAAGAACTACTTTTGAGTTGAGAAACGAATAAACGAATAAAATGTATCTTAAAAATTTTAATTTAAAAATTAAGGTGAATGAATGCATGCGGTATGTAATTATCTACATACGTTGCCAGTTGATGTGTATGTGGGTGGTGTGTGTGTACATTCAATAATAATACATATATACGTCTTCGGATTTTGTTTTAACAGCTTTAAGTTCATGTTCGCCGATTTGCTGAGAAATAGTAGCCGGTGGCAATGGCAGCTCTGGGTATTAGCTGTAACAATATTTTGGTTATTTCTGTTTTAATATTCCTAGAAGCAATTCAATTTACCTTTGAAGAGCTGTGGCTTCTTCAATGTCGCCCTCCCCCTCTTCCATTTTATTGCCGCCACTGCAGATGCGACACTTGCAACAGATTATACAGGGTGCTGCTAGGAGGAGGAGTGGTGATGCCACCAGCAGTAAAATGCCAAAACCGGCAAAAATGCCAATCACTTGAGCTCTGTGCCAGACCACAGATGCTCGGGAATGTCCCAGTTTATTTTTACACGGTCCCTTGTCATAGTGCCGTAGAAGAAAATCATCCTGGAACGGAATTCAAAATTAAGCCACCGACTCGTTGGTTATAAGGCGTGTGGTCCTAACTTACATCTAAACTTGCTAGACAATACCAACAGAAGACGTGTTTGCAGCGTTTGCACATCATTTGGGCACAGCCTTCGTCCTTTTCAATAGGAACAGCGCACATTGGACAGCTCTTGATCAGATCATTGTCAAATGGTATGCCGATGTCGTCTTGGCCATCGGCTGCCAATCGCCGATTGTTTTCATCACAGGATATATTTGGATGCCACTGTTAAAAAATAATAGCAGATTAGATTTAGTTTTGTGGTAATGAAGAAGGTTTTTCAACTACTTACCGGTTTTTTACATCCGGAACAGAATTCATCCTTACAGGAAGGACATTGAACCGCACACAGCGCTTGTTGGATCGCATTTTCTTTGTCATTGTTCGACGAAGATGGTGCAAGCGCTGAATCCGATGTACAACCAACCAAACACACAGTCTCACAACCAGCTCTTGGACACCAGGTTCGGAATTTGTCCAGTTCTATTTCTGTGGAAGGTAATTTTAATAATTTAATCATTATTGTGGTCATAGAGAAGGAAAGGTTTATACTCTTTAAAACCTGTGATATACAACAAAAAAATTAAAAGGAGTTCTAATACTCAAATATAATAGGTTTCTGTAGGTATTTTTGTAGTAGAAATGGAAAAGACTGTCAAAACTCAAAATGGAAGTGGTGGAGAAGGATTCTCACATAGAGAGAAGCTTAAGAAAAAGTTAGGGAACGCTTTTGTAGTAAAAAAAAAAAATAAATAAATAGGTGGCGCAACAGGCGGGTGACACCCAAGGCCTAGCTTCTCGCAACCATTCGTTTTGTGTGAGTTTCTATTTTTGGGACGAATGGAAGGGACCTACAATTTTATGCCGAGTCCGAACGGCTGAATTGAGAAGCTTTTTCATGACAGTCATACTCTCGGATGTTTGTCAGACGTTCGCGAGAGGTGGCGCAGTAGAAAAAACTTTAAGATGTAATTTGGGGGATCGAACCTGGGATCCCTCGCACAGTAGTCCAACACACTAACCACTGCGCTACTGCGCCCACCTTTTGTAGTAATCTATTAAAAATGACAGATGCATTTTGATTTTCCATAAATTGCAGTAGGTTTGCGATGTGACCTTTTTGTTTGTCAATAATTCATAAATTGCAGTGGTACGAAAAAAGGGCTTAAAATGTCTGATAAAAGCGGAGAATTTGCTAATTTATGAACAATATTAGCTGATTCATTTAGCGACGAAAGTGATTCTTCTTCTTCTTCCAAAGACAAATGTAAAAGGTAATTGCACGCATGTGTCAAAAAAGGGCTTCCGCACACTGTTCGTATCGTCATCAATGTAGCAATGTCACTTGACAAGAGCATTGAAGAGCATAATAAACGAATGATGAGTCGTTCAAGTAACATTGTCAAGTAACGCATTGATATACTATGCATGGGCTGGTAGCAGCCAATTTTTCGTTGAAGCAAGCATAAGCACTAGCTCTTTTGGTTCACGGCGGAGAGAAACGAAAACACTCAAATGCCATCGAGAAATTCGTGCGATTTTGTTTGAGTGCTGAGTGTGCCATCTGTTATAGAACGTTCGAAATAATTTGAATAAATCGTTATTTTGCGCAGTTGCAATGTTTCTACAATGGATGGCACTGTGTTCTATGTACAATATAGCAATATCGCGCAGAGGTTTCATACTATCGCCGCACTGAACAAAAAGAGCTAGTGCTAGTTTGCTTAATTTTTCCTCGAAGGTTTGTATGAAACTGACATTTCACTAGCAGTCCATGTGTAGGGCTCTTAAGGCAACAAACTTTAAATCATCTGTCAATTAAATTGTCAAGTGACTGACATCGTTTTTAATTCTTTTCTTACTATACGAGATTTATGGAGTACAAATTAGTAGGTACGTTACATTCTCAGTGGAGGGGTAATATTTTTGTCTCTCGTAGATGCAACCTTTTACGAATTTTTCCAGTTAATGGGCCTCCGCACACGAGACTAATTCTGCCGGCAGAAAACCGTTTTTATACCATATTTCGAGCGCACACGGGATGATTTCTGCCGGCAGAAAAATTATATATATGAACCCCTTTTCATTGTGTAGTATTATTTTCACAATTGAAACATTTTTAAAGTTGTGTATGTATTAGTTGTATGCCTTGTTCAACCACTCAAACTCGGCAGAACATTTTATTCCGATTGTTTCCCCTCACTTCAGTCCCCTCGCCTACAAATTCGGTTTTATGCCGGCAGAATTAGTCTCGTGTGCGGAGGCCCAATGAACGTCATTGAGTACAAATTCGTAAAAATTCGTAAAATTTAAAAGTAAAAGAACAAATCCAATACGTTTGCCTTAAGCTAGTGTCAATAGTCGTCTTAAACTTTAGTTTAACCAAACGCTTGAAATGACACGACATGCAATTTAAACGTCATCAATGGATTACTTCTATGCAGTCTAAAGGGGTTCCCTCTTCTGAAGTAAAGTTGTCATCATTTTCTGTACGGAGCTCTTTTCAGCCGTTTGTATATGGCATGAAGATCGAATTGAAACCCCCTTCCATGGGTTTACAAATTAAACTCACAGGGCTTTACGAATTATCATAAACCTTCACTTTAAATTGTGTCTAGTTTTAGATTTCGAAAAAATAAGTCTATGACTATGACACTGACAAGTGTGAACTCAACTTGTTAGATTGTCAAATATATAGCTCACTCACTCTACTGTTTGGGTATAGACTAAAGATATTCGATTTAAGACCAAATGCCCATCATACTACTGTTACTTCTCTCTGTAATTACCAATCAACATTTTCTTAGAGTTTGGTAGGTTCTCGAAATTATGAAAAATCAAACTTTCTCCGCCAACAATATTTAGATCTCTTTTAATAACTTTGTCCATTAATTTATTTTGCGCCTATAAAAGTCCGACCTTGCACGACTAAGCATTACGTTTGAGATCAAGAGAATACAATTTGCGAAGAATATTATTATCCCCTTAGGGGAAAAAAAGCCTAACATTAATTTGCTTTGAA
The DNA here is from genome assembly GCA_949372485.1 of Cheilosia soror. NCBI lineage: Eukaryota > Metazoa > Arthropoda > Insecta > Diptera > Syrphidae > Cheilosia > Cheilosia soror. Next base: position 61,882,672 of record OX443564.1, read on the forward strand.
GCTACTCCGCATAAAATGAATATTGCAAAAAAAAAAGAAAAACTTAGATTGATTGACATGCGCTTAGATTTCCCATAATTTATATTGTTTAATTATTGGTCGTGCAAAATGCCTCCCATTGCTGAATAGGGGTGTGTTCAGTAATTAACTTAAAACAGTTTGGTTTTTACATTGAATTATATAAGAAATTCTAATGGGAAAGAATAAATTGTGAAATTCCTATAGCAAAAACAACTTACCTCGATTTAATCGATATCGATGATGTTTCTTCATAAGATTCTGTGATGCAAGATTATCGATTTCATTCAGTGCAATGATACCTTGCGATGGGCACTGAGCATCTGGACATGATATTTCGTAGGCGCCTTCAGATATTTCAAATTCCACATAGGCTCTCATACACTGGAATTACAAGACAGTGAAAAGAGATTAAAGTACCAGTTTATAGAGATAAAATAAATTTGAATATATAAACGAGTAAATTGGTGGAACAAAAATACAGCTTTGTATATTAGTGACAGTTCAACGAACGATATCATCTACCTAATACGTGACTGGTAAGACGCAAAATTGTTCAAATTAATCAAAGTCTGAAGTCACTGTGCATTAATTAAAAAATTTAAGAATTATTTGCATAAAGGGTATAGCCTTCATTATCTACAACTGTTTGTCACAACAGACGCAGAGGTAGTCTGTCAGACGTTGACCATAACAAGCCAACAGGTATACGATGGAAAGTTCCCGTGACTAGACACAATAGACCCAACTGATGGTCTATGTGAAGCTGTGACAAGAGCACCCATTAACCTACCTACCTAGCTCGTTAAAATCTGACAAACATTCTCAATCCAGCCCGACTTTAGCCAATAACATCTGAAAGAATCTAAAAAAAAATCTAGTACAATTTGTTACTGCAAAATTGTTCGACATTTTGTGTGTTTTTTCTTTGGCGAGGTTCGTTTTTATGATAAGCAATAACGCCCAAAATAATAAGTGGAACATTGTATATTGTATTTATGGGAGGCGTGCCCTGCCGCCCCCTTGCAACCCATATGCTTGCAGCCTTTGTTGGGTTTGGAGTAGGTGTGCCGTGACAGTTGTCATCTATTTGAAAAAATTAATAGTGTCGGAGTCTCTATTGTGAATACGTTTTCCTGTGCGCAAGATAAAGAGCGGTTTGCGTTTCAGATGAGAACGTACACATTTTTAAAAATTCTAAGGTTTGTTGTTAAATAAATTCAAAAAATTGTAAGGTTCGTAATTTTTTGGGTAATGGGATATAACAAAGATCAAGTGGACATAAACACATTGGCTTAGGAACTACCATCCTGCCAAACTCAATTGGAACGTGGAGCACCAGCTAACTTAGAGCGCGCATCTGGTCCTGAAGGTTATGGTCATGGATCGAACTGACTGCAAAGTCATATTTGCTGTCATCCATTTCTTTCTCGTATAACGATTAACGAAGTAAAACCATACACACCATATCGATATAATAATAAACGTTGACAGATGTCAGTTACATTATACGCTACAACGATTCATAATAAAGTGACAACAAATTTAGAACAGCACCAGTCGCGCCACGCCACATTCCAAAGTACATATTACTTTTATACTATCAATTTGACTCATCATAGTGTTAACAGTTGCAAAAGAAGCACATAAATATCGATAGATATACGAAAGCGTGCTTCAGCAAAACAAATATGAACGACATTATTATTTTTATTTCCCTCATTGTGTTGTCAAGAAAATATTTGCTGCACCATATGTGTGTGTTAAGAGAACACGTACGTCATCGCACAAACTCGTACCAAATGTAGCAGTAAATGCAGTTTGGCTTTTAAGATTCAATTTCAAATGCAAGACTGTTTCCACTGTGGCTTATTGAATTTGCAACTAACGAAGGACTCCTAAGTATTGTATACGAACATGTTCATAGCGAGAACAATGGATCATTCTCTTACTGCTAATGTAATTCTATTGAAATAGAATAGAATCTGATTAGACTGTGCAATGTAGCACAAATGATGCACTGATTCGAAGAGTGAACCAATAAATTGTTGTACAATGTGGGAATAGTTTCTGAATGACAGTTTTTTAGCTTTAAAATAAATATTTCTAGTTTTGTCACATAAACAGTATAAATTGGTTACTGACAGTGGCCGCGTTCCATTGACCGCTAGATGACTAGCGGCATGCCAAACTCCATATAAAAAAAACAGACATTTAAGCATTTGCGCTAGAGCTCTAGCACATTTTGTGAAATATCCTTTTCTGGGAAATTTTTCAATCTAGCGCAAAATGAACTGCTAGATTGAAAAAAATAACGAACTGTCAAAACAAAAGTGAAAGTGCACAAGACAAATATCTCCAATTTGGTGTAAAATGGGAATTCAAGCTTTTATGTAATTAATACACATTATATTTGTTTATTTAAATTATAGCGTGTTAATAAATATGCGGCATGATGACACAAAATACATTTTTGACTCTCATGAAGATAAAATAATACGAATTCAAATTGGTTCTAATGTCACTTTGCCGCTACCGCTAGATCTCTAGCGCCAGCGTTCCTCCATCAGGGATATTATGTGCTAGATGACTAGCGGTCAAAGGAACGCGGCCAGTGACAGTACTATATTTCGCATTTGAATGACATTAGGGTTGTTTGTTAGGCTCCTTGAATTACGCAATTACTCTTTTCGTGGAAGTTTCATTTGTAATTTCTAATCCAAAATAAAATAAAAAAAAAGTTACGTATACGCCACGTGTACCACAAATATTATTTCTCTCCAATTATTCAGAATTTCGTTTGCATAAATCCCTTTTCCAATTTAATTCGCAACTCATAACGATTACTTCTCATCATTACCGCCCACAGTTTACCACATGACAGCATCCAGCAGAGCGATGATGTTAAATAACTACAAGTTTTAGGAATAGTGAAACGTTTTACATTGAAAGGTCAATTTAAAAGGGATTTATGTGTCAAGTGTTGCAACAGGATCCGTAAGAATATTTTGTACATATTGTGTGGCGAAAACTGCATAATAAAATAAAGTCGGTTCTGCTTTTGACATATATCAAAAAACAAACTGTTTTCAGCGAAAATCTGCCATTATCGTCATGGAATATGTCATTGTTGATGACGTGTGTTATATGAAATTCCATCAGCATACTTGATAGAAGGTTTTCTACACAAATTTTAGCCAATGCATATTCATACGGATATTCCGCATTCTCTCGTCCATTTTGCATATATTTAGTGACTGCTCCGGGATCCAATTTGCAAGAGAAATTGAGAATTACATACACCTTTTACTTGGTTATGATTTCCGGTCTAGACGTGTTCTCAAATTTCAATTATTTTCCATTTCCTCTGTCTGAATCTCTTAATGGGTTTATACTACCCACACATTTTATGCAAATAGGACGTGTAAAGTAGAGGGATTTTTGTTTTCAATTATTCAAATGCAGCAGCTATTACTTGCAGTATCTTCAGTGTGAATTTATATCATTGTAACCATTTGTTGAGATAGTTACAGCAATCTTCAAAAGTACTTGAATATTGTCTCCTGTCATTCTATCTACCTTCCCTTTTAGCGTATACATGAATAAATAAAATTCTGTACGCAGTAGTTTTCCAACAGATGGCAGCACAACTATCACAAAAAAATGCAATTTTAACGCTATAAATTTAAATGAAATCAAACTAATTCCGCTGCGAAATTATAGGAAGTATTCTTATAGTGCTCTAAGTGTAGTATGCGCCGCATTGTTCGGTTGTCCGATTTTGTTGCTGAAGCTTAGTACGCTGCACGAGCTAAATTTTAGCTCCCATACAAAATTCTCTCAAAAATTTAACTGAGCTAAAGTTAAGCGAATCCATTTAGCCGAGCGGTACGCTGCTTCAAATAAAAAATCAAATTTCCTTTTCATAGTGTACTGCATGTATCTGTCACAAATTAGCTTAGCTTATATTGCTTCAAGCATTTTTACAAATTTTAATCATATTCCATTTCTATTTATAAATAGACGTGAATCTGAACAGTATAAAAGAGGTTGAAATAAAATATTTTCTCTCACAGAGAAGCTTTATTTAAACACATTTCTGTGGTTAAATTCATATATGTATTCAAATGTCTCAAATGTCAATTTGCAATTGATGTAATTTTCTACCCCCATTCCATTGAGAACTATAGCGGTAGGTCATGCCAAAAAAAATCGATAGGCATTAATTGCGGTAAAACTCAATTTCAAAGGAAACAAAAACCAACTGTCAAAGTAATTTTATCAAAAGGCAAATAAATGTGAATAAATAAAGAGACATATTTGAACGTCGTTTAAATTTAAATAAAGTACATATATACATACATACTATACATACCTATGTGTACATATGAAATGAAAAGTTATATTTTTTCAAAAAAGAAACGTAAATAACACCGAATGCAATTTGCATCTGTTAGAGTTACGTCCATTTGCTGATTGTGAACGGAACGCTTTAATTAAAATTTTCCAAGAATTAAAATGAAAATATAACTTTATGGCAGTTTTGTTGGGAAATATGCTGATATTTTAAAAACAAATAATGAAGTTATTTATTTTTTGTATGAATTGGTTTTTATTTTTCAAATATCAACTGTTGCCCTATTGATTGCTGAATTCAATACGGCTGTTAAATTGCGATTCCTGGCCATTAAAAAGTAATGAGGCGATTATACGAGAACACATGCGTTATCACCCTATCAACTCATACTCAAGTCTGACTTAGTTAAAAAGTCTTCAGCTATCGGCACGTCATAGAACGTCTTATGACAATCCGCATCAAGGCTAAATTCGCGAACATCAACCACTGAACGCTACCAAAGACAGATTCTACGAGCTAACCGAAAAGACCTACGAGCAAAGCCCGAAACACGACGTTGAAGTCGTACGATGACCTTTTAATGCTGTAGAATAGAAAATAACATCTGGCAACGGGCCTTGGCTAATTGCCTTTGCTGCAGGACGAAATGTACCAATAGTAAGTACAAGATTTCCCAATATGCATAAGAGAACATGGCTGTCTCTGGATCAATTAACTGTCAGCCAATTACGCCTGATTTTTAATTTTTGAAAAAAATGCCAGAAAAAGTTTTTATTTTCGAATTTGGAAAAAAAAATCAGAATTGTGTTTGGAAAATATGCCAGAAATTAGAAAATTATGATAGACAGATGTGGAAAAAGCACCAAAAAGTAAAATGGAAATCAAGCCAGATAATAAACATAGGCAACTAGTATTCTGGCCTAATTTCCAAACAAATTTTGGAAAAAAAAAGTCAGAAAACGTTATTAATTTGAAATTTATCGAACTTCACATACAAAAAACCTTGCATCCACTCCAAATCCTACAGTGACCCTACAGTAGGTGCGAGCTTGTTTGTATGTAAAGTTCGGAACTGCACTCTTTTTCTTTCTTTCAGAAAATATTGTTTCTGGCATTTTTTCCAAACATGTTCTCTCTGGCGAAAGGAAAAAACGCTAGAAAACTTTTTGGAAGAAAAGACCTGAAATTTCGGAAAGAACGTTAGAAAATTCTGGCCAGACTTGGTATACAAAATTTTCAGGCATTTTTTCAAAGAAAAAAATCTGGCTTAATTTCCGGGAGCCGCCAACAATGACTTGGGTCATTACCTTGTTGCAACCAAGGCAAGAATGCGGATGTCCAAATAAACCTCAAAAAAGACAAAAAAAACAATCGAAAGAGGCTGACAGAATCCTCACCCATCGCACATCCCGATGCCTCGTGATTATTCCTCCCACAGCAAAAGTTCAACACTGTTGCGACTGACGTGCTGGGTTTCACTCGACAAGCACCACAAAACCCCTAGTTTGATGAACAATATAGACTTCAAAATGCAGCAAATAAGAGGCATACAGAGCAGTGCTAAAAAGAAATAGAGCGGCTCCCGAGTTCAACGAGCAACAGACTGGAGGAATATCGAAGAAAAAGGACAAAACACGAGGAGCGTGCAAAACGAAAGTTTTGCCAAAAGGGCCGGGCAGCAAATCCCATACAGGAACCTTTAAAGATAACAAAGGAAACCTTGTAGTAGAATCACAATCGGTGCTGAGAATGTGGTAAAATGATTACTCCAGACTGTATAACGACGACGACCAGAATCCCGGCTGTAAGGCAGAACCTACCATTGAATATAGACGACTATAGATAAAACTTCCGTCCATCTGAGTAAAACGAAGGAAGGATAACAATAGCCTTACCTAACTTGGTTAATTTGATCTAATACCCTGTTTCCCCTCTGCCTCATTTTGACATATTTGTGTCTGCACTGTATCGGTGTAATCGGAGTAGTTCTTCTCATCACACCAGAAATGGCAGTTGCTTTAACCATCCCTTAAATTTATGACCAATTCACTAGCAATATCTTTTATTTTTGTTTAAGAAAAACGTAATACCAAATCCTGGAGCACTCAGTGCAATCCTGGTCCATTGTACATACTACCATACCAAGCAGAACCCTTTTTTGGTGTAGTGGTGGAAAAGCACTAATATTATTTGTTTCTCTTTACGTCAGTGGCAGAGTATTGAACCAACGCCGATCGGGTCACAAGCAATGACTCTAACCACTACCCCGTGGCCACCGCCTTAATCTTGCTTACTATCTATAGTATGACTAGTTGAAGCCTTTCAAATCGTATCAAAACCTCACGAAAGCGCATTTTTCCAACTGCATTGAAATAAATTCAATATTTCTGGTTAAGCAAATCTCAGACCTCCACGCACCAACAATTATTTCTGTTCTGATTTAAGCTATAAATGCTTCATTCTATATAAAACCAACTGGGGCCATAAGCTGAACCATAAATTTCAGGATTAGCTTCGGGAGGTTTTTTTTTGTTATTTTGTATTTACAGTTAAAAGTGGCATGAAAAATTGTAAGGAACATCCACCAGTAGACCAGCTATATGAGAATACGCCAAGGTTTATGGTTAGAAAAGTGCCACGAAGACATATAGGGATAAAATTAATTTCTCTTCTAAACCATGCGGAAACAACGCCATCCATCAGGGCTGTCGTAGCAAATTAAAACCGCACATCTCACTGAATCTTCGTTTACACAGTTTCCAGTTGCTGGCTAGGGAGTGACACATGTGACACATCCTCTTCAACCATTGCACCAACGTCGAAGTGAGTTTATTCTTTATATAGTTTCGTTAAAACAAGGTCAGCCCGAGAGTGCATAAAATATCGAATTCATATTCAAATGACGATGTGTGGAATCATATGTCAGGTTAGGACATGTAAAATTCCCACTATGTAATCATGACGTGAAATGAATTCAAATTTATTCAATCAAATTTGTGAATAACGCAAGTGGGAGTTTGGGGGATATACGGATAAGTGATCATAATAATGACTCAACACACCAAAGTGCAAATTCTAGTTTATCGCCTCGTCCAAATGCCGTAAATGTCAAATGGAGCGCGGTTTGAAAAAAATTACATTACACGCTATTTGACTTTGGACTGCTATATCACACACTCTCTAAAGTCTTGAACTTGAGCGATGGTATTAACTTTTCGAGGGATAAAATCACCGCATTATTTTCGCTAAGTGGAATCTTGACATTATTATAATTTCACCCATTTCTTGTGAAAAGAAAATAAATTTTGTAAAGTGAGGGACATTACTTACCTACACTTGTGCCTCAAGTTAAATAACAGTAGCTGTATATCGATTTTTTGTCCCCCTGTTACACCTTAGTACAAGTTGCTGCTCCCTGCTGGCCAAGGACGAACGCCTTTAATCTTACAACTCACGAAAAAGCCATAAAATAAGAGAAATGATTCGTTTGATGGATATTATAAGCAGTCGGTGTTTGTAAACGACTCAGCGGAAGGATAGTAGTAGAAGAGGTCTCATTTTTCGTATAATGGTCGTTCATAGATCAAAATATCGATACGAGAGTAACTTTACGGAAATGATTGATTGAAAATAACTGAAGGGGGACACGTTCCCCAATGGGGAGTGCTGCTTAAAGTTATAAAATTGATGTGGCACGCGTTTAGCGAGTACAATTCGGTTTCTTTATGTGGGGCTGTTGATATTCAAGGTGGTACACAATATTTACTCTTTGAATATATTACATATGTTTTGGCGGTGGCCATAGTGTAGTGGTTAGAGTCATTGCTTGTGACCCGAGCGGCGTTGGTTCGAGCCCCGGCGGGGGACAGCAATACTCTGCCACCGACCATAAGAGAAACGAATAATATCAGAGTTTCTCCACCACTACACCAAAAAAAGGGGTTTCTGCTTGGTAGTACAATGGACCGCGAGATTCGTCTGAGTGCTAAAGGATTTGGAATCCCCTTTTTTAGAAAAAAAAAAATAATAAAAAAAAAAAACACATGTATGTATGTTGAAAAGACTTATTGTCGAATTTTTCGACTTTCAAATCAAATTTAACAATTATTGTGGCCAAAATTTGGACAATTTAGACACCCATTTGGACGGCCACTAATTCCAGAGCGATAACAGAGAGTTAAAAGTTTCTCATTCTCAGTTGTCATGCCACTACCAGATGATTTGACACTTCTAGTACTATAGCAATCCTTTATAGATTTGCTTTTCTTTAGAATTTAACCACGTACATTATTTGGAACCCTAGTACACAACAGTGAAGTATAATGTAGTCAGCCATTATGGATTTAAAAATGTTGAGTGACTTTTCTGCAGAATTTTTGACGTTTTGTGTTTTATTTTGTATTTGCTAATAGGTTTGTTTGAGAAATGAGAAATGTCAGTACATTTTCGTGGCTGCCCAAAACCCATGGAAACCCCGGAAATTTAGCTCCATGTCGAACACGAAAATGTTACCTTGAGACCTGTCACTTGAAAAATGTAGCAATAAAGATATTAATCACTTGGAAGAACAATAAACTGATTTCAATGTTGAAAAATACATTTCTGGTTAAATTTTAGTGTGCACCACAAATCAATAGTTCACAAAAATAAGAGCTCTCCCAAATGACAGCACTGAACTTCTGCCCTGACTAAATACTTAGGGTCAGCTCGGTGCTGAAGTAGGGCGCTGCAGTGCTTACCTCGAACACAGGTTTTCATTGTCATTGCAAACTCAGTGCTATATCGAATACGTTAGGACTAACCCGGCGCAACGTAGGATCCTACGTCAAATCTAATAAGAAATAGCTGTCATTATCCTAGCCTAGAGCTTTTTACTGGTAAAGGGAAAAATACCCACTAGAAAAAGGCGCAGTAGCGCAGTGGTTAGTGTGCTGGACTACTGTGCGAGGGATCCCAGGTTCGATCCCCGGAAAAACCAAATTACATCTTCAAGTTTCTACTGCGCCACCTCTCGCGTACGTCTGACAAACATCCGAGAGTATGACTGGACTGTCATGAAAAAGCTTCTCAATTCAGCCGTTCGGACTCGGCATAAAATTGTAGGTTCCTTCCATTCGTCTCAAAAATAGAAACTTACACAAAACGAATGGTTGCGAGAAGCTAGGCCTTGTGTGTCACCCGCCTGTTGCGCCACCTATTTATTTTTTTTTTTGTTTTTTAGAAAAAGGAAGGTAGTAACGCGAGAATTTAATAATTGTCCCGTACGTCAAATTTCTGGTGAAATAATGAAAATGAAAACGTTTATAATCTACCTTCAGAAATGGATTTTCAACTGTTGTTGCGATATTTTTCATTTTATAAAAATCACATTTAGTTAAAAGCCCTTACATCCCGATAAAATGGTGATTACAATAAGAAGTTATCTTTTTCGTTATGGTCATCATCAAAACATCGAAAATTTGTTTCAACGTTTGTGACACTTCCATTCAAGTAATCGCTAACATAGGAAAAATGGTGTTGACTATACTTTTCTTTCCGCTATAAGTCATAAACTGTGATAGTTATGTGGGGATTAAATCTTTACTGTTGAACAAAATTCGACACCCCCCACGCTTTTCAAGAGTCGGCAAATCAAGGAAGCTACATTTATTAACTTGAGCAGCTAAAAAAAATTGCCAAAAACAAACAATTTTTAAAAAATTAGCTCGGAACAAAATGTTAAAAAATAAGAAGTAAATTTGGATTTTCATTAGGTACAGGTTTTCAAACTTGTAATTGTATACAAGTAAGCATTTTCAAAGGTTCCATCTTTGCCGACTGAAATCCTTCAAATTTAGCGAATTTCGATTCAATTTTGAAAGGATGATCGGCATCGGTGAATTTGAGACTGAAATCCTTCAAATTTAGCGAGTCTCGATTCGATTACTTCCTTCGGGAGGGTTCGTTAGTAATTGCTACGCGAAGGTTTAGGAAAAAATAAAAGTCGGTGATGCTGTAGGCGCACATTTCGATATCTCGAAGACCACAGATTCGATTGAACTCAAATTTACAGGTAGTCTTGGTAGTATTGGCCCAGAAGTGTTGCTGTTAAGATTGATCAAAATTGGACAAAGGAGCGTGAAATTCGACGACGTTATAACTCGATAACCGCTGGGCCGATTTTCATGATTTCTATACAGTCGACAAGTTCCTAAAATAAGTCGGCATTTCAATAAAAGTCACCCCCCACGGCTCGAACCCTCGACCAAAAGTTTTGTCATAACTATTCGTTAAGAATAAGAATGCGTTTTTCCTTATTTATTTTTTTATTAACGCGGATAAACGCATTCTTCGTTCACTTAGTGCCAGACGCATCAATTCCCTCAATTTTATCCAACCAACGCGTTTGATCTGCATGGACATCGTTGCTCACCAAGTTGCTAAAGAAGTGTGCGCCTGTGCGGGTAGTGTACAAGCCCTTGTTGCTCATTGAACATGCTTGTGCAACGCGTTGAGAAACTATTTTACAATAATGTGCTGCACATTATCTGTCCACATTATCTGTCCAACTTCTTAAATTTTTTGTTGACTCGAGTTATGTTGGGTGCGATGAAATTTGTGTGCCTGTGCTGACAACTGTTCATGCATTGTTTACGGTTTACCATTAAATTGCAACACAATTGTCTAGATCTAGAGCAAGACGATGCGATGCGATGGTCTAAATCCAGACAGCGCAGATCATTGCGGAAACACCAGCAAAATTATGAACTCGGCAGCCACTTTTCCTTTTCTTTTTCATAATTATAGCTATATAAAATGAAGTATGTATTGCTTTCAGTCACAAATCGAATGAAAATAAAATTAAACAAGAAACAATGCTCTGCACCCTATTAAGATCACTGCCAAACTGATGTGAAGGTGTGAGAAGCTGTTAGCTACGAAGTTCGTTCAACGCGTTACCCAGCAAAAGTGATGCTTGGTTATTGGACGAGGGTATCAATTCAACGCGATCATCAACTTTTTGAGCAACCACAACGAAAACGCTGTTGTTCAACTCAAGGAACTTTTTGTTTGCCAAAAACAGACATGTTGATCAACTAGGTGTACGAGGTCATTCAACAATATTGAATGAGTTGGTCAACTAGGTATACGGGGCCCGCAACGCGTTCAACACAGAAATTCAAATTTTCAATTTTAATTGGAATTACGTTGCTCAACATGAACAACGTGAGTTTGTGCACTAGTGTACGAGCTTAAAAATTTGTTTCTTCAACTACTAAAGAGTTAAATAAATTGTTGATGCGTTGGGCACTAAGTGGATGAGCAGCATAATGAGCATAAATCGTCCTAGCCAGAGATTCATTTATTTGATAGAAAACTCTCAAGCTTTTTCGCAGCGCAAAAAAAATCCTATTTATGATTATGAACAAAACCTGCAACAAGCAAATTGGACAATCGGAAAAACATCATTCGTCTCGAAGTAAGAAACCAAGCTGATCCACCAACCCACTTGTTCTTCGTTCCTGATCCAAACACTATGTGGGATACGATGGTAATTTTCCATTCATAAAGCCGTTGCAATTTTCCATTCCAGACGTTGAAAGGACATAATTTAAGCGAAAAGTTGATTTTTTGATGCGCACTTCCAACTGCAAAAGTCTTTGAACCAAAAATCCGGTTTAAAGTTGGACCTCCTAAAACGAGAACAAGAATTCTGGTTCTTCCACAAATTCGGTTTCTAATTCCAGTTCATGCTCGTTTAGTTGGTTCAAAATTCTACTGCGCACAACAATAATTTAGTTTCGCTCATAATTCGCATTGACAGTGACAGTCGTTGAGGCTACATGATGTTATTATAGCAACAAAACGACTCTGATTACCTTTTTATGATTCATCAAGTGAAACAATTAAGTGCTTAAAATTTTCTTTTAATTAATTAAAAAAAAAAGTTATCCAACCACCCAAGTGTATTCGTTTGCTTATGATGATGAATAATGACCGCGCGGTCATTGCGCCTGCAAACATAAATTGTGGCCATAAATACAATAACCATTTGCATACATCATTGAGCTTTGTATTCGACAGGAATGCTATGGAATAATAAGTCATTCACACCAAAACTAAAAAGATGAATATGATGAGTATATGGAACGAGGTGTGAATAACTTTATATAGGTGGGTACCTACGGTACGAACTGTTGGTGCACAAACCTTCCCTAAAAATAAACCAAACCAAAAAAGCTGGGTGAATTTATGAATCATTTAGTTGGAAGCAATTAGTCAGAGACAGAGCCGATTATATAGACTTGGCAGCATGTTGATTGCTCCCTTGCATTTAAATCAAAGGACACTTGTGAACGGCTTAATGCACAAAAATATAACCAAAAGTTCAAAATGGAAACATTAATGTTATATGAAAAGTTTGCACTCTCTGAATAGAAAGTTTTTCCGCAGAGCAAAAACGCAAGTGTGCTACTACCACATTAGTCGTCCTATATACGTTGTTCCTTTTTCTTCTGAATAAAAAAAAAACATAAAATGTAGTAGCGGCAGATTCGTATCTTCTGACCTAAGATACTTTTCGAAGCTGCTTTCGAGAAGATAAAAAAAGAAATCCTTGTAAACTTTTGCGAAAACTTGCTCATACCTCACAAATGGATGCAATTTGTCAGCGCAGCGCCTAGACAATAGTTCAAGCGAGCAACAACAACAATAACACATCCAGGGGTCTTTTCGGTATACACATATTAGTCGATAACTTTAATTAAAGTGTGACCTAGTTATGGGACAGATGGCTGTGTGGCAAAAGTGCTTAGGGATTTATGAGCGCAAAATGAGGAAGTTTCGATTATCCACAGATTTATAATGAAAGGATTCTTCAAGTTGAGTTTCATTATGGACTATGAGGAATAAGATTGGATCTTCTTTTCTCATGATTTATCTCCATTCTCCAATTACAAGTTATTCAAGTTCGTTTTAACCTAATTGGATGCAATTATTATTATTAAAGAGAAAATGATTTCCGCTGCAACAAAATTACTAGCAGTGCTCTAAAAGGAAAAATAAATATCCATGACAATTGTTAACCATGTCGACAAGGGAATATAATTAAAAACATATTCGTAAAGTAAATATGCTAACGATAAATTTAACTGGAAGTAAGTTTGCAGAACGCGCGAAAAAGAATTGTAATATTGCATTACAACAATTAAATCCACTCGAAGGCTGGTGATGTCAACCGACATTCATTGACAAATAAATGAATGTCGGTTGACAGGGACACTACCTTTCCCAAAAACATGTCGATAAGGAGACGTTTCTGGCGGATTCCACGATTGCAGTAGAAAGTGGAAGGAAATCGAAAACTCAATTCCCACGGATTCCATGAGGTTTTAACCTACATTCATTTTATTTTGACAAGATGTCGCTTTATTGAAATAGTCTATGAAATATTCATACATATTTGGACCCAATGTCGTTTAGAAAAAGAACTACGGAGCCGATAAAGAGATCCGACTCAAGAATCCCGAAGCGTTGCTAAGAGCCGGTTACCAAAATTGGTACCAAACATAAAAATCCCCTTGAAACTGGAGTCAGATACCAAAATGATTACCCACAGGAGAGTTACTCGCATCAGATTGATAAAGAGGATCGGCCGGGGAAATATAGACCCGATAGAAAACGAGTAAGAAGGAGATTTAAATACTCAATAGCCTCGTTCCAGTGACCACTAAACTTTTAGCACTTTATGCGCTAGGGCTAGATCAAGGAATGACAGTCGTTAGTAAGTACAAAGTAAATAAATAAATAGGTGGCGCAACAGGCGGGTAGACACCCTAGGCTTAGTTTCTCGCAACCATTCGTTTTGTGTGAGTTTCTATTTACAATTTGTATGCCGAGTCCGAACGGCTGAATTGAGAAGCTTTTTCATGACAGTCATACTCTTGGATGACGGATGTTTATCAGACATTCGCGCGAGGTGGCGCAGTAGAAAAAACCTTTAGCGCCGGTGCACACATGCGTCATTTTAACGCACGGTGCCGCAGCGTCCCCGCATTTGCGTCTTGCAGTACTCACAAATAAATTGAGTGGTGCACACACACGTGCGATGACGGCACCGGCACTCGCATGTCGCAGGTTTCCTTGAGATCGCTTTCAGTACATTGTTTATTATTGTCAGTGCACACATGCGTCATTTTGCCGCTAAGACGCAAAGGCGGTGCTGCTGCGGTACCGCGCGTTAAAAAACGCAAATGTGCACCGGGCCTTAAATATAATTTGTGTTTTTCCGGGGATCAAACTTGGGATCCCTCGCACAGTAGTCCAGCACACTAACCACGGCGCTACTGCGTCCACTAAGTTGCTGCACATAATGTAAAATATGGAAACTCAGAACCCGCACCATTTTAACTATATTTTTGTATATTTTTCTTGACTACATTGTGAAGAAACGCGATTGTCTAGATTGACATTTTGGACATCCCTTAATTTGCGATTTCGATTTTAATGAAACTAAATTAATTTTCACATCAAATCAGTAGCATTGCCCGCATTCCGCATTTCATTGACTGCTAGATGACAAAGCGACAAAGCGTAAAAATGAAGTCAAACTTCTTATAACAAAAATTGACATCTATCACAAATTATTGTTAGGTAAATGTGAATGTCAAATGGTAATGGTGTTTGACGTATCGATAATCGCTAGTGATCAATGGGACGTGGGTCATATTTCCTAAAAAAGTGCCATCAAAAACAAGCTTTTTCAGTAACAATATTTCAAATTAAAATACCCCAAACTAATTCGTACTAGAAGTGACAATTCATCTGGGTTGACGCAAAGGACAATATTTCAATTCCCATCGCAAATCAAAAAGGTGTTATTCGCAGTTCGCACTCGAATTAGATTGGTAACTGCTTTTTTTCCCTCCATTTCTGCTGCACAGTTATCCAAAGCTCCTGGATAAATGCAATTTTATCCTTTTAACTTTAACCTTATTTTTGCTACATCACATTTTCGTGTGCGCTTTTCACTTCCGACCTTTGCTAGAGGTATTTGCTGACTTTTTCCAATTCAAGTGTCGTTGAGGTAGCAGCACACGTTTGCGAGAAATTCTTTTCTAAATCGAATTTTCGTTACGTCTTCTTGAAATTGAGAAAATTGTGTGCGATAAAAAGCAGATAGGTATTCTTTTTACCCTGGTAACAGAGCAATTTATGCGATTTTTTAAATTGTTCATATGGGCAGCAAATTGCAATTTTTATTTTGATCTCTTACATGGTATGAGTATTGAGCAGCAGGTATATGTATACATATGTTTTTTATTATTAAACGGAATGTGACACTTTGGGCAGCCAAATGTGGTTGTGTTTATTTTCCGAATACCAGCATCGTTTTGACAAGTGTCAAGCTATACTTAGACTCGAATCCTTTTGCTGCTGGCTTGTTGAATTTTTATAAAAGTAGGTACTCAAATATGTTTTCTTACTGAGATTTCCATCCGTCAATTGAAATAATTAACACGTGTATTTTTTTTTTAAGTGATGTTTGTCACTGACAGCCAAACCATAATAAAAAAAAGAAAACTCTGATGCGACGAGACATTCAAAACACATTCTCTGGAACGTAAGAACTACCTAAATAGATTGGTTGGTAAAGTAACTTTCAAATATCCGCCGAATGTCATAGACGTCAACTGATAAAACTGTTCACGCGATCAATCTAGGCCAATAAAAATGCAGACATAAGATGGATTGCTGCCAGCTGCCAGACCATTTACATGAGAGCGACCAACTACCTACGACCGAACGACTATTCGCAAGTTTTGACAGCCCATTTATATGAACCAGACATGAACACTTTTCCTATTTACCGCAGTTCGCGATTTGCTGCCTCTACCAGCAATGTATAGTTTAAGGTTGAGTTCGATCGAATGTTTTATTCGCTAGTTTGTGGAACGTGAATCAAATTATGTGGATTGCGAATAAACTTTGACAATTCGCGGCAAAGGGTGTTTTCGTTCGCGCCAAAAACTTTAAAATTCGAAATTTCATTAATTAAACTGTTTATAAACTTGTTTTCTTAATATATTTTGATTATCCTACTCTTGAAATAGTAAAATTTTATCAATTCGTTCATTCGCTCTCACGTGAATGGTCCTTAAGTATGTAAACTAGACGTATAGACAATCTCACTCTTTTGGTATAAACGTCGCAATCTAAATTGCTGCTTCTTACTTAAGTTCGTAGATGTCATTTCGGAGTATATTTCTAACTATATGGGAAACAACAGAAATCAACCAATTTGTCGATTGTTAATGAGAGAGACTTGTCGACAAAAATTCCAGGAAACTGTCATAATAAATCCTGTACGTCAAACAATTGTCTAGAACTGCGGCTCTTGTCATCATAATATATAGCATAACGTACTAAAAAAAATATACAAATACAACACCTATACTTAGTTCTCATATTAATCAACGACTTACGTGAATATTTCAGTCCCCATAGACCGCTTTAAGCAATTCTATTATCTCGTCAAGCTAATCAATTGCCCCGTCAGCGTGTAACTTAATCCCGGCTGAATAAATTATTATCTACCGCCGCTAAACAATTAATTGGCGACGACAGTCACAATCATCTGACATCTGAGAAGATTTTCATTTCATATTTACTACCCGTTATCTAACCGTTATCACCCCCCTCTCCATCTCCAGCCACTATCAATCACAACCCCATTCGAGGAAAAAAATAAATAAAAGAAAACACACGCGATATCCACAACCACACGCTACACACCCATTTCATGAATAGCAATTGCATTTAAATTGTTTTATTAAGAAAAGTCAACCAGCGCGCATACAACATCTGTTCGAATTGTCCGCCTTCGCCACCACCTTTGACACATGACATCGACATGCTAGCTATTTCCCACGATCTCGGGTGGAGTATATTTTGGGGGCGTGGCACTATATATGTCACATAATCACAATATGTGCATATTCCTTGTTCGTGAGAATAGCTATAAAAAAACCAACAAAGCAGCTCCCGTAAAATGTATGTTTACGTACTACAGACAAATTCGAAGACATTTGCCAAACAGTTAACATGTGTACGAGTAGGTACTCCACTGGGAATGTGTCTACACTTCTGGAGTAAAACTCAATTTTCCAAAGAATTTATGGCAAAGTTTATGTATGGAAGGATTAGTAAATGGTTGCACTTGTATGAGATTATTCCTTTGAAAGTTGAGCAAGAGGCAGAAGGACTATAAAACGCTAGAAGGATAATTAAGACAAATGACATTCTCGCAGAAATAAGTTGTTTCTTGTGTACGTTTTACATTTCTGTTTAATAGTCTTGCGCAGTTGTATTAATTATGTTCATGGGAACTTGAGGACGAAGTTACACCCTTATGAAATTTGAGATGTTATGTTCTTGGTAAAAATTAAAAACGTTACAAGACTGATGAATAAAAAAATCGCATCAAAAGTTTATGCTCTTTAGAAATACGAAAGTGATGATTTCCACTGAACGGACCCATTGAGAATATCGTGTTTGCATTTCTCTCATTGCTTGAGTCACGAAAAAGCTTTTATAGAGGGCGTTCAAGAATCTAGTTTAGTTAGTCTGACAGATCTATATACTTATTCATGTTGCTGAGTTTTCATTGGGCTGAACTGGTCATGTGAACAGTTTTCTCAGTTGATCGCAACACCGACAAATGAAGTCAAGAATTTCTCGACTTACTACTAAGTTGACGTCTATTTGTGTCAACATGTGTCTGAAGAACTCAGTTTTGATATTTCTATTGGGTCGCCGGAGTGCGTTTGAGAGCGCAGTTTGACATTTCGATTACCCTGACGTGTAGAGCACCAATCAGAAACTCGAAACCCAGGAAAAAAAAAATACAATTGTCAATAAGTGATACACCTTCAATTCAAGTTAGTTTTTTCTGGTAAATTTGATTCCAGACAATTTAAGTCAACTTACGATGATTTGAATTGCTCACATTATTATATCCGATTTTGTACACAATAATAAATTTATCAAATCAAGTTGCAAATCAAACCGACTTAAATCTGTTTTCGGCAAGACCGACGAAGGTAAACAATTTCCATAACAGGCCTTGTTCTTTCTTAGTTCAGAGTAGAGCCTGAACTGTCAAAAAAAAGTTCGTATCAGACAGACATATAATAATAGACCAACATTTGTGTTTTCTTTTTAGTATAGAGCATGTCAGAGTGCACACTATGTGCTCAAAATAAATTGACTGAATGTTTTGAGTAAAAATCTGAGCACAACATAATTTTGACAGCTAAAGATATAAATTGCTGACCAGGAATGCTAATGCTGGTATAGAAAATTAAAGTAGATTGTAGGAAATACAAGAAAATTCTGTCGAAATGGTGTGTTTTATAGTTCATATAACAAACAGCTAGTGATCAAATGTGTTTCATAATTAAATCATCTCGATCTAAGCACAATTGGTTTAGAGCATGTTCGATGCGAATTTTGTTCAGTGTTTTACTTTTAACGAGAATAGAAACACGTCTTAAATTATCAAATGAAATGACGTACGTAGGTGCGTTTACTTCTAATATCAAAAAATCATATATTTCTCATTTCAGAAGTTGCATGGGTGCGTTCAGATGTGATATGCAACTATGTGTAAATACGATTTGTAAATTTTGAGCAATAAATATCATCTCCTCTCAATTTTGTTTTCTTTCTCAGCAAACCTACAATGAAATACACTTGCCTTATATTTGCCAACTGTATGTTTGCCAATTCAATGTTTCCCATCGAAATCACAAACTGTCACATCCCTTCGAAAGTTTCAAATTATCTAACGAGGAAGTGTCAAAACAATATTCATCTTCACCACAGTCACGTTTAACAAATAACTTTTGTTTCAAGTCGCCAAATTACCATAATCGTTGTCTTGTCTATTTAAAAGTGATAATTAAATTTAATGACAAACAGCAACTTTGTCTGCGAAATCCCATTATACTTGACAGATACAATACAAGTAATACCAACTCTATTCGCTACATCGTCAATCACTTATTTTTTGTTAGCACACTTTTCAAGAGATCATTGTAATTCACGCAGTATGTGGCATATACAAAGTACAAAAAAAAATTCTACTGTCATAACCACGATATGCATGAAAATTAACTTCACGTCGCGTCAGTCGTTCCCATATTTGCGTACACCGTAACCACTTCATCATACTTGCCGGTCTATTGCTTTCGCAAAAAAACAATAGCAATACAAAATATTTATGAACGCAAATACAGTACAGAGTAGAGTGTGCTGCACGAACAAACAACGCGTATGCAAATTGCAAAACAACTAACGGTCAATGTATCTCTACATAAGTATGCAAAGTTTCTCACAATGTTCTGCCAAGCAAATATTTGAGCTCCCTTTGAATTGGGGTCAAAGCCGCTTATAATGTCACTTTGATGGCAATTCAATTCATTAATCGCTGCCGTGTTCGTAGTTTCATTTGACAGTTCTGGATGACATTTGCAATTTAGCAATTAACTGCGCATCGATATGTTGTTTTGATGGCCAATGAACTACGACAAATCAAACAGGACTCTGTTGAATGTGATTGCAAATTCGGCCGCCCAAAACCGAATCACGTAAGAATTTAATTTTCGACTCCCTTAACTGCGGGAAATCTACAAAATAAACGATGCACGTATACAATAGCACAATAGGGACATGGACATGTTGTGTTTGTGCGGGTTTGAATCGATATTGTAGATGATACGTATACGTACGATGAAGCCTGGGCTATGTGGGGTGTATTTTCATTTAATTGGAATTTATTTTCATTCTTGAGGAGACTGAATAATGGCGGTTGAGTCTTTGAATGCGTTCGAGAGCAACCGGTATACACGACTACAGCAGCACGCTAGTCACGTTTTTGCACTGAGTGCGGTGGTGCGTCTTTTGTTGTTCTTTTATTGTAGACGGAGACGGGTTTGTTTGGTTTGGTTTTTACGTTTTTTGCAAATCGAAAGCTGCAAGTAAAGATTTTCAAAAGCGTGAGGCTTTTGATAAATGTTTTAATGTCTGATAGGGATATCTTTAAAGTCAAGGTATTGAAATTTATTGAACTGAGGTAAACGGCCGGAATTCCATGAAGATGGCACTTACTTGTAAAAAAAATGGAGTTAGAGTGGGCACATTCAAGTATCTAGTTGACTTAAGTCGACTAGATTTGTCTGGACTAAGTGTAACCTGAACGCAAAAACTAACTCAATTGGTCGTGAACATCAGATCTTGACGGGGGGAGCATCTAAAGGGTATTCCACTCCACAAATCGTCACTTTTATTATCATTTTTAGATTTTTTTGGTTTTGTTTGTTTTGGTTAGGTATATCCACTAGCTTTGTGTTCTCTCAAGGCAAATTTGAAATGTCAAATTCTCCGCCGATGACATATAGAAATGTCAACTTAGTACTCAGTCACGAAATTCGTGACTAGATTCGTCGACTACCCCTCCATAAACGTCAACAGAGAAAGCTGCTTACGTGACGAATCCCAGCCAATAAGAACTCAGAAACATCAAGTCAGTCAGCTGTCAGACTTACTAAACTAGATACTTGAACGTCCCCAGTGTGTTCATACAGAGGTGGCAATTAAGTGAGCAAATCTGGGAAACATAAAGAACTATGGTCTAGGCAAGTCTACTGAAACATCATTGGTCCTTACCAATAATCATGTTTAGCCTTCAACTTAAATATTTTGTACATATTTTTGCAAGGAAAATGTTCCCAATGTACTTACATTTCGTAAAATTTTGATTGGACTGGACGCTAAAAAGGATTATTAGTAGGTATCGGTACCACGCATTTTACCTATATTAAAAAGCTAGGCCACACATTTGATACATATTCCAAAAAGTTACTATAGGTAAATGCTGCCTAAAAGTTACTAACCAGTTTTGCCAATCCCACATTTGGAATCTGTTTTGGTGACTGTGATCTCTATTCTTTGAATGCTTGTTTCCTTCGCTGCAGTGCGTCGCTTGCTTGCATTCTTCGCTGAGCTATGGTTACCTCAATTAAAATAAAGTAAGTTCGGATTTCCAAATCGGGATTGGTAAGTTTAACTAGATTTATCCGAACTTCTGATCCAGAGAATGTTGACTATAACTGGAATTGCCAATTCTCTGTGACAATTGTCTGATTTAAATTTAAATCTAAATCTAAATCTAAATCTAAACTAGAAAACTGAACGCACCCATTGTTCGTTTGTTGATACATTGGCCGCCTTCAAAAATCTAGTCATCATTCGTAAGTTGACTTGAATTGTTTGGATTCAAAATTATCTGAACGCCAAAACTAACTTGAATTGTCGGTACTATTTCACTTATTGACAATTGTATTTTTTTTCTCAAGAGTTCCGAGTTTCTGATTGGTGCTTTACACGTTAGTGCAATCAAAATGTCAAACTTGGCTCTCCCATGCTCTCCGAAAACCCTATAGAAATGTAAAAACTGAGTTCTCCATACACATTTTGACACAAATAGACGTCAACTTAGTAGTATGTCGGAGAAATTCTTGACTTGATTTGTCGGTTTTGCGGACATAGACGTCAACTGAGAAAACTATTGACATGCACATGACCAGACCAGTCTAGCCCAATGAAAACTCAGAAACACGAAGATATAAACCTGTCAGACTTACTAAACTAGGTTCTTGAACGCCCTCACTTTCAGATGTTTGTTTCCAGGCCTGTTTGCACTATATTGGCACCACTTCTCTGTCAATACTGCAATAGCGTTGGTGTTGCCAGAATCAAAGCAGCATTCACTTTGTAATGTCACATTTTGGACATTGTTCATTACAATGTCAAGCTTTATTACTCATCTATAGAAAATGTTCGCCTACCTAATTAAATTAGCATTGAGCTTGAACTTGAACATCAACACCATTGTTTCTATAGCTTGATCTCTTTCGGAAAATCCAGATTTCATTATTGTAAAGCAACTCTCATAACAACTTCCAACACTAAAGGTTACGAGTACTTGACTTGAGAAGGTCAAACTTGACAAATGTAATCACAATCAGTATGAAATGAAATTATTTAAAGTGCCGTCTAATTGAATTATTCGATTAAAATTAAATTCACAAATCCGATGATATACATTTAGGGTAGGCACGTCTCTGGATCTGGAGAAACCCAATTAATGAGTCGTCGAAAGCATTTTTTTTTTTTAATTTGCGCGAACATTATTTGAACTCACTGCACTCATTATGAGAACAAATGGCAGAAAGAAAAATTCAGTTAATTTGAACATTAATTAAAATGATCGCTTAAATGAGATTTCATTTGACTACCAACATATTGTGAGTAAAAAAAAATGCGCGCCATAAATTAAGGGAGCAGTGATATTGTTCCTTCTTTTATTTGAACATTGTAGAGAAGTCATACTATTGCACGCATTACATGAGTTGAGTATTCGTATTGCTACTTTTGATTCCAAATTTTTGGAGAAGCATAATATTGGGAATTTTTTGGGGAAGCACTTTAGTAAATTTTTTTTAGGAAATTGAGCATGAAACGGAATTAAAGCTTACTCATGCACTACTCATGTCAGCGTAGGGTTTTTCGAAACACCTACAGAATATGTGCGAACGGGGGTTCATACCGATGTGTAAAGCTTGTATCCAAATGCAGTAAATTACTCTCAAACGGATATTAGCCCCGAAAAGGGCACACGAGAGTTTCGTCCTACGCTTTTTAGTAAAAGAACGATAATATAATGAATCAATGTAGTTTGTGTTTTGCAGAATTTCTCCAAGTTCCATAGAAATGACAGATTAAATATTTGCTTCCTTATACACAAAAATAAACCCGATAGATACATAGAATAAATAAACTGCTTCATAAAAGCTCTAATAGATCTGAAGGGCATCGCAAGATAATCCATTTCCTTCTTACAAATTGAACTCAAATCACGTTCGATTAATTGGACCACACAGAGTGCGCCAGGGCTTCTCATTATAAATTTAAAATTAAGTTTCAGTCTGCCATTTGAGGGTCATTGGCAAATTACAGTCATTTATTAACACACCATAACAATTTGTACTCACATCTTTTATAGGGTCCTTAATCGGACCGAATATGAAATCAATTGCAGCGTATCATTATCTGCTTGTGGTCACTTCAAATTGAATACGTGGTCCATATACAAATTATCTCTGTCCAGAGAAGAATCATCTGCGCTAATTGAATATTGATGTCGAACCTGTCTGTGTACCCCGGGTTAAGACATGCAAACCGCATACCACGCAATTACGATTCTGAAATATTTGCAGTAGGACTCGCCGCTGCGCTGAAATATAATTGCATTCCCGGAACTGACCAAAAAGCTGGATCATTTGACACAGTTGCGGTCGTAATTTTGAACAGAATTTGCCAACACTGAGTGAATGGATTACAAAATTCGATCATCAGACAAATTCAGTTGAGTAGATAGGCTGTGGCTTTGAAGTTCAAAACAAATGTTTGCAGTTTCCAAATATTTCAAAAGTGCTTTGCTTCTGGAGGAGCAAACGTGATTTGCCTGATTTCCGCTCCTTATCTACATCCACATCCCCTCAACCCTATCGTCATTATTATCAGTCTGCTCCAGTTGGTGCAATGATGGGTGAATTTCATGCTCATGGCGATGCTGCACACGAATTGCAATGTGTCAGACGGTAGTTGTGAAAAGTAAACCAGGTCAACTTGTTTGTCCGTGCTTTATTTTTTTCGAGTGAGAAATATATAAATCGATTCAATTGAACTCAGGCGAAATGGTGTTATATGAGGGAGTGCCGAGAGATGATTTTGATTGTCAGGAGCCCAAGGTGGTTATTATGAATGTGCTCCATATCCAACGAAAAATACTTGAAAGGCTGTCATAAAAGATTGCAGGTTGCAAGCGAACATGAGTATGAGTTTCCGTTTAGTTGAGAGCGATGGGTAATGGTCTATTATTAGTAGAAAAGTAGCTCATAAAATGCAATCCTATATACCAACTGTTCACAATTGTGATTGTGATTTTTTCCCCCAAACGTATAGTTTTGCGGCAGGTGAATCTGAATAATCGTATACTTGAACACCAAAGGACATTTATATCTATTTTCTAACCTGAGTACAACGACATATAAAACCGTGTACGCTAGAATCTATGGGCTTTACTAATAGTCACTATCTTAAGTTTGTTATAGGTCACAATAGATAATTTCATATGGGAAAAAAATCGCTACTGTGATATCGTAAAACTTAAAGTGGACACTAAAAATGATTATTAGTACCGCGCTATAAATTTATCAGAAAAGTGAACTTGTCTTCATAAACATTCACAAACAAAGATAAACAGATTTTTTTTGATATTTAAGGAACAGGTTGTCAATGTCATAGGCAATAGGCAAGTTGTAGGATAGCACTTTTTCCGAAATCAGCTATTAACCGGCAAGAGAATAACGCAAATAAAGGGAATGAGTTCCAGCTTAAATATTTTTTTTATATTCACAATAGACAAATGGAAATATTCGCTATTGTGAGTTGGAAGAATTTAGCCTAAAATAATTGTAATATTAGTAACGCGCACTGGAGCTTACTGATTAATTTTACCATTCAGCTCCACCTTATATATTTTGTAGGTCACAATAGATAATATAATAGATATGTTTAGAGACAATTTTGCTATTGTGAGTTCATAAAATGTTGCATGGGGACTAAACATTAAATAATCCAAACTAATCATTTCTAGTTTTCAGGTTAAATTTTCTAAACTCACAAATTTGACATATGAAAATATCGATTGTGACCTATAAAATATTCAAGATGTGTATTATGTAAGTTGAAAATGATTATTTTTTCATCCTAGTTACTTTAACTGTTTTCATTAAAATGCTATTGTCCTTACTACCTACTAGTAACTTTTAGTATTCACTTTAAATACGTTGTAGGTCACAATAGACAGTTTTATATAGAAAATTGCTCCATTCAAAACCAAATCGATAAGTATTTCGAATTATAAGAATTTTATGAAAAGGCTTTATTGGTGTTGTGCAAAAGCATCACATTAAGTAAACTGGACGTCCGAATGCTACAAACATGATCCATACAAAAAATTGTGAACATTTTAATTTAAGGCACCTTAGATTTCTCTCGCACAACTATTCGAAATAATTAAATAAAAATTAAATACAAAGGGCCTTACCAATAATCATTTTTAAACTTCAATTTAAATATTTTGATAGTCACAATAGGTAATTTTATATGGAAATTTTCGCCATTGTGACTTCGTAAAAAAAGTTAGTCTGGACACTAAAAATGTTTATTAGTACCGCGCATAAATATTTTAACGAAATAAAACAGCGACTCACCTCAGTACAAAATCGACATTCACACTGCGCAAGTATAGTCGCCTCGGTGGGCGGCACATCCACAAGACAGAGCTTACATGTGAACTCCTCCATTTCGACGGCAAGCGCTGTCCCACTACCGCTGGACACTATTGCCGGCGATAACGGGCTTGATCCCGACGACGATGATGAATTCAACGTCGCTGTCGTCACATTCGATGGCGGACTATTGCCGTTCGCACCGGCCGAGCTCTTTCTCGAGCTGCTATTACTGCCGGCATCCACACAATCGTTGCTCTTACTTACGCTACTTCTACTTAGATTGCTAAAGTTATTGTTTAGATTATTTGAATTGTTATTAACATTTACGAATCCGCTATTAGCGGTATTCAAGGAATACCGTGAACCGGACGCGGCCAACGATAACAGACTAGAACAACGCGAACACGTAGCGTTCGAGGTCGACAAGCTATTCCGCAGTCGATTGAGCGGTCGGATTTGTTCGATGCCGTTCGCGTTGATGAGACCACCAATATCGGTAACGCCGCCGCTGACGCTGCCGACACCACCGAGTGGCGTTCCACTCGCATCCGATACCGGCGAACACAACGACGATGTTTGTCGTGTAAGCGCGAGAACGGTTTCGCACTTTCGCATACCCGTGTACTGTACATACGATTGGGACTTTTCATGGTGAAGACTGGCGGCACTGCCTTCTCGGCGCAACAGCGGCACCACATTCCACAGCTTTTGTTGGACAGCAGTATTGAGCGATGTGGTGCTAGTTGCCGTATTCTTATCTGGCAGATAGTTTACCGACTCCTGATGATGTCTCAGTGCTGATGGATCACTAAGGATGACATTCTGATCGGATGGTGTCCGGGTGATGGTGATTTCAGGTGATGGTAGTAACGGTGGATTGAAGGAGATATCTTTGGAGGGTTTGCGACCAACTAGGGATTTGAGGAAATTCTCGAAACGCCGCCGTCTCGGCAATGGGCCCCCAGCATGTAATGAGGCTGCATGAGGGCCCTCAATATCATTCTGTTGGTGGTTGTAGTGATTGTTGATGCCGTTCGCGTTATTATTGTTATTATTGTTTAGCGGATAGGTGGCGTTGGGTGTCAATGGAAGTTGAAGGTTTGTTGGCGGTTGCGGAGATGATATGGTACGTCGAACGCGAGCGTTAGTATGATGAAGTTGCGGTTGAATGTTTATTTGATTCTTGGAGTCTAACAAAGAGGCAGTCTCATTGTCAGACGATGGCACCTGGCGGCTGGCCGTTTTCTTTGCGTTGGCCAGATTGTGAATTGGTGAGGAGTCCTGAAATGAAAAATTTAATAAAATGTTAATAGTATCAATAAAAATAATAAGAAAGAGATCAATCAGCTAAGAAAAGGCATCAAAGAGACAACTGAACTATGGGACAACTTATCCATAGATATTTCATCCAACTTTAATTAATGCATTCCGAAAGGTATTTAAGGCAAAATGTGTGTCTTAATCGTATACAGGTTAAAACGAGGTTTAAAACTCCAGTTTAAAGCGTTGCCGCAAGAAAAGCGAGCCACCAATGGCCTGAGGATCAGTTGCTTAGGAAGTAACTGATGGCTGTATCGAAATATGGCTAACTGTCTCCGATTTTTACCCAGACTGCTCATCTGGGTATTCACATAAACGCGTAAAAGCCTCATAAACTGCGTAAACTGCAGAAATTTACCACGACGTAAATGAACTTTCAGATTTTGTATGGAGAATAGTTTACGCAGACCTCATAATTTTCCGCGACGATTCAGGCTCGGAAATCAAGCGCGGAAAGTTACGCAAATCACAAATGCCAAACTTTGACAGGCAGTCGTATGAATTGTTTGTTTTTTTCCAGAGTTTTTTTGGAATATCTCAAAATGACGGTAAGAATTCAAGTAAAAAGTAATTTTGATTACTTGACAGTCGATTTACGCAATGACATTTCCGAGGGGCGTTCACTTAAAGCACCGCAGAAATTTATACATTTTTGAGCTGCATAAATTTATCAGATTAAGAGCCGATTTTTCAATAGTCAGATAGCCAATCAGATAGGGGTTAACTGTCAGATAAGACATAAACGCATTTTTCATTAGTCGAATAGCAGCTATTCTAAGAATATAATATCTAACTGTCTCATAAATTTATCTGCCTGTTTCTGAGGCGGATAAAATGAATTCTCTAGTTAATGTATGCGAACTGTCAAATTTGAAAATTGTATTTTTGAAAGTTTTGTTTTGGGATATATGTACATATTGTGAAAATGGATCTATTCGATTGTATCGACGATTTTTTTATTTAGGAAGAAGAATTGGCAAATAATTACTTCAACCCAACAAGGAAACAAAGAGTAGTGAGAGAGAGACCTAACCATTACGTACAATGGGAGAATGCAGATATCAAACGAAGATAAACGTCAATCTATGGGCATGACTATCTTATATGCTTACACACAACAAATGGTCCGTCGATTAGTTATATATCTCTTAAAAATTCAAAACTGTTATCTAGCAGATAAAGAGTAAAATAAATTTAATTGTTAGTTAGCTATCAGACGATTTATCTGACTATTGAAAAATCGGCCCTAAGTGAATACTCTTAATGTTATCGGAATTTCGTTTACCCCGAAGAAATTGACTGTGATGACTCCCAATAACTTCAAGCTGGAGTGGGAATTTTCTATCAAAGTTAATTGTCATCAGTGCGAGTCGAAATTCCGGCGAATTCAAAACCAATTTCTTCTATTCAATTTAATTTGCATTCGAAAGCGAATTACCTACTACGTATTCGAAAATTAATGGTTGTGTGGATTTATTCGAAGAACAGTGATGCCAACATCCCGCCCGTAATTACTAATAATTATACGGAGAATTCATGGAAATTTCAATAACTCTCGGCGAGTATGATGTACAGATGAAGTAGCTTTCTCCTTAACTCAGCGCAGTACGAGAAACGTTTAATAAATTTCATCGTCACGAATATAAGATTGAGTGCGAGGGTAGCCAAATTCAAATGCAATTCATCAAAGTCATCGCAAAGCAAATATGTACTCTATACTGAGCCAATGGACCATGTTCATTTAGATGCAAATTTGTGGCCGGTAATACCTCATCAATGAGAAAGGATAAGATGTGTGTAGCTGGCTTGGTTAGTCAGCACCCAAATTAATTTAATTAACATAACAAAGTATCGCAGATACATGTGAATTAAATCTATTGATTTGGGGTTTTGTTGGATGTCTGACGTTTATATTAAAATAATATTTGAAAGCCCAACCCTCTCTGATTTTGTACTTGTGGCAGAATAGATTTTCTGGATGTCATTGCTCATACATTTTCAAGAGCATTTTTGTTTGGGAGAACCAACTTGATTTTGTATAACAAAAGTTTTTTTGAGTAAATAAAAAGCAAACAAACTTCTAAAAAACAACCTTTAGATCTCAAAAATTCGTATACTTGTTAGTCGATTCAATACAATCAATATGCGATTGATAACTTTGACTTTCGGTCAGCCACCATGCATCCCTACAGATTTTTTAATATCTCTAGAAAAATCGTTTTTCCATCTTCAAAACGAACAAAATTTAAAATTCATTCAAATGTCACTTTCTCATCGCTGCCTCAACGAAAATTATTCTTCAAAAGAAAATCACACTCACCCTAGAATCCTGCTCCAATTCCTCCTCGAGGGCACTATAGACTGGAGCGTACCAAGAGTACGCGTGTTGTTTTCTTGTGTTCGCAGCCGTTGTTGTGTTCGTTGTCGATTGATAGGCTGAACGTTGACCACCACCAGTTCCTCCTGAATAATTCAACGGAAGACTTCGCCGATGATGCTGTACACGTATCCCGCCACCGTTCTCCAGATGGTGATGATTATGATAGCTCCTCTGACTATAGCGTTGATTTGAGTACTCTCCAGGTGTGCCAATCGATTGCCGATGTTGAGATATAAACGGTTGGCTCTCTAACGTACAATCATCAACATAACAACTACCACCGGAGCTGTAACTATTCGCCCGATGATGCTCCCTATGGTGATGATGATGATGGTGATGGTGCTTCTTAGTGGGCACGTCCTTCTTGGTGAATATTAACGAGGCACTATTCTTGTGTAGACAAATCGAACGATCCGGATCGGAGACAGTCGCTTCGATGTTTGTCAACAGCGGTTCTGTCTCGGACAGCGGTAGATGGTGTTCGCCACTAACTACTGATGAATCATTCGAAGCAAATGACTCGAACAGCACGTATTTCTCGTCCAGATGATTCACAAAGAAATTCGAATTTGAATTCGATCGTAGAGTTGTCTGTCGCTGGAGTCGTTTTGTCGACGCTGCCGCTGGGGATCTGTCAAATGCACTATCCGGTGAGACTGGCGGTGATGTACTGAGATCAACGATGCGAAACTCTCCTGTGGGGTCGTAATCCTCGCTGTTGTTATTGTTGTTATTATTGCTGGTCGTGTTGGTTGGGGCTGTGAGGCGTTGCTGTTGTTGATGATTTTCCAAGCGAATTTCTTTCGATTTAAGATTCTGCAGTCCCAGTGGTTGGACCACTTCATTTTTGGCCGAACTCGCTGTCAGCGGTGGACGCATTGTCGCTGATTTTTACTAATGTTTCCGGGGTTGGATTACGGGGCGGCCTAACCAGCAATATTGACGACATCTTGAAGCGACTCTGGAAGGATAAAGAATGAAATATTATTTTTTTTTGTATATAAATTTGTTGTTTAAATATTTATGAAGAGTTTTGACGTTTGAAAAGTCTATCGTAAGACAGGAATATGTCGAAAAAGATTAATGAATCAAGGAAAACGTTGTAATCTGTCAACGAGTTGGGGATAAATCAGTATGAACGCTGTTGATGCTATACGTCTTGAATCGTGGGTGCCATGCCGGATATTGATGGCAATCTCACGAGGTAATTTTGAATATGGAAATATTGTTTCTTGTATCACACGATTAAGATATTGGCAAACACACGTGGCACGAGTTTTTGTCATTCTCACAAATTGTGGCAATTTTGAAGCAAGTTGTGGGGTGTGGGAAATTATGGGGGTAAATATGAAATGGAGCAACATGTTAAGAATAGTGCTTGTGTCTTAATAAAATTAAAAAGTAATGCGAAATTATGTAGATAGTGTATATTGACAGCAACGCACCACTTCGATAAATCTTTGAATCTATTCTTAGAGACAATTTAGCAGAGGATTCTCACTTAAGTATATGAGGTGTGCAATTTTAGAGCGACCTATCTAAAGGAACCGAGTTGGCTGGAAGGGCTTGTTGGATCCGCCCCTAAAGTGAGTATCTATTACTGGACACTGGCTAAATGCTTAGTATGATGGTCAACTGCGTAAGGGGTCCTCCAGGTTCCAAATTACTTCTTTAGACGTTTTGACTGACGAACTGCCGACGACTTTCGAAAGCCTGACAAACATCCGAGTGTATAACCAAAGCTTCTCAATTCAGCCGTACAGATACTGCATAAAGGTGAAATTTTTCGCCATCAAATTGCGTCTGGAAATTCTTTTATAAAATAGCGAAAGATATGTATTTCTCTAACTTATATGATTCTAACTGAGGTATGAGTTAGATACATCTATAACTCCGCCGGCAGGCACTCTAGGATCGCAAACGAATCAAATAAGAGACAAAAATCAACATCACGTGGGTTTTTAAAAGTATACTGCAACACTACTCGAGCCCTATGTCAAGAACTGAACAAGACACTAGGCAAGAACTCAATCCGCTTGATAGGCACAATCATAGGTCATTGCGCAATAAGAACCATGATCCGTTTAAAAATCAAAGATCTAGAAAGAGACTGCGATGCCATGCCAATGTATACCGAACCGACCTACCGTAGAACGTCCAATTCTCACCTATGAATCACTTGTACGGTGGTCCGCATTAAGTAAAGGCTACAGCTTTACGAAACAAGAAATATTGGAAAGAACATAGGCACCACGGCTGCACTGAATTCGGCTCCAACGGATGACCTTACTGTGCTATTGCATCTTTTACCTCTCGACCTACACACGAAAGATACCGCATTATGTAGTGCTATAAGACTCAAGGAGTCTGGGTGCTGGACAGCAACACCATAGACTCGTTACTAAATGGCATGGTCACGTTTCCAACTGACTACAGCACGTCCAAATTAAATTTAAAAAAAAGGCTTCTACGTAGGTTTCCAGATTTGTCTACCACAGCTTAGTGATACGAATTAGTGAAGGTCTTCGTCATATACACCGACGCCGACGTGACGGTTATAAGATGAACTGTGATGTTGGGTTTGGTGTCTATACTTAGATTTTACCAGCGTTTTCCTGGGGGAATTACTGGCTATCCGAGGGCGTGACACAATGGCACAAACAAATCGTTGCTATCCTTATAGACAGCCAATCAAAGCCATTCACTGGCTACCATGTCATCAAAACTAGTGCAGGGGTGCCGGTACGAGCTAGCCCGTTCCAGGGTTACACTTCTCTGGGTTCCAGGGCATATAGACATAATAGATAACGAGCGGGCGGATGAGCTTGCCCTGTAGGGCCCAGCTTTACACAGCTCACTTGCGATAAGTGTCCACATTCCGCAGCATGTCAACCTCCAATGGAGGAGGCTGACAATCTGCGTCATATCAAGGAAGATATGGTGTGCCTACAGTAAAAATAGAACAAAGAACCTACTAAACAGAATCCGCCCTTATATTGCTAGAATCACGGCAATAATCACGTAGCATTCGACAATTGGAGAACATTATGCGGCCAAGCTCGTATCCCATATAACTCTCACTGCCGCATCAGTTGCGGCCTTGCGGGAATACAGATGAGAGAAAACTCATTCCCATTTCCTCTGCAAATGTCCGGCAGCAACAAGAGAAAGATTGTGCGCATTAAAACAACCATTCTTTGACAGCCTTAGCAACATCTCGGGCAAAGGGATACGGAATCTCATCCGCTTTCTCACCTCCACAGGGTGGTTATAAGTACTGACTGTAGCACATCCTCAAAAATCATCACAAACCAGGTCACACCAGTTGTATGTATGTATGTAATTGAAACATTAGCACAGGCCTCGGCCCTCATTGAAGCTAAGCTCTGGGCCTCCGGGTATCGTAGAACAGCGCCAATGCAAATGGACAAACTAAACCCGTAAATAAGCTGATTGAATAATTACAGAGACGTAAATATTCAAGGTTCTTACAACCGTATTTATCAGGAACATAGGATGTGGAGGTCCCATTTATTGTAAATCTTGAAATTACCTCAAGTTCTAAGTCTCTTCCGTATAGCTTCTTCATCAGCTACAGTCATAACGAGTAGCGAATTAAGGGACCACATTTTTTAATGACTCCATCATTTTTGAACTTTTTGATTCTTGACGCTGAGTTTCATGTCCTTTTTTCTTGAAGATTGTTTCAACTACCGGAGCCCGGAGCGAAGTCTCGAATTAACAATAATAACAAACCAAAAAATTAAATTTTCAAAAAAAAAAATTAGAAAATTAAATTTGTGTCTTATTTATTTGACATAAAAAACCCGGATCCGAGTATAACAAAACCAAAAGTCAATATCACAAACCAGGTCACACCAGTTGTGGTAACAAAAAGGCACTTCTTAGTCCTAATCGAGTTCATGCTGAACCACCACTTATACCTACCTATAGCTTCCTGTACCGACCTACAGGATCGACGATTCCTATCTCTGTGGTCTAGGTTCCTCGAAAACCTTGCGGAACTGGCCGAAGCAAAAATGTCAAATCTGATCAAATTCACCAAGACCACCAATTGGCTTAAGCAATCAGAAAGTAGATAAGTAAATTCAATACTTTTTGGGTTTGTTTGTAAAGGGAAACTATTATAACCTTGAGGCCTTCAAGTGAAAAGGTTAATAGCGCAGCACATATACCTTTCTCTAACATAACCTAGTGGAGCATACTGTCTGAAAAGAAAAATTTTACATTTCGAATTAAAAAAGCAAAAACTTTCAGGAAAAATATTTTCAGTTCAAAAACAGCCTTATTACATTAACTGAGTATTGACTGCGATGACCATGGCATCCATTCTTTAGGATTTCACATTCATTCTTTAGGGGTTCGCTGCTAAAGAAACTGTAGTAGAGATTTTACATATTAATCTGTTTAAAATTAAAACTTTGAGCTCTGTTTAATTTTTTTTTCCACCACCGACCATGCAGAATTTTCTTTCTTCGTTCAAAATATATTTTGAATAATTTAAGATGAAAATATTCTTCCACAATCTGTAGCCATAAGTAAGAAAATCGATTGAAAACAGAATTCCGTTAAATAAATTCCGCCCGAGTTCAAACAAGAAACAAATTCCGTCTTAAGCAGTCAGCCAGAATAGCGAATAGTATAAGGATACCAATTTTCACAGTAAATGCTGCTAACTTCCTTTTATTTTTAGTTTCCATTTCCTCCATTCCACAAAAAAAAAAGAACCCAATTCAAGGGAAAAATATTAAATGAAAAATTGAGGAAATTGCGCGATAAAAACCGCTTTAATGAATCATCAGCCTAGAAGCAATCATTGGATAAGGCAAAAGTTCCCCCCAACCATAGTCCGTTGTGGTTAATACCACAAGCGATTCTAGGCAAAAGAAGAAATTACTAGTAAAGTGTAGAAAAAGAAATACACACAAAGCATCTTTTCTAATGAAGCGAATTTGTAATCTTTTCTTTCGGGCAGCCCGGGGTTGGGATTTTTCAACTTTAAATATTCTTAAGCAGCGCTGATGAGGTGATTAATAAAAGACTTGAAATACAGTTAAAAAAAAAACTGCACTTCAAAGGAAAACGAATACGATATTTTAATTAATGTCAAATAATTAAAAAAAGAAATGTTATAACTTGTACTCGTGTTGGCTTACCATTTTTCAATGTTTCCCAGAAGAAGAACCTTCGATTCAACGAAACGACAAATCCAGATCTGTAAACAAACGAAATACACGAATTAATATCCATCTGTCAACAATTAAGACTAACCTAAAAAAAAAAAACGCCACAGGGGGGTGGAGTGATGTTTAGCTTTAAAGAGTTTTTATTGTGATAAATTGCTGTCGTAAAATCTAATAACTTGTAATTTATTCAAATCGATTTATTTTAATATACTCACGTTAGAATCAATTTTTGTTCTTCAGTTGCCATCAAAGCATTCGAAATTAATTAAATTGCAAAATGCTTCGAAACAATGTTCTAAATTAATTGGGTAAAAATTCAATCACGCAGCTAAATTGAAATTCATTTCCAATTCAAATGAGTTGACTTTTTTTCTCTATTATAATATAATTTGGCTAAAATAATTATCTGACGGGTGGATTTGTATTATAGTTAATAGAGCATGTTGGTGGTTAGCAGTTAATTTATTTGGTTTTGTATTCAAATGCAGTAAATTAAAATAGAAAAATATGATATTTAGATTTTTTTTCCCGACAGGATATTGTTGTGTAAACAGAAATACGTAAACAGGTAAACGAGTGTTTTTTTTTAGAATTCAGTCATTGACAGGTTCATGTAGGATTCTAGGCCTATCTTCTCACAACAAATCGCTTCTGTGGGTTTTATTTTTGAGACGAATGGAAGGCTGAATTGAAAAGCTGTTACGGGTTGGTGATGAAATCTCCTTTTCCAAAATCCCTTTACCAAAACACAAATTACATCTTAAAGTTTTTTCTACTGGGCCACTTCTCGCGAACGTCTGACAAACATCCGAGTGTATGACTGTCATGAAAAAGCTTCTTAATTGAGCCGTTCGGACTCGGCATAAAATTGTAGGTCCCTTCCATTCGTCCCAAAAATAGAAACTCACACAAAACGAATGGTTGCGAGAAGCTAGGCCTTGGGTGTCGTCTACACGCCTGTTGCGCCACCTATTTATTTATTTTTTAAATCCCCTTTCCAAAATCCCCTGTTCTGAAATTCGTAACTCCAAAAGACCCTAAGAGAAAATCCCCACGGGACAAAATCCCCCATTTTTAGATTTGGTTTTATTAATTCTGTCGCCGATACGTATGGGGAGGCATGCTGCCCTCTTGAAACTCCCCTGCTTGTGGTCACTGTAGGATTTGGAGTAGGTGCGAACAGGGGACTTTAACGAGGGATTTAATGGGAGATTTTGGCATAGGGGACTTCGTCCAGAGATAATTTGGAAAAAAAGAAAAAAAAAAGTTGGAGATTATGTCCAATAAGAGATTTTGGAAAAGGAGATAACGTAGGGATCCCAGCTGTTACATATAATTACACTCTCGGATGTTTTTCAGACACTTGCGGGAGCTAGGACCGTGAAAAAAAACCTTAAGGTCTAATTTTCGGGAACATTTTTCAATACACTAACTACTGAGATACATTCTTTGACTCAGTAGCACTCTGAAATGAAATTTCTCTCATTTTATCTATTATTTTATTTTTTCACAGCTACAAGGCATTCCAGGTTCCGAACAAAGGAAAAGTTGAAAACACGTAGAATTATAAGTTTCTCTTTACGAATGCCAAGAGCGAGTTCGAAGCGAAAGCCAAATCGACATGATAACCTAGTCGCATTGCAGTTAAAGCTGTAGCACGTTTGTATTTCCCGTATTATCCCCCTAGCGAATCAGACTTGCTTCGTAGAATTTAGATTTGCCTGCCATAAAATCTCTTTAAAAAATTAAACAAGCCTAAACGGCTACGAAGAAAACTGTTCACGCGACCAGTGCTGCCCAATGAAAACTCAGCAACATGAATTTAGAGAGTTGTCAGTCAGACTTATTAAACTAGACTCTTGAACGCTCTCAATGACGCTGATTTTGTAAACACGTTTAGGTACACGTTCAATTTGATAGAGCGATCGAATCCACAAAAATAAACGACAACATCATTGCATAATTTTGGGCTAAGAAAATTTATGGGAACTTGTATTCTGGTAGCATACATCCTAGGAGTAATTTTTTAACTCCACATTAAAGAATATTTTATAACAGATACAGAGTGTTTTTCTTGGCTAATTTTTGTGGAGGTTTTTCTCAAGTGGTTTTGAGAAACGTTTTAATTTTTCGGCCGTTTTTCATAACGATTTTGGAGGAAAATGGAGCGTGGTTACAACAAAGTTAGTAAAAAAAATTAGAAATTCATGAAAGCTTTAGTATTGAAATTTTGGGCATATATTAATCCTGGAACCATTTTTCAAATTATGAGAGAGAATGGAGAAAAGGGTGTGCCACAGTCTCCTACAAAAAAATCGTTGCAAATGCTATTAAATAAATTTGTTTTATTTCTCGTAGTAATCTTAAATCTCTAGCGCTGTTTTTGGATTTCATTGCTCGCAAACATACCAACGAAATCTCGCCGTGTTGCATCAATCGGAATATCGAAACGTCAATATCAAGGCCAGTGTAGGGAGTGATTGTACAGACTTTTGAATGGCCAAATGCTGCATATTTGATCATATCCAATGTTCCGTGTGTCTCTTCTCAAACAGGTTTGAGTATATTCCTGTGATATTTTCGGTCTGGAAGATCGACCACAGACCAAATTTTCACACTGCGCCAAATTCGGAATAGATCAACAAATTTCAAGTCGACACTTACAATCTTTTCATTGACTTCATAACCTCATATGATAGTTATTTATTGTCGAACTCTATATGGCTGGTCAAATTCGGGATCCCGGAAAACTGATCCAACTCTGTCGGGTGTTGGAAGTAGCTCTTGCAAACTATTGCAAACATGCATCGGATTTCGAAAAGGGGATGTGTTAGCAAGTGACTTCTTTAATCTCTTTTTGAGGCAGACATTGCGCAGGTTATGTCTATGTGTCAACACAGAAGCCACTATTTTTAGGAGATCAGCTGCTGATCTGCCAAAGACAAGCCCAATTGTTTGGTCTTAAGGACAAGACTAAATATAAGAAGTTCATATGCTTCATATAACTTCTTCACGAATGACAGCTTCCGAAAAATTCGACGACGAATAACCCTAAAAAAATGGTGCTCTATATTGGCAAATAGGTTTGAAACTCCTAATCCGAAGGACGAAATGTTTGATATAGAGAACTAGTATTCTGTCAGTAATGCTGTAGATTTTATCCTTCCTGATACTAGGCTCAGTTGGTACAGGTGCATCGAGGAGAAGATACGACCGCGAACTTTATGAGCTATACCAAAACATGAAAGTGGACCAAAAATTTAAAACACGTAGTAGACGAGTGCACGTGAACAATAGTGCCATCCCAGAAAGACCAAACATTCGTTTTGAAACTCAAGCCAACACGAATATCAGGATACTTGATCTGGACAACTGGAAGCGACATGCGCGGGCTCGCAGACGATGGAAGACTGTAGTGTTTCAGGCAGAGTGCCTTCACTGATTGGGAGACTCGTTTGTAGGTAAGTAAGTAATTAAGTAAAATTTTAAATCACTTGTGTCGATCGTGAAAATTGGTTCAGTTTTCAAAATGGCCGCCATTTCGACAAAACTTTATGTTGCTGAACTGCTTTAAGCAAATAACGACGGGATTTATAATCAAAAAAAAATTTTACACATCATGACGAACTTATTTAACTCTGAACTGAAACATTCAAAAACGGAAAAATATGCAAATCTTCAAAATTGGGGAATACAAAAATGTTAAAGTTGTAGCTTATAGAACTCATGTAGCTCATTTGAACCTATAGATATTTGATACATCGGATAACACCAACACCTCCTTATTCGAATGCAACCTACTTAAAGCCTAAGTGCTTCCTTTATTCGAAAACTAAACTTTTATTTAAATATCCTGTACTTTCAGCTCACACCTTCTGCATGAATAGTTGAACTAAAAAGCATTTCATTACTCAAAATGCATTCATGTAGCCAAACGCCTCTCAGAGGGGGATCCGTATGCGCACCTATTCAACTTGAACCAAAACACTCCCCGCTCTGTGGAGCATCCTTTTGTTTTGCCCCAAACAAATCTGCATTTTTTTTTAATATTCAAAACAGACTCATTTGTGTTCGGGCCATCAGATCCATCGGGTCTTAGCACTCCGTCAATTTAGCGCGACTTTGTGTGCACTGCGCCTAATTGGATGGATGCGATACATACATCTTACCTGTCAACTATTGCTATATCACCTGTGTCTGTGTGTACTGCAACATTTCAATGCAAATAATTTTCCTTTTGTTGCATATGTGCTTGTACTTTGTATCCTGCTAATTGGAGTGGATGTGTTGTCGTCTTTTGATCTCGAAAACACCCTCGTGACATGTCAATGGGCAGATGCTGCCGCCACGCCGCCGCCCCTATAGTTACGTCCCAATTTTGTGTATAGCGATGCAATTGAATCCCTACCACCTTTTCATTCATGGATC
The DNA here is from genome assembly GCA_949372485.1 of Cheilosia soror. NCBI lineage: Eukaryota > Metazoa > Arthropoda > Insecta > Diptera > Syrphidae > Cheilosia > Cheilosia soror. Next base: position 61,921,783 of record OX443564.1, read on the forward strand.
TTAATTAAGTTTTAATTCGTTCGCCCCCATTCTCTTAGAGAAAATCCTAAAGTGTGCGATTAAGCGAACTCGTGGATGAGTCGAATCGAAAAGTATCCCTCAACAGAGCGCTGTGAGCGGTTTTATATTCAAATCCCTAATGTAACATCCATCCGCGTGCACTTAGGCGAATTAAAAAAATAAATATATTTCAAGTGGAAGGCGATACACTTGGAAATGTGGATATATTTTAGGTTCCCTTACAGACGGAGGAATTGAGAATTTGATACTTGTACGACATAGAGGTACTATATACTGACGTACCTATAGAAGCTGAGTGGGTTGGGGCGTTACTGCTGGATAGGTTTAAGGTTCTCGTAAGTGTGCTTTGAAATTTAGTCAAGTGTCGTGACCAGACTGTTATTGGATATTTGCTGTTTGAGATTTCGCCTGACAGATGAAATTTTGATACAATATCCCCGTCATAATTAGGTATGTCAATTGTCAATTGTGGTTTCCAGTTAGCATTTGTCGGCATCCTATAGAATCGCTTCGTCTTTCACATGAATGTAATGAAATTTGTAGAATCACTCAACAGGGTTTGCTGTTGTGCTTATCGTCTGGGTAAATATATCCAATGCGAACCTCAATAAACGATTTAAACGTCTGGCACCATATCTACCAAGTTTTGTTTCTCTTCTACTGGATTCGAGTTTTCATTTTGGAACACATTGAAAATAATGCCAGAAGTACCTAAATAGATTTGCTGGCGGCAGTCATTTTCGATTTCGAACCCGATTCTGCCCGATTTCACAGTGCAGAGTTAAGGATAGCTCAAGTTTGAGAATAGCTGAGCAGATAATTGTTGCTCATGTATATTTTGCGTTTCAGAATATTTACTCCAAATAGTACAAACAACACTTGGCAGCACTTACAAAAAGGTTTGTTTTGCATAATTTAATTGATTTTTAAAATGGGCGCAGAACGACAAATAACCCCAAATTAAAAAAAAAAAAATATATTTTAATCCCCGATAATTTACGAATAAATTCGTTGTAGATGGGTATTTTATTTTAAAATTTGTTATACACGTTTCTCAATTCAGCCGTTCGGACTCGGCATAAAATTGTAGGTCCCTTCCATTCGTCCCAAAAATAGAAACTCACACAAAACGAATGGTTGCGAGAAGGTAGGCCTTGGGTGTCACCCGCCTGTTGCGCCACCTATTTATTTATTTATTTATACACGTTTATTTTTTGCTAGCTTCTTCTCGAAGGCCAAATTACAAGATGGCTGATTGATTATCTTATTTTATACAACATGTGGCAAAACAAAATTTCAAAAAAAAAAAAAAAAAATGAATGAACAACCTGAAGTTGGTTGTCCTTCATTAAAACTAACAATTCCACATTTAGGTGGCGCTATAAAAGGTATTTAAGCTACACATAGATGGAGCCATAAAGTAGCTTACATTATTATTTTTATTTGAAGTTGTTAAGCCAAAAAAAAAATCAAATGAACTTGTCAATTTATTGACAGCTGAGTGACTTACCACCTGTCAAAGATATACGAATAGGTAGCACTTAAGTTAAGTTTTAAAATATTTCACTATGAAACATAAGACGACCCTTGAGTGGAGTTTGATACTTAAGTGGTGACTGTCAAAACGGGCATTATCTAGTGTGACATTTAAAAATCTTTATAAACATGTGTATATTTCCTATACTTTTATTTCAAATAGCAATGCACACGCGTTGGGGCAGTAGTGCAGTAGTTAGTTCCAGGTTCAATCCTCGGAAAAACACAATTACTTACATCTTAAGGTTTTTTCTACTGCGCCACCTCTCGCGAACTTCTGACAAACATCCGAGAGTGACTGTCCTGAAAAAAGCTTATTAATTAAGCCGTTCGGACTCGGCATAAAATTGTAGGTCCCTTCCATTCGTCTCAAAAATAGAAACTCACACAAACGAATGGTTGCGAGAAGCTAGGCCTAGGGTTTCTACCGCCTGTTGCGCCACCTACTTATTTTTTTTTATTTAATGCACACACGCTGTTCCTTCACCTTTCACCTTTCACTTGGATATAAATATAACCCCATCCGGACTAATTTATCTGTATAAAAATTCCTCATATACGCGTCGATTACAATTAAATCTGAATCATTATTGTTCCATAAAAATAATAACTCTGCAGTTTGTACTGTTTGTCATACTTTACAGGTGCAAAGTACCAGCAATTAATTTTGAGGGAAAAAATATGTCTCACCTATAGTAAACACAATTTTTTTTTTAAATATTCATTAACTTTATCTGCAGCGCAATTTTTTTGTAATTTCTGATCTATCGTATTGTGGGTGTAATTAGACGTCATAAAAACTGCTCGAAGTTACACAACAACATCCAAGGCTGTGAGAAAAAATTGTGCAATTTAGTTAACTGTGTGCTGCGATGATTTAAGGTCGTAAATAATAAGGCTAAATACAAGGCATTCCTACAGTTAATCGTTACTTACTGTCCATAGCAATCAAATGTTAATTTCAAATAGAAACTATTCGAAATAGTGTTTTCGATAATAGTAGGTTTGTAATTTGCTTATAATTATTTAATTTGCAATAAATCAGTATTGTGGAATTTCTTTTGACGAGTAGTGTCAAACGGAGCAGCAGAATATTTTAACGTCTGTCAACTACATTAGGGATTTAGGCCCTTATTGTGATTGTCGATCAGCGATCGTCACGACAATTGTCGATTACGTCGATTGATTTTCGTACGCACAAAATTGTTTCACTTCCAAGAGAAAGCATCGATCAGACATTTGTAATCGACTACCAGCGACTGTCAAATCGACAAATATCGATCGCAATCGACAATCACAGTTCTCGATCGATCGACAGTTGTCGATCAACGATTAACTATCGACACTCACAATTGGGGCCTTAGGCTTAGATAATAATTTTCGGAGCTTGGGTTTATCCAACTTGAAGCACAGATTTATTTATCGGATTGGACATCCAATCTGTATCTTATTTCTCTACAGCAACTTGAATAAAAAGTAAAACGCCAAGAATTAGTCAACAGGAAAATTGTTATGTATTTAGCTCTCGCAGTAAGGTAATTTTTTGACAGAAAAAAATCCGACGACACTGCCCACAGCCTACCTAGTTGACTACACCGATCTGGAAATTGCATGAGAAAAATTATTTGCTTCGAGTTTTCAAGTCAAAATTTGTCAGCAAGGTTTTACTACTTACTTACAGTCTTCCATCCTCTGCAATTCCGGCCATGCTGCTTAAGTTGTCCAGACCAAGCGCTCTGCTCTGGTATTAGCGATAGCTTGGTTTTTGAAACGGAGATTCGGTCTTCCTTGCCTTCTCGAACCTGAGGACTGGGATTCTAAGATCATCTTGGCTAGATCATTATTGTCGTCGATTCGCTCGATGTGTCCGAGCCGATGTAGTCGTATTTTTGCTTTTTGGACTACATTCACATCTTAGAGTTCGCCATTGTCGGTTGCAGGGCAAAATATCCGGCGAAGTATTTTTTCTTTCGAAGAGGCCCAGTATCAGCTCTCGCTTCTTACTTATCTTCCAGCACTCGGCGCCATAAAGCAGAACTGGCAAGATAAGGTTTTTGTAGAGCATACATTTCCTCATTCGAGTTGGGAGCCCAATTGTTTTACCAAACCGTAGTAGCAGCGGTTTCCTAGGGTTTCATTCGTAGAGTTCATGTATGTGTGTTGTCAATATTTACCTTCGGAAATATGATTGTAGCAAAGGGAGAAGTCTGAATGAGGATCTTCGAGCGAAAGCCAAATATTAATCATTTTAAGGATGGTTCTATAGAGTAGACTATAGACCGGATGCCAGATCGCTTGGTCTGGACAACTGATGGAAGAAGCGTGCCCGGGATCGTAGAGGATGGAAGCATGGAACGCTGAAGTGTCTCAGGCAGAGACTGTTGACAAGTCGGGAGCCCGATAAGTAAGTAAGTCTGTAGGCCAATGACAAATAGCTTTACCTAAAATTTGACCTGGTCCTAGCTCCGCTTAACAATTTGCTGGTTTGAGTTTAATATTTGGAGCGAATGGAAGGGACCTAACATTTTAAGACGAATCCAAACGACTGGTTTGATAATTATAACCTCGAATGTAGTAGTACGGCAGTTATAAAAAACATAACTTAAGGTTATCGGGAATTAAACCTGGTAACGTCCCTCACTCAGTAGTCCAGCGTGAATTTTATAACTGCCTGAATTTTATAAAGTTTTCTCATTATTACCTGCAATTTACCAGTGCTCTGCTTACCATGGTCTGAAATTTATTAGCACAAAGCTAATTGCTGCTTCATAGTTACCAGTGGGGCTATTCCCACATTGGGGCTTTTTCGTGTTGAAAGTGAAACCTCAATTTCGACCGTTTTCGCTTTTGGTCATTCTCAAATGCAAACGATTGCGAAAATGATATTTCCAGTTGTTTCCATTCTGATTTCCAATTTGCCATTTCTTTTTGCCAGCAATCCGTCACCTAAACAGCTCTCGCTTTTGAATTGAGCAAATCGCTTTTGAAAATGCAAAAATACTAAAAAAAAAATGGAAAGCGATCCGCCGCGCTTTTGGGAATAAGTCCTCAGTAGTTACCGTCTGTGTTTGCCACGACCTGGCATTTATAAGCAAGTTGGTTGTTAACGTCTGAAATGTGTGATCATGTAGCTGACCTCCCCGTGGTGGGGGGCGGGCAACATGTCTAGGTTTACCTAGACATGGCTGACGAAGCACACACCCAACGATGACAAGAAGAACTAGAAGAGCCTCGGATATTGCCAAGCCTGTCATAATAGGGCGCCCTTTGGAGCCAGGCCTGGAGGGTGGCAGTTTGCGAGCGTCTGGTGGTCGGCTTGTCACGCTCGGCAGTCGGCCGGGTTTAACCCGAAACGGCTACGAGCTTCCTATCAATGGTCTCGCAAACCATTATGGGGGTCAGAGGGTGGATGCGCTATGCACCAATAGGGGCATAAGTGGACTTTCGACAACTCGACAACGGCATCGACTTAGGATAGGCACGTGGAACATCTCTTCGCTCACGGGAAAAGACCTGGAGCTTGTTGGGGAGGCTGTTAAATATCGACTAGATATAGTTGGTGTTTCCTCAACAAAGCAAAGGGGTTCTAGAACTGTGGACCTTGCAGATGGGTGGAAACTCTTCATGTCGGGAGTAGCACCTTCAATGTCTGCTCAGGCGGGAGTGGGGATACTCACAAGTCCCAGGCTGGCAGGCAGAGTATTGGAGTGGATACCATTAGGAGGGAGAGTTGCGATCTTAAAGCTTAAGCTTGAAAGATCAACTCTGGCTCTAGTGCAGGTGTATGCACCGAATCTGGAGTCAGAGTACGCAGCTTTCTTAGATGAAGTTGATGCAGCCCTTGAAAAGGTTGCAGATATGGATTCTTATATCCTGATGGGTGATTTCAATGCTCACGTGGGTGCGGATTTCTCGACATGGGGCAGCGCGATTGGAAAACACGGTGACCCCGATCAGAACGCGAACGGAGAGAAGTTGTTGGACTTTTGTTGTTCAAATGGAATGTCCATTATGAACACTTTCTTTCCACACAAAGATATCCATAAATACACATGGTACCGTCGAAGTCTGCAGCAGAAATCGCTGATAGATTTCTTTGTGGTACCGTCGTGTATTAAAAGGATGGTTTGTGATGTTCGTGTTTTGAGAGGGGCTGAACTGTCAACTGATCACCACCTGGTGCTGTGCAAATTGTATCTCAATGATCAAATACCTATCCTGCCAAAGCGTAAACCAAGGATGGTTACGCGCATACGGTGGGAGGGGCTGCAGAACGATGAGATACGGGAGGAATTTGCACGGCAGGTATCTGCAAGGTTTGAACAAATTCCAAATGTTCAATTGAATGTAGAGGAAGAATGGCAGCTGTTTTCAACAGCAGTTATTGCCTCTGCAGGACATGTTTGCGGAGTGAAGCGGCTCGGTGTGGCGGCTGGTGGTGAGAAAAGAACTGCGTGGTTTAAAACCCCCGGAGTTCAAGAAGCTATCAGAGAGAAGAAGAAGGCTTTCAAGGTGTGGATTCACTTGGGGGACTCTCCTTCTCGAAACCGGTACATTGAGGCGCGAAGAACTTGCAAATTGGCTGTTAAAGCAGCCAAAGAACAGTCTTGGAAGGAGTTCGGCGAAAAATTGGACCGTGATCACAGATCTGCAAGCAAGGTGTTCTGGCAGACCATCCGCCGTCTTAGAGGAAGGAAGTGGAACATTATCGAAGGAGTCAAATCCAAAGATGGTACACTTCTTTCTAATGAGGAGGACATCTTGCGCAGATGGAGCGAGCACTTTTCCGAATTGCTCAATCCAATCCAGGGCATTGAGGATGACACATCCATCGCCTTAAGCAGGGCGGAAAATAGTCCCACGGTAGAGGAAGTCACTTTTGCGATCAATTCGCTAAAAGCTGGCAAATCTGCCGGAGTGGATGAAATCCGGCCAGAAATGCTAAAGGCCTTAGGTGAAGAGGGAGTCAAATGGCTCTCTCGTGTCATTAAAGTGGCCTGGGAATGCGGCGAAACTCCCAGCGATTGGCAGATTGGGGTGATTGTGCCCCTTTTCAAGAAAGGGGATAAAAGGGATTGCTCCAATTACAGGGGTATATCACTTTTAAGTCTCCCCGGAAAAGTCTTTGCCAAGGTGCTGGAAACGCGTTGCAGAGCTGTGGTCGAGGCACGATTAGGAGATGAGCAGTGCGGCTTTCGTCCCGGCAGAAGCACAACCGACCAGTTATTCACTCTCAGAATGGTACTTGAGAAGGCTTGGGAGTATGCTACACCTGTTTACGCTTGCTTCGTAGATTTGGAGAAAGCATATGACCGAGTCCCTCGAGGGAAACTCTGGAGTGTATTACAGAAGTATGGAATTGATGGTTCTCTCTTGAGAGCCATTCAATCTCTTTACACAAACTGTAAAAGCTGTGTTCGGGTAAACGGCGTTAAATCAATACCTTTCACCGTGAGCGTTGGACTTCGCCAGGGGTGCGTCTTGTCTCCTCTCCTTTTCATTACTTATATGGACTGGATGTTACAGCGCAGTCTTGGCGAAGAACGTTTCGAATTGGGAGATCTGAGGATAAGTCATTTGCTCTTCGCTGATGACTTGGTCATCCTTGGGTCCTCTCAGACTGAACTTCAGCGCGCACTCGATCGGTTTGTAGCCGTTTGTGTTGAAGCTGAGATGAAGGTAAATGTGAACAAATCTGAAGTGATGGTCGTCTCTAGAACGCCTGTTCAATGCACTCTGCATGTTAGTGGAGTCCCATTGAAACAGGTGGAGAAGTTTAAGTATCTCGGGGTCTTATTCACGAGTGATGGAAGGAGCAATGCCGAGTTTTCCTGTAGGATTGGTCAGGCTGGATCGATTTTGAGACAGCTTGGTCATTCTGTTATCAGGAGGACTGAACTTGGTGTCAAAGCTAAGCTGTCAGTCTTTAATTCGGTGTTTGTTCCAACTCTTACCTATGGTCATGAGGTTTGGGTAATGACCGAAAGAATAAGATCGCGAATACAAGCTGCCGAAATGAGATTTCTCCGTTGTATTGCTGGTGTGACCCGTAGAGATCGCATCAGAAATACCAGAATACGCGAGGAACTCAATGTCGAGCAGCTACTTCTCCGGACGGAGCGATCCATGCTTCGGTGGTTTGGTCATGTTAAACGCATGTCCCCGACCAGGATTCCACGACGTGCTATGGAATCCGTACCATCGGGCAGGCGTCCCCTAGGTAGACCCAGGATGAGATGGTTAGATCAAATTCATAATCTCTCCTCTACCCGTATGGGGATTGCCCTTGATGATTTAGAGTCGATGGCGGAGGATCGAGAGCTGTGGAGGGTCCACTTGAGCAACCTACACCCGCGACCCACTTAATGGACAAGCGGACCATTGAAAATGAATGAAATGAATGAATGAATGAATGTGTGATCACATATGGGGAAAAAAAATGCCATACAGCGCAAAACATTGCTGGGCAATTTGTTGCTGAAAAAATTCTCACAGTTTTTGGGCGATGTGACATTGACTCTCGGCGTAATGGCAACAGTGACCCTAAATAGGGCCACTGCATTCAAGAGAACGCTTTTGTTCCTCAGCTATACAAATTAGTGGAGCTAAACAAAATCAATACGGTAACCCTAGCTGGGGATGCCATTTCAAAATTAACAAAGTTCAGTTTATTATTTCATTGGTAACTTGGCTCACTTAAAAAATAAGCAAACATATTCAATAACAGTGTAAATATTGAATACTTATACGAATACCCTAACAAAATACTCGCGAAACTTTTTCGATTCCAAATGAAAACTGTCAGCATATAGATATCATGACAGCTGTCATCTACTGTCAACACTTTACACATAACTACAAATCAATTCGCTTGAACTCTTAAATTGGTGTCAGTAAGAGTTGGGATTGGGAATGGGAATTTTCCTGTCAACGGAAGTTACGTTGACAGATGCCATGGTGATTTTTTTTTTTTAGTTAATTTCTTCAAGCAACGCTTTTTCGGTGTCCCATATCGAATCCTTTTTTCGTATCCCTTTGCGCTGTGAATAAATAATTAGTAAAAAAAAAACATACAGTTCAAACAGCCTCGATGGTGTCCAGGAATATTGGCAATAAAAATATTCATCCTGTGCTGCACCACTTATTCTGTTTGTTCATCCTTCTCCTGCTCATATATTTGGCCATCAAAATTGGGGAACGGTGAATTTGAAATAGCAGGTTGTATAGTTTTTCTTTCATCCATACATGAGCAGGACGACCAAGGATGCAGATGGCAAAACTTTTCCATGAATATACACACACGACAGTAAAAGAGTTTTCCATAATGATGCAGAAGCGAAATTTTATATGGATAGACAGAAAGGATATACCTGGCCCAGAAAAAGGATAACAAAGAACCACAAAATGAGGTCGCATTTGCTTCAAGAAAAATACAAAACTGCATAAACAGTGCTTCCTTCCACTTGCCAGGTTGTGCAATGCATTGCTCATATCCAACCGAACGGATGATATGGATTCCGGTTTCGGGACACCTCGTTTGGGGTGGAAAAAACCAATTTCAATGGAAATTCATGTGTGCTTCAGCTTCTGCATCATGGGTGTTTGGGGGGCGGCTTGTCGACGGTGGGTGAATATAAAGGATTATTACGAGTACATACCTTTTTGTTCTTAAGCAAAAGTGACATGATTTAGTGAGAGACATATTGCGGTAGTAGAGCGGGGCCGAAATAAAGCTATAGGATGTAGCTCACATGAGGTCCTCTTCCTCTATTTGAAATGTTTTCCTTTTTTTTTTTTTTGACTTCTTAGAAGTGACATGTGTGTACGTGGACGGAATGTGTTCCCTGAAAGTCGGTGACTCTCCTCAAAGGAAATTGTGGCGGTTGAGGCGGCCAGGGAGAAAGTGATAAAAATTTATTACACTTCTAGCTATAAGCTGGATTGCAAGTTGGTTTCTTTTTCGGAGGGAGAGGGAAAGTCGAGAATAAATTTATGCTTTCCTTTAAGTGGTTTCGTTTGATATTAAAAGGCTGACGTTAAGACGAGAGAGGTTTACTGTATACATATTGTTTTTTTATGAGAATATTGAAGGTTGGCAGCTGGGATACTCCAGTTTATGCATTTGTTTCAGAATATTCTATCAACAAAACAGTTTGTTGGCACTTGCAGGGATGGCATAAAGAAAGTGGGGACACGTTTAAGTAAGTTTGTTTGCGGCAACTTTGGTATTTTTGATTTGTTGCATAGGAATTCGGTTGTCAGTGGCATTAAATGGCTAATGTCGCTATAGAATGGATATCTCAGATTGTTGGTGGATGTGTGGCTAGTTTGATCCAGTTAATTGGTAATCCTGGTGATACCTTTAACTTGTAAGGTAGACATTCCGCGGTACTAATAAACATTTTTAGTGTCCAGGCTAACTTTTGCGAAGTCACAATGGCGAAAATTTCCATATAAAATTATCTATGGTGACCATCAAAACATTTAAGTTGAAGTTGAAGGTTAATAAATTGCCACAAAAAACGGGCCAAAAAAATTCTTCATAAAACGACACAAAAAAAAGCAAAAACGCACCAGAAACGCCGCAAAAAAATTCCTCAAAAATCACAACATTAAAGCGCAAAAATACTCACCAAAACCGCATCAAAAAATGACACAAAAATGCAACAAAATATGCCACAAAAACGTGAAAAAAGTAACGCCTCAAAAAAAGAGACAAAAACGCAACAGAAAACGCCACAAAAAACGCCATAAAAACCGACTTTAAAAAAAGCCTAAGAAACCTCACAAAAAACCCCCAAAAACGGCTCAAAACTCGACAAAAAAAGGCCGCAAATCAACTCGTAAACCTCTGGTCATTTTGGTACCAATTTTTCGAGAGGTATATGACTATTTTTAAATTATATACCTATAGAGTTTTGGTATCTTATGGCTTGTTGGTAAACTTTGGACGAATTTCGCTGAAGACACTGTGGTAGTACTCTACACTATACAGCTTGCTTTATTCATCCGAAGGATATTCAAAAAAAGAAAATTGTTTGATAATGACTTCTATATTAACCTTGACAATAATTGGAAAAAGCTATACGCCAAATCGCAACTGTTGTACGATTAGTTCTGGAAAAATCTACGACAAGAACTAGTGTGGTATTGAAAAAACATTAGAAACACTGGTCTGGTACAAAAGGTTAGAACTAGTATTGGAACTAGTATTCCGAATGCATTTTGCAACATTTTTCAAGGTTTACCTATCGTATCGTTATAATATTTTAAATGATGTTTTGACATGCCAATGCAACAAGACCTGAACAGAAACCTGTAAAGATGCCCAAGGAACCTTTTAGTGGAGTCCGTATTGGGGATATGGAAACCCACTAATGTAGACTATTAAACGGAGAAGACGACCCACATTCGCTGTCCCCTCTAAACTGGGACAACTATAAAGGCATCAGCTTTCTAAACATCGCATTCAAGATCCTGTCTGAAGTACTGTTTTTACGCCACTACCAGTAGGGTTTTAGGTCCGGGGATTCAAAAACCAAGCCAAATATTCACACTACAGAAGATTTTGGAGAAAATCCAAGAAGTCCAAATCGATAATCACAGCATTTATAGAGACGAGCTATACAGAGCCATGTCTAGTTTTGGCATCCATGCCAAACTTGTCAGATTGTGCAGAATGACGCTAGAAAACACTCGCTTATTTATTTAGGTCGGCAACAACCTCACCGAGATCTATATGATGTCAGAAAAGGACTTAGACAAGGTGATGCACTGTCTGGTAATTTCTTCAATATAATAACTGAGAAAATTGTACGAAACTCAAAAGCCAACGCCAGAGGTGCAATTTTTCACAAGTCTGTACAATTACTTGCAGTCGCAAATGACATTGACATCATTGCCAGAACTCAGCGAACTGTCACTGGCGCGTTAGCAAATATGGGGAAAGAAGTGGCAAAAATGCGATTAGTAGTGAACGAGGGTAAAACCAAAAATATTCTGTCAACAAAAAGGGAAACAGAAGTAAGACAGTAAGTTTATGGTACTTTATCTACCTCGGCTGAGCTATAAACTCAGAAATTTACATCACCTCAGAAATGCAGCGAAGAATTAGTTACACTTCTTGCCAATCTTTGAATCTTTAGCCTAAGAAGGCAATTGAGTAGTAAGGGCTTATCAGGCAACACTAACGAAGCTCTAGATAAGACTCTCATCATCCCAGTCCTGATATATGGTGCAGAAGTATGGGCATTAGGGAATTCGAGTGAAGGTACTCTTGGTCGCTAAAAGATATCTTCATTCCCAAAATTATACGAGGAGATTTGACAGCGTACTCTATGAGCTGTACAGCGACATCTACCCGGAAAGAAAAGTGCAAATTAGTGATTTAAGATGGCTGGGCCATGTGGAGCGAAAAGTTCTTAACTTCAACGCAGTAGAGGTAAACCTCGATTTAGGTGGAGCGCACATGTGGAAGGCGACTTCAACCAACTTGCCGTGAGCAACTGGAGGCAGGTATGTAGTAAAAGTCCGAGCTAACAGGAGAGGTGTACTGTTTAAGGCCCAGGGTCATCCGAAGAGTACTACTCTGTCTTAAATTAAGCTTTGGTTGTTACAAAAATTAAACTCACAAATGGTTGCGAGAAGCTAAACCCTCAATATTTATTTTCAAAAGTTATTGCCCTATAAAGGCAAACATTGCATTATTGTATTGCAAAACCGTTTCCAGTATTTGTGCCTCAGATTATACTAGTCTGATGCATTTAACCCCAATTCCGGTGATGATCGAAGTAATATTGTCAAGAACACGCATGAATTTGTGATTAATGCTCAAGGTAGATGGAGTACAGGTTAACTCAGAGTTCACACATACCTAATAGCTGTTGTCACTACAATATTGGCTCACAAACGACGAAAATCACAATGAGTCGATATATCTCCCAGGTTAAAGAACAAATCAAGCTTAATAGCGAGTGCGTCCCAAAATGAAATGTACCTACAATAGAGATAAAAATTCAGCAACTACATTCCTTACGATAAACTTAACCGTTGGTCCATTTCCCAAATCAATTTGCCTTTAGTTTTCTTCATTATTTCCTCTATTGTTATGGTTATTGCCTGCGTTAGCCTACTCGTACCCAATATCTCTTTATTCTCTTTCTTTATGGCGAACGTATATTTCATTAGCATCACCAACAGTAAGCAAGGCCATTAGGATGGCCAAACCATGCGACTTTGATGGCAGCACCACAAAAGTGCTTCCATCAAACAAAACCCAATAAATTTCCCTAACTTATATAGATTTGCTTCCCTCTCGCTGGAGGATCCCTTCCATTTTTGGGGTGCTAATAGAGAAGAAACATTTTCTTTAGCCTATACCATTTGGGTTCATGTCGAAAAAAACCCCATACCCGATGACATTAAAATCTCATTACAGCCAGTGTGGAATCCTTTTTATTATGCCCCAGCACACAGTCTATGCTGGATGGGCATCGTACATTTTGCCCTCTTTAAGAGGCTTTGCAGTGACGTACGCGCTCACATGTGAACTGGAAGCCATCAGAAGAAGGACAGAAGATAGAAGACAGAACCTTAATTTGCACACGATGGCGACGACAACACATCCGGGTGCCATGTTGTTGTAGCACTTGAGACACAGCACTATGGGGGAGTTGTCATCGCCCGATGAGCTGCAGAGCATTGGAGTGCCATATAATATACGAAGACGTTGTTGCGAATGTAAATAAATAACAATTTGTGCAATGGAATTAACAAACTACCTACCTACTTCCCTGTCGTCAGTGAGAACTGAGGCGCCCCCACCCTGGGTGTCTTGACTTGGAGCTGATGCCATTATACAACAGCCCTGATACTAGTCCTCGTCACAAATTATCACTCGTAATCTGGACGACGAATGTTTGCCTTCCGTATTTTTACACCCTGCAAGCGTATGCGCATCTTGAGAGATGAAGCGGTGAATCTGTGAATTGCACCGGGCATGACAGTGTATACTAATAAATTTTCTCTGTAGCATCTGTCTCTGTGTGTTCTTAGATTGCACTGACAATGACTGGTGGGTGCGGGTGTACGAGTATCTAAAGTGAATCTGATGGGGATTTGTGTTCGTGCTTGTTTGGTGTTTATTCAATTTTGCAATTGCTAAGCTGTGTGTGATTTTTGCTTGTTTAACCTCCGGTGGCGGTGAATTTAGTTAAGTTGTTGTGTCGTTAAGAAAACTGATCGCCATCGCATGGCAAATGCATCTTATGTAATCCAAGATTCATGGGATGCACTCAATTTAGCTAAATGACAGATCAGTATCTAATTGAAGTGATGCCATATGAGGTTGTACGGATATAGAATTTTTTAATTTATTTTATTTTTGTGGTTTGTGTCTTGGAAAAAATAAATTATATTCCCTTAGTTTCTATACAGATGTCGCTGGAGTCAAGCTTAACTGAATTTTTCTTAATCTAAAAATGAGGTCTTAGCTTAAAAAGGCTACAGAAAACTTGAAATGTTGGATCTCTTCTTCTAATACATATAAAAATGAAGATACCAATATTCCAGTCGAATACTACAATTGAGCTGTTAATGCATAATAATGATTGGGTAGAATTAACAAGGTATAGCCATCGTAAAGTGGCAAGAGGTAGAAATAGTACTGGCTTTCTGTGGAAGAAATGCCACACTCAACTCATATCTGAGCGTTCTTTTTGTTCTTTTTGCCTTTCTACGAGCACAGCTTAAGGACCTCATTTCTCTATAGGGAGACATGCACTTGTCTTTTAGACTAAACTATGGTTATGTAGTCTTTCTGGCTATTTTCTGTGTAAAATAGGTGCAGGTGAGGTAGCTTACACGTCTTTAGTTACCACTTTGAAACTGATGTATGACCTTAAGTTAGGTAAGATATTCAAAAAGTACATTAGGTTTTCCCACACATATTTTACAAAAAGAAAACAGATAATTAACAAAACAAAAAATATTTAGTTCTATGTGCCGCTTTTATCGTACGACAGTCAAGTCTACTGGTCTAACAGGTCTCCTTTCATTTTGTGTCAATACAAGTGTTTGTTCAGGTGTATAAAATAAATGGGCTTGTTCAATTAGCTAAGAAAAAGTATTTTCCTGAAGTTGAACAAGAAAATAAAAATAAAGTTTCAAAGAACCAAAATTCCCTTTTGTTTGTTCTCGAAAACAGAATGCTCCCTTTTAGCTCATTTCGAGTACAAAAATTCCCTCAAAAAGGGAAATTTCCCACAAGTGCTACCAGACTCCTCCCGTTTTCTTTTGTTTTTTCCACATAACGCATCTTTGGTGCTGATGATGCTAACCATCAGCACCAACCCAACCCAACTGAATACCAGGCTAAAAGAAGAAGCTGCCAGCGTCAAAGTGCAGATGTCGAACTCATAAACCGAATTATTTAAAATTCAATAGATATGTACTTCGTAAAAATGTAACTTTAAATATTTCTATCGGTTTTCTTTACAAATTAATGACTCTACTACACCCTACGCAAGAGCACGAAGAACGCATGTCTCCAACCTTTGGAATCAAACCTATAGAACATAAAAAAAAAACTATAAGCATGAAGGCAAAATAAAAGAGAACCTTTATTATAGCCTTCTCAGAGTGAACTTCTATTGAAAATTGATTTTCTCTGGAACTACCGGGCGTATACGTAACATTTTCAATAGAACTGCCTTAGGTTTTATGTTGCAATAAAAATTAATTTGTGGACCCTAATAGGGTCTATGACTGCAATTTGATTGGGACATAAACGCTGTTACATGTGTGCGTTTATATTTTGGAATTCTTATTTTGTGGAGGCTCCACAGCCCAAGGACACCAAACCTCAAAATCTCATAAAAGAAACAATGTTAATGGTTTTATATACTACGTGTTGAGCAAAATACATTTTTTTTTTATTGCTAAGAAAATAAGAAATTAATTTTCATTGTCTTTGTCATAAGTAAAATGACCTACATAATTTGAAAATTATAAATGGATGTGATAAGATCGAGGGTTAGATAGATTTAGGGCTTTAAGGGTTTGCATGCCAGAACAATATCCATAATGATCAGATCTATTTAGCAGAGTTGCTCTGGTTGTACGTTTTTGTGGGTTGCTGAATATTTTTATTAATTAAGGCGCGCAGTAAAGTAGTGAACAAAGGGAAGTGGAAGTGCCGTAGTGACCAAGCCGCAGTTGGCATAGGAGTGGTGAACATTCGGTGTGGCGATCGAATGGCGGCGATGGAATGGTATCAAATGATTTTTTTGTGATTTAACGCGAACTGAAGTGACAAACAACGTATGTTGCCACCGACTCATTAGTTCTTAAAATTTCATCCTATGTTGAACTCGTGGTCGTACCGCATATTTTTACTTTCCGGGTAGACAACAATACGCACATGCAATGCCACCAAAATTCACACCATCAGCAACCTATTCAATGATGATAAGCCTCTACAAATCCACGTCGTCACCACCCGCTCGCCACTCGAGTGATTTAAGTGGCACCAGACTGACATCACGCCACAAGCAAAATGCCACATCGCTTTCACTCAGCGTGACCGTTGTGCGACTAAAGTTGCAATTTGGCACTTTTTTTACCACCTTGGCACAATGATACCACTTTTCTAAAATTTAATGATTTTGGCCCTTTTTCACAAATTGGAACAACAAAAATATTAAATTTTCAAACTTTTAAGAAAATATATTGCTCTGAAGGGGCTCAATTGATACACATCACACCAAAAACATAAATGTAAAAAAACAGCCTTGTTATATAAAAAAAAAGTGTGTAACTAGTCAGCCACGAAAAGTATTGAGATCTAAATGTCCGCCAAGTTCTTAGTTTAAGAGGTTAATGTAAAAGAATGGAATGAAGGGAAAAACCCAACTTTTGGACTTTTCCCAGAGTATGCACCACAGGATCTAGCATTCTGCCAAATTTCAGGATTCTAGGATGGCTGGAAGTGCTTCATAATTTTGATGAGTGCGTTCGTGAGTGAGTGAGTAAGTCAGTCAGTCAGTTACGGTTTCTGCGATTTTTGACGTCCTGTATGTTGAAAACCACTATTGCTATAGAGATGGAATTTTTGGACCTTTTTAATGAGCTTGGTAAATATTTCAAGTTTGAAGTTTTTTGGTTAATTGGTTCCGAAGTCAGAGGGAGGTCGAAAACAGGTCTTTGTTCCTGTAAGAAGGGTAAGTGCCTTTACTAGAGAACTTGGAAGGGACACTACCCTGACCTTTGATCTGGCGAAGTTGATTCCTTCAACGAGCAATGCGGCGCCCCCAATTTCAGAATCGGAGCAGAGCGGTCGGAGAATGATTGAGAAGATTTTTGATTAGAACCTGCACCGCTTAATGAATTGATTTCTTCTGTTATTGAATTGATTTTACGTTTAATGTTTTTCTTATGGTATGTTTTATTCAACTGAATTGTTATAGTTTTTAAAAAAGAATATTACCAGTACAATATCTTGTTTGTTTGTTATGTTTACTTTTGGTTTGAAGTTATTACTTTAAATGGCCCTTTTTTTCTCCGTTGCCCTTTTTTATGCGACTTTTCTAAATTTATCAACGGTAACGCTGCTTTCACTCCGCTTTAAAGGGCGCATCTACATAGGCACATATGTTTCCATAGGCACATTTTTACATGGGCTTTAGCGATTCCACCAGGGTTGGCCGAACTGTAACTTTTTTAGAAAAAAACTACATTTGTTACATCTGCTACGTAGTTTATGTAGTTAATGTAGTTAATGAAACAAATTGTACCAGACGTAGCTTCAACTGTCAAATTTGAAATTTGAATATTGACTGCCTACTTACGTTTACATTGTTACTTCTACATATTACCTATCGAACTCCACATTACGACTACGAGTCAAACTAGTACAACCCAATACTTTTCAATCTTGTTAACTGAAATTCTATTATTTTTCTGTATTTTCTACGTCTATGTAGCAGACGTAACAAATTGTAGTAAATAAGACGTGTATTTGATTTGATTTACTACGCGTAGTTAATGATGTAGAAAATGTAGTGTAGTTTATTCGGCCAACCCTGTGACCACCTGCCACTTGGTCACCACGCCACTGCCACGTCACTTCGATGCGCGTCTTACTTTAGGTATCGATTCTAATAGATCTTAGTCACCATTCACTCTTCAATAATTGGGAAGCATGCCATGACAATTTGACAAATTATAGTCCAATTTCATTCTATTCCTTTGACAGAGCAAGTTATTGCCTTCTTCATCTGTTACCATGACATATTAAGTTAAATATATTTAGATCTCAAAAACGTATAAACAAGTTTCCTTAATAAAGTAGAAATTTCATCACGCAATTACAATAACTATACTCCATTTGGCAATTCTTAGATAAACCTTAACAACGTCAAATTACGTTCAATAGGTCAAATAATTGGATACCACCGCAATCTCTCTCAAAGCCATAAATAGAAGCATTTACCCCGATAATCCAACAGAATTGTATAACCAAATGATTTCAATATTATATCTCTGCTTGATATAACTCAATCTCAATGCAAACGTGTATATTCCCTTTGTGATGCCAAAAATAGTTCTGGCACGTCCTTAAAGAACTTCTCAAGTTATTCGCAAAATCATGTTCCATCAATCAGTTGCGTTGTTGTCCATTCTGCATGGAAGAAGTAAACAAGACAAGACATCCCCTATTGAATACTTGAATAGTATATTCACTTTAATATATCTCCAGCTTATAACTTATTCATTAGATACGAGTTGACTTCATCTATAAACAATTTTGTGTTTCCATGTGCGACAACATGTGCTCCTGTTTTATTTTTTTTTTTTTTTTTCGAAGATACAAAACAAAATTTGACTTTGCCCTTAACGGACGGTCATAAATTTATTAAATCCACAGTTAATGGCCAATCGGTATCGGTCATAATTTCCCAATATGTATTAACTGAAAAGATACACAACACATACTACCCTGACCTCCATTAAGTAGTGCCTTAATGGAACTCAAGACAAGGCTTACTATACATGCATCCAGATGTCAGGCCTATAATATTTCCAATTTTCTAGAATATTTCCTTGGAGTTTTCTTTTACAGCCGATGATTTATTTTTTTTACGGCTTCTTGAAAGGTTCATGCCGTAAAAAAATTTATACAAGTCGAGTATATGTAAACGAGAGGGCCAGCGAGCAATTTGAGTCAAGCTAATAAATTGACAATATTAATAATAAATTTCGGACTTGTATAGATGAACATATTTTGTAACATCTTTTGCTGATATTATCCTTCATCGTGTTGAAGTAGAGACACGTGTTCGTGTTAGTCGATATTTTCGACGTGCAATTTTGAAATGGCTTTAGAGCAGATTTTCCACTTCGATAAATTTTCAAAACGATATACGTACAATGTTCATGCATTATTATTTATTTATAAAATCTATCAACTATTGAAATTTGTATCTAATCCTACTTAAACTGGCTGTAGATATTCAATTTTAGGTGCAGTACGCTATGGATGTGAAAATCCCACTGTAATCCCTTTGGATGTAGTGAGTTCTTCGCCCAAATTGCACTAACATTTCTGAACATCTATACCATTCATTTGCACATGAAAACTTAAATCCCCAAGAATGCAATAATATCACAGCAACTGTACTGTATTATTTCCTGGGCCAAGTCCTTCTTTAGCACTATATGGACCTGCAGCGAAACAGTCGATTGATGAGATAAATTATTTCACTCCAGAGAGAATAAAGTTCATGAGTGCCTGCCTGCCTGCCGTTTCGTGGCATCTGTTGGAATGGGAAAACATGTATCTTATCTGACATATAAGCGTATCCTATATACAAGTAGATACTGTTGGATAAAAGTATAGAAGGAAATTAAATTGAAATTAACTTTGAAGAGGATACGATTTCCAATGGAGCTGGAGGACTGTGCTGTCTGATAAGGATTTCCGTTGGGATGTTTGTGTGGGTGTATTGTGATTAAATTTCGATCATGCCTATAGCCATATGAGACCGAGACGTAGAGTCTTTTGAAACATTAAATGAGTTTAGTCATGCAGAGAGCAAAATTCTATTTTGAGAACTTCTACTTAATTCGTGAAAATCCATGCAGTAGCTCTCTGATAAATTTAGAAATAACCGAGTCGGATTATGGTGTAAAGAACCATAAAACTTCATAGACAGATTTATTCTGCAGTCATATACATGTTTTTTGATGTGTCACTTCTTTCATTAATCTGTTTCTTTTGAAGTGATTGGCCTACAGGAACTCCAGTGATGTGCACGAAGAAGTGCCTTCCGTACCTATTTCAGTGTGAAAATCTTTAGAAAACTTAATTTTAGAAGCGATACGATTAGCGCCCTATTTCTCAAAAAACATCGAAACGAAACCTCCTTCCAATATTCGGTGTGACCGACAGTGCAATGGGGGAAGTGTGCTCTGCCCTTAATTCGCCGGTAATGTGGTTGGGTTCATGTGAACCACATTATTAATTCCATTTATTTTCCCATAATTTTCTTTATGGATAGTTCTCCATGAATTTATATTTAAAATCTTTGTTCGTTTCCTGTTTTCCAGCTAGTATAGCGGCCACTTTTTTGTAATCCACTTGAAATCCTTGTTTTCCAATAAATTCGAGAATTAAATGTTTGTCTTTCTCGACCCCAAAACCCCTCATTTTAAACAGATGGCTTGTTTAGTTTCAGACCGAAAGATGGCTACAAATGGGGAGTGGTGTAGTTTCAACTGGCATAATGTACAAACCAAGTATACAAGCAAGCCAAATAATTACAGCTGATCATAGAGGTCCGTCCAGCTGCTTGGCTATGCGGACGATATTGACATCGTCGGTCGCTCCCAGCGTGCCGTGATAGAAGCGTTCACGGCAATTGAAGAACATGCGAAATCCGTTGGGCTTGAAGTAAATGAGGACAAGACTAAGTACATGCTATCAACAAACAAACAAGCATCTGTCCACCGCCTAGGACAAAACGTCACTATTGATAGCAACAATTTCGAGGTAGTTAAGGACTTCAACTACCTCGGAGTAAACGTAAACTCCACGTATGACACCCTAGTGGAGATCCGGCGAAGAATTACCCTAGGAAACCGTTGCTACTTCCGTTTGGCAAAACAATTGGGTTCAAAACCAATGGAGGAGAAGATACAACCGCGAACTCTATTGGCTGTACCAAGATGTGGATGTAGTCCAAAAAGCGAAAACACGTCGACTAAATTGGCTCGGCCACATCGAGCGAATGGACAATAATGCTCCAGCTATGAGGGTCTTCGAATCCCAGCTCCCAGGTTCGAGAAGACAAGGAAGACCGAACCTCCGTTTCAAAGACCAAGCCATCGCGGATGCCAGAGCGCTTGGTCTGGACAATTGGAAGCAGCGTGCCCGGGATCGTAGAGGATGGAAGGCTGCAGTGTTTCAGGCAGAGACTCTTCACGGGTCGGGAGCCCGATAACTAACTAACTAACTCATAGAGAAAACAGTCACAATCACAAATCAAAGCCACTCATTCGCAAATTTTAGCTTCCACTAGTGTCAAAAAAAAAAAAAACGTTTGATGTTCTTTTTTAATTGAGAAGTGCCACGCCCCTTGACCGATTTTGTCCCATATTTTGTTAAATACTTTTTAAAGACAATAAACGTGTGTTCACCAAATTTCAGGGCTACAGCTGCAATAAATTTCGAGATGTAGTGCAATTTTGAGATTTGTCTAATTTTGACCAGTAACACTCCCGGGTGAATACTTCAAATTTAACATATTATATATGGACTGAGAGTAGACAACTTCGTGTTGGTTCCAACATTAGCGCAAGCTCTCGTGGTTCAGAACGGAATAAATTGGAAACTTTCACTTTTTTGTAATGACATCTATTGTAAATAATGACGCAACAATTTGAATCACGCCCAATGGTTGTCTAGCATTCTATGGGGGAATTCAAGGTGGTTATCAGGCTCGGAGGGGGAGGGGCGCTTATTTTGTTTTGTTGATTAATTCAGTAGATAAGGCGTCCTCTGACTGACTGGGTGGTTTGGTAATTATGCACAATACAGTTGCTTGCACCCGAACGCTAATAAATTGGTGTAGAGCAACACCACGCAGCGCGAGGTATAATCCAGCATGCTGCGGCTCACTGACGTGCCCATTAAGTGTTTAGTGATAATGACTTATTGGCTGTCATCTTGTAGGGGGTAGGAAAGTGAAAGAGTGACGCTTTGTAACGATACGAAAGTGTATATAACCAAGTTTATAGCTTTTGGTTGAAGCTGCTTTAACGAGTACTGCCGGCAAACCGTATGGCAAAAGACTTCTAGTAAGGAAGACATCTTCAAAATGGATCTTAAATAATTTATTCGGCTAATGGCTGGAACATAAACGATTGACTTGACTTTGGGAATGACAACATAATATTTCATGAAGACAAATTCTTCGGATTTTGTTTATCGTAAATTTTATTTCAGCGCGCTCCTTACAGGTTTGGTTTCTGCAGAGGGTTGAATTTTTGTTTCTCTGAAACGATCGGTGTCCAAATAAAAAAAGGTGAGAATTGATTTTCTGCAGGACTTTTTATTTACTTTATTTGTAGAAATAGTTTCTTAGCATTGGCTCGAATTTAAACACGCAACCAACCAACAAATGAACGTCTTACCACTGCTCCACAGCCACCCGTGACGTGGAACAATTTAATAATTAAAACCTAATCACTTCTCGTGGTCGTCTATTAAACACCCGGAAGTATACATTTTATCAGAAAGCTTCTCAATTAAAAGGTAGGTTTAGGTTCCTTTTACATTTTGGAACAAATTATAACTTACCTACATTTCAGTATGGCAACTATACTATTTTCTATATTTTTCTAACTATGTCACTATATAAACTGGCAACATAATAAAATAACTTACAAGCTTCAAAGGTGTTTTACGAGCTCACTTTCAATGTGTAATTATATGCTGACACCCCCTCTTGCCAATATCAAATAATTTGCATAGCCATCGTGAAAGCTAAAGCCGATGGGCTACAACATACATAATTGTTCGCTAACACGAAAAATGAACTTTAATCACAGTGCCGAACTTGTGGGTCCTTCTTAACAACAGCAACTACCACCACTCGCTTCAGTCGCATTTATACTAATTTTGTTGAATAGGGACATTATTTCCAACCGTCTATTACGATATTTGCGTGTGCACGCTCCTTTTTTTTCAAGACAAAAGACGAAATGACGACCAACGAACCCTTCGCCATAGCCCAACACAGCACAGGAAGTCGAACAAAAACGTGCCTCGCAAGTCGAGTCCTTTTTTATGTGCAAAAACTCATTCGCTATCAGTTGATTCTTATCTTTTATCTAAATTAATTCCAGTCTGGAATTGAGGGCGTGTCGTCCACAGCACACAAGGAAGCAGCAAAACGCCTGAACGGAGAATCATTCATACAAAAAAAAAAAAGAAGAAAAACAAAAATGATGTCTCAAACCCCGAAGGACCTCAGTCGGTTCTTGTTGTTCGGTGCAATTGCACATTTGCTGAGAGATATGTCGCAATGTCATTGCAACAAGCAAAGAATACATTCACCCAGAATTGTGGCACTAAACAAAGAATTGCGCTCTCTGCAGTGAACATATAGATGATGATGATGCATATTATGCGACCACCCCCCCTCCTCCCTATAATAATCATCATTGCTGTGGAAATTCCTTTGCTTTCCGCATACACTCGTACTCGTATCCTTGCGAGTAATCCAACCATCAAAATCATTCATATATGGCTTTCTATGGAGGGTACTCCAAAGTCTAGACGCTGCTGCTGGGATCTTTTGTGGGTGAAAAAATAACGAACGGCGATAAGGGTTGGGGTCTTTTTTTTAGATAAGAGCACGACTAGGCATTGTCCAATGAGGCTTGCTTGCATTTTATAAGGCAAAATTATTCCTTGGCAAAATTATGCATGTGAAGTTAATTTTAATGTCTGAGAGTGAGTTCGAACAGATGAGGCTGCGGTTTTATTTTTTCAAAAAAGTGGACATTTAAAAAAAAAAAAATGCTTAAGGTAGGTCCCTTCTGTTTTAATTTGACTTATAAGTACTGCTTCACAGGGAACATTTCAATTTACCGCTCGTTGTAGGAGAAAATATGTAAACTTCGAATCAATAGGAAAGACGAAATGTAAAATTCAAGTAGACAACCTTTTTTGGAAATTAAATTGACAGCTAGAGGTCAGGTTTGATATCGAATTTGCTTACGTTTTTGAGTAGATAAATAATGTCAGCATCGCATTTTCGTAGAAAGCTGAGAAATGCGAAACTTTGCGAAGAGTATCTTCTTAGATATAATATCTACGTTGCAATAATTATAATATCTGACATAGTTGCCACAAGAAAATAAATGCATTCGTGTACTCGATTTAAATTTAAAGGCAATCGCGCGCTCTCTTTAAAACTGAAAAAAAAGATGCTTAGCAAAGTAACGAGTAACGAATAATTTGGGCTTTGCTCTGACGAACTTCACCTTAGGATATTTTGTAACACCAAAAGTGGTTGAATTTGAATCAAATAGTGTCATATCTTTATAATTTAAAGTGAAAAACTCAATAATTTGCTACAGACGCCTTTCAAACAAAATAAGCTGCTATAAGTCTAAAGGCACCAAGTGACAAAGAACAGAAACGGGGACCGAAACTGAAACAGAACAGAAAGTTTTTTCGTTTTGTTGTAAATTCTGGTTCTGTTTACGTTGCTTGTGCAGCTACACGAAACTGAAACAGATCCAGAAAAAGATTGCTGTCATCTATTCTGTGCGAATAAAAAAATCTCTCTCCCACAATAATTTGTATTTTTGTCGCTGGTAGCAACAGAAACAATCAACACGGACTTGTTTACGTCCTGTCGTCAAACAGCCATTTTTCTGTCGCTAAATTCTGTTGCTGAAAAAAAATAAAAATCTGTTCCTAATTCTGTTTCTGTTGCAAAATGTATGGGATTCTGTTTCTGTTTCCGTTCTTTGTCACTTGGTGCCTTAAGGGTACGTCCATAATGAACCAGCTTCTCGCTTACCAGCTTTTTTCGCGACTGATAATACAGGAACAGGGTTTTTCAATAAGAGCGCTACAAAAGTTTTTTTTAAATAAAACAAAAACGGTTTTGGATATCAATTAAATTCTTTATCCCTGTGAAAGTACGTTCGATGCCATTATGTATGGAACTCGATTTCTTTTGCATGGCCACCACGGGCACGCTTGCAGAAGTCCAGACGCTGAACCCAATTTTCGACGGTTTTCAAGCATAAATCGTCCGATACTGCTGCAATTTCACGTTCGATATTCGTACGAAGTTCATTAATCGTCGCTGGCTTGTTGACATAGACTTGACGTAGCCCCACAGGAAATAGTCGAACGGCGTCAAATCGCACGACCGAGGCGGCCAAGCGACTGGACCATTTCGTGAGATAACACGTTCTCCAAACTTGGTTTCCAATAAATTGATTGTGAGATTCGCTGTGTGGCTTGTGGCGCCGTCCTGTTGAAACCACATGTCCTCCAAGCCCATATCATCCAATTGGGGCCAAAAATATTCGGTTATCATTGAACGGTTGCGATTCTCATTCACAGTAACGTGACGATCTTGATCATCACGGAAGATGACGCCGCCGGCCCATAAACCACATCAAACCGTAATTTTTTCGGGATACAATGATGACTCATGGAGTACGTGTGGATTGCTGCCTGACAAAATACGGCATATTTTGTTTATTGACGAAGCCATTCAGCCAGAAATGAGCCTCATCGCTGAAGATGATTTTTCGATGAAAATCCGAATCATTTTCAAGTTGTTGCTCAGCCCAGTTCACGAACATATACGACGCTTCTCAATTTAATCTTGTAAGGATGTAGGCCAAGATCTTTTCGCAAAATTCGCCACAACGACGTCACAGAGATGTCCAACGATTGAGAACGACGTGTGAGAGACACATTTGGGCTTTCTTCAACTGAAGCCTCAGCGGCAGCAATATTCTCGACACTACGGGGACTTCTTTGTCTCACTGGCACGGGAACATTTTGTACTGTGCCTGTGGATTCAAATTTTTCCACTAAACGCTCAGTTGTTGATCTGCTAGGACGATTATAACGACCATAAATTTGACGTAGCGCTCTTAACGTTGAGGCCACTGACTCCGAATTTCGGTAGTAAATTTTAATAATTTCGACTCGTTGTTGGCTCGTATATCTTTCCATCATGAAATGGCAACCCTTACCGAAGAGAAATGTCAAAAGAGCGGCAAGAAATTCGGCGTCGTTTGCTGTCCCTGTCGCTCTACTTTTGTAGCGTCCCTGTTGAAAAACCCGTTATAACCTCCAAAATTAAAGCACTACCTTAAAATTAACAAATCTCGTGGAAAGTCAATATACTATACCTCACTTCCAAAGCTAAAAATGTATCCAAGTTTTTAACTTTCTCGTATACGTAGGTAGTAATAGATAAAGATATTGTTTTCGTACAAAATTTCGAACTCGAAAATTTGATCAATTCTGATATTGCGATGATGAGATGATGTCTGTCTGCTCTCTTGTCATTCTTAACTTGATAGCAAACTCAGTTTTTCTCTAAAATTACTGCGTTCTTTGATATCCACCAAAATCCCTAATAATGGTACTTTAAAAAACTGCTCATATCTCGAAAACGCCATTTTCGATTTGGATGAAAATGGAACTGATAGGTAATGCTTCTTTCCTGAACAATGCGTTGTACTCAGCTAAACAGTTCAAGAACATTGCTTCTCAAAGTTGTAAAATTGTCAGCATAATTTTGCAAAAAACCGCTCCAACGAATTTGATCAAAATACATATTTAAGGCAACATCAGCATTTTAAACATCACCACGTACTTGGTTTTTCTCAGAAAACTCAAATGTAGCCGTTTTTATGAATATTTCTCAAAAATCACTACCCAAATTCGATCTGTATTCACACACGGTATATTTTTGAAAAGCCCAAAACTTCAGTGGCAATCAGCGTTGCCGATGTGGCACGATCGTGCACTTATAGCACATTTTTATGAAAATGGCGCTGGCACGAAAACATTTCATGTGGCACTTTGATTTGGTATAGTAAAATTAAATATTCGAAACAAAAAAAAACTATTTCTTATAAGCTCACCAGAAAACGTTTGCATTCACATACAAAATTTAAATTCATAGGCGCAGAATGCAATATTTTTTTAATAACTTAAAACACACAACTCACTTCAACTGTCAAAATATTTGTTTTCAATTGAATGATGTTTGTTTGACATTAGCTATTATCTTCCATGTTGGGTTTATTTTATAATCGGGTGTACGCTTGAAATTTGGTGTGAACAATTTTTAAAGGTTTGTTATCACTAAAATTTCTATATTTCGGAGAACCGTTTATACCTATTTGTGCTTTGGTGGCGCGCAATAGCTCAAAATGGCACCTTTTCGTGTCAGCGGTGGCGCGGAAAAAAAATGTTTTACGGCAACGCTGGTGGCGGTTCGAAATTCATCGCCTACTTGTCTCCTTCAATTATCAGTTGGGCGTGAAATTTAAAAGTAATAAAATGTTGTAGTTAATACGTATGTTTATGTAGTATGACGTATTACAGCATGAGTGGGCTGGGGACTGATTTTAGATGTCATTTTAGATTCATCTGTCATCTGAGATTCTGCGAGTTTCCCAATAAACGACAATGTGCGACCCAGTCGTGCACATTTTTTAAAATGCACGCGGAAAAGGGTAAAGCGATCACTATTGTGTATTGTGTAGAGCTATTGGACGAATTCGACCCCGATTTGAAGTAAAACGACCGCATTTGGCTAGGAAAATAATTCTTTTCTATCAGGACAAAGGACGTCGCATAAGTCCGCAGTCGAAATGGTCAAATTGCTTCCACATCCACCATATTTTTCAGGTATAGCCCCTGCAACTATGGGCTTCGAATGAGGGCTTCGAAAAATCATATTATTTCAAGGGCAACAAATTGAAAAAAACATTGGACGAAGTGTATCGAGCTAAAAATAAAACTGTGTTTAAAGAGTGTTCCTTAGTCGGCTCTCACATTGATGCAACATTCAATAAGCAACTAGCAATAGGAAACATGCAATATTATCGCTCACAGTTATTTTACATAGAATTAGATTAGAGGTCTCACATCAAAGCAACTCAATATCGCTCGAACGAAAAATGTTGCTGGTTGCTACAATAATTATCGCTAGCGATACACAGCGCATGTTGAAAAGCAACATAATATTGCTTCCTAGTAGCAATATTTGACATTATTGACACATTTGCGCATTACGTTTCGGGGCTCATTCGATAACAGTTTTTAAATTGGGTGGGATATGCTCTGAGTTCCTTAGCGCAAATATTTCCACCATGATTTATTAAATTAGTAAATGCTTGAGGTGCACCCAATATTTCCTTTTCTTTTGTCTTTTTTTTTTCTTAAATGGAACCACATTAGAAAAATCGAATCATCGGAGTCGTCGGATGACATGTTAGTTAGAAATTTCAGGCAATACTGTTGCTTCGATGTGAGAATAGGCTAAAATAAAGTTGCGTATTGCTTATTGCCAGTTGCTAGTTACTTAGTTGCTTATTGCTTGCTGCCTCAATCTGAGAGCCGCCTTAGTGGGACTTATTGCCCTTTTATATAGTTTTCATAGTTTATATAGCTTTTAACAACGCCAAGGCTCCTCTTGCTCCTGACTGAACGGATGAATGGTAGAATCTGGTTGCAAAATCGTTCACAAAGACCAAACAAAACCCCATTTTCTGCATCGAATCGATAAATATGGGTCTTCAGCGAAACTAGACTCTACAGTGGAGTGTGTTTAAGCATCGGCCAGGCGGATGATAACACTTTTACTTATTTCTATTTTCGTTTGGTCCTTTCTGGACTATTTCTTAAGTGATTTGGTATCCACTTATGGTGAATATAGTACTTACTTCCCGTCTTGATTCACTGGGTTAAAAGAGGGCTATAACTTCTAATAGACAGGCCGTAAAGTCACTTTCCGCCATTTAATATGGCCTACTTGCAATGTACTTCAAATCAATACCCCCGACCTTCAAGTTATGCTTAAAGCATACCGCCAACAGCACATAAAACAATTTCCTTGACACATTCCTCGACACTCAAGTCCTAACCAAACATAATTTCAAAACAATTTTCAATTAAAACATACGCAAGTCATTTCCTATTTTTTTTTGTTGTTCATGTAATAGGCAATCACTATAACAATAATTTTACCACCTATAAACTATGTCCCGTAAGCAAGCCTTAGTTGTTGTCAACAATTTTACCCACACCCATTACACGCGCATAAAAATTAACAATTTGCATTTGTCACTCATACAGATGCAGATAATGTTTTTTTGCGCTTCGGAATTAGAATTAACTGAATTAATTTATTACCTCCATCCCCATGTCGTAAATGCGTAACATAAAGTAAATTGTATAATCCGCACTGTCTGAGTTAAATTGTAGGCTTGCATCTTACCTGAAAAATAAATAGTAGAACAAAATTGTTAGTCAGTTGGAAGACGTTAAGAATACTAAAGTAAGAATAATATAAGTTTATTGTACACTTGTTACTGCCAAATTAAGCAACAAAGTATTGCTCTTTGTTTGAGTGAGTAAACACGCTAAGTATAGGTATATTTTCAAAACAGATATACTGGTAGAGGTTACAGAGTATGATGCGTGTTAACCTGGTTTTTATGGATGTTTTCACGTCTCAGTGATGAGCGATAAGTAAATGAGAATTCGGTTGGTAACACTTAAATGGCTTCATGGTCACAAGTACGAGTATGTTCTTGTGCCATTAGCAGGGACACACTAATAGGAACCGACTTACACTTTTAGCCATCACAATTCGACTGAATAACAATTTACTAATTTTACAGAAAAAAAATTGAGGCTTCAAAATATTACATAGTTCCCAATGAGACAGGACTAACGAGCCAAAACATCGTTTAGTAGTAGAAAATTGCCGAGAGACATGGTAATTGGTAAAAGCATTTATATCCCTTTTTGTATTCCATCCACAGATGCATTTATGTAAACTCTAGGGAAGATACAGCACGCTTTTTGGCGCAGCGGTATTTTGGCGTTGTTGTTAGTGTATGGTTTGGATACCCACTGCCACTCGAACTCTTGTACTTGCACACTGTGTATACTTTCATCGAAACTAAAATTTTAAATTGAATTAACTGCACAAGGTCTGCAAATGTGTGGTGTTTCATGTTAAATTGCCAAATTCACTTAGTGCACTAAAATTCAAAAGTTGGAACACGAGTAATGCAATATTCTGCCTAAGCGATAGAAAGGAGAGAGTTTAGGGAACATTTTCACTCTAATTTCTTCGCAGTTAAATGGAGTTGCAAATCGAATATATATAAGTGCTCTGGTAAATGTTGTTGTTGGCCGTTGTCGTTTTTGCCATTTTGAGGAGTGAACTTTAAGTAAAGTTTATTAGAAACAGGAACTATAATTGAAACGAGGAAGCAATTAGACGATGGTAATGGTGCTTAATTTTTGAATTTAATTGAAGGCCACTTAAGTGCGGGGGAAGGTGTTTGCAATAGAGGAAGATAAGAGTCATGGTCTATGCGGGGAAAGGAAAATTCACTAATTTAAAGTTTTTTAATAGAGTTCTACGAGCTTGCACGTTTGGGTATCTAATTTTAGTATTGAGAACTGTTGAAATGCAATTTTTTGTTTTAATTAGATGAAACACGTTTAGTGGAGAAGTGGAGTAACAAGAAATAATTAAAATTTTTTAAAGGACATTCACAAGTCGGTTGAGAACTATTGCAAAATTGTGATGTAATAGTTAGATTTAGTCATAGATACATTTGGTGGATGATAACTTAAAGCTCTACACGATGTGAAGATAGCGATAATGCAAACTAAAGTCGAACAAAGGGGCGGAAGCCTACCGGCTACCCCAACTCATCTGTAAAATTTGGTCGGAGGAAAGCATACCCGACGAATGGAACCTCATCATGGTGTGCCCTATCCACAAGAAAGGAGGTACTCTGAACTGTGCGCCAACTACAGAGGAATAAGTCTCCTGAATGTCGCACGTCGACAAGATCTGTCAGCGGTATTGTGTGAACGTCTAAAACCTTTCGTCAACAACTTTATCGACTCATATTAAAGCGGTTTTAAGCCAGGAAAGTTTACCGCATCGACCAAATGTTCACACTCCGACAGACATTAGAAAAAACCCTGGAATTTCAGATCGATACAAATTACCTTTTTATCGACTTTAAACTCGTCTGTGATAGAGCTATCAAAGCTATGGCACGTTTCGGGATTTCTGCCAAACTCGTTCGTGTGTGGAGGATGATGATGGAGAAATTTCGCTGTCCTGTCAAAATCGGCAAAAACATCACCGAGCCCTTTGATGTCGAAAAAGGTTTGAGACAAGACGATGCGCTATTGTGTAACTTTTTTAACATCATCCTTGAAGCAATTGTACGAAAATCACAAGCCAACATCAGAAGAAAAATCTTTTAGAAGTCAGTTCAACTGCTTGCATATTGCTGACGATATTGACATAAACGGAGGATCGCAGTGAGCTGTCAGTGGCGCACTTGCAAGTATTGAAACGGAGAGGGCGAAGATAGGTCTGGCTGTAAATGAAAACAAAACGAGGTATATGCTTTCAACGAGAAAGGAGTCTCAGTATCGACGACTCGGACAAAACATCAAGATACAACTTCGAGTTAGTTAAAGTCTATCACTATCACCTCGCAAAATGACATCAGCAGCGAAGAGATCGAACGAAGAATAACTTTTGCCAATCGCTGTTTCTTCGGACTAAGAAAGCATCTAAGAAGTAAAGCCCTCTCTCATAGAACCAAGGAGATATTATTTATATATATCCTGTTGTATACCTAGCGCAGAAGCATAGACTCTGTCAAAATCTGATGAAAATCTTCTGGGATGTTTTGAAAGAAAGATTCTTCGATAGATATTCGGTCCAGTTTGTATCGATAGAGTGTGGAGGAGAAGATTTAACGACAAGCTTTATAGGCTATACAGCGACGTTGATCTGGTCAAAAGGTGAAGATACAATGGCTAAGATGGCTGGGGCATGTGGAGCGTATGGACAGAAACGCACCAGCCCGACGAGGCTTCGAGTCCACCCCTGAGGGACAATGTAGCAGAGGAAGACACAACCTAGTGACCAAGCTGGCTGGAGGACTGCAAGCGTCTTAAGTAAGTAAGTAACTTAAAGTTCTAGTTACAAATTACTTCAATTTTAGAACGGGTAAACCTTTTAAATGGAGTACCACAAGATTGTATTTCTGGGCCTGTGCTTTTATTGCTGTGGACTATAGCAATATTGTATGGTAAACTCGATTTAATTAGAGGTTGCTTATAAAATTGGATGCAAAAATCACTGAAAATTTAGTAAGAATTCGAAGTTTTGCATGAAGTTTATCGTCTGAATATTTGCGGCTCAAATTTGGTTAAATTGAGAACCAGTATTCAGCGTGTTATACAAGCTGATGTAAACGATTTTAAATAGTATTAACAAATTTTTTATGTAGGTACCTAATACTTTATATACAGTTGTAGCAGTTAAAGGGTAGATTTGTAGCAATGTGAGAAAGCTAGTTCGCTTAAATACTTCTAGGCCAAAAAATAATCTCAAACATTATAGACTACGAATCGTCCTTCGCGATTAGCAACTCCACCTGTCAACCACAATGCTTTCTATGGAGTCCATTATTAGGAAGGACTTATAAAATTGGATAAATTTTGTACTAAATACTCAGACTCTGGCAGACCTTAAAAGAAATATGATGTCAGATACATCGGCTTCGATACCACAAAAGGTGATAGAAAGATTAAATTCTGGGTGATCACAGAATCCGTCGTATTCGGAATATTGCTACGAACCCCGAAATAACTATCACAGAATCCGTCGTAGTAGACATTTTTGCTACAAATTTAATCCGTCGTAGTGGAAATGTTTGCCTACGAATTAAATTCGTAGCAAAAATGTCCACTACGACGGATTCTGTGATAGTTTTTTCGGGGTTCGTAGCAATATTCCGAATACGACGGATTCTGTGATCACCCAGATTAGCTTGCCACTATGCACCGCAGAGACCTAACATACGAACATCAGAGAAGCTCCTGATAATTGTACTAATCTTGCGTATTGGTCGAGATACCATATTAGAATAGTAGCCGTAAATGGCAGTAACAACGCGCGTTGTCCTGGGCCAGATCACGTAAAATTAAAACGATTGAGCGGTTTCGTAAAAAATTATCTCTTTCATAAATGTGTCATCGACATGTGGCAGGCAATTAATAGAGATCGCTATTGTCGTAACGATATCGTTCGATCGTTTTCATTTTATGTGATCTGGCTCCAGATAAGTGTACCGCTGTGGCCCTGATTGCCTGATCCCATTTCCACGTTCATCGTTGGACCCATATGAAACCACATTCGTCGTTTGGGCCTAATAGAACTACCCATGTTGGATCATTTCTATCACATAAGAGCCTCGAATCCAGTTAAAGAGATCTAAATCCATATTTCAGACTCTGGAAAGATCGGTATTCCTAAATTGAATTCTCTACGAATCCAACATAAATAAAGCAATGGCAAAGGACTTCGTAAATAAGCTGATGAAAATTTCTGACGCCACACTTGAGGTGAGACCAACTACCTTTTTTGAGGTGAAAAATAAGTAAACTCGCACAAGATCTGTTTCCTTTTTTTGTTTGCGATAAACTGTCGCATCCATTCCATTCCATTCCACTAATTCGATAAATTCATTGTCACAAACGTATTATAGTCGTATATGCTCGCAAATGATTATCGATGTGGACACGAACAAAATGCAAGCCGCTTACTTGCGAAACATGTCTATACAACTCGTTGAAAAACATGCAACAAATAAAAATTGTTAAAATTAATTAAATAAAATTCCCCCAATGCCATCTCTCTGTTCCATATTTAGCGCTGCAATTACATTATTACAAAATAAAAATTGCATCTCTCTGTGTGCCAGAAATAATTTGTCATCTGTCACTTTCCGGTTTAGCTGAAAAAGGGTCGCGAAATCTCAATTCAATGAGCCAGACAATTAAAAAACAATTAGTTCCCTGTATACAGTATAGACGTGTCAAGTATTTCATGAATTATTCACTTGCAACCCCCCAGAAGTCACTGTGCTGCGTCTGTCTCTGGCATTTCTTTATTTATATTTTTATCACAAAGCCTATTACAATGCGATCGATGATTTATTGACGTTTCATGATTAAATCATCATCAGCCGATTGTGTGTTGTACGGCTGGGTTAGACTTTCACCCTCTCTCACCCGAGCTTAGGTCTCGTATCGTTTCATGGTTCCGAATGTCACCTTGGGCTAAAAATCGATCTTTTCAATTTATTCAGGTAGTAGTTTCCAGGTGCTGGGGTGTCTGTTGGCCGTATGCCAAAATGTTCCAAATACTTGAGCAAATTGTATCCATGGATGCAATGCAATGTATTTCAAGCGGGCAGGCAAAACAGCTAGGCTATCATGGGAATGCGATATTTTGCCAACAATTTCTGTAGGCGAAGTACGGAATTTTAATCGACCAAATTGTCGTAATGAAATTTTAATTTTCTCAGACGATGCGGCTGATTTA
Source organism: Cheilosia soror (assembly GCA_949372485.1). Lineage (NCBI taxonomy): Eukaryota > Metazoa > Arthropoda > Insecta > Diptera > Syrphidae > Cheilosia > Cheilosia soror. Next base: position 61,956,057 of record OX443564.1, read on the forward strand.
TCTACACCAAATAAATATCTAATCAAATTAACACTGAATACATTTCCAATTACTATCGCAAGTGAGAACAAAGCAAATAGTTTCTCGAAAGCTTAGTAAATGCCACTTGAATGTCACAATCGATTGCAATCGCACAAGTTATCGATGACCTCTTGGTCGTTTGAGGAGATAACTTTGCAAGAGTGACGCTGAAGTGCCACAGCGCAGTTTTTAGTGATGCAATGCGGAAAAGTCAAACTTTGACTATATGCAACTCAAGAAGTACCTACCCTAAGCCAGGCTAAGTGGGAGTCAGCAATTAAAATTGTGCATTAATCAAGCATTTATTGACTTAGAATATTGACTAGGAAATGCAGTAGGTAGTTATTGTCGACTGACAGAGCCACACCACGCAAACAACGAGTCTGTTGTTTGACTTGCACTATAAGGATTCGATTCGGTTGACAATCACTTCCTCAAGTTGAGGGGGCTGTTGACCATGAGTCTATTCTATAAATAGGCGGTGACAATGAGATTACGATGGGTAATTGAATGGAGTTATTTCAGGACGCTTTGTTGTCGCATTGTATACGTATGGATGTGCGTTGGCAGTATTATACCCACTGAAACGTTGCGATGGATGTGACATTTTAGGTGCTAAATGTCACATGATTTATAAAGACGCAATTTTGTATTGTTTTTTTTTTCTATTTATGTGAGTGCGTAGTACCTACTTCGAAGGGTTGTGAGAAGCCATAACGTAATTTTTGCTGTATCACTAAACGTAAGCCGAGCTAAATTTTAAATTAAACGCAGTATCCAGGGGGCTATATGGAAAATGACCCACGCACAATTTTGGTGAGAATAACATATCCGAATGATCCAGAAAATATTTATCCACATATGTTGCAATTGCAACCCTTTGCATAGAGAGCGACAATTAGAAACGCTAACTAAAATAAGTAATTCACAAACGACAGCTTCGGGCAAAAAAGAGAGATCCATAAAGCCCGCTTTGAAATAAGTAGCTCCGTCCCTTTTTCTATCTGTGAATGCGTGTGAATAAGCAAAAAAAATCAATTCTAAATGGCGGGAGGTGAAATAAGACAATTGATTCTGTGGTTTGTGAAGTTAATAGATGCGCAGCGTACACAGATCCAGTTGTTATGGGCCGAATCAACGTTGACAGCAGGAAAAGTCAAGTGACAGCTAGCGCTGACAATAGTTCAGTGTCGGTTTAAGTTTTTGGAAAAAGCTCTGTTGTCAACTTCTAATAATTTTCTAGTGAATGCAACAACCATTGACATACTATGCATGCATGATTCAATTATTATAGATTACGCATTGCGCATGTTCTCCATTTTGAACGTGACGTAATTTGGGCGTAGAATTTGTGTAGTTCGTTCGTTTGGGTTGATCTTTCCTCCAAGTAATATTAAAAACAATAATTAAATATCAACATTTATTGATATGGGTGTTTGTACTGTGTAACACCAATACAGAAAAAAACATTGGACACCAGATTTCATAGCTTCTCAAAGGAAAAAACGGTGCTTAACAAAATATTTATTCCATCATAACGAATAAAAGAAATTAAACATTTTCAGCAAATCCATTTTTAATTAACACAAAACAAAACTCCACTGTCAAATACTCTCACCATTATCTCCGCCTGCCAAAATGCATTCTGCGCTCAAATGACGTAGGTGCGCAGAACGGAAAAAACCTCGGAAAGAACTGAACATCACCATTGCGCTATCTGTAAGTATTTGTATCTTGCTATACATGGACTGCTAGCAGTCAATTTTTCGTTGAAGCAAACATAAGCACTAGCTCTTTTGGTTCCCGGCGGAGAGAAACGAAAACACGCAAATGTCATCGAGCGATTCGTGTGATTTTGTTTGAGTGTTGAGTGTGCCATCTGTTATAGAACGTTTGAAATAATTTGAATAAGTCGTTATTTTGCGCAGTTACAATGTTTCTACAATGGATGGCACTGTGTTCTATGTTAGAAATAGCAATTTCGAGAAGAGGTTCAAACCTCTTTCCTACTTTCGCCGCACTGAACCAAAAGTGCTAGTGCTTCTGTTTGCTAAATTTTTCCTCGCAGGTGAAACTGACATTTCACTAGCAGTATCAATGAATTTGTAAAGTAAAGCACGACGCACTTCATATCAAATTTTAACTAGGGTGAGAAATTTTATTTAGCATAAGCTTAATTTTGGCCATGCACAGATTCTAGGATTCTACGTTGGGAACGTTGTCACTTTTGACTACATGTCTCCCCATGTAAACTTTGATAGACCATTCTTTTGCTCTTTTCTGAGTAAGGATGAATGGACCACAAATGAACCCACTAAGAGGAAATCGATATCCATCTACACAGATGGACCAAAGTTGGACTGTGGAAGCGGTGCCAGTATATTCTCAGAGGAAATAAATATACATTGCTTAATCAATGAAAATTAATGAAAAATAAAAAGAATGCTCAATCAGGCTTCCTGATAGTATAGCAGTGTCTTGCGAGCAGATGTTCTGGCAATCGCGGAAGCAGCCCGAAAGGTGTCATTGTTGGCCATACCACGTAACGATATTACCATTTTCTTTGAAAGTCAGTTGGCTATAAAAGCAGTCTATGTCGAGTCGAAATAACTAACGACCTGTAAAGTATCACGTAGGCTTAGACCAGAGTATAACAGTGGCCGAACCATCAAACTTCTACAGTTTAACAGGTCATTGCTGTCTAAGCTGGTAGGGGTACTAACGGTGCCATGAAATAAAGTCTTATGCAGAAACGTCCAAAATTTAATTTTGAACTTTTTTTAGACTTTATTGAACATTTGAAATTGAGAATCGTTTTGGACTTTATTGCAATTTCAGAAGTGCAATAAAGTCAAAAATTACGTTTTGGACCTTTTTGCATAAGACTTTATTTCATGACACCGCTCTAACTTCCTAAGAAATCATACAATAAAACTTAATTTCAAAGATAACGATATAAATGTAGAGACTGCTGAGACGAAGAGGTCTATGAAGACACACATCACTTCCTCTGTCACTGCTAGAGTTTCTGTCACTTGAGAAACAGAACACTTGGAAGTCATTACTTCCATGTCTTACAAGAACTTTCTGATATCTCACTTTCTGATCTTTACAGGTTTTTGAGGATATCGTCTGGGCGGCGGCGTTGTGTAAATACAAGATATATTTTTTCCCATGACTGTCAAAGACTAGCGTTTGAAATGTATTTTTTTTTTGTTATGAGAGGTGTCACGCCCTTTTGTCCAATCCCACCAGGGTTTGTAAAATGCTTCAATCAGGCAATGTTCAGATATAGCGATTCAAATAACTTTGTGGTTAGGGTGATGCCATGACCCGTTTTGCAATCCCACACACACTTCGCGCGGTTGTTTGCTTGGACAATGCACATCAATGTCTACAATTTTACAACGTTAGCTCCCATGGGTGTCGAGAAATAGCATTTAAAATGGATGTTTTTTTTATACGGGAGGTACCAAGCCCCTCTGTCCAATTTTGATCAAACTTGGATCAAACACCTTTGGGCCAAAAACAAATATTTTCTAAAAATTCAAGTTTATCAGTTTGGTAGTTTTCTAGATATACGATTTTTTTTGTATGGTAGTGGGAGGTGTCGGGCTCTTTTGTCCAATTTTCACCAAATGTGAATCTTAACCCTCCTTAGACCCACTCAAACGTACACGCACAAAATTTTATTAAAATCGGTCCAGCCGTTTAGAAGGAGTTCGATTACAACACACGTACAGACGAATTTTACATTTATTATAAAGATTAAACTACATTCAACTACCCTTACAACACATTGCTGATTATTGTTAAACTTGTACTTACTGTCTGACTGACAACCTTCAATTTTGCATGGAAAACGCAGAGTAACAACGATTCTCGGTAATTAGATTTTGCCCTGACAATTGCTGTTGAAAAATATGTAATTGTCAAATTTCAATTTTGTTAAGCTCATCGACTGCAATTTCGGTGAGTCACCAGTTAGTACATAATATACCTGCATAAACAATTCGGCCGGTGGGTTGCGAATGACCAAAATAATGCCTGACTCGCTGAGTTAACTGCACGACCCTGTCACATGTCACATGGTGTAAAAACAAAAAATGCTACCCAGTACTTAGCAAAGGTATTTCCCTACTAACTGCAGGTGCAACTCTAACCTCAAAGAAATCATTCCAAAACAAAAACCACAAAAATGTCATCTCACCAATTCCATATGCTCACCGCGCGGCAGCCGGCGCGCGCATAAGCTGAGCAATCTACTTGACTATTCGCATAATGAATACCTCACCGGATGCAATATAGACAAAAAATAAAACAAAATGTAATTAACATATAAAACATCGTAAATGTTGTTTACGATGCAATGAATCTTGTTTAATGACAAATATTCTACAACCTCAGCGAATGTCTACAATTTGCTCGCACCATTTTGTCGCCGCCGCCGCATTTACAATTTAATTGCATCTATAAACTTAAAACAAAAAAAAAGAAATTATAAAAATGATTTATTTATGTTTAAATCAGCTTCCTTCATTCTTTAAAGTTCAACTTTAACTAAAGATTTGTTTTTAGTTTTTATAGAATATAAACGAAAAAATAATAAAAACAGAAATAGACTACAAAATTATGTCATTGACTTGTTTGCCTTGAAGTTGGTCATTCAAAAAAAATAATATTCACCATTCTCTTGTATTATTGCCGCACTATTATTATTCATTCACACAAAATTAATTCATTTCTTTTGCTCATATTGTCGCCACCATCAGCACTCAACAGTGACAGTGGTCGATTTAAAAAACAATAAAAATGAACAAACAAAATGCGTTAAACGCAAAATGAAAAAAACTAAGAGCAATTTCTAGTAAAGTACACGGACACCTCGAATGCTGTGTATGCACACAGAATGAACTTGAAAATATGCAAAGCTTGGGGGAAAGAAAATCTCCTCAGAGCCTACAAGTGCATGTTGACGAGTTTTTTATTTTCAGTTCAATTTGCAGATACATTCTGACGCTAGTCCGAGAGGTATGTAGTACGTGATGTGAATAATTTTGTTTTTTTAGAATTTTTTTATGACGTTCCGCATTTAAAAGGATACCACAACCACCAAGTATTTTTTTTCTTTGCTAACAAATGGGTATGACATTTGTGCAATTTGCATCAGTGTCAATGAAAAACGTATTAAATTTAGTACGGCTTCTAGAAAAGTGTCAACCCTACCGATAATTTGGAGTTCAAGTTAAATGGACGTTACGTTACGTGAGCGTATACGGTCGAGTGAACACGAACAACGCTAAGCTTGAGACTTGAAAGTTGAGGGTGGTGGCATTTGACTTTAAGTAGATTTCGCATGCAGGTGCAGCTCTCTCATTAATCAAAGGGGAAAATTATTCCAAATCGTGATTCAATGGAATCGTTTATTTTAAATAAAAATAAAAAAAATACAGTTGCACCTGAATGACGTCCGTTGAAGGTGACTTACGTAAGTCGAACACAATGGCGTTGTTCAAATGAGACGCGGAATAAGAAAACTGTACTTACGAGTATTATTGTCGTGTGCAATTCGACATTCAAATGTAGTGCCTTCTGAATTTTAAAAGCATTTTACGAAGGTACTTTTTATGCGGCTTGATTAAAAATCTGGATGGCAAATCACGTAGTAGTTTGGACGATATAACTTTTTCGAAATTTTATCGACTAATTATTTTCTGAACGACTTCTTTTTTAACGACACCAAAACAAGGCCAAGAAATAATTACGAAAAATACAAAGGAAACTTTCAAAGATGGAGTAATTTCTGATGGGATATTTAGCCGTTACGGAATATCTGTGTTCCTGTCAGCGAAAAGTTAAATTACGAAGGAGGTGCAACAATTACAAACACGATTCTGAAATTTGATCGAATCGAGTATTCCTCGAGTTTAAAACATTCACTCAAATGAACTTCTCGTATTCTAAATTTCGAAGGGATGAATTTTATTTTCGAAATTTAGCTGTCAGATGATCAATTGTCGATGGGTTTTAATTGAGCAAAGTTGACATTTATATTCTTGGAGGTAACAACGATCAAATTGAACCGAAAAGTACTACAAGACAAATCCAACCCACTTAATGTGCCCAACGAAACATAGGTTTGCATTTGGTATTTCGCTTGTTGGAAGTTTCCGTCTTAGTAAGGCAGCATTTAAATGGGTGCTACCTGCGTTTAGCAATTTACTATATTTGAAATTTTTTGTTCATAAGGTGCACAAATGCTGCTCCCTGTGACAAAAGTAAGTAGAATAGGTATCTTTCGATTTATGAAAAAACTTTCGACCACTAATTTTCGCTCGAATAAAATTTGGCATTTGACTCGCTCTACATGTCCTAGCCATCTTAGTCGCGTGATACGTACTTTTCAGACCAAGTCGACGTCGGTGTACAGTCCGTAGAGTTCGCTGTTAAATCTACTCCTCCAAAGCCCGTCAACGCAAACGTAACCGAAAATCACTCGATACTCGAAGAATTTTGCGTTCGAAACGAACAAGAAGATCTTCATCCGCCTTTGTTAACGTTCATGCTTCTGCGCCATAGAGCAGGACAGGGATGATGAGTGTCATATATAGAGTATCCTTAGTGTTTCCTGACAAGGCCTTACTAGTGAGTTGCCTTCTTAGGCCAAAGAAACAGCGGCTGGCAAGTGTAACTCTTCGTTTAAGTTCTGCTGTAGACAGTTGTAGCTGTCTATCGTGACATTCTGTCCGATTCGTCGATGTTATGTGTCTCTTCTTCTTCTAACAAAGTTTACGTCTGTGAAATAGAGCTGGTGTTGGCCTAATCAAATAGGGTGAGCCATCTGTTGATTTAAATTTAAAATGTCTATAAAAACACTATTCAATATTTTTCAATAATTGCTGCTTGAAAATAGTAAACCATACGATTTATTATAGAACTAGCGGACCCGGCAAACATTTACATTTACATTGTCCGTCAATTGTTCTGCGGCCGTTTTATTTAACCGATGTCTCCGGACTAATTCTGTACTCCGTGTGCTTCGACCGATATTTCCTCAGACGTGTGCCCACGAATTGTATTGTCTAGTCTAGATATATTTTTTCCCATGACTATGACTGTCGAAGAATAGCGTTTGAAAGGTATTTTTTTGTCATGAGAGGTGTCACGGCCTTTTGTCCAATCCCGCCAGGGTTTGTAAAATGCTTCAATTAGCCAATGTTCAGATATAATGATTCAATTAAGTTTGTTGTTAGGGTAATGCCATGACCCAATTTCCAATCCCACCCACACTTCTCGCCGTTGTTTGTTTGGACCATGCACTGCACATCAATGCCTACAATTTTAAAACTTTAGCTCCCATGGATGTTGAGAAGTAGCATTTAAAATGTATATTTTTTTATACGGGAGGTACCACGTCCCTTTGTCCAATTTTGATCAAACTTTCACAGAAACACCTTTGGGCCAATAACAAATATTTTCTTAAAATTTGAGTTCAGTCAGTTTGGTAGTTTTCTAGATATATACGATTTTTTGGTTTTTTTCGTATGGGAGATGCCACGCCCTTTTGTCCAATTTTCACCAAATATGAATCTAAACCTTCCTTGGCCCCACTCAAACCCACACACAAAATTTCATTAAAATCGGTCCAGCCGTTTAGGAGGAGTTCGATTACAACACACGTACAGAAAATTTAATTAAATCCATAATTAAAGTTCAACAGCCATTGTTTAGAAAAAAAAAAACTTCCGTACACCAGCTGCAGTTCGACCGAAATTTCTGCTCGAAATTCGCACTGCTTCGGCAACACAGGCATCCAATTTGGGTGGGAGTAACTTTGCAATATTTTCTGATGAGTTTCTGTCAATACTTTTTTTTTTAAGTCTTATGAGCTGTCAGTGTCAAAATAACATTGTGATTCAAAAATAAATCAACAGATGGCATACACCATATGCAATGAATCTTTCTTTAAGAGGCTTTACAACTCACGAAAGGCGTTTACTAAAAGAAAGTATGCACAAAACCAAAACATGCATTGCTTATGTCAAGGGAATCCATTCGAGTTTTTTTTATTCATTTTAGGATGATTTTGAGGTATTGACGCAGATTAGAAATAGGAAGTCGCGTTATTATTTTTCTATGTGATCAGTCATCGCGTACGAACAAAAAAAAATTACATTCTTCTGTCATATAGGTAATGTCAATAAACTCTAGAATTCTTTCTCCCATTGGGGACAAAAAATATCGCGACTACATAAATTTTCAGAAGGCTAACTGATATCATCTCACAAGATCGGAGTCTTATGTCTGGTTGTCCTGAAGTATAAGTACTTCCATAATTTAAATCAAATTAATAGCTGTTGTTGAAAAGAGAATGTTAAGTCATTGTCTTGTGAGTAGTCAAATGTTGTAGATCCGGTTAGGATATAGATCTCAGTGGTGTTGAGTGTTCCGTCCCGGAAATAGTTTGATTTATGTTTCCTTTTTTTTTTTAATTCAATGCATCTACATCAGGGATGTTAAAATGTCAACGACTCGAATTTCAATGTTCAATCGGAATGACAATAAACGCCTCAATCAATGTCATCGAATTTTGACACATAAGACGTCATATTTCAACTAATGCATCAAATTTCCCTCAATCTGAACAAACCACTTGTCAAATTCATTTGAAATTGAAAAAAAGTGTACATGATCTCATCGAATCTGAAGACACAAACAAAAAAAAATAATAACAAGATAGCGAATATAAAACTTTGCATGAACTCTTAGTATTTGGTTCGATGAACGGTCATGACGTCGAGTTCATTGCCGTTGATTCGTTTAAAAAAAAATGTATCTTCACCACTTTGCTTTGCTGGCTTCGTCGTGATTTGTTTTTTGTGCTGTTTCTTGTATCCCAATGCGATGGTGTATCGTGTATCCGATAGCAGGGTAACCGGTACTACAAGTTTTATCAATTTACGACATACTAGTACAAAACGCAATGCGACAAATGGCAATCTATCGACGATGACGATGGTGATGATGGGTCAAATGACGTAGACGGGTTTCTTAATTCAATTGAGTTTCAATTTCAATTCACGATTGTAGTGTGTGCCATCGCCATCTCCATCGCCATGCCATGCCATGCCATGCCATGCGTTCGTGTTTCAAGTTGTTGGAAGTAAACCCCAATATGCCTAGCCTTTTCTGTATAGTAGACTAATGTAGGTAAGGTGTGCGAAATTTTTTTTTCCGCTTCAGCAGTAAAACGATTGACGAGACGCTGCAGGGATTTCACTTATTGTTGCTGCTTCTTGAAGAAGTAATGTTTCTAACAAGGCACACTCGAACACTACCTAAACTGCGAAAGTTTGTACTTAATGAAGCGTTAAGCATTCCAGATAAAAAGGGGAGTATATAAAGAGAAAATTGCACCCACTTCAAATCGAATGGCATCTAATCGATGCAAAAGTCAGGAAGCGAAAATTGCTTTTTAAATTTATGGATAGGTGCGCGGAAATTGTTTTTGTTCCTTTGGAGATTGTCTTTAGAGCAATTTGATTTAAAAACCTTCGGGAAAGGGTAATAGGATTTGTAAGCGAGTGATATTTGGAAGACAGTTCAAATTCCGGCAACCATTTCTTTTGCAATTTAAGGCCGTTATGCCTCATTATTTTTTAGGGTTGTTTTTCAAACAACTTACAATAGACTAAGTTGCTTCCTTAAACATATGTGAGTACGTACAATATATTGTTTTTATGACAATTTCAAATCCTCGAGCACTAAGAGTCAGATTCGAATACCGGGGTTCTTTGTATAGATTTTTTTTTTGTCTGAGGTTACTACTATCCGATGGAGCACTCAGACACAACTACTGGTCCATTGTACTGCCAAACAGGGGAGTAAACCCCAGCAAAAATCCCACTTAAGCCAAGGTGTTGAGGTACCCGTGCCGATGGCTGCATGGCCAGCAGGTGGTTAAAAATGCAGATCGCTAACGGTCCCCTCCGATGCCCAGGCAAGGTCGGTTGATTCTTATGCCTTGTCCCGGTATGTCGGCTCTGCCGGGATCGACAGTTCTTTCCGGACATACTCGTGGGAACAAAATAGATCCAAACATAAAAACACAAAAAGGATGAAGGGAGAAAGGGTGCGATAAGTACCGAAAGTGAGACGGTGGCCGACACAATACCCGTGGAGCCATACGACCTCACAAAAATACAGGAGGCTCTGGAAGCCGGAACCACAGACGAGGAGATCTCGAAAGAGGAGGAAGAGAGGCTCTTGGCCGAACCCTCGGACGAGAAAACCCGCAAAGAAAAGACGAAGGAAAGGAAGGTATCCCCAGGTCTACTAAGAAAAAGGGAATACTTAAAGGCCAAACACATCTATGGCATCCTCGTCGCGAAGGAGAAGAGCTCCCTCACAGAGAAAGAACGAGCCTCACTGGAATGGGCCAGAGACACCATTGCGAAGGACGCTCTTACGAGGCCTAAGCCGATAAGACCGCCAGCCGCAAAGATGTTGTCCAAGAGAGGTGGCCCCAAAGAGAAAGCCGACGGCGCGAAACGGTCAAGGGACGATGTCGCTAAGACAGACCCCAAGGCCCAACGCAGCCACCCAGCGAAGGGGGAAACTAGGACGAAGCAGAGGGTGACCGACGAAAAGCCGGGCCCGAGCGGACTCCGACGGAAACCCGCTACTGAAGGGCGATGGTAAACAAACTTCACACCCTTCAGTTACTCTTAGAACAAACTTGGGAATCTGGATACATGAGCTAGGAACACCTGTGATTACTACTAAATCTAGGCGATCCAAAAAAAAGCGGTAATTTCTTTGTCTCCAACAGGTATGCAATGGAAGGTTCCCGTGACTGGACACAATGGACCCAACGGATGGTCTATGTGAAGCTGTGGCAACCGCCACAAGAGCATCCAATTACCTAACCTAACCTAACTGCCAAACAGACACTTTACTTTACTGTAATTAGTTTTCCCGTCTTTCCAAGAAAGATAAGAAGGAGATTCAGTGACGAAGAGCTTAGATGTTCGGCACTTACCACGTCAGCTCCAAAGTTCCGCCACCTGATGCGAGCAAAGGCAGGATAAATACAAAGGAAGTGTTCCGCTGTATCGTCGTTCTCTCCACAAGTAGGACAGATGGTGGTGTCGCTCAAGCCCAATACATTTAAGTGTTTGGCAATGGCTTGGTGGCCCCAAAGGACATGCAGTCTGCAGTCGATTCTCTTTGAGAGACAGAAGGAAAGACGCGGACTTTTTGCAGAGGTCTGGACGCAGTCGTTTGGTCTGTCTACATCCAGCACAGTCACGCCACCGACACTCGTGTTCACGAGAAACCCAAGTATCAATGGATGACCTAACCACAGATGCAGGTAGACCCAACGCAGGTTCAAGTCCTGAGTGAGATTCTTCTGAACCCAGCCTGGCAAGCACATCAGCGATCTCATTTCCCTGGATACCAGTGTGACCTAGGACCCAAACGAGTTTGACCGCGTTTAGCTTACCGACCAAGTTCAGAGAAAGCTTGAGTTCAAGCACTAACTTGGACGAGGTATGAGGATTAAGCAGCGCTTTGAGTGCAGCTTGGCTATCACTGCAAACGCATATGCTAGAAGCCCTCCACCTATTTGTTCCAATATAGCGCATATTGAACACAAAGTCGCACGAACATTTTACCATTCAAAATCTACAGAGTGCCTTTCTAACTTAATACTTAAATTTTAAATTGCCCTCTCAGATAGACAGTACCCGCTTAAAGGGACACGTTTTCTTTAAAGTCTAGAAACATGTCTAAAAAAAACCGGCCAGAAGCCATTGAGGCTCATTGACATAACTCCTTTATATTACACGTAAGAACTATAATGTCTTAAATGGTAATTGTTAAATCATTCAGGGCGTCAAAGAACTGTGCAAAGGAAGTGGCGTCCTTGGATGGCTGGCCAGTGGCAGATCCACAGATTCTATATCCTCCTTATCCCTGTGGTTTCAGCAGAAATCATTTATAAAGATGCCTAGACATTGAAAAATGTTTCCAACGAGTCAACACTCGGATTTGGTTTCCATCAAAAATTAGGATATTCGATGATACTACCATAAGTATTGTTCCATCATTCTTTAGCCAAATTTATTGTGACATTATCTATGAAGATCTTGGGTGTGTTCAAAGCTAGTACCTAGTACTTGTCTGTCAGCTAATATGCTGCTTTCCACACCCAACACAGTACAAATACAAAGACTAGAAATCGAGTCTACCTACCTACTAGATGAGAAAAGCTTTGGCCACATAACTTAACAGTTGCCCTTAGTCAAAGTCCGGTTCTCACAATTTGATTCGCTAACGAGTCCATCAGGCACTCATTTCCCATGCATCATTATACTTTCAAAATTGTGTACCCGTCATCCTAAAGCTTCCCTTAAATTCCAGAAGCTGTAAGACAAATTAAGGAATGAACTCATTTTACTGACAAATTAAAATAATTATACATAGACCAACAAAAAAAAAACCGCCATTGGGTTCAGAATCCTCTTTTACAAAGCCCAACTATAGGATGCATCTCTGACCCACTTTTGCGGTCAAAGCGGCGTACCGCAGTAAGTATTATAGTCACCTCATTGAAATGCAATACATTAAATTCGCCAAGCGCACCACATGTACATGTGCACAGCACAAGTATCTTTCACTGGAACTGCATTTGGAAAGCGAAGAGTTCAACGACTGGCCTACTAACACGCTTCAAGTCGCAACATAATGTGCGCTTCAACTTTGCACAAATGCATTCACCCATCGCTTGCAGCGAGTAAGTCATCTCCTCCAGAGATTCAATGTATCTCTCATGGCATGAATGTATCTCAAGCCCGATTTGATTTGAAATATATACTTTTTTATACGACTACGAGTAATTTATCTTTCAAATAGAGAGCCGATGTGAGACCGACTTGAAACTCACATCTCCAGTGAGTTGGTTTAATTAAATCGAATGTTGGGACTACTACACAAGTGCACACTGTACACGCGTACTGGTTGCAACAAGCATCCGCCAACAGATGAAAGTATCCCCAAAACAAGTCGTATAAACAGATATCCACATTGTGACCTTAAAAAATCGCGTGCACACTAAGCTGACATATGGAGGTGAACGCTCTGATTACTCAGTGCAGTGGCCCAGGGCATAAACACTAAAAGCGAAGAAAATGAAATTTGTTTCGAAAAAAAAAAATATTTACTTTGTTGCAGCCTGTTTTTGTTGCCCAACACTGTGCGGCGAGAATAAACCCGCAGCACAATACAGGCCTTGGTCTGAATGCCGCTTCTTTTGCGGATGATCACAATGGATAAGTTTGGTATATAGAAGCGGCCGGCGGCGGCGACGACGAACTCGCAATGGAATCCTTCTCCGATGGCAATAACTTTGCGGGCCGTGCTCAAATTCAGCTGAACCAAAAATTATTCACGCAAAAATGTAAACAATCATTGGAAAGTATAATTGTTGTTACGCTTCGGTGAGCACAAGTGTAATGCTGTACTGTGTTCTTGTTATTGTTTATCAAGCTGGGCCCTGATGTATGCCCTCTTGTTAATGAGGCATTTCATAAGCAAATATTATATACGCCTGCATTTATCTGTCATCTGTAAACAAAATGTTTACCAAGTCGTAACTATGTCAGTTTGTATGCGAGAGTTGAAAGTTCATACGTATAATAATAATAAACAGTTTTAAAGTTTATAAAGTCTGCTAGTTTTAAATCATTCACCAACCGTTGACATCTATTATTTTTAATTTCGAAAAAATCCCTCTCATATTCGAACTCGGTCCTTCACATGACGTCTCTATCCATTAGATAGTTTAAAAATATGTCGTGATCTTTAAATGCACCTACCTCCTCTGTTATAGGGACGCCGATCTTTTTCTTTAAAGACGCAAATTTAGATACTCGAAATTATATTTAATTTCGCACAGTTGTGCTATCTTTCGCTTGCCCAAATATGATTTCAGTTAGACGGATATAACTATGTTTCGAAAAATGTTGCCAGGCCGAATAAGCTAAAAAAAATTGAGAGAATTGTTGTTGGCTGCTCGCTTACCGTACCTACGTAACCTATTACGCACTGGCAACTGGCACTGACTTATTTTTATGGCTATCTCCGAAAATAAAATATTACATAAACAATCCCCTATCTTTTCTAGGAAGGATATTAAGTACATAAATCCAATATAATGTCACCAAAAACTTGAAAATATTCATCAAAACATTGAAGTTTTGAAAAATCGAAATCATTAGACTTCATTCGTACCTATTTCGGTTTTGCTTGCTTGATTATTGATCAACGCCCAATCCAAACGGCCAAACGGTACAAGATAGGAAACTGACATTTTGAAACAAATGTCCTTTTATGGCGTAAGTGAGTACAAAGAAATTCAAACTTCAAGTGGGGAAAAGAGGGATCAAATTTACACAAATTTAGCTTGACGACCGAGTTACTGTCGGCTCAATATATTATCCACTTAAAAAATTCGACGTCCAAAAGGGGATAAGGGGGATTCATTTGTGGATGGATTATGTTTCATGATTTAAATCGCCATCTTGTTGCTCAATGAACTTTTCGAAAGAAAATTTTGACTCCACCACGCTGGGCGCCAGTTTAGCAATATTTACTAGTGTCATTTCTTGTATTTTTATTTTTGTAAACTATTCTACTTATTACAGTTTTTGGCGGCTGTTGTTTTCAAGCTAATCAGGGATATTAATTCTGTTTCAAAATAGCAGATTGACAAAAACTGTAGCAGATATAAAGAAACCCAAAAGTTTTATTTAAAAAATATGTAATAGATTGTAATAGATTTAACGTTGCACTTAGGTGTATGCAACAAAATCGTCTATTTTGAGAGTCAGAAACGGACTGCTATATTTGTTCAAAAATTTTAAAAAAAAATAGGCACATTAGCCAAATTCAGCTGTTTCGTAGAAGATGGCGAATGCTGATGAAATGTTGCAGATCTCAAACAATTCTCTTTAATGGGTATCTAATGTTTGTTTGCCAGACCGTAAATGCAACATTAACCCTGTATACGAAGGAGAGAATACTTACTGACGTTACTGATCCATTGGCTGTCACTTAAATATCATATTCCCAAAGTTTATTCATTTCAATCAGATGAACGGTCTTTATAAGTGAAAACCAAAACTTTTATCATCCCTTATGATTGATGGCGAGCTACACAATCATTGGGCTACTGAATGGCAAGTTCAACGTTATTGCAAATACCTATTACTAGTTTGTAAAATTATTGTCGGCTGCCTATCAGATTGTCGTGTTAACTTACCATCCAAACGTACTCAATAAAGAAAGGTGAAATGAATTCGTCATCAACATGCAATTCGCCGATTTGGCTTCAATAAATATTCCCGAAGAGTTTCTATATTTAGAAGCTGAACTCTTTGTTCTAAGTGAAAAAATCATTTAATGGTGAAAAAAAAAACGTCACAAGAACAAAATGCTGACTAAAAGCTTTGGGACAATGTCAGTGTTGGCTAATGGATGAATGTGACATTTTATGATGTTCCACAAGTTGTACCTCTGTTTTTTTGTTTGCCTTGTGTGCAACTTAAAAATAAGCGTCTAGTAATTGTTTCAGATTTTGACGAAGTTGCTTATTTACTAAGTATTTTGTTCCATTTTTTGAAGGAGGGTACAAAAAGCAGGTCTTCAATTTTTATGTATAAAATTGAATCGTGATTTGTGTTCGGCTTGTTAAAACTTAAAAACTACCGACTCGATTGAGTTCAAATTTACAAATAATCTTAGTAATGGGACTAGGAGTGCACCTGTGAAGATTGATCAAAATTGGACAAAGAGGCGTGGCACCGTCCATACAAATAATAACCAATCAAAATCTTATAACTCGGAAACAACCCAATCCATTGAGTTAAAATTTAGAGACAATCTTAGAAAATGGCCCATGAACGTTTCCGTGAAGATCAGTCAAAATTTTACCAAGGGGCGTGGCCCATACAAAACGAATCGATTGAATTAAAATGTACAGACAATCTTAGGTATTAACCAAGGAGTGCGACTCTGTCTTTTTTTGTATTGCTGTATTTCATGTTTAGGCAGAAAGAAAATTCCAAAAAATAAATTTTATTCTCATTTTTCGGATTTTACGAAAGAACATTATTATCCAAGACCTAAGCAATACAAAGCCGGGCGCGTACAGCTAGTAAGGAAATAATAACATTTGTGATCAATTTTTGCCGGATTTTAATTTGTGCAGATTTATCAAAAGAAATTAAACAAATTCCTGCAATTATTTCATCGCTCAGATGGACGATTGTATCGACCGTGAAACGGACGTAGCGCACGATAAGTTTGGCGAACCGAACCATGGTTTTCAAAATAAGGTTGCACAATTTGAACGCTTTGTTCTGGCGTTAATCTAAAAAATAAAAATAAATAGGTGGCGCGGAAGACACCCTAGGCCTAGCTTCTCGCAACCATTCGCTTTGTGTGAGTTTCTATTTTTGGGACGAATGGAAGGGACCTTCAATTTTATGCCGAGTCCGAACGGCTGAATTGAAAAGCTTTTTCAGGACAGTCACACTCTCGGATGTTTGTCAGACGTGTGTCAAGTGCTGAATATACTTAGCAAAAAGGTTCTCATAAGACTTTACTTATTACTGATGGATAATTTAAAATTCTGGTGACGTACTTATAACATAATATAAAATCGAACAACATAAATACGGAATTGGGAAATTCCAGGTCCAACCTAAAGTTGTTTACCTTGCTTAACTAAAGAGCAAATACTAACAGCGCCATAGCCTTATGGATGATTTATCTGGTCCCTCTCGACTTTATCCACTAACAGATTCTACATCGAATTATTACAATAATGCTAATTACTAATCAGAATCAGAATTAGCAACAACATCAACAGTAGAGCTTGTTATTTACAATCACCATACTATAAGGTTCTTCTCTACTATAAGTATGTAATGAAAATATTAACAACAATTTGATTCAATAAAATGTATCTTTTAACTGGCATCTAAACCTAATTATAACGTACGGTCTTTTAAAAAAAAACATTAACAGTAGATAAACAAATAAAAAAAACTATATACACCAACGTGACATAATAGACTATTCACAAACTTTACAGTAGAGACAGGTAGTTTGTAAAAAACAACCATACGTGATTTTCTGGCGATATTCTTACCCTGACGGCTCTTAATATTCCCAACAGAATTAAGGAAGTATTTCGGACGACATACCTGAAATGACAATAAATAAATCTTTCGTTAGTATTATATCTAAAAATTGCGCATAAATTTAAAAAAGTCTACAAATAGATTCAGAGATACTTTTCTGCTGCAAGAAAAAAAAAATTGGTAAAACAAATGGGTAGGTACTTGGAAATATGTTAATTCACAGTGTGGGGAAATTTATTGAGATGGCATTACATTAGTAATCATTTCTAATGGTGGGACTTTACGTGTGTGCAAGTTCAAACCTCTGAACCTAATTGTAGGTTGCAAAAATGTGTGAACTTCAACTTTACCTATTCTTAGTCATTTCCTCACAGAAGAATGAGTGCACACGTGAATCTCAATTCATTAAATCAGGTTAATAGTTTTTTGCGAACAAAATTCACAACAGTCAGTGGTAACCTAAAGTCAACAACAACAGAGCAGAGGAATTCCCGTAAAGTTAATTGTTTGGCATTTCATAAATCACAAAAGCGTAAAGAATACCTACCCGAGAGTGTCAAATGAGTACGGGTGCTAAATTTAATTATCTTTTTGTTGTAGATACGAGTGGCGTATTTGAAATCCCAACAAAGCCCAAGATTAATAATTTGACTCACTGGCTCTTAAATTGATTGCCCGTTTTATAGTAGTACCTTTTTTGGTGATGGCCGATGAAGGTTACGGTGATATTTATTTACCTAGCCCCTGCCCTGGCGCGTACTGGTAAAGGGCTTCAGTTGATTACCTTGAAGCATATAACGACTGGATGTACGTATTAAATGTAGAACCGGAAGAAAAAATATGTTTCCTTGCTTTTAAATGACCTTTGGTGAGTTATTTGCTTGTCTGAAGCTTATATTTATGATTTCAGCGTGGTGTAAGAAGTATCATCATTAAGTTAGATAATAAGTTTACTATTACAAATAATAACAATACACAAACAAAAAGCAATCGGCTGAGCAAATACAAGATGCTTGCACAACGTTGATGTCAAGTATGGGAGTGCCACAATCAGTATCATTAAGACCCTTACCACGATAAGATTATGATTGAGACAATATTTGCATTCTGGTAAGTGGTTTAATTATTTAAGATCATAAAATCTGACAATGGATAAAAGTTGAATCAGTAACACTTGTTTTATAGACACATCATTTCAGAATTAGGAGGTGTACAAACTAAGGTAGTAGCATCTGAAGGCACTCTTCAAGGTGAGGTCTGTTCACACTTTCGTTGGGTCCTAGTTTTAAACGAGATGCTGATTAAATTGGAATTTAGTTATAAGATACGAACATATGCCAATTCAGTCTGATGTCAGGCAATGGCCTGTATTGGCACCACGGGGCTGTACTTAGTCTTAAACCCCTAGACCTTTTTCTCCACGAAACTGCTGCAAACAGTGCCCTTCGGCTAAGGCAGACTAGAACGTGCAAACATAGCCCGACCGGTCATGCATACATCCTGAAAAACTACAACAATGTGTGCTCACGAACTATACAACTCCCAGTCTAGATTTCGAAACAACATTTGTCACTTGTTTCCAGTAGGGATGAATGGCAATAAGACAAATCGATATCCATCGCATCAACAATATACCCTTCTACCAGATAAATCAAAGAACCAAAAAATAAATAGATATTTGGAGCAACGGATCATAGAAACCTAAGGCGTAGCTTCTCGCAACCATTCGTTTTTTATTTTTGGGACGAATGGAAGGGACCTAAATTTGTATGCCGATTCCGAACGGCTTAATTGAGAAGCTTTTTCAGGACAGTTATACCCTCGGATGTTTGTCAGACGTTCGCGAGATGTAGCGCAGTGGAAAAAACCTTAAGATGTTATTTGTGTTTTTTTCAGGGAACCACTGAGCCACTGCGCCCACGTCTTGAACAGCAGCATATTCGAAGATGATGTTATATCAGTAACCAATTTTTGTCCATTGACTGTCAAGCGGCAATAAAAGCAATCTTCGACTTAGGGTTAATATCGAAGCTAGTAACTCGCTGTTGAGAAAAGCTATACAGGTTCTTTGCGCGCAGCACAGTATAAGACTATACTGGGTTTACTCGTCGTGTACCTTGAAGATTCCATTCAAAGAACTGCTTTGCAATGTTGTCGTTTGGCCTCCTCCTAAGTTCGGTATTCAACAGCTTTGTATGCCACAATTCTTGGTTCGATCAATGGATCTTAAGAATGTATCGTCTGCCTGCAGCCTTCTCGAGATAGAGGTAGAGACTTTGCAGGTTTCGCCAGGTATACAGCAAGCAATACGGATTTGACATTCGATTCGAAGAGCTGAAGGCAATTTTGAATTCCATAGTGAGGACAACATTCCAAAGGCGTTGTGGGCTTTTCATATTCTGCTATTAACATTTAGATCTGTTCCTCCATCGGAAGATACAAAACTGTCAAGATTAATATAGTTAAATTGCTTGACCTCCTCAATGGGCGTCTGTTTTAGAAGAAATAGAATCTTTGAATGTTACTTTTTGGAAGATTTAGAAGAACGTCCGACCTGCTAAAATTTGTAAATGCTTCAGGATGGTTTCCTAAAGGCATCACAACGGATCGACATTGATCTAAGTGTGGCGGGTATAGGTTTCTTCTGTCTCGTACACCCCTTAACCAATTTTAGCTAACACTGAATTTTTAAGAAAAGGGGTATCTCATCAGAGACGGGGTCTAACTAGATTCAATCAAGTCTTATTTGAGTTCGTCATTTAAGGCAATTGATGAGTATCTACTCATGTACTAAGTATCCGAGTTATCGACGAGGGTAACTCAGACAAAGCGAAATAATTGTTAGGTACGTATCTAGCTAAAGGCTAAACAGGGCCTTCATTTGGAAAGGCAAAGCTGTAAGAAAGATTATACTGAACAAATGTCGTCTAGTCATTTCTTTTAAGAACAATGACAGGATTTTGGTGGACCATCTAGAATGAACGCCGCTAACAGCTTACTACGAGTACTACGAGTTATGCTTTTTTTGACAAATTTAATCCATAAACGTCAAGAAGACACGTTTAAAATCTTAATTTGTTTTGCAACACTCGCCATGACAATCTATTTGAGCAATAAAGCCTTGAAACTGCTCACCAAAGTGATAATAGCATTCTTTGGAATGCTCATTTCTTTTTAATAACCACTTACGTCATATAGCTGTCATCTTCTTAAATTTTTTCAGTTCTGCAACTCTGCACAGTCCATAATATTATAATACAAAGAAAATGAAATTCACCGAAACAGACGATTTTGAATTTCCAAGTATACGAGAGTATATACGAGGCTATAAAGTGCAAAAAGAACCTATACTGACACTTTGTGTATATATATTCCACATGAGAGAGCATCAGGCGAAATTAATTTGATTTACTTTCGTTTCTAGAACGCAGAACCGACCTCATTAAAATCAGCCAACAGGCGGCGGCGGCGATAAGGAAATTCCACAGCGCAGACTTTTATTTTCATATCTCATCTGCCGATTGTGGTAGAACAACAGTGAGGTTCTTTTTTTTTTTAATGTTGGTACATATTTCTCGAGAAAGAAACAAAAATACTGCAAAAAAAAATGTACAAAAGATAATAATAAACTCATTTTTACAACCAGTCAAGGAAATTCATCACAAGTGCCATGGCATACATTTTATAATTTTCGCATGCAACATGAACATGATGGAAACCGTTTCAGATTTAAATGAGTGCCAAAATGTGGGCGCGAAAACAGATTGCCCGACACACGTTTTTGTAATATAACTTTCCACGAAATTGGATTAGATAAGGCGAAAATGAAAATAATAATTATTGTGTAATTCGTTTAATTATAATCGATGCGATGATGGCGACCGTTTACAAAATTGCAAAACGAAAACAACGCAACGCCCATCAGATGCTAATTTAGGAACCAAAGATCACGAGACGGGTCAAGCTCGAAAGATTACATTTAGCATAAATTTGCGCGTCTCACGATATGGGAGGAAGCGAACTTGGTTCTGGGGCAAGGATGCGCTTGGTTAATGACACACATAGTAAATTATTGCAGCAAGTAGTTGTAGTTTTAGACAAGTATGATGAGGCTACAAGCTGTGATTGATGGGCAAGGGCACAAGTGATAAAAAACAAAAACAGGAACAGAAACAGAAACAGACCAGAAACCTTTTTCGCTCTGTATTATATTCTGGTTCTATTTACGTTGCTCGCTCAGCTACCCAAAACTGTAAAAGAACCAAAAAAAAAACATGGCTGTCGTTTATTCTGTCAAACGCTATCATGAAACGCATTATTCTGTCAAACTAAAAACATTTTTTCGAATTTGCAACTCAAACTACCTAAAGGAGGCAACCAGATGACGGATGCAGAAAAATGCGAACAAAAAAAAACTCCCTCCAACGATGAATTGACATTTCTGTCGCTGGCAACAATAGAAACAATCAATGTAGACTTGTTTACGTTTTGTCGTGATCGTGAAACAGACATTTTTCTGTCACTAAATTCGGTTGCTGAGAAAAAATGTTATGTTCTTATTTCTGTTTCTGTTGCAATTGTATGGAATTCTGTTCTTTGTCACTTGGTGCCTTAAGAGACTGTCACAGCAACACCCAACTTAACTAACATGCAAAAATATGTTACACGTATTTTGTCGGCCATATTTTTTCCGTGATATGTCAAATGGGAGTGACTTTTGTTGGCATATAGTGAATTATAAAATTCACAACTTAAGGCGATACCATGTTTCGTATATCATTTGTTTTGTCCACTGTCAAAATTTAAGGAGCATTTTAGACACCCCGGGGAGGGATAGATCTATGAACTAGATACTAGGGTGCTACTTGAACGTCCAGTTTTTATATAAAACTTTACGGTCTGCAATTTTGGTATAGTAAAATAAAATATTTTAAATAAAAAACTATTTCTTATAAGTTGATTAAAGAGCGGTAATCTCGACCAATTTGAATGTATGTACTGATATCATTGACAATTTGACCCAAAAAGCAAAAAAGGGAACTCGAAAAATCTTATGGCATTTCAAAAATGGAAACGATTTTTTACAAGTGTAATAGCAGCTTAAGACACAGTCATTTTGGTAGGAATTGCATCTAAACGTTATAAGACTCCTTCTCCACTTGGGGGGAAGTATTTTTTTCATCACTTGACACTTGACATTTGCACCACAAATTTGACAATAATTTCCCAATAAAAAAGTGTTAGTGGAAACTACAATAAGCAAGAATCATTATTACTCCTCGTGCATTCAGTTGCAATACTTACCGACGAACGCACTACGCACTACTTTTTAATAACTTTGTGAATTCATTTGTCAAAATAGTTTTCATTTTGAATTTCAATTAATAATGAGCAAGTAAGTCTGACAACTCTCTAACTTCATGTTGCTGAGTTTTCATTTGCTGAACTGGTCACGTGAACAGTTTTCGCAGTTGACGTTTATATCCGCAACACCAACAAATCATGTCAAGAATTTCTCAATTTACTACTAGTTTGACATCTATTTGTGTCAACATGACGTGTCTGGAGAACTCTGTTTTTACATTTCTATTGGGTTATCGGAGAGCTTGGAAGAACGCAGTTTGACATTTCAATTGCCCTGACGGCCTGTCAGGTGAGAACACTCAGAACCCCTCGAGAAAAAAAATACAATTGTCAAGAAGTGCCATACAAGTTAGTTTTTCAGGTAAATTTGAGTCCAGACAATTCAAGTCGACTTACGATGACTAGATTCTTGAATGGGGCCATTGTCATTTAAATTTTTTCTGACAAACATCCATACCATGTCATCGGTGAATAAGTAAATAATTAAGACTCTGTCATTTTTGGACGAGTGAAATGTTACTTGTGCAATTTTGCTGATTTTGAATTTTTTGACACATACCTAGTACTTCGTAA